>CAKKXW010000002.1:25252004-25377626 GCA_920937365.1 Sphaerophoria rueppellii | reverse complement strand
GGGGGGGGGGGGGGGGGGGGGGGGGGGTGGGGGGGGTGGGGGTGGGGGGGGGGGGGTGAGGGGCGGGTGGGGTGTGTGGGGGGGGGGGTGTGGGGGGGGGGGGGTGGGGGGTGGGGTTGAGGGGGTTTGGCGGGGGGTGGTGGGGTGGGGGGGGGTGTGGGCGGTGGGGGGGGAGGGGGGGTGGTGGGGAGGGGGTGGGGGGGGGTGGGGGGGGTAGGGGTGGGGGTTGGGGGGGGGGTGGGGTGGGGGTGTGGGGGGGGCGGGGGGTGTGGGGGGGCGTGGGGGGGGGTGGGGGGGGGGGTGGGGGGAGGGAGGTGGGAGGGGGGGCGGGGGGGGGGGTGGGGGGGGTGGGGGGGGGGGTGGCGGGGGGGGGGGGGGTGGGGTGGGGGGTGGGTGGGGGTGGGGGGGGTGGTGGGGGGGGTGGGTGGGGGGGGGTGGGGGGATGGGGGGGGGTGGTGTGGGGGGGGGGGGGTGTGGGGGGTGGGGTGGGTGGGGTGTTGTTGGTGGTGTTGGGGTTTTGGTGGTGTGTTGTGTTGGGTTGTTTGGGTGGTTTTGTTTGTTGTATCGTTGTGTTTTTTTTTTTTTTGTTTTTTGTTTTTTTTGTTTGTTTTTTTTTTTTTTTTTTTCCTTTGTTTTTTTTTAAATATAAATTAAATGTCAGCAAATTACCTTCTCGCAGTAATCGCAAAACCCTATCTCATCGAACATACTTTTTGGATAATCACGCATTAACAAAGTCCGATTCTGTAGAGATCGCGGTTGAATGTTTGATAAAGAACTTGTAATTTTCCGATTCCACTTCGAGACAAATTATTATACTTAAAGCTCAATAGGTCTTGGTTGTATTACGCGATGTGTCTAACGAAAATTTCCAATCCCTACGTAACAAAATCCCTTTTTGTTTCCTTAGTTCCTGACCTCAGCTGGCGTATGCTATGCCACGTTTTGGTCCCGATTATGAACTCGCATCTCACTACAGAATTGACCATGTTCAAAAAACGTTTCCATTCGATTCTGCCCTGCGAGGTCTCCATTGGGAAGATACTTCCAACTTACCTCCTTACACCGGACGGAACTAAAGTTGATAGGCTTGACAACCTTAACTACTAGACGAAAATCGCGACTTATCGTTTGTCACAATGGTTAGTTGGGGCCATATAGCTTCCCGGACACTCCTGAGTAAAATCCAACTCAAAACCACTTAACCCTGCGAGAAAACGGTGCGCTATTGTCTCTCTGTTTTACTATTGCTCATCACGCACAACCTATGGGTACTTCGTAAACCATGTCCAGCATCTCCGCTCTCGGCATGCGTACTGTCATGCGCAAAATTCAGTGCTTCCGATCTTTAACATCTCTTAAAATCCACTCTAAAAAAATACCTTTACTTCCCGCTTGAGCTTTAAAACGAAATGTTTGGTTCTTGTTCAATAAAGAAGCTTCCATGTGGGCCTCAGGGCCCACTACGAATCAAGGTTCAAATCGATAACTAAGATCCCAAAAAAAAATAAAAAAAAAAAAAATAAAAAAAAAAAAAAAAAAAAAAAACTAGTTCGAAGTTAGTTGATAACGCTTAGTTAAGTCGAAAAGCTTGGGATTAATCTAAAATTAATAAAAATAAAACACCTTTACGGGCTACTTCGACTTATTTGAAGCCCAGGCCGTAAAAGGAGCGGTTTTTCCGGCTCTTGCACTTGGAGTCACATCAAGTGCCTGGTACTCCAGGTTGGGGGTTGTGCGTTGGGGTGACTTCCCGACCACGTAGAAAAAAATTTTAGTTGCGAAGCAACAACAGGCCTCGGAAACGGACGGATCGATACTATTCCCGAGGGACGTAGGAGGAGAGGAAGACCGTGACTCAGGTGGCGCACTCAAGTGGAAGAGGACCTCAATCAACTCGGAGTGCAAAACTGGAGACGACTAGCTAAGGATCGAGCTAGCTGGCGGAGCCTGTTGATTGAGGCCCAAGTCCGCAATGGACTGTAGCGCCACCTTAAGTAAGTAAGTAAGTCATGAAGGCTATCTTAATCCAATGATACCTCCTAAAGTAAAATTGACCAAAATATTATCTGATGTTAATATTGAAGATAGATTTGTAATGTCACGGCTTAGGGGTCGTAAAATATACAATAATGTCTGTCTTTATCTAGCTTTTCTTCATGACAAACTTTGAAGGTAAAACCAATACTAACATTAAAGTCCCAATCTACCAGGAAGGTCTCCCTACTAAACATAGGGCATCATGAGAATATTTCTCCGATTTCAAGATGGTCTAGATATCACTCCGCAAAAAGTTATGGAATCTTTCCTTATTTTCCTCTTTCATCTTTTCCACGCAGTTGTCGCACATACATAAATCTCGTGCAGACCTTACGAATTTTATCGTTTCTAATCAACCAAATTAAAAGCCCAATTGTCTAAACCTGTATTATCAGAACGTAGGAGGGCTAAGGTCAAAAACGTCTGTCGTGTTCAACAACTCCCAAAATTTTCCTTATGTCTCTTATGAAAAGTTCTTATGGAAGGAGAGTGAATCTTCGTTACTTAATATTCCGAATTCAATCGAATTTGAAGGTGTGTCAGCAAAGTAGGTAACCCTCCCTGTTTGCTTTCTGTTGCTATATTCGACAAGTCCAGCATATTAAAGCTTATCAAGATGCATTGAATGCTGTTGACTACTTGCTAAATCAAGCTCAACCTAATGATTTGATCATCGTTCTAGGTGATTTAAATCTTCCCAGTCTTAATTGGTTCATCTCCAATGATCAAACATCCCACCTCCCAACAAATGTCTCCTCAGAACTTGAATTTCTGTTCATCGATCGTTAATCAGATTGTGGTCTTTTCCATCTTAACGGAGTAACGAACTATATGGGCAGACACCTGGATCTCATATTTTCTTCTGATTGTGATACTTGTTTTGTCTCTGCGAGCCGCCATCTCCTTTCAACCCTTGATCGCTTTCATCCTCCCCTTGTTCTCTCCTTCCCTATTGAATTTGTTAATAATGTCGTTGAAATCGACGACTACTGTTTTGATTTTTGTAGAGCCGACTTTACTAAACTGAATAATCTGTTGAGCTTAGCCGATTTTTCTGTGCTCGACTTTTCATTTGACTCCCTTGTCAAATGGTTTTATCTGACTCTCTCTTATTGTATTGACGAATCTGTACCATTTTTGTTCAAGAAAAACTCTACGTCTCTTCCCCCTTGGTATAACAGAGAGCTACATACCTTAAAAAACAAATGTTATAAGCTATGGAAGACTTTTTTACGATCCAATTCCGATTCTGACTTTAACAATTATCTTCTTGCTTTTAATAGCTTCTCTAATCTAAGTGAATGTCTTAAAAACTTATACCTTAGCCAAATGGAGGACTCTTTCCGATGCTAAGAGTTTCTTTCATTTTATAAATGTTAAACAATACCAATCTATTTGCTTCTTTCTTTAGCTAATCTTATTCTGAAATTCCTCGATACCCCGATTGCTGTTACTTCAGTTAACTAAATAACTGTACTCAAAATTCTCTATCTTCAGTTTTATTAACTGAGGAAATGGTTATCGCCGAAATGGGAAACCTCAACGAAAGCTTAAGTCCTGCTCCCGATGGTATCGCATCAATTGTTTTAAAAAATTCATTCATGTTCTTTCTAAGCCCTTTTTTGCGTTCTTCCAACTCTCTCTTTCCCAATGGCCTGTTTCCACTTATTTGGAATGATTCGTTCATTTTTCCGATCCAAAAACAAGGTAATAAAATTGAAATCATTAATTATAGACCTTATGATCTTTTATGCGTCCCTAAACTTTTTGAGAGCTTAGTCTACAATTCCGTCTATTTTTACTGGTAAGTCCTTATTTTCTCCCGCTCAATACGGATTCCTTAAAGAGACATCTACTTCTACAAATTTAGTAGAATTCGTTGTCAGTCCTAACAGGTAACAGCCTTGAAAATGGCAACAAAGTTGATGTCATCAACACAGATTACACCATTAAATCAATAAGCACCTACCTTGAGGACAGAACGTATAGAGTTCTTTTTCGCAATACAATTTCTGATCCCATTCATGCCACGTCCGGTGTTACTCAAGGAAGTCATCTTGGTCCTCTTCTTTTTATCTTATCCACTAACGACGTCAGACTTATATTAAAGAAGTTATCTCATCTCAATCTGATTATTCCCTTTTGCAGACGACCTAAATACCTTTTTTGCTTGGTGTCTGCACAACTTCCCAGGATTAAATGTTACTAAGCCCAAACAAAAACCTCTACTCACGGAAGCAGAATCCATCTCATAGAATTAACTACCTGGATGCTCACGCCGTCAATGTGGTTGATGCAATAAATGATATTGGTATTATGTGTGATAAACACTTATATTTCCACTCCCACTTCGATGATATAATTAATAATGCAAGAACAGATCACTCGGTTTTATTAAGTGATGGTCTAAAGAATTTTGCAATCCTTACGTAACAAAGTGTCTCTATATTTCCTTAGTCTGACCCATTCTTGAATATGCTTACCAAGCCTGGTCTTCCATCCATGGAAACCATTCAAATAGAATCGAAAGTGTTCAAAAACGATTCGTACAGTTTGCCTTACGAAGTCTCCGATGGGAGATTATCGGATTAAACTCATAGGCCTGCTACATTTGGTTGTTAGATGTAAAAACGCTGATATACTTTTCGCTCACCAGGAACTTATGGGTATAATATAGGTTTCCCGGCTCTTTTAAGAGAATTTCAACTGAACACTAACCCTCATAACCTTCGTGCTGTCAATCTTTTCTACATTCCCAATCATCGTACCAACTATCACTGTCAAGAATTCATCATAATAAATGCCATCTTAAAAGTACCCTTTACTTTTCTCCACCTTCGTTTTAAATGTCTCACGTGTCACCACCCATTTGCAAAGCATAACGTTGCCCTTTAATTTTAATCAGTAGAATGTAAGCATATTCGGTTTTTTTTTTCACTAAAGAATTAACAAGATGATAACAAGAACACAAAAAAATTTTAAGTTCACTTTAAGTCTAATTTTAAGTTAAAGCTTGTATTAAGCTAATAAATAAATATTTAAATGAATTCTTTAATATTCAAATCGTCTTTCTACAAACATGTATAATTGACCTTTACGAAGGAAGTATAACGTCCTATTTTATAGTCCACATTCAACTCTTAAGTGAACCAGTACATTATGACATTGTGTATTGTTTGTCTTATTGTACATTTTCATAAGGGCCTCTAGTACTTAACAACTTCAACTTTTCAAAGAATATGTTGAATGTTGTTGGCTACAACAGCAGCATAATACTTGTCATTAAACCACCTGCATGTTTGTTTTTTGTGTTTGTTCCTGAACAAAAACATAAATAACTTATAAAAGTGTATAGCACTTGACCTCCATTCAACCATAAGGGAAACATTTGAGTTATTTTTTAACTCCGCAGTTGCTGTTGCAGCATATCTTTATAGTAAATACAAAGAAAAGAAATTTTGAAAAAAAAAAAAAACGAAATAAAAATTCAGTTAGTGTTTCAGCACATACATGCTTTAAGAGACCTAAAACAAGTTCAAACGAAATGAATGAATTTTTCAGTAATAAGATATTGATAAACTTTTTCTCGTTCAATTGTTTTTTTTTTTTTTTTTGTAAATAAAGGTAAGAAGAAAGAGAAACCCCAAAATCGTAAAAATACCACAAGAAGCCCAATGGGACTGTTGACTTTTTGTTTGAAAGCTATAAAAACCCATGTTAAGCAAACGCAAGGAATAAGCTTTACAATTCTAGCGGTCTTATGTAAAGAAAACTCCCAAGAACACGATAAAGCAATTATAACTACGAGTATATATATGGCAGCTACCCAAGAGAGAAATCGATACATTTTCTTTAAATGAAATTTAAAGTTTTGTAGTATCCGTAGCTTAGTGGTTAGGTGCGTTGGCTGCTAAACAGAACGTCGTGAGTTTGAATCCTACCGCGCATAAAGAATTTATTTCATCTTTCACGGGCACTGCCTCTTGCGAAGAACTGACAAAACTTCCAAGAGTATCAATCTATCATGAAAAAGTTCTTCTCAACTTTTCCGTTCGGAATCGGCATTAAATTGTAGGTCCCCTCAATCCCTCACACGCACCGAGAGACTTGTTGATGAGAGTAAGCCACTTAGGCCTTGGCTCTTCAAGAGCTGTCGCGCCACTCTATTTTTTTTTTCTTTGTTAGAATGTCATGGACCTATATGTCATTTGTCCAAGTTAAATATTTAAAGATTCATCGAAGAGGATTTTTGTTCGTTCGTTGGATTGAGTAACAAATGTAGACAGTAGGTGTGTCCTTTTTGTATTTATAAAATAAAATAAATTTAGAAAATAATACCGGCAACCTACTTACTTATGGTGGCGCTACAGTCCAGGTCGGACCAGGGCCTCAACCAACAAACTTCTCTAGCCAGCTCGGTCCTTAGCTAGCTGTCTCCAGTTTCGCACGCCAAGTTGGTTCAGGTCCTCTACCACCTGTGTGCTCCACCTGAGTCGCGGTCTTCATCTTCTGCGACGTCCTTCCGGGTTGGATTCGAAGACTCTACGAGCTGGAGCATTATTTTCCATTCGCTCAACATGACCCAACCATCTAAGTCGTTGGACCTTTACTTTTCTGGCTAGATCAGTGTTGCTGTACAGCTCGTACAGTTCAGGACCAAAAATCACTCTAAGAATTTTTCTCTCAAAGCAGCCCAAAGCGTTTTCATCAGATGTTGTCATAGTCCAAGTGCTCTGCACCATGCATGAGGACCAGGATGATGAGGGTTTTGTAGAGTGTCACTTTAGTTGCTCGTAAGAGGACTTTACAACTCAAATGCCTTCTACGTCCAAAGAAGCAGCGATTGGCAAGGGTGATTCTTCGTTAGATTTCAGCGCTGGTGTTGTTGTCTGAGTTGATAGCGGATCCCAGGTAGACAAAGTCCTTAACTACGTCGAAGTTAAACCTGTCTATGTTGACGTTTGCTACAAGAAGTCGATGTTGGTACTGTCTTTCTTGTCAACAGCATTAACTTGGTCTTGCCCTCGTAAACTGCTAGACCCATCTTCCTGGCCTCTGTCTCAAGGCTCACAAACGCTCCACTGACATCTGTTCCTCATTATGTCACTGTCGTCTGCGTATCCTAGTAGCTGGACGGACGATGGTATGGAGACTTATACCGGCAACTATTTTCAAATAAAAAATTAAATCCAAAATTTTTGATTAAGAATGTTTTTCTGAGATAAAAATCTTAAATTAAAAAATATCTTAATGTATATTTTTGTATATTGCTTGTTTTTATTTAGATTGATAATTTAAAATTTATTGATTTAGGCTCCCACCCACTTTTTCCTGTGTGTGTTTTCATCAGTAAATCCCTCATATTGGTTCTAGCACATTCTTTTCTTATAAGCAGTCACCACGAACGTGAAGTCAACCTGGAAAACCAGATCCTTGGATGCACTGCTGACGCTGAACTACTCTGTAGAAGGAAACACAAAATCCCACTTACCAAAATGGAGACTATATTGCTTTATAGTGGAATTAGTAAAAGCACGTTTGCTGTATGAACAAAGACAGCTTTCGAAGAAATAAAACTTAAATTGAAATACGCATAAAAAGCATTCACGGTTGTGACTTTTCGAAATTAAACAGGATTCGCAGGTTTAATGGTCGGGAACTTTAATTTGCAATAAGAAGAAAAATCTTACTTCTTGAAGTTCCTGGTGTTATTGCTGTAAGAAGTTTGTAATTACATAAGGAACATCCGCAAGCACGATTTTTAATTGCTCTGAGAGGTGAGCATAAGTTTTGACTTTTGAGTAGGAAAATGTTCGAAGGCGCTGCAAATATGGAATAATGAGAAAAAGTGTCATGTGCATCGCTTGCCCGTCAACTTCAGCGCTTCAGGATGTGAGTTAGTTTGTAGTTGGATTAATTTGTTTACAATTCATTTTAAGTGAACTTACTTAAAGAGCACCAACCTTCCACATTGCTCTCGATTGAGTTGCTTATTTCTAGCTTGAAGAATTTTGTAGAAAAATTGTTTATCAAATTTTGCATACAAAGTGTGAATTTTGTGCAGTTATTCACGCGCTATCCAAAATTTTCCAATGTCTATATTTGCAACCAGGAAATCGCTGTAGACATGGGATTTATCTTTTTCATGACGAAAACAACTATCTAATTTCTTGGAAACAGTACTGAACATGTATCATAGCTAAAGTGTCAGTTATGCTTCCGAATCCCTTCGCACGCACACCTGGCAACATTTGATAACAAAATTTCTATCCTGTCTAAATACTTGACAAGACTTAAGAAACAACCCAAATCTCACCTATAATTTGTGGGTCCCGATGATATAAAATTCATGCAAAATTTATTCAAAATTTTATATCAAAGCAAATCAACACAACCCACACACAAAGTCAAAACAGCTTGTAATCTGTTTCAAAATCCTTTCTGTTTATCAAAATAATTATCTTCTTATTGGTGCGGGAGGAGTGCTTTTAGACTTCAAACGATACTCATTGTGTTCGAGGTTAGATTGGGCAGAATTAAATGCCGCACGAGGTTATTTAGTCCTTGTTGAATTCCAAACGTAATTAAATTCACACCTTTTGAAGTTGGAAATCGACTTAAGTTAACTTGCCTTTCGAGTGGATAAATTTGTAGGTAGGTAGTAAAACGTCCTGTTTGGGATTTCTAGGGTTGTGAATAAAATATCAACACTTAAAACTGATTAGCTGGGTACACAAACATAAGATAATATTAACATTATAGTCTTAATTTATAAGAATTTTAGTATCTCGAACTTACACTGTGTTTCCTATTTATTTTTTAACAAAAAACTATTACTCATGAACAATAATTTTCTTTTTTAAGCTGAATGGTGCTTTTAATGCTGTCGTTTGCCATATATTGTACCTCTTTCCCCTTCTTCCATTAAGTATACTGTCTTAGAGAAACGTGCTTGGATGAACTGTTGTTCTGTTTTTCGGATTGATTTTTTTGTGTACTCAATGTCAGACATGTGTTATGGTTGTTCGATGCACTCAAGCAAATATTTTCACATAAAATATATTTCTTCATTTATATAAAAGGTCACGTTAAATACGCTTGATACTGAAATGTATACGCTTTGAACACATGACCTCTGATGGTAGTTAAGTTACATAGAATATATGGCAAGTATTGAATTCGTAAAAAAAAGTTAAGATATTGATCAAATATGACATGAAAAAAGTGGGTCCGGCGATTCCGTCCGTCTGTCTGTAAACGCCCCTACAGCCTTAACCACAGGTCCGATTTACTTCAAATTTGAAAATTAGAGGTTTTGAGCAAATACCCGTGAGTCATTCTTTTGATTTTTTTTTTTTTAAAGACCAAAATTTACGGTAGCCACCGTACAATTTTGTTTGGATAAAAACCAAAAGTTTCAATTTTCTCATAAACGGCTCCTACGATTTTTCTTAAATTTCCTCGATTTTTGTTTTTCAAGTAAACAGAGTATATTATTTAAAAAAATATTTTTAAATTGCTACGATTTTTTTTGTTATACTTATAGTATCTACGAATGTATTGTTCAAATAATATTTTGTATTGTATCAAAATTTTATTTGTATTTTAAAAAGATATTTTTAAACTTTTATTTTTCAAAATTCTGTATCTCGAACACAGATCAATATTAAGAGTCAAAATTCCAGTACAAAAAGTATATTTACATGTTCTTGGATACTGCTCTTTCAAAACATTTTTGAAAAACTTTATAAAAGGAGCCGTCACACACTGAAAGGAAAATAATTTCAGAAAGCTTTTACAAATTTAAGAGTTTGTTATTTTTCTGAAAGTGTTTTCAGAGAGCAGTCACAATATGAAAGGAAATTGCTTTCTGAAAGTGCTTACTGAAAACATTTTAATTTCAAAAAACTAAATTTTCTGAAAACTTTTATCGGGTCGTTACACTATAAAAGCGAGAGCGTTTTCTGAGAGTGCTTTCTGAAAGCTTTATGTTGTAAACGGTTGGGATATTTCAGATCATTCGCTTTCAAGAAAGCAAACAAACTTTCACAAACAGTTTCTGAAAGTAGAAAGCGTTTTTTGAAAGTGATTTGTTTTCTTCAAAACGATTTCAGGAACTAGTCACACTCTGAAATTTTTTTTTTTTAAGTGTTTTCAAGAAAGCAAATCATTTTGAGAAACGCTTTCAGGAAAGTACTTTTCGGGTCGTCACACTATGAAATGTTTGCTTTCAAGACCTTTTTGCTTTCTGAAACTACTTTCCTTTCAGTGTGTGACGGGACCTAAGGAGTACGCCAAATACCTTTTTTTTTTGAAAACGCTATAAGAAAAAACTACCGTATATTTTCTTCAAATTTCTTTTTTTCCTTGAAAGTACAATCCTTCCGGTTAATAATGGAAAATAATTTCATGTAAATGGCTGCTTCGGTTGGCCATGCAAGCGTACACGATCGGTCCAATTTTTATCGATTGTGTGCAGCTGTATTTCACTAACGTTGTTAAATCGCAGCTTCGAGGTGGCCAAACGACATGAGCTCTCCGGCTGATAATATGATCTTCAAAATCTTCTTGTTGAAACCATATGTTGCCAATATCCTCCTCTTCATTTTTTGAGAGCAAACATTCCTTCAACATGGCCCGATAACGATGACCATTGACTGTAACGGCCACTCCCTGCCCACTTTCGAAGAAAAATGGCCCAATTATGCCTCTGGACCAAAATTCGCACCAAACAGTGTCTCGTTTTCAACGTAGCTACATATGCGTTCGGGTTTTCTGTGCCCCAAATGCGACAATTTTGCTTGTTTACTTTCCCGCCAAGATAAAAATGAGCTTCATCTTAAAAGATGATTTCTTTTGGCAAAATCGGCCTCTTTTCTAAGTCCATCACAGGCCCACTTAGCAAAGCTTAAAGGCATTGGAGGATCAGTTGGCTTCAACTCCTGAACCAAGATCTTTATGCAAAATTCGTCTCAATGATGTTTCCGAAATGTTCAATTGACGGTGAATTGATGTTGATTGCGCTTCACGCACACTTTCTGCCACAGCATCAATATTCTTGGGTGTAGGCACTTTCACGTTTTAGTTTATCGATGAGGATGCCAGTTTCTTTCACTTTCTTCACAAGATAACCGAGCACACGGAGCTGACGGTGTTTTTCTTCTTCCAAAATCCGTACGCAATTTTCGTACACATTGTGTAACATTGCCATGATTTTCAACCTAATGTCGCAATATTTCAAAGCGTTATTCAAACGTATATGCAACTATATTCGTTCAGAGAAAGGATAATGTCAAATCAGATATGAGATAAAAGTTACCATTCACGAAATAAGCACTAGTTGAAAAAAAAAAACGTTAGATGGCGGACCCTTCATATAAAAAATTACTTTAAAAAAATCGCTCCACAATTTTATTTTTTTTTTCAAATTGAAAAATCAAAAATTTATTACGAAATTTTATGATATCTAATTTTCAGACAAAATGTGTTTTCGAGGATCATATTTAAATTTAAATTGTTATTTATGAATTTTAATTACTTGTTTTTGTTTTTATTTTTTATGTTGTTTGTTTGTTGAGTTTTGGAATACAGGAGCAATCTCGTGCAACCCAATCGTCCACATTTTCTTGTTTTTTTTTTATTCAATCTGCTTAACCAGATCATTGAAATGGTATTTGAAATTATCCAATTCGGGACGATACCGATCCACATGAGATCCAACAGCGCGCAATGTATCCCCATTAAATCACTTTTTGGGGTGAGTTTAGATTTTGGACTGACAGTGCTTTCGCTCAGTCAAGTAACCAAGCACGTTTGTAATCTTTCGAAAGTTTAAAAAAAATTATCACATTTTGAGGTAAACAACCAGAAAATCAAGCCAGGTGCAACCTGAAAGAGATTAACCGCAAACTACTTTTGAGCGAATGCCAAGAAATCATGAAAATCTCCTCCTCCTTTTCGTCACTCAAAGTTATGAGAATTAATTAGATCGAAACCTGATATCTTTTTCGATCTTTCTGATAGCCCTTAAGCTGGCTAAATCCTTTTTCAAAAACAGAAGTTTTATCAGACACTAAACGTGCATTCAAATTCTTCCTTGAAATGTTCAAATATTTCTGTAGATATAGTGCATAATACGGTAATGTAAACTACCTGTTAAGTTATTTAATTTTAAATTATTTGATTCAGCTTTTCTACACTTTGATTTTTAATTATTTTTTATTAATTTTCTTCGACTTACTACTCATGTAAAAACACGTACTTATTTTTCACTAAAAATGATCTTTTTGTGTATTTTTATAAAAGAAAGCTTTTTCTTTATTGCGTATTTGGTTATACTTCTCCGAGAGTAAGAAGACACTACATTGGCGACGAATTTGTAAAATCAAGACCTACGCGAGTGCAATACGGAAATGGGAAACGAATATGGAGATTCACAGAACCAAACGACTACGTGGTGGGGAAATATTCCACAATTCAATTACGAACGAGACAATTGGATAATTTATAAAGGAAGGCTGGAACAATTCTTCGTTGCGTGTGATATAACCGAAGAAAGCAAAAAACGGGCAGCATTGGTAAATTTTTGTGGGTCGAAGACATACGACATAATTCACGACATAGCAGTCCAAATGATCCTGGCAGCTATACATTTCAGGAACTGGTCATCAACAGCAATTACACCGTTGCAAACATTGTGTACTGCGAGCGACAAGCGACAAGATTATGATAAAAAAAGTTATTTGGAATTTTCAAAATGTTACAGCTTTTTTCAATTTATCGTTTATATTAGATATGCACCGGAATCCAACAAAACCTTTCACGCAACCTGATATAGACTTAAATTCTTTTTTTTCATTTTTTTCTTTTATAAAATCAAAACCAAGGTTAGTGACCAAATAAGATAGCTTTCTTTAACGACTTTGTTGATAATTTTTTTATAAAATTTGTTTTCTCAAAATGGCTTCTTTCAACTACGGACAAATATTTTTGTATTGCTTAAAAACAGAAAATGCATACTGAGAACGTAAGAAATTAATTAATGCAAATTAAAGAAATGCAGACGATGTTGAATAAAGAGTGTCTAAATAAAATGTTCAGTTTGCAAAAATAATCTATTCCCAAGCACGCCTGTTTGTTCACGTAATATTTCTTAATTAAGACAAACGAAACGAAGGTTGCCTGTTTCCTTTTCAAATTGATTAATAAATACGAAATCCGACTTTTGTCAACTAGAAACTAGACAATGGTTTACTCAGAAGATGTTATTTGTAGTAAAACAGAGTTCGTAAATTAATATCCCAAAATATATCAGTGTACCTTACTGCCTCCAGACATCACGTGTAACTTCATATGGAAAGCAATATGTTGAATTCAACAGAACGACAGAGCAGATTGATATTTTGCTTATTTTGAAAGATACTTCGCATTGTAATATGTTTATTGAATCGAAAAAGCAAAAAAAAACAGAATAGTTTCCACACTCGCAAGTCTTCTCAAATAGTTTGTGCAAACGTTATCTTCAAAATGGATCAATTCATTTTGAAAGATAATATTTGGTCGCCACATAGCGTTGAAAATTTTATGGGTAGATTTCGATTGAACATTGAAAAAAATTGGCTTATCAAAATTCAAAATGCAAATGACTGAACAAATTTTATCCATCCCTAATATCCTAATGGATTGCGTGAAATGAATACTCACGTAGTTGTGGACGTGTATTATTCATATTAGACCCAGAAACCATATTCTATACCTTTCGGAAACTATTATTTTATTTCAGGAATCGTAAAGAAACATATTAATGGATGGAGGGTTTGTGTTTCGTTTTCCTTTAGCCATCAAGAATTTAGAAAGACACAAACAAAAAATATCGATTATCAATTGATCCGAAAGCTGACTCTGACCTTTGTGTAGTTTTTGGCTGCAGTTATGTGCTTGCTTTGAATATCAATAACTATTGTTTTTCTTCGCTCTCGATTTTTTTATCTGTTTTTGGCCAAATTCCTTATGAAATTGAACTCACATCTGTTCTGTACGCTTCAAACTTCAACTGCAACACGATTCTTAACTGAGCAAAAACTTTGCAATCGAAAATCGAAAGACACTCGATATGCTTCAGTTCTTGCATCAAAGGCCGTTTGCAATTCTATGTTCAAAGATTAAAAAAACGTACACTCATCTGTTGTTTTGTCCAACACGGCCAATGTGAATTTGTGATCATCATGATATCGTCGTCGTTGTCGTAGCCTTGTTGGGCAGAAACGAGGAAATCGAAAGCTGGAACTCTCCGGACAAGTGGTCCTTCAATATCCCCTAGCAAACACTTTAATGCCCACCTTCCTAAACGTAAACGGATTCAATTCCAAGCTATTGGCCTTTGCAAAATAGCTTAACTGAGATAGCTTATAGTAAATTGCAGAGCACGTCCAATTCAAACACATACCACCCCTGAACGCTGTGATTGCCGTCATCTTCATCAACAGCAACATCAAATCAAATTCACACACATTTTGGTGCAATCGATTCTATTTAGCTATTGGATTGGTCAATCTAATACCTGGCCGTCATACACAATGATTTTAAGGACTCGCTTTACACTGTAGGTTGTTTGTCGTGTATGATTTTTTATAGCGTGTTTGATTAGCTGTAAGTGGAGAAAACCTACGTTGTACGTCTCTTGTGATTAGGTTGAATCGATGTTCTTGACGTCTGCTGTTGCCGGAACAGTAGGAACCACTCGGCATTGAAAAATGGTGAATCCTTATTTTCATTTATCAGCAATGATTAGAATCAAGACTTGGAGCCTTGGAGGAGAGTGTATCTTTGCGTCAAAATGATTTTCACAGCAGCCGAGAAAGAGTATAAATAATATTTCTCTTCGAATACTTGTGGTTGTTCGAGGAAGATTTGTTTTGTTGTTTCAAAGCACATCCTTGGGAGTATTTGCGGATAAGAATGTATTATTAACGGATTAATGGCATACAAAGGAACGTGTCTTGTATCTCAGATTGGTTCATCCTTTTAAAGACTTTTTTTTTGTCTTGCTAAGCGGATGGTGTTAAGAGTTCATCTGAAGTAAATGTTATTGCTTTTAAAAGTTTTATAAACTCAGGGAATTTGTTTGAATTAATATGAAATTCACAACTGGTCTGGATATTACGTAGGTAGGTAATTTCTGCTTAAGGTGGGATTTTGAAATTTATTTTTCAAAAGTTCCAAGAGTGAATGTTCCCAAAGAGGATTTTGAATTTGAAATGTTCAACTAAGGATCCGGCAGTTTTCAACTTTATGTTCAGATTTGCTGTTTATATTCATATGTTATCGAAAATTAACATAACATGAAGGATGACATGATAAAGTGTTATACATTTTAATTGTTGATTAGTTAATATAGTTTGAGAGACAAGTAAAAACGTTATTTGAATTTATACAATAATTCCAGGGAATAAACTCGTGCATGCAAATGATATTCCTTTTCCCTATCAATGATTTTCCCGACTTGCGGATTCAATCATTAATTCGAATAAGCAAACTTAACGAACCGTAAGTTTGTTTTAATGAATTTGAAAATCAATTCTTATTTGTTTTCAGTTCCTTACAAAATATGGGAGGAATAATAAACTTATCAAAGCATTTGTCCACAAACATTTAAATGCCATTCTCAGATAATTGGAGATTTCTTTCCTTTTGTTTTGGCAGTCATTTGTTTTTCTCATATACTTACATACATGTGTTAGCAATTTTTCCTTATTTATATAAATTCCGCAATTATTGGGTTTGAATTCCGTAATTTTTACTAAATTTAAATTTCACTAGGCCTTTTCGAGAGAATTCGAAAGTATTCAAAATAACTTTTGCTGAAAATTTAGTAAATAGTTGATCAATATTTCCCTAATAGCTTACTAGTTACATGACTGTTACATTCGGACATGAGACATGACGCAATATTAAGCGTTTCATTTTTGCCATTTTAGTTATGAAACACAAAACGAAAATCCACAAATCGATTTTGAATAAAACACTTAATTTGTACCCCTCCATGGGGTAAGCCTTGACGTAGCGAAGCGGCTTACGGTAACTACTACTATGAAGCTTAGAGCTATGCGATCGCGAAACTTGTTTTCGCAGAAGGGCCTGTCATGGCCGACAGATCGAAGCGGAGTAGGCTGTTACTACTAATTACCCCACAACGAAGGAGTGTTCCCACCCAACAAGGCATTCCCATGGAGGGACGGCAGCGAAGGAATTTCTTCTTTGGAGTCAACGGTGGCGTCTTCAGTTCCAGTTAGGCCGAACATCTTGGTGAACACTTTTACGGGCTACTTCGACTTATTTGAAGCCCAGGCCGTAAAAGGAGCGGTTTTTCCGGCTCTTGCACTTGGAGTCACATCAAGTGCCTGGTACTCCAGGTTGGGGATTGTGCGTCGGGGTGACTTCCCGACCACGTAGAAAAGAATCTAGTTGCGAAGCAACAACAGGCCTCGGAAACGGACGGATACACTGATGACGACCCAAGCAAATGTACAAAGGACAACGATTTTCGGATATGCACGTGGAATGTTAGGTCCCTTAATAGACCGAGTGCTGCCGAACAGTTAGCGGAGACCCTCAACTGCTACAAAGGAGATATTACCGCTATCCAGGAAATGCGATGGGATGAATCAAGGCTAAATTCGCAGCATTAGCCTAATATATGCGCATGCCCCCACAAAAGAGAAAAAGAACGACACCAAAGACGAGTTCTACGAGCTCCTCGACAAAACATACGAGCAATGTCCTAGTTATGACATTAAAATTGTCCTCGGCGATTTTAACGCAAAGCTGGAAAAGAGGACATCTTTGGTGGAACAGTCGGAAAGCACAGCCTGCACGACACCACTTCCGATAACGGATTCAGGCTGATCGATTTTGCTGCGGGGCGAAATGTTGTGGTAGCAAGCACCTGGTTCCCTCATCTCAACATCCATAAAGGTACATGGAGATCTCCTGATCAATCGACCGTCAACCAGATTGATCACATTGCGATCGACGGAAGGCACTTGTCCAGCATTTTAGGTGTTCGAACTTTCCGAGGAGCTAATATCGACTCGGACCACTAACCTTGTCGTAGCTAAGGTAGTGCTACGAATATCCCGACAACGGCCAAAACAAGGAAATGCTGCAAGAAAATTTGACGTTGGACGGCTACAATCGCAAGAGATCGCCAGATCTTTCTCTGATCGAGTGTCAAGCAACCTCTTAAGGAGTCCTATGCCGTCAACATAAAGTATCGAGGACCAGTGGCAACATTGAAAGAATGCAGTTAGAGATGCCGCCTCTAATGTGCTGGGTTTCACACAGCCACCAAAACGAAACCCCTGGTTTGACGAAGAATGCAGGCAGGCCCATGCAGCCAAGCAGGAGGCATAAAAAGCGGCGCTGCATAGAAGGACAAGAGCTGCTCGTGAGCTCTACGAGAGAAAGGGAGAGAGGAACGCCGGCTTCTCAGGAGAAAAAAGAGAGAGCATGAGAAGCGTCAGATCGAGGATGTTGAGAGAGCCAACAGCAGGAATGAAGTTCGGAGGTTTTATCGAAAGGTTAAACAGCTGGCTCAAGGTCATCGAGCAAGAACCGATGCCTGCAGAGATAAACAAGGGAACATCATAGTAGAATCGCAGTCAATGCTGGGGATTTGGAAAGACAACTTCTGTAGACTTGTATAACGGCGACGACGAACAAAACACCGCCGTCAGACAGGAGGCTTTCATCGGACACGATGATAGCCAACAATTCCATGAACCCGACCTAGAAGAAGTGAAAACCGCAATATCACGGCTGAAATCCAACAAAGCCGCTGGAGCAGATGGACTAGCTGCTGAGTTGTTCAAAGCAGCAGGCGACGAGCTAGATAGGAGCATGCACCAAAGCATCTGTAAGATATGGTCAGAGGAATGCATGCCCGATGAATGGTACCTCAGCATTGTTTGCCCGATCCTGAAAAAGGGAGATCCTCTAAACTGCGCCAACTACAGAGGAATAAGTCTACTAAACATCGCCTACAAGATCCTCTCTGCCGTAATATGTGAACGTCTGAAGCCTTCCGTCAACAATCTGATTGGTCCTTATCAATGTGGCTTCAGGCCAGGAAAGCCAAAAATCGACCAAATTTTCACGTTGCGGCAGATCCTGGAAAAGACCTATGAACTCCAAATCGATACCCACCATCTTTTCATCGATTTTAAGGCCACGTATGACAGCATCTACAGAGACGAACTATATAAAGTTATGTATAGTTTTGGCATCCCTGCCAACCTCGTTCGCTTATGCAAAGTGACGATGGAGACCTCACGCTGCTCCATCAAGGTTGGCAACGAGCTTACGGAATCTTTCGACGTCAAAAAAGGATTCAGACAAGGCGATGCACTGTCATGCGAGTTTTTAAAAATCGTTCTTGAGAAGAAAGTGCAGAACTCCAACGTCAACACCAGAGGCACTATCTTCCAAAAATCGTTCAATCTCTCGTACGTACGCCGATTATATTGAAATAATGGGAAGAACACAGCGTGATGTCAATGGTGCCCTTGTGAGAATTGAGACAGAAGCGGCAAAAATGGGTTAAGCGGTAAATGAGGGAAAAACGAAGTATATGCTCTCTTCGAGGAAGGACACCCAACACCGACGGCTCGGCAGAACGTCACAATAGACGCATACAACTTCGAGGTAGTAGAGGAGTTTGTCTACCTAGGCTCCGCTATAAACACGGGCAATAATACCAGCGCCGAGATCAGACGAAGAATAACTCTTGCTAATCGCTGTTTCTTTGGGCTAAGAAAGCAATTGAGTGGAAAAGCCCTCTCTCGAGCAACTAAGTTTAAATTGTACAATACACTCATCATCCTTTGCTGTATGGTGCACAAGCATGGACCTTGACAAAATCGGATGTAAGTGCCTCAGGCTGTTTTGAGAGGAAAGTTCTTCGGGTCATCTTTGGCCCCGTGTGTATTGAAGGGGAATGGCGAAGAAGATATAACAGCGAACTTTACGGGTTGTACAACGACATGGACCTAGCCAGAAGGGTCAAGGTCCAGAGACTCAGATGGCTCGGTCATTTAGAGCGGATGGACACCAATGCTCCGGCCCGGAAAGCCTTCGACACTATTCCCGAGGGACGTAGGAGGAGAGGAAGACCGCGACTCAGGTGGCGCACTCAAGTGGAAGAGGACCTTAATCAACTTGGAGTGCAAAACTGGAGACAGCTAGCTAAGGACCGAGCTGGCTGGCGGAGACTGTTCATTGAGGCCCAAGTCCACAACGGACTGTAGCGCCACCTTCAGTAAGTAAGTAAGTACTTTATTTGTACAACGATAACTAATTAAATGGAATTTAAATTTTGAATCTTTAGAAAAAATTTGGTTCTTAAATTCCTTAAATCATTTTGGTAGTATTAAGATTTTATGAGAAAATGATTTTATGAGAAAAAAGTACGTATACGCCAGAGTGAACAAATTGATTAAAGTTGCTGTTTAGTATGCAGAATGCATTTGCTTAGTCTCATGGGATTAAGATCTGAGAATTCCTTTGCCATGACATACAAGAGGCTTGTCTCATCCTACGATCTCTGTGTAAAAAAAAACTTATCATTGACAAAATGTCTTCTTGAAGTAAAATTTTTTTAGTTATTAATTGTGTTTTTTTTGTTAGTGTCTTTGTTTTTTTTTTTTGATTTCTCGAAAACGACAAGACATTTTTGCATCCGGTTTCCTGAGTTGACTAAAAAGTAACAAAAGTCTTGAATTTTGAAAGCAGAATTAAAGTAAAATAGTTTGATTTTCGCTGAGATTCGACTAGGAGTAGGACTTAAACCCAGTCTCAATTCGACATGGAGTTGAGCTTTGATTCGTTATATGACTTTACCTAATAAAGTTAATTCTATGTGTATTCTTTTTACCTTTTTATTTGAGTGACATGATGTTTTTGAATAAAAATAAAAACTGTCAAAGTGACTGTGGCCAAGCATTTATCGTTCTTTTTTCTTACAAAGTTAATACACTGTGATACCATATGTGGACGTACGAATGTCTATTTTTTTATAGTTTCAATTATTACGCCACGAAGTACTTCTTTGTTGTCTCAGTTTTTTATTTCTCTGTCCCTTTGTCCTTTTTCATTTTTTAGCTTTTCGTTCGCCAGCACTGCAGTGAACATTTTCTTGGAATTTATTTGGAATCTGATTTAAATAATTTAAAACCGTCCGTCCACAAACTCCAATTTTTTAAATGTCAGTCAACTCAGCGAACTCAAACGTTTCGTTATGGTAAACTTCATAGAAATCATATTCTATACAAAAAGACAATCTCTTTCAATCGATGTGTGATGTTTGTTCTTAAAACAAAGCGTGTCATCAGCAGCTGTTTTGTTTTATTGTTTGCTTCTTCGAAAATCAACAAAGACAGCCATCTATTGTGGAATAAATCAAACTTGAACTTGTTCAATACCAATTAGTGTCAAGGACACCTTTTTTCTGATGCTTTCAGCTAAAGTTTTTACCCTTGTCCTTCAACTATGGTCCCCCACGACCGACCTTATAATTGCAATGATGTTGAAAGAAACAAATGAAAAAAAAGAACCCCCTTAAAAGATTGACACAATGTCGAAAATTATATGAACCACTCGAATTTTGTGTGTGGTTGACACAACGTGAAATGTCAAGTTGAAGTATAAATGACAATGGAAACGCAATTAATTGCATTTATTCTTTCGTTTAACGAAATATCATGCTTCTCAAGTTCAGGACCAGTAGTGCTGGGCTGTAGTTCCCCAGCTGATTTGGTCGACTACCTAATAGATTGATACAAAAACAAAATTAAAACGAAATGTCCACAACAGGTCATCCGACAGAATCAAATTTATGTGTAAAATATTTTTTGATTTAGGTTGAGGGTCGCCCGTTTGCCAGATAGATTGGTTAGAATTTCCTATTGATGGGTTATGGATTGGAACCGTTGAAATACCAATTTTGCTAATGGACAATATTCCATTTTGACCTAAAATGGATTCTGAAGAATTATACCCCGTTTCGTGTCGTTCAAAGTTCAGACACTCCGGATATCCTGAATAATGTATGAATTAACCTGTCTCGAATAGATATGGCTGATGAACTGTCATAACAATTTATTGATTTTGTTTACTTTGGGGCAGTGTGTTTCTATTTTCACTTGGTTGGTCAATATCAATATTATTTCGGAATTAACTGTGGTTTATTTTAAATTTAAAAAATGATGTTTTGTATTTGTTTTGGTATTTTTCTGGTGGTTGTTGAAGGATTTTGCTTTAAAGTCTATTTTCTTGATGTCACTAATATAGGTGAAATGGGAGACAAGTTATTTTTTGGAGTGCAAGCTGAGATAAGGGTGCATGACATTTTCAAGCTGAAAAAATGAAAATTCGATGTTCGTTTTTTATATGTATCAAGTCTATGGGTGTTAATTCCAAAAGCAAAAGGAATTAACCCCCGCGGGTATTAATTCATTTTTAAATAGTACTAAGACCCGCGGGGTTAATTCGGTTTTTTGGTGGACTTTAATTCCAATTTTAATTGGAAATAACAACCACACGTGAAATAAATTAAAAAAGAAACTCAATACCTTAATATGGTGACGTTAAATAATGGTGCAGTGCATTAAATAACGTTAAATAACGCATAGGCCATTTCTTTTGGAAATAAGAACCTTACAATGGTTGCGGTCTTATTTCCATTGCAACTTACAAATAATGCCTTACTTTTTACGGTTACGGTTTTTCTGTTTTATTTATTTTATTTTTATTTTTTTATTTTATTTTTCAATCTACGAATTTACATTCAACAGATTTTTAAATTTAGATACATGTTCAATTATAAATTAAAACTAATACTAAAATTAATTAAACGAAAATTTCAATTCAATAAAGAAATTAATATATTTTTAAACACATTTCTGGTTAAGATATATCTAGATTTTCATAATGTGCATTTAGTAAATTGCAACTTGCGGAAATAGGTTCCTGCTGCCCGTACAAAGTGCGATGTGCCTCAATTGCCAGCAGCGGTCGCGTTCTTAAGAAGTTGATGGAGCATACAAGTGTACACCGCGAAGTAAACCTCAGAATCTATAGTACCAGACAAAATGTCACGAACAAACATGATACTATACATTTTTCTTCTCGCTTCTAGGGATTGGCGCAGGGAAACTCGTCATGAAGTTAGAAGTCCGGAAAACGGTTCTCGGAACTTCTGACACACTTTGGAGGGTCATAAGTGCCGAATTCGATTTAGGGATTATTAACCCACTATAGTAGGTCAGTAGTCCCAGTTAACTTTTTCTTTTTATGGGACAAAAGTCCCAAATGAAAAAAAGTGAAACTACCAATGTTCATGCTAAAAAATAAACAAAAAAAAAAATGAGTTCCCGTATGTATACACATTGAATGCAACTACAATAAAATCTTATAAAGAAATAGGACCACGTTTCTTTATTAGCCGTCGACAAAATGGTCAGAGCAATTAATTTTTCAAAGCTGTTGAGGTTTCCTTTTATTTGGAAAAGCAACCACTACACACTACTTTTGGAAGCATTTCAATGATTAATTTTCAGCATGTTTTTGAATTTCGACTGAGAATGAGGCCGATACGTAAAATTCAAGATCGATTTGATTTTACTGCGAACGAAGCGAGCGGGAAGAATTTTTCCCAAAAGAGAATCAATTTGGGGTGCGAAAATACGCGAATCTTTTAATTTTCACACCCCAAACTGATTCTCTTTCGGCAAAATTTTTTCCGCTTGTGTCCACCCATATTTCTGATGCAACTTTTAATGGAATTGAAACAGCTCTGTTATTTTAGGTGACAGATAGATGCTTTAAGATGATTTTGGCTTCAAGTATAGTGTACTTGCAGAATGCCTTACCCTCACCCAACTTTGACATCCCAGAGTGCAGAAGAACGTTTGCATTGCAATGAAAATGTTTTCTTAACGTCAGAAAAAAATTGTTGAAAATATGTAAGAACTGTCCACTTATCTTATTATCTTACAAAATATTTAAAGTTAGTGCCAACATGAAATTCGCGCAAGTGTTCACACCCGAGGGTGAAATGATCACTTCCAAAAGGTAATACACTCGCGGGTCTTTGTGCCAATTCCAAATGATATTAGCACCCGCGGGCATTAATTCTTTTTTTTATGATGGGCCTTATTGCCAATTCAAAAAGGAATTAACAGCTGCGGGGGTAAATTCCGTTTGTTTTTGGAATTAACACCTGCGGGCGTTAATGCCATGGACGTTAATTTACTGCACTTTTATGTGTACTGACTACTGAGTTTTGTGATTTTCGACCCAAATTCTGAAAAAAATTACAATTTACAACTCATAAAATTTGGGTACAGTTTTTATTCGATATGCAGAGGTATTTATAGAATTTTAATATTGAAAGAATGCTTTTTAAAGGTAATTTAAAACCATGCAAATAGTATTTTTTTTTGACTGTGCAAGAGTACTACGATTTATTTTAACCACCTTTTTGATAACATTTCATATTTTTGACATCAGTCGCTAAGATCAACATCGCC
This sequence comes from Sphaerophoria rueppellii, assembly GCA_920937365.1. NCBI lineage: Eukaryota > Metazoa > Arthropoda > Insecta > Diptera > Syrphidae > Sphaerophoria > Sphaerophoria rueppellii. The sequence continues at coordinate 25,354,002 of CAKKXW010000002.1, read as the reverse complement.
ACCTTCAGAAAAACTTATTCCTCATGATGTTACCTATGAAAGAAGAGCTGACAATATCTTAAGGGTTGGTTATTATCTGTTTTGAACAAAAGAAGGGTGAAATTTGAGTGGTGGTAATGTATAATGTATCCCAGATAACATTTATATTCTTTTGAAAGTTTTGTAGTTCATGCAAAATCGTTTCATTTTTAATTCCATTCATTAATTTCAAGAGTTAAGCGCACGATTTGTCATATTTTCTAGTTTATGTGTTCATTTTCTTTCGGTGGGTAAAAATAATCTTCGAGCCATTTGCTGCAATCGAGGATTTCTACTCTTAACTTTAAATTTTATTTTTCGCTTGAAGTTGCCATTCTCCATTTAAGATTGTCAAATCTACAAAATGATTATAACTAAGAGTGCATAAGGCTAGCTTAAGTTGGCTTTAGTTGGAGGCAATATGTTCAAAGATTTTTTAAGTATTTTTTTACAAGTCTTGTGTTTGCTTAATTTCATACCTCCGTCTGTTTATTTCTTAATGTTTAAAATTTTGATGAATTTCGCAGACTAGCCACATTTCTTCTATCTCCTTCCTCAATTCTGTAATATTTGCATTCAAGGGAAGTATACCAAACGTGGGGTCAATGGAAGTATTGAATAGTTTTGAGAGATTTCAACCGATTGGCATCGTCGAACACATTTTCGAATGGTTGTTGCATCACAATTTTAACCATGAATCGGTTCACGTCCCAAAAATGTGCAGAAATAGTGACAATGTTCATTAAATGAAATAGTTCAGTTGTTCCAACACAGCATTCGTATCATCAAAAGTATCACGTTTGTTCTGCGCTTAAAAGTGACACTATTCATCGCTTAGCTTCAAAATTCGAGAAACGCGGATGTGTAGTAAACTGTCCACTCGACCACTTCCTCGACAATCAAAACAATATATTGAAGCTATGCATTCAAGAATTCATAGAGAATCCAAATGTCTCGTGGCTCTTACCGTTGCTGGCACCGTTGTCAGTCTCAGCAACTAAACATCAGCACAACTTCTTTGATTTTTGAGAAGTATTAACTGTGCAGTTAACTCAAAGATTATTGGAAACAGACAATCTGCCACAATCCAATAACATTATTCGAGCGAGTGATAGGAGTCCGATTTTTGGGACCGAATTTTAATGATTGACGAGGCCCATTTCACTCTTTTTAGCAATAGATAAAACTGTCGAAACTTGGGGAGAGAAAATCCGCGTGATCTGAAAGTGACTATTTGAGTCGGTGTCTGCTCAAAAACAATAATTCGGCGGTTCTCCATCAGAATTGGGAAACTGTCAATAGTAATCGGTATCAATGGATGTTGGCACAATTTGTCTCACCAGAAATGCGTAAAAAAGGTCTTAAAGCCTTCTAGTTTCAACATGACAGCGAAATTAACGATAGATTTCTTGCGTCAAAAAGTCCCATGACATGTGGTATCGAAGGAGGGGAGGGGGTATATTAACTTGCCACCCAGATCGCCTGATTCAACGGCACAGAACTTCTCCCTGTCGGATTTTTTAAAAGCAAAGTGTATGTTAACAAACCGAGGACCCTCTAAGAGCTTAAGCACAATATGACAATATTTTTGCGAATAAGTTACATTTTAACCTATATCTTGGCTACCAGGGCCCTATTGCATCAGTTTACAAACTACAACTACAAATTTGTAGTTGTAATTCACAATCACAAATTTTGTATTTGAATTTGCTTTACACCAACTACAAATAAGTGGGATTACATATTTGTGATGAGAGTTAAAAACTGTAAAATAAATTTACAATTTACCGTTGTACCATTTATGTTTGAAACTTGTAAGTTACAAATTTAAATTACAATTTTTTTAACACTGCTGAGTAGACAACTAAAGGAGAAAGACCAAATAATAAACAAATGAAGGAATATTCGTTAATTTTGAAATTTCTTTCACATGACAGTTTAAATTCGTCGAGAATGAGCAACCAAAACCAAAAAAATGATTTTGAGGCTAAATACGTCGAAGTTTTTCTTCGTTGGGAGTGTTTATTGTGTGGAACGCGAATAGAGTTTGGCTGTTAAGCACTATTCACATGAGCACGACCAACGGACGGCGAATGAATGAAGTGATTATAGATACATATACGTTTGAAGACGTATTTCCTTACAAATTCTCAACAAAACGATAGATGTATAGTTTATGTTTGATTTATGATGCATAAATTAACTTTTTAATCTCAAATGTTAATGTATTTATTTATTAGAAAACAAATTTATTTTAGTTGATACGAACTGCCAAACTCTATTCGAGTTCCACATCATCCACACTCCCAACAAACAAAATGTTCGCGTGAGTTATGGAGCTAAGCGAGGACATCGTCAAACCAAAAGTTAACGATGACACCGCAGAGCTCCATCCACTAAAACCAGCCGGTTCTGAATATCGAATTACATTCAATTTCCATTTCCACGAAATTTGCTGATTGGTTTCTCGTTTTCGTACTTCGTGCTCATGTGAAAAGTGATTTAGTATCAACTAGAATATTTTCGAGACGAAATTTTTTTTTCTCAAGTGTATGCATCAGAAATCAGATAAAATCTATATTTCCATAGTTTTGTTGTGAATTTGTGAGGAAATATGGCTTGAAACTATATTAAATTACTTTTATTTCTTTCATCCGTCATTCGTCGGTCCCATGTGAATACCTAGTCTTAACGTAACAGAAATATGAAAATAAAATAATTTTCAAAACTATAATTTTAAAGCAATTGATATTTGCATTTAATTACAACGAAATCCGCTTCAGAATTACTGCTGGCACACAATTTTAATGTTTAACAAAAATTTGTAGACAAGATTACACACGGTCTTTCGCCTGTAGAATTTTTTCCCAAACTGAAATAAATTTGTGATCCTCACTCATATTGTGCAAAAGAAACTTACAATAAAATAGATTTTCTCACAATTTTGTTGATTGTGATTTACAACTACAAACTTTTTGTCGTGCAACCGAAAATCAATTTTTTCAACAATTTTGTTATTTGTGAATCATAACTACAATTTTGTAGCCTACAGAATTTGACAAAACACAAAACCTGAAATTTTTGTGGTAAGCATTTTTGTAATTCACAAATTTATAAGGTGGTGCAATAGGCCACTGGCCTTCAATAAACTTGAAACTCATTTCAATGAATAGAATTTGACCAGAAGTTTCTTTTGATATATCAATTGATGGGTTTTGGAAGAATTTTTTTTTCTCCGTGCATTGCCCATGGATATTTTTCGAAAATTACGAAGAAATCGATTGCGCTAAATTCAACATACATATTTCATAGTCCTTATTTTCCTGACCTTATTCCTAAAGGCCGAACTCGATTCTGAAATCTGGTTGCGAGATATTTATTGTAGGTATATCAAAAGACAGTCTTTGTAGGTACAAATCTTTAAAACCTTAGAACAAACAAAACAAAGAGTTATTTGATCATAACTAAAATTGAGAGACTTGGCGATTTGAAATCCTTGAATACCATAAAAGTTTCATAAAATTATTTTGGGCCGTTTAGGAGTTTACATCGGACATATATGGATACATTCAAACATATTTTTTTATGTATGGAGAAACCGAAATACTTTTCTTAAGTGAAGTAGATTTCATGAAGTTGGGGAAGTTGAGAAGAATAAGGAAGTAGATTTTCAAAAATCGAAGTGCATAGATCTACTTCGAAAGAAGTAAAAATGGCACTCATGTTGAAATTTCATTAATATTTTCTTCATACCATAAAGTTTACATTCTTGCCATTTTGGATACGTAATCCTTATTGCTTCTTCAGACTTCAATTTTTGATTGAAAGAGGGTCCTAAACAAAATTTGTTTATCAACTTTCTGCTTTATTTTTAGACTAGTTGAGTTTTTTATGTATTCTAAAGTGCAACTTCTATTCCTTCCTTTCACCTGAAAGTTCTGATTGGTTAAATTGAATCAATCTGTGAAAAAATACGTATACGCCACAGTAACCTGAATAACATATTTTTTCCTTCTTTTTCAGGTAAGACATGGGATTAACTTTGAACATTTAATTGGTAAGCAATTCACGATTTTAAATTGTTTGTTTGTAATTTTTGTTTCTGTAAAGAATACTCAAATATGTTTAAAAATCAAATTAAAATAATTTCTTCCTGGAAAATGTCTGTGGCAAAAAAAAAAAATCGCAATAATCCAACAGATGTCAGCACTTTTAAAAAATGTGTCTCCTCTAAAATCAAAAGTTCCAAACTTGTGTTTAAGCTTGACACAAATAAAGAAGCTTCGCAACAGATATCTTCTTCTCCCATTGAAGCTTGTGAATGAAGACAAACATAAAAATATTAATCATAAGGATAACGCACTTCACTGTGAGATAACACACATAACACCAATACACAGACGAACGGTCCTTTTCCAAACATACCCAGAGATAGAGATGAAAAGCGAATATGTGTCATAAGGAGATGAGTGAGATTCGAAGCAGACGTAAAAGCTCAACATAAAATGTTTTTCGCGCCAAAAATCCAAGCTCACCCATACGCTCAAACGTACGCAATTCAATGTTTTTGGGTTACTAGTTCAAAGCACCTCATTTCGTACAACCAAGCACCATGTGCTAGATGACTTGACTATGTTCTTAATGGACACAACGGATGGATGTCCTTTAACTCTCGCTCTCTTTTGGTGTTATTGTTGCTCAATATATACGTTTTCCCCATTACGTAATCATGAGGAAAATGAGAAAACCTGATAATCAAGAGTTTAAAGTGAAATATTGCAATGAAAATCACAATATTGTTTACAGAGCGAAAAATGAGAAGCAGGAAGGAAGAAAATGTGCGAGAGCCTTAGAGGTATTTTCTACCTTTATTTGGACTTCTGTTTTCTGTTTTGGGCATCATCCTCATCATCATCGTCATTAATGTTGAATGTAAGAGGAATACCAAAGGTTAGGTCAGTGAATGAAAAGAACCAGCGTGTGTGTGTTGGTGGTGACAGGTGTTTGGTAGATTCTTCTTTGTGATATGCACTCCTCAGTTGTACGAGACCACATCGGGATGAAAGCCTCCATATTGCTCCGCTCCGACCGCAGCATCGTAAACAATACCAGTATGATTTCACATCCCTTGTGGAAATAAACATAGCATACATTTCCAAAAAGGACATAATACCCCCTAAACGACGATGGTTGATGGGTAAAATGAAATCTGCTCATGTATGGGTGTTGTGGAACACGGATTGTGTGTGCAGAAGAGGACCGAAGGAGAAAAATTTGCTGTGTTATGACTCTTGCGAGTGGGATACATTTGGATGGTTTTTCGTCGCTCGGGGTAAAGGAAAAGCTCCATCTGCAAACTCCATTCTGAATTTTCGTTTTCTTCGTGCTGCGACTCGTGAGGCGTATCACTGGTCGGTGTGTCGGTTCGGTGGAAAAAATTGCTGGTGTCTTCTTGTCATACAGTTGATGGTTAGAAAACGTTCTATTCGGACATCCTCTAAATTGTTTTGTACTTTTAATCCCATGATGCATGAGGGTTTTAAAATTTTGAACATGAAGTCATGGTTGTGTTTTTTTTTTGTACAAAAAATAATGAGTGAGACAAAAAATTGCCCAAAATGATAATTTCGTGACCCATCGAAATTCGGTTGTGAAAATGTGAAAGTGCATTATCAATCGTCCTTGATGTCAAACAAAAGATCAAAGAAATCGATGATTTTTTCCTTCTTTTGGTGAACTAGTGCTGTTGTCAGAAAAAAAAAAAATATAAATAAAAACAAGGCCGTTCTTTGTCGGATTAGAATTTAGGTCCCCTTTCCCATCTCTTTTTTGCTCGATATGTCCTCGAAGGATTTCACATTAAATGCAAGAATCATGTAAGAAATTTAATTTCCCCAAGTGTTGATTTATGTGATGGGTATTAAAAATGAATTGAAAGTGAAAGTGCTTTTAGGATTGCTCTGGGATGGGCAACATCAAACTTTTACGGTTGGATTAATGGATAACAAAAGTATCAAATTGTAAGTATTTTTTTCTTGTTTTCTTTTTGTTTAATTGTTACAACATTTACCAAAAGAAAAACACGAGTGAAACTTTTTACCTTATTTTCTATTGAAAGAAAAATTAAAACAAAAAAATAATAATTGATGAGATTTTAATGACAGACATTCTTAGACCTTTTTGTTTGAGTAGAAGTTGCTTAAAAGAAATACACATGTCAAAACAAAAATCGATAAAATAAAAAAAAAAAAACGACTTCAAACAAACATAATGAAGGGCTGGACAAAAAAACAAAAAAAACTCTTATCTTTACTCAAAAAATTGTATTCATTTGTGTACCAAAAAAATACCCTACGAAAAGATAAAGCACGCATGCTAATCCTCTCTAGTGCCCTTTGTTACGTAACAGAGTTTTACGCTTTACGTTATTCTATCACGAAAATGGATATTGCCAACAGAAAAATAGCATTATTCAAATCAAATTTGGAGTGTCTAGAAATATTTTGCTAGTCACGTCTAAATCAGAATAGCCAAAAAAAGAAAAAAAGAAAAACCAACAACACAAAATAAAATAAAAGAAATGTTTATTTGATTTGCTTGTAGCTTTTGTGTTTGTGTTGCGATTTACGATTGACGGTTTTGATAAGAATGTTGTATGCGAATAGGTGGGTGTTGCTATTTAGGAATGTCATTGATGTGTAAATCCTTTGTTAGGGATTCAGCGAAATTTGTTCATACAATTTGGGCTAGAGAATTGAGATATTTAGAACGAGTTAAAGGAAATTCCAAAATTGAGTTTTTTTTTTGGTTTTACAGGGGTAACAAAACTAAATTTTAAATATGTGATTTATTTTGGCTACAAGTTTAAAACAACTTTTAAATTATAGAATTACTAATCTTAAAGTTGTTGCTTTTTTTATCAAAATTCCTTTCCTTTTATTCATTTAAACTTAAATCTAATAAAATGCTATAGACAAAAATAGAAACTAGCCTAAGTTTAAAATTTTACTTATACGACTTATCACAGTAGTTGGCCTAGTATTCAGAATCTTATAATATTCCTCTTTAGTTTAAAACAACATAAGGCAATAAAAAAAAAAAAAACGTATTTTTCATTTCTTAAAAGGGTTAACGCTGACTTGTTTCTACAAACCATTACACATTAAATTTGTTGATAGTGTTTAACCTTCTCTCCCGTTTAAATCCTGATTTTTTGTTAAGATTTTCATTGTAATAATGTGGTCCAGCGTTTTCATACGATTTACTCTTTGGCATTTACGTTTATTTCTTTAAAATTGAAATATGCTTAGTTTATTGAACTGTTGACTGACTAAAAAATGGCAGTCGAGGTGCGTTTTGGCGCGTGGGAAACGCTTGTCCTAAGGACATGTGTAATCAAATAATAAAAATTTACAATAAAAATATTTTGGCGTACAACATCGCGAAAATATTAGAAATTTCACGGTCTTCAGTTTCGAAATATAATTATTTATTCATTTTATTATTTCAAAAAACGGGAAAATATCCAAAATATTGAAGATAAACTGGAGGCCACAATTGCTACAACCACAACACAGCAAAACATAACATTTGAATGGAAAAAATCAATGAATATGCAAGTTTCAAGAGACACCTGCATTCAAGAACTGATTTTTTTTAAATTTTACCAAATTATACTTAATTTTACTTTCGCTGGCGCTCACAATCCCAGGTTGGATCTCGGCCTCAGCCAACAAGTTTCTCAAGCCATCTCGGTCCCTCGCAGTTGCCTCAGTTAGCACATTAGGTTGGTTGATGTTGTTCTCCATTGAGCGCGCACTTAAGATGACGTTTTTCTCTTTCCCACGTTGTCCATCGTGGTTGGAATAAAAGATAGCTCGACCGGGGCTGGTGCGTCGGTTTTTATTCATAGCTCACCATGACACAGCCACATTAAGCGCTAATTTTTCAGCTTTCTGACAGGTCGAGGTCACTGTTAAGCACTTATAGCTTGTGAATGTATCTCCTTCTCCACTCTCCACAGATGCACACTGGAACGAACAAGACTCGAATAATATTTCTATCGAGGAACCCGACTTGGTTCTCATTAGCTCTTGTCAATGTCCATGCCTCCGCACAATACAACAGGACTGGTATTATTAAGGTCTTATATAGGGCTTCCTTGGTTCTTTGAGAGAGGGCTTTATTGCTCAGATGAAGAAACAGCGATTGGCAAGAGTGATTCTTTGCTTTATCTTTGCACTGATGTCATTGTACGAAGTTATAGGAACTCAGATATACAAAGTCTCTGACTACTTCAAAGCTGTAACTGCCCAATGTGATGTTCTGACCGAGTCGACGGTGTTGTGTTTCTCTTCTCTATGACCGCATTCACAGCGAAACCCATCTCAGCAACTTCCGTCTCAATCCCAGCAGATGCACCACTGACAGTTCGCTTTGTTCTGCCGATAATGTCAATGTCGTCCATCAGGAGTTGGACGGACTTTTAAAAAAATAGTGCTACTGGTCATGACTTCTGAGTTACTCACAATAGCCGTAAGTAAGATGTTAAAGAGGTTACATGAAGCGCATCGCCCTGTCGTAGACCTTTCTCGCCATCAAAAGCTTCGGTGATGTTCTGTCCGACTTTGACGGAGCAGCGAAAATTCTCCATGGTTATCCTGCACAAGCGAACACAAGCTCTTAGTAGCTCGTCACTATTAACGCTATCATACGCGACTAAAATCGATAAAAAATGGTGTGTATCGATTTGGTATTCTTGGTTTTCTCTAAAATCTGTCGGAGTGTGTTACCATATTATATTTAAGTATATTCATTGTTTTACTCACCAATAAGGCAAAAGTAAAACCACTTCTTTACATCTTTACAAAAAAAAAAGAGACGCTTTAAGTGGGTGCGTGGTCACCAAAACTGGTCATTAAATGATTGGGGAAGTATCGTATGGAGCGACGAGTCTCGATTCGAGTTATGTGTGGGAGATTCAAGATCAAGAGTCTAAAGAACTCCATCTAAAGCTTTTCATCCTGACTGTTTTTGTAGAATAGCTAAATTTACCGCTTCACTAATGGCATAGGTGCTGACATACGCTCGAGGAGTTGGAAACTTTTGTTTAATCGACGATACTGTGAACGCCTGTAGGTATCAAGGCATCTTGGAACATCAACTTTTACCTCAATACCTGTATTGCAAACATGAACTGGCTTCGAGAACACGACATTTCCGTTTTACCCTGGCTCGCAACGTGCTGCACTTGTCTAAATAGAGGAATGCCTCTGGAGGGATGAACCTGTTCAAGCGTGTTTTCTCGAAGTAGTTGTTGTCCGGATAGAACGGCCTGAAAATCAAATTATTGGTCGAAGTCATAGCCCTTGCAAAATGGCCCCGAACAAGTTTTATCGCAAAATTGTCAATTCTATTGATTCGAGCCCCGTTGTATATAGTACCTCGTTTGAAGATTCGAGTGTCCGATAACCGATACCAACCGAGACAGCGCCAAAGACACTTCTTCTTGAATACTCTAAACTTCTACATTTGGGGCACTGTTGAACCACATTGGACAACTATAGACGATCATGGGCCGAATGAGGGCCATATAGCAAATTATAAAAACTTTGGAGTAAGCCGACTGCTGTAAAACAGCCATTTCGTCAGAGCGAAGGCTCCTCTGGATAGATTCTGGTCCAACCATTACCAGTTTTGGTTTTGTTTTTGGTATCATGTTGCTTCAAATTTCTACGAATATTGTTTAATATTCCTGAGAAATTCGAATAAAAGAGATCAGTAAAATTGAATCTCAAGAAATGTAGAATGCAATATCACATACGATAAGTGCATACAAAACCTAGGGCATGTAGATTGATTGAGGGTATTTTTATTTCCCGTCGAATAGCCAGGAGGGAAAAATTAACGATACAATGCCCCCAGAGCTATGCTTTACCACATGTTAAAAAGGTTATTATTTGATCTATTTTCGAGTTCTTAACTAAAGTCGATCGAATGAACAGTGTTTGAAAAATTTATTTTCAAAGTCAATTTTTTTAATTGTCTAAAAAACTCTTTTTCCAAGACGATACCATATGACTCGCACTGTCAAAAAGTTATCAGATCTTTTGCAGAGCCACATTCTTACTCTACGCCCTAACTCTACAAGACCTAACTTCACCAACTAACTTCGAACTGCTTATCAGCCCAATCTGTATCAAAATATATATTTATTAACGTATTCATTAAGCCTAAAATCGGCTTCAACACTGAAGATTATATAATCACAGAAGGAAATCTTACGATGTCAAATCGCATGATCTTGATGAAATTACGTGACTAGGAAGTTTCTCACGAAGTAAAGCCCAATCAATCATAGATAAAGAAAATGTTGTTCGAAAAATCGGTGCTTGTTGTTGCAACACCCAAGAAGCGATTGTTTAGCGATCTATTATCGAAATTCAACTTATATTATGACAGTTCAGACGACAGGTAAGTTTGACAGGTATCAAATGCCAGCGCTGCCAACTTGAAACTACGATGTGAATGACCCTTTATAATCCTCTGATGAAAACTGCGAGTCAAATTTGCGAATATTTTTTTTTTAAAGATATTTTTCTTTTTAAAACTGACTTTTTTTTTTAAACTGGTATGAAATCTTTTTTTCCATTACAAAAAAAAGTAATAAATTCACTGTTCGGTGTTCAACCATAATAAGAGCTTAAATTTATATGATTGTACATATTATGTACATTTGGGTATATCAATTTTTTTCAAGTTTTCTATCTCTTTTGATGTAAATTTTGCATATCAATTTTGGTTCATAAGATACTGTATTATGTGTTCAGTTGAAAGAAAAACCGCTTATTTGTGTCGAAGAGTAAAATGATGTATGCCTTTAACATGGAATAATGCCAAGGATAAGCTGCTCGTATTGCAGTGTTAAATGTTTTTTTTTTTAATATTTCAAATGGAGCGTGTTACTATCTTAAATGAAAAAAGAAGTAGAAATAGATTTTATTCACATCTGCGAACTTCGATGGTTGTACGTGAATTTAATATTTCAATAGAGTGTTGTTAAATGAAATTTGAATATCCGCAAAAATGATATTATACGCTCTACTAGGTCGAACGGACCCTCACCCACCCCTTATGCTCTCTCAAATTCATGAATCTATACTAATATAATAAAGTAAGACTTTTGTTTGTTTGTCGGTTGAATGTTTATAGTCGGTAAACTAACAAACAAACAAAAATCTTACTTTATAAATGATAGACAATCTGTTCTTCTATGCACTGATTGTGCAATATGAGGTTCTGAAAATAAAAGAAAAATTAAAAATCCAGAAAACATTGATTAGTCGAAAATTTTGTTTTTAAATTCAGGAAACTGACAGCCGACATCAGTGTTTTGAAATATCTCTCCATTTTTCATTTCATTTCATTTCATTTAATTTCCTATTCATTCTTTTGTATTATATTTAAAGCTGAACTTACTTAAGCTTTTGCACCAAGACAATGTTTTCGAACGGACAATAGAAAGTTCTTGATGAAAAAGTCAAAAAAATTATTGGTTTCTAAAGGGAAAATTGCATATAATTGCAGGTGCATTGGTTTTCAAATGGAAAACTGGAAAATTTCAAAATCGGTTTTGGAATTGAAAATAGAAAAATCTTTATGAAAAACTCCGAAACCTCATTGGTTTTCATAGAGAAAAATTATTAATTTTGGATTGTGAATTCGGAAAATTCAGCGAGAGCACGAATATAATAATAATAATTCTAAGGTTGCTCTGAAAGGTGGCGAGACGAGGGTCGCAGGGTCGGCTAGTTTAAAATTAAATGAGTTAACAAAAAACCGGTTTAGCTTATTTTTTGTAGCCGCAGGTATACCGTATCTACCATTTTTCCGGTCCAACAAAAACAAGAATGCTTCTTTCTTAACGTAAGTTTATTGAAAAACTCATCAAGAAATAAGAAATTAAGATTTTACACCAGTCTTTAGAACATTCATTTGAGTTCCTGATAAGTGTTGCTGAGTAGCAGATTCACTTAATTTCTCAACAATTCTTTTAATTGAAAATATGTAAGAAAAAACATAACAATAAAGGGGGGGGGGGGTATCACGACGAATCAGTACTATGTCCTTTTTTCTCTTAGAAGCTCCAAATGATGAATGTATACGATTATAACTCAAGAGTCTTGGCTTCTATAGAAACTTTTTCTTTGTTAATGGATATGCCACAAATCAATATCAACGGCATAAAATAATTGGCTTCACTTAAGTTGCTTGTTAATTATTACTGGAAGCCGGAAATGAAGGTTTCAAATTTCCAGAGTACATAAACACTTCAAATATTGATTGCAACAGTGAACTTGATGATGAATGTGAACACACATGATAAAAAGCCTTTTGCAATGTCCTTTTAATGAAAATAATGGAAATAAATACATTCATATTTCGTTTGAAAATTAATTAAAAACAATCATAAACTCATTTATTAATTGCGGTCAAGTATGTTCTTGGTAGATGTTATAACAAGGTAGATCCTTCCAATAAGGATTTCTTCATACTCTTTTGCCAAACCACCATGGACGTATATATTGTTTAACAATGCCTGAAAATTCTTAAATAGCTATGTTAAAACCGAACAGCTATATTCTCACATGGCAGAAAGTTATGCACCCCAAAATTACTTAAGGTCGCTTGCATTACAGTCTTGGTATCAAAGTTGATTTTTTCCATTCGTTCTGCATGACCGCACTATCGGCGGGCCCCGCCAAGTTGAATGCGAAGCAAACATTTCCGTACCATCCCTTACTGGAACCATTTCGCCGCATTTTTAGGCCCCTATTAGAGAACCTCTGTATAAGACCAGAACGCAGAAATTTTCGTCATCTTTCGTTATCTAGTAAGCTATAATCATTATTTCAATTCTGTAGGTCATTTATTTTCAAAGTTTAGCGAAAGAAAAGTTTCGCATTTATGACATCGGAATAGAACTAATAATCCCATAATTTCAGAGAGCTGAAATTTGATAGAGAACTAGGGTTTAATGGCCACGTATTGGGAAAACTATTAAAACTAGGATCTGGAATAAATAGTGACCCAGATAAGAAAACACAAGAGCCCAACCAAAATATTAGAGATCGACATATCCCGGGCATACGTGCACAGAGAACAATGCCCAATCTGTGTGGAATATGCCCTAACAACTCATAAGAGCCAAGGTCTAATTTTTAAAAATGCACTCATGGACATTAGCACCTCCATATTCTCTTGTGGCCTAGCCTACGTGGCGGTTTCACGAGTAACCAATCTTCATGGGGTGCTTCGTTAAATGTTTATAAAAAGCTAAAGCTTCAGCGATCACCGAATACAACCTGCTTAGGCGCTAATATCGCGCCGATCTTACAGAAGTTAAACCTTCTAAACCTTCTAAAAGAATAAATAATGAACGTGAATGGGAAATACGAAAAACTGTTGCTACTGATTAAGAATCAGAACTGGAAAAAAAGAAAAGAAAGATTTGTAATAATAAAAAACTACTTACTTACTTACTTATGGTGGCGCTACAGTCCAGGTCGGACCAGGGCCTCACCCAACAAACTTCTCCAGCCAGCTCGGTCCCTGGCTAACTGTCTCCAGTTTCGCACGCCAAGTTGGTTCAGGTCCTCTACCACCTGTGTGCTCCACCGGAGTCGCGGTCTTCCTCTTCTGCGACGTCCTTCCGGATTGAATTCGAAGACTCTACGAGCCGGAGCATTATTTTCCATTCGCTCAACATGACCCAACCATCTAAGTCGTTGGACCTTAACTTTTCTGGCTAGGTCAGTGTCGCTGTACAGCTCGTACAGTTCTTGGTAGAATCTTCTCCTCCATTCTCCATTAATGCAGACAGGACAAAAAATCACTCGAAGAATTTTTCTCTCAAAGCAGCCCAAAGCGTTTACATCAGATGTTGTCACAGTCCATGTCTCTGCACCATACATGAGGACCGGGATGATGAGGGTTTTGTAGAGTGTCACTTTTGTTGCTCGGGAGAGGACTTTACTACTCAATTGCCTTCTAAGTCCAAAGAAGCAGCGATTGGCAAGAGTGATTCTTCGTTTGATTTCAGCGCTGGTGTTGTTGATAAAAAACTACTAAAAAGAAAAAAATGTGTCAAAAAAGAAAATCTAATAAAATAAATCATAATGCCCACGTTTCTACAAAAAGAAGTGATATATCCCAATAACATTCTGTAAAAAACTAGCCAAGTCTCGATGGAGCAGATTGTAATGAAATCTAGACAGAGCCGTGCCAAGTCTATAAATTTCCTTACTGACAAGTAAAGAGGAAATTCGTCTTCTCTGCGCTAAATATCGACAAAGATTGCGTAAGTTACAGATGGAAAACATTTAAAAACAGGACTTTTACAAATCTAATACCGTACAGAAGGAAAATACATTTTAAGCTTACAAATGTTCTCATGTTCTCTCTCCCAGCAAATTAATTTCCAAAAACTTTGGTTAATTTGAAGTAGAGCTGATTACTTTCGAAAACAAAACTTATTCAAAACTATTCCCATTTGTGTTCCCCCCGATAAGAGAGTTAGTTTTAATTTTACTACCCTTTTTTTTATTTTTTTTATTCCATCACTGTATCAAACCTTACACACAAGGATTCCTCACTGTATCCCAAGGTACCTGCATTGAACTGAAGTATGAAAAAAATTTGTACCTACCTATCTCATTTCATCTACAAAAAAAAAAAACAAAACAAAATATTACAAAAAATTCTTTTCATTAAAATTTTTCTCAATGTTCTTGTTAACCGTCAGTTTGGTGAGCACCTTGGAGATTCAAAAAAGCCCTTTGGCAAATAATAATATCCTTTAAGATAAATAATCTCAAATTACCGTGTCTACTCCTCATTCTGCAGCAGAATGACCTAGTTAATGTGCTATATGGGGCGGAATGTAAAGTGTATAGAAAAGTTAGCAAGGTCATGGGATAAAATTGTTGTTTCAACTTGCACACTCAACCGCCCCTATGTTTTGCTTTCATGCCACACGACTTTTTCAATTTAAAGTTGAATGGGTTTCCATTGATATTCTTTTTTCATTCTGCTACTTCTATTAACAACGTACAAACTGTTTAAGAATTCGGAATGTAAAGAAAATGTGATTGTACATTATCTTATTTTACCGGCGCGGAGTACAAAGTATATGGCAAGACGTAAGCTATTCGTCTGGAGAAGTTTGTTTGCAACATTTGGATGGGAACATGAATCTGCACTAATGTACGTCAGATGTTTGGCTTAGATTGAAACTCTGTTGTCACGTCATTGGTAATCGTAGATGTGCATTTAAATTGAGTGTTTACATTGCTGAAATTTCGAAACAGTTGTATAAATTCTGTAACCAGAAATTTAGTTGCGAGTGACTCAAATGTTGCTTATTCTGCCGCCATAAATAATCAATTTTGACCGTTTTTTAGTTCTTAGTATTTTTTTATGACCGGTTGATGAGACATTACCATCATGGCATCATCACTATAGATTAAATGTTCCAGCTTCATTCTCGAAAATGTAGTTTACCTAAAATCTCAATTGCTTTCTTAATGTCCTATTACCCAAGGGACGTCATTTTAACATTGCTGGCGCATTAACATAACCTTAAAATTAGAACACTGTTTTAGCAAACGTTCATGCTTCCTCTTACAATGATAACCGAACAACAACCAGAAAAGAGAAAGTAACACAGCTCTTAGTTCCTTCAAGTATGGTTTAGGTTGGTTTAATTAAAACTGACCTTTGAACTAGGGAATGAGTGGCAACCCCCCTTTTTATGCCTACTTGAGTGCAGAAGGTTGAAGTATATAATAGCTGCCACTATTCAAATATGGTTAAATAACTCTTTTTGATGAGGGTTGAAGTAATTAATTTTTGAATGGCCTGCGTACTGGATAAAGGCATTTCGAACAAAATATAACAAATTTAACAGGTAGATCGCAAAATGCGGTTGAGCTTCGGTTTTTATTCAAGTACCTTGGTACTTGAACAAATTTTAGTTCACTTTAAAAAGAACAAGAAGTCAAGTAAAACACAAATGGTTGAATTGAGGAATACAAAAATGTTATCCACGCATTCGCTTTTAAGTGTGCTCTAAGTCATCTGCCATGAATTGAAGTTTGAGTTTTCATTCCCAACTTTTGAAAAATCAAAAGTTCTCCTCTTTTTTTTTTAAGAGCATAAAAAGAAGGATGAGTAGGTAAAGACCTGTAACTTTGACTTGTCCTGCCTTTTTAGCACCCTGATAAATATTTCATCAAAGTATCTTTTTGGCAATCTAAAAAATTCAAGTTACACATCATATCGGTTTTTTTTTCATCAAAAGAAATGTAGAACTGTTTATTTAGTTTGGGTTACTACGATTTTTTCCCAACAAAAACTTTCATATCCTTCAAAATTCCTTTACTACATACTTTTGAAAGCAATCCGTAAAAGTTGTCAAATGTTTGTATATCCCTTCCGTAGGCTTTTGAAATTTTGCAAAACCCACATTAGTAAATTCCAACCACAAGATTCTCTAATGGATTGAAATTTCCTTCCTGTAGGGAAGAATATTTTTAAGCAAGGATAAAAGCAAATCCTCTTAGCCAATACGAATATAAATATATGAAATAGGAATAACTTATGCACAAGCTTCTCATGACTTTTGATTTCTTTCTGGAAGCATTTTCCGTAGGCATAATCTCAAATTCAAATAACAAATTAAATAAAAATCGATTTGAAAAAAGGCAAATATTCAAAAGCTAAAACTTTTGGGATCACTGCTCTCCCTTGGGAATAACGATGCAGATAAAGTGTGTAGCAATTCAAGATGAGAAAATCGTTGAGTGAATTGACAAATTTCAAAAGTAGACAAGGTCACAGAATTATTATTTTTACTCAGCTCGAAGATTATCCTCTTCGTGCATTAAAAAGAGGGATAAAAAAAATGTTCCTTGTTGGCAATATAAATGCACTTTATCAAAGCATTTCAAAATAATACCGAAAGAATGGTTTATTAATTTTTGTTATCTACATGATGGTCATAATACTGACTTTTTTTTCCTAAAGTCTATGTTGCCTGCCCTTCCATGTTGAAAGCAATAACATCTTGGCCTTGCCCTTATTAGTGGCTGGACCCAGATCAGGATTCACTTACGTTCCACTGACATAACCCTGAGTTCTTCCAAGTATTCCATGCTATGGGAGTGACCTAGTTGTAGGACGGTCTTTTGAAATATTGCGTGTAAAGGCAGAGCAAAACATAAAACGCGCCTTTTAAATCAAATGTCTAACAAGTAGTGTCTTTATTCGAAGCTTTCTTAAATCAAGATCTTTTTGCATGTGCATGATATACGATAGAACATATTGTTACATAAACATCTCCTAATGTTCACCAAATGAACCGCCAACATACATTTTTCACCACACTACGCATTTCAAATGCAAATGATCCAGTGTAGCTTTTCTTGGTATGCTTAACCGATTAGCGTCAAAAAATCAATTGGTCGTCAACCGGTATCAGCTTAGCAACTCACTAACGCCGGCCGGCTTATTTTCGCTGTTGTTATAACAACAGCGTAGACTCTTTTTCCTTTCTCATCTTTCGGCACTCGTTATAAATAGCAATCAGAGATGTTGTATTAGTTTTAAGTAAGTAACGTTAGAAGAACAATAAACAAGAAAAAATCAATTCAACTTAACAATTAACATTTAAATAAACAATTAAACAAAAAACCTACTTTTTGTAATTTACTGTGTTCAGAAAACAATCAAAACTATATGTAACCTTTTCATGAAATTTTCCATATCCAAATCGCAAAGTGGCTGCCCTATGTCCTCGATAGCCTCACGATTTCCATCTTTGAGGTCTTCTTGTGTTAAATCACAAGATCTCGGTGGCCAAGATCTCTTAGGGAGATGACACGGTCCGGAAACTTTTCTCGTAAAAGATCGATGGTTTCATTGCCTGTGTGGCACGTAGCGCCATCTTGTTGAAAGTAAACGTTGTCCAGATCAATACCATCCAATTCCGGCCATAAAAAATCATTAATCATCTCTCGATAGCGCAATCCATTGACCGTAACTGTTGCTCCAGCCACATTTTCGAAAAAGTAAGGTGCAATGACCCGGCCGGACCATAAACCGCACCAATCAGTAACGCGGTTGAGGACGGAGAGGCTTTTCAACAATAGCTCTTGTGTTTTCCGAGCCCCAGATGCGACAGTTTTGCTTGTTGACGTAGCCTCCGAGGTGGAAATGGGCCTCATCAGTCAAGATGATTTTTCGATGAAATTCCGGACCCAATTAGCAAAGACACGACGTTGTTGATGATCAGCCAGCTTGAGTTCTTGTGTTTACTGAACTTTATAAGCCTTAAGACCCAAGTCTTTATGCAAAATACGGTGTAATCAGAGGCGGATCAAGCATTGAGAGCGCCGTAGGCATGCATCTAATCGGCGCCCCTATATTAGAAATAACTCGTTCTGTTTTTGACCGAAACTGCTGTACCGCGTGGTTTTAAGAGTTGGCGAACCGAGTTATCAAGTCGAATTACCGAGCTGAGTTTACAAACCGAGTTGAATCTGTAAGTGGAATTGCTCAGAACAACATAAGTGGTAAGTGCGGTGTGAGGTCATAAGCTTTCTTCCTTTACAACCGCGTATGAACTAGCATTATGTGCCACTTCATCAAATCACTGCGCCCTTTGTACTCTCGCGCCCCTGCCTACTTTGCCTTAAGGATAATATGCCACTGGGTGTAATGACGTTTGTGGAATGCCTAATTCCAAAGAACGACGAGGAACGGACAAACCTATGTTTTCTTCAACACTTTGGGCCAGTGCTGGGGGATCGTGGGAAAAATCCCTTTTTGTGGGAATTTCGACCCAAAAAGGGAAAAAGGGAAAACCACTTGGTTTTGTGGGAATTTCTCCTTAAACCAAAAAAGTACATTTTCACCAAGTTCTAATTAGTTTCGATAATAAAAGTGTGAACATGTAACATCCACATGCAGTTTCTACTGCAATGGTTTTGGTTAACCATCCGACCTTATACGACCAAAAATATTCAATAAAATACATAAAAAATAGACATTTGTATGGGCACACATTTTGTGTGAAAGTTGCAACTAAAAGTCTGTCACAGGGAAAAATCATAAAAATGTGATTGTCACAAGTGATAATCATCTTATTATTACCTTCGCCGATTCCATTTCTCTAAATAAAAACAATTTAATATATGTACATATGAAATATGATAGATTTTATGCAAAAATGGATGAAACTGCAAGCAGAGGAAGAACGAAAGCAAAAAGTTGCTAGTTTCCAAACTTCTTTGTTGGAAAATAAAAACGATAAAACAAAAGCAACTTGCATGTTTTGCAACACACGTTTTTCTTAAGTTTTTGGTCTGTGGGAAATAAAAAGGGAAAAATGAAATGATGTGTGGGAAAAAAAGGGAATTTGGAGACTGGTAAGAGGGATTTTGGAAGAAAATGCCCCCCAGCACTGCTTTGGGCTACAACAGCAATGTTCTCAGTTGTTCTTGAGCGTCATGCACGAGTTTTATTCTTCACGTCACTAACTTGTCCCAACAGCTCGAATTTGTCTACCAATTTCTATATTGCGGTCCGACAAGGTGCTTCACGACGACCTAAAAATGTTTTAGTTTTACGAACCGTATATGCCAAATTTTCACCATTTTTATAGTGAATCTTAATTATTTCAATGCGTTGTTGAAGCGTGTATCGTTCCATTTTTATTAATGGCAACTACAGTGACAGCTACCGAAATAGCGGACTATTCAAAATAACACCTCTTATTGGAAAACCCGTTAGATAATGGAAAACACAATGCGGGTACAGCGATTATTTCCTTCATATGCTTTCGGTGTTTGGGTTTGAGTTTTGTATAATGCTTCAAGAACGATGTTTAATAAATGCATAGGATTTCACAGCGCGTATAGGATTGTCTTAAATCTTTTTTGATGATGGATGGTCTTACCTTTTCGTAAGACTTTCAAACCTCCTTCTTTCTTCTTTTCTCCTTTTCTGCTCGTGGAGATCACTAACGGCGAGTATGCCTCTTGTTTAAATGAATGTGCTCTCCAGCACTCTTCGTCAAAACAGGGGTTTCTACATTCTGTGCTGGTGGCAAAAGGACTTTTGGAAAATTATAGGAGACTGTTATGTCCCCCTATTATAATTTGGAATCGTTGGTTGATAAGAATTTTATATTAGCTAAAAAAAGATTTAATTTAATTTAATTTCATTTCATTTATTCAATTCAAATCTCTTACATTAGATCGTTAAACCTTTATAGAAGAACTACTTAAATTGGGCAATAGAGCAAATACAAAATTATTAACAACTCAAATGAAAAAGCAAAGCGTCAACAAAATTAGGTTCACAATACTGTCTTCTTAATACTAAGGGCAGAAAGTTCCATAAGCGGATGGTGCTCAAAAAACACTGTCGTTCGGAAGGTAAAGTGTCGAATGTGGGCTGCATAAGAAGATATCGGTTCTTTGTTAACCATAACCGAATGCAAACATTTCAAACTACAAAACTTAATAAACGTTTCTAAATTTAAACCAACATTGCTATACACTTGACATCCGTAGGTAATACACAATGGGAATAATTAAGGCTTTAAAAAGCTTTAATCTTGTGGCAAACGGAGTATAATGCTTTGGCATTGACAGGTACGATAGATATCCATATAAACCTTTCCATTAACGCTTCTTACCTGCTTCTTCCTGAGCAACCCATTGAATAAGATTTTTTGCTTTTTCAACATATTCAATTGGATTGCACCCAATGAAAACAGCTGGAAAGTAGCTCAAATCGAGCTTTTTTCTGTAGACAACTAAACATTTTGGTTTTTTAGGATTTAGTTATAAGCTTTTGTTGTCTGCCCAAGCCTTAGTATTTTGCAACTCACTGTTAAGCCGTACAACACCATCTTCAATCAAAAAAGATTATAGTTGCTGAACTATATAGTTCCTATCAACCTTTTGTAACTCAAATTAAAATTTCCATATTGAAAATATCAAAGAGCACATTAATGAATCAAAAGCATAATAATGTCACAAAATCTTAATCATTGATAAATGTCCTTAAAATAGCCATATTCTTTTATTGATGTTCCGGAAATGTAACCTTGAAAAACTCATTCTACCTGAAACAAGAATCAAAAGAGTTTCAAACTTTAAATAAAAATCAAGACGTGCTTTGTCAAGGTAGCTTGACAAAAGGCACAAAACGAAAAGACTGCTTATGTGCATTTATTGAACGAGATAAATCTCTCTTTATATAAAAATGGATGTGTGTTTGTTTGTATGTCTCTTATAGACTCCGAAATGGCCCGACAGATATTTGTGAACTTTTCATGGTTGATACTGTTGTATTCAGTAATGATTTCTGCAAAAAAAAATTGGAAAAACCTCATGGAAGAGTGGGAAAACTGGAAAAACCAAATAAAAGTCGAAAATTAGATTTTTTCTTGCTTGGAATTTTTTGGTTCAAAATGGGTTTTCGAATGGAAAAATTTAAAGTTCTTGATAAAAAACTCGTAAAATGTAGTGGTTTTCAAATGAAAAATTGCATTAAATTGTGGAGGCATTGGTTTTCAAGCGGAAAACTGGAAAATTTCAAAATGGGTTTTCGAATGGAACTCGGAAAACGCATTGGTTTTCAAAGGGAAAATTGCATGTTACTGAAGATGCATTGGTTTTCAAATGGAAAACTGGAAAATTTAGAAGTTTTCAAATTGATCATAGAAAATTCTTGATGAAAAACTCGGAATTTTCATTGGTTTTCAAAGGGAAAAATGAATAATTTTGAATTGGGACTTCGGAAAACTTTGTGAGAGCACGAAGAACTTCAAGACCTTAAATCAAGTTTTTGCATAGAATTTTAGTTGCATTATTGGTATGTTTGTATATCCTTTAGCGACTCTTAATCCGCTCAATCCTCAATGCATTTCTTATAGAACTTTCACTGTAGGTATACACTTAATGAAAACAAAATTTTGTGAAAGCTTACGAGAACTTTTGATTTTTGTGAAATATTCAAAACACATCGGTAGAATCTTAGTTGTAAAGCTTGGAAAAATTCAGATATATGATATTCTTTATTTCAATTGGATTCAAGCAAATCAGAATGCATTTTAGCAATACCTTTGTTAATTTAATTATTCTAAAGTTGAGGGGTGGCGAGACGAAGTTCGCAGGGTCGGCTAGTCATTAATAAAAGTTTGAGGAAGAAAAGGAGGTACAAAAGTTTAAAAAAACCATAGTCATGATTTTGGCAAACCCCATTCACGTCTTGATGACGTGTACATATTATAAGAGCGTGATTTTGAAGGTAAATCAAAGCAAGTATCCTCTATCGTATATATCGTTCGAATAAATTAATGTGAAATGCTTGGTTCCTAGAGTTTACGATGTAAATCTTCTATTGAATGCATAAAATGAAAGTAAAAACCTCTTGGTTTCCTTGACGATTCCCGTTAATAGGATATATTTCATTTACGGTTTTATTTAAAGGCGAAAGAGCACGTTATATCTTAAAATCCAAGTAAAATCTCAAAAAACAGTAAAGGCTATCATTAAACTACCACATTTTGTCGCAATCTTCGTAAATGCAACTAGAAGTGTTTGAACGTCTAACGATTCTTGTCTGGAGCCTGGAAATTTGAGAGTTCGTTTTGTGTATTTTCATGGCTGTCATAAAATTCAATTTAATTAATTTATTTTATGTATTAATAAAAAAGACTGAGAGCAGACAAAGACTGTGTGTGGTATTTACGAAAGGATATAGAAAAACACTTTTTTTCGAGTTCGTAGCTACACCAAAATTGCACTGATATTGATATTTTGTGGGAAAATTTAACTAAAGTCAAATTCTGGAAATTTATATTAAAAAAAAATTCTCCTAATTCTGCTTTTTTTTAATAGTATATTTATAACGGAAAAGTCAATTTCACATGGTTTTTGTTTCAATTTTAACAAAAAAAAAATCAAAATTTCGTCTTTTAATAATTATAAACAATAACTGAAAATAGAGCAAAAATAACAACAACAAAAACAAAATGTAAACAAAAAATAATAACAACAATTGAAAAACGAAAAGCAAATTACGTTAAAGTGGAGAGATTAATATTCTTAGCAATACGCTTTAGTAACCTACATGGCTGAGATCTGTTCTCTTTTTAATTATTCTCTTTATTTGTTTGTTTTTCAATATAATTTTTCTCTTCTTTTTTATTCTCTCCCCATTTTTTGCACGCTCAGCTTCAGTTTTAGCAGTGATAAGTTCTTTTTTCAAATCGTTTATTATTTTGATACAGACCTGCATGACTCCGACCAACTAACACCTTTAATCGGCGATGCCAAGCCTCTACATTATTTTGTGTTCTTGGGAATGCTTCGCTTGTAATGTTGGAGTCATACACTGCCCAAAACTCTGGAGGATACTTTGCATTCTCATTCTCAGAATTGCCATATTTTCTTACTAATTTGAAATAGAAATAATCATTTAATCGCATTATAGATGGCACAACATAAAATGTGCCGTCCATCATCCAACAATCACTCTCTCCCAGTAATTTCAGCGAAGATCTTGTCCCTAAAATAATGATATGCTCCCCTTCCAGCCATTTCTCAGACAAGATAAATAATTTGCCTTCCAAAACATATAAATTAAGTGGAATGTCTCTATCTTCTAATGTATCTGGCTCCTTTCTTAGATTAATTGTTTTTCTTTCCCTTTTTATTTTCAATTTTTGAGCAATTTTGGAAGGTAGAGCATATCGGCTATCATCAGGTGTCTGAACCACAGATTCCTGCACTATGTTGCTAGCTGGGAGAATTGTTGTTTTCGCGAGGGATTTAAGCTTATTGTTAGCCCTTTGCACTTGTTTTTCAGTAGCACGTGGTTCATGGTTATGTTGACCAGTTTGCCTTACAATTACATGTACATCACAATTTAATTGAGTCACTACTCGTCCTTTGCATTTATCTTTAATTCTTTTTGAGCATGCCCAATTATAGTTTTTACATTTATTTAACTTTTCAAAATAAAACATATATCCATCCACGCACAGCTTTTCTTTTCCTTTATTAGATTTAACAAGTGAAACGTTCATTTTTGCTTTTTAATAAGAATAACAGACTATCACGAAGGGATAAGAAAAGACACTAACCATTGTCTAGGACCCTGACTAAGTTAAGAGAGCAAACATTAATTGCGTCTAAGCATCTCGCTAATTCAAGCGAGAGGATAGTTTTACAAACTTCTGGAAATAATAAAAATAAGGTTGGGAAAATGCTAAAAAGCGCGCGCTTTCCAAACCTTATTTTTATTATTTCCAGAATTTTGTAAAACAGAATTTTGAAAAACAGAATTTTGAAAAGCAGAATTTTGAAAAACAGAATTTTGAAAGCAGAATTTTGACAAAAGAATTTTGACCCCGGCAAAATTTTGACCCCAACCCTATTTTAAAAGAGGTGAAAAATAACAGCGACGATTTGACAGAATTGCTGTTCTAAGAAATTAACCCAACAAATTTAGTTTAGAGAGTGTCAAGCTTACAGCGTGAGTTTTTATGACTCAATTCGAGTTTCTTCCTCGAATAAGTTTCACTATGTTGAAGTTAATGAAATAAAAAGAACGAAAATATACTTTTTGAGTAGTAAGAATCATACAACTTGCTTTTAATTTGTTTGTGTATTAACTGCTGTTGCGTGCTTAAAGAAATTTCGAAGAATGATTTACTTCCAGAAGTAAAAATATCCATGAGTCTTTTACTCATGTACAGCAATGTAATCTACGTCAAGAATCCTGTAAAAGTTCTTTTCGAAACTTCAAGAATTTTTTCCCAAGTTTTGCCAGAAACATGAATTTTCCCCTTCTTTTCGAACAAAGTTTTTCCTTAAATTAGAAATTGGAATTTCTAAATAAGAATAAACTAAACCAAACACGATTCCACAGAAAGGGAGAGAGCCCATTGTTGTCACAGTAGTGTTGACAAATAAGTCCGCAAGTCGTTCGTGACACATTTCATTGAGTTTGTTGCTTTTTGTCAGTTTTCGAACAATTAAACCGCTAAAACGTCCGTCGTGTTTCCAAAAGTTGACCCATATTTTTTTTTTTTTGAAAACAAACTGTCTGCGAACATGCTAGCTTGAGGGATGTAAAGTTGAAATATCACAGTTTACGGGCATTTTTGTATTGCTTAATCTAGAGAAACGTTCGTTTCGTATATCAATCAGATGAAATAAAATGTTTTGTGTAGCTTATGGCTTTTTGAGGAAGTTCTATTTCTTGATTAAATTGGAAAAAGAATTAAAATGGATTAGGATTGAATTATTAGTTTATAGATTTTTTTTTGAGACTTTAGTCAAATTTTGATTTATGTTGTAAAGAAATCACCAGTTTATGACATGGAATTAAATTGAAAACCTTTCCGGTGGCAATTTCATGTTATTTCCTTTTTGAAAACAATATTGATTTTAGAAGTCCGCAAAGCAGTTTTGTTTTACTCAATATATGTAATTAGCGGTTCGAATTGCGATAATCAAGGAGAACATGCAAAATATTTTTCGTTCAATTGTTTATTCCTAGCTACTTGCACTTGCCCACACACCGATTACCGGAATTTTACCGGTCTGAGGTCTGGTGTATCTTTGAGTCAGTATACGAGAGATTATATTCTGAAATACATATAGCATACTCATAAGTCGAATTTGCTCTTTCCTATGAGAATGTCACTCTGTGACATTTCGACGGGTTAAGGTTCTAAACGATTGATACCATTTTGCTGTAGAAAGCGATCATAGATATTTTTTTTTCTAAAAAATCTTCGTATGATCTAAAAAGATAGGAACTTTCATGCTTCGAGCACATAGCGGTGCATCATTAATGGATACAAAATTAAAAGGGGCCCTAAACTACTACCCTGCGGAACATCAGATTTTGCTGTGAAAGTTTGCCGAAAAGATGTTTCTGAACTTTACTTGAAAAGTTCTATTCTTAAGGTAGGAAAAAATCCATGTTACAAGCTCAGAGGGATAGCCACATGAATTTCGTTGAACACAAAGTCCATTTTCCAAAAGATTAAAAAATGTTCTTGACCTCTGCCATGTTATTCACTGCATAGGATGTTTTGCAGGGGAAGGATAAACCGTCGTTTACTATTGTTCAAATAACTTACATATGTGTACAAGGCGTGATTCACACATTCTTCAAGGCACATGGAAATTAACTTTATTTCAAAGTAGTTTAAGATCTGCACAAAAATTTCAGCAACATAATGGCCTCAAAGCATACTCGTAAATTAGAGGATCGCTGCTGCTATGTAATATGCGAAGACAACTCAAAACACCTATTAATTCATTAGCTTCTCAGACTCGAATAAACATGGTTGCCTTGTTTAACAAAAATGCCAGCAACATCATACCGCATTCATCGATGCTATGAGTTCAAGATCTCGGTGAAAGGGAAAGAAAGTCCTGAAAATATGAGTAAAGCAAAAACTTATTTCCAACGTAGTCAATTTCGCACACTGAATAAAGCGAGAGCAGTCGAATGGTCGGCAAAAAATCGGTGTGTGCGCAAGCTTGTATTTATTTCATCACGAACGCGACTTCTTCCTGATACTGCCGGCGATATGCCAGCGATACAGTGGCAGTGACCGGCTGCTCACCGGCATTTTGCTGGCACCGATCACCGGCGTGTGTGCCAGATCCCGTTCCCAAATTTCGTTCACTATTGGAATTTGGACGACCGGTAAAAAATCGGCCGTCCTAAATCGATGTGTGTGCAAGTAGCTTAAGGGATTGTTCTTTCTGTTATTCGTTTCCAAAAAACGGAATCAATACAAACAAAAATTGACAGAATGTTGCTATTTGTTTCCAACGCATCCTTAAACGGATCTTCAAAACTATAATTTTAAAGTTGTTATCAATTCCAACATTTTTTCTTCCACTATTTGAAATTCTTAAGAACACATCGTTTTTTGCTATAGTTTATTCATCTTTATGTTCCCAAACGTTAACGTTTCATTTCGGCTAGTTTTTTTTTTCATTGAGTGCACCAGAAAATCCCATGCATATTCAAAGGTGAAGATACAAAAATTCAATTTGTTAAACTTCATGTTTTTGGTGCTGCCAGTTATTAGTACTAAGTGGTCTACCACTTCCTTATTCGACCTATTTATTTTTGCTGGCCAGCATTTCATTACAATTTAAAATAGCTGAGTCTGAAAAAGTCACAAGCTTAAATATTTAGAAACGAAAAAACTCCTGTTTAAGGTAAGTATGCTAGTCTTTATTCTTCACATTGGTTTTCATTTACATTTACTTTGTTTCCCTTGAATTTACTTGTACTTCGGGTTTTATTCGACTTCAGCTTAACCCTCTGAAAGTTTCAATTATTTTTTTATTAGACCATATAAAAATGCACGACATAATCTCACAGCGGATGATTTGGACAACATGAACCTTTAAATATTTGTTGTTGTTGTATCATCTAGGTTTAAAATTTGAAATTTTGTGGGAGAAAAGAAGGATATCAAACAACAAAAACGAGCCTAGTAGAGTTTGCTTATGAAAAATGTTTATCAATGCTAAATGCATGCTTTGAATAAATAAGCTCATTAAAATAACGTCGAAGTTTTTATTGCAAAATATTTTATGTAAAAAAAACACTTTTTGCCCTTAAATTAGGGGACAAATTTATGTCCCTTGACATAAACGAAGTAATAAATTATGTAGTAGGCTGAGATAATTTAATGCTATCATAAAACGGATAGGATATAAATTTATGATACTAAAAAACTCTGCGGTCCCTAACCTTCTCAGAAATGTGAGGTCAAAACCAAAAGTTATTGTTTTTGTGTATATCCTATACATGTTCAATTAAAAATTGGTATATAGAGAAAATAATAAAAGCTTCAACCCGATTTCATGTTTCCTTAAAAAAAATTGCAAATTTATAAAAATATAATTATAAGTTACAAAGCTAAACCTTGTTTTAATTTATTGTATTAATCTTCTATAACCTCAAAAAAAAAATTGATGAATTTTCATTTTTTTACTGTTCAACTCAAATATCTAGTTTTTTTTCCAATTTTTTTAGTTTGTTGTTGTAGATAGATAGATAGATAGGATTTATTTTCAATTTTAAATTCATTTACAACATTTTAATAATAATTTGTTTTAAGACATGACTTTTAAAAGCCGTCTGCCCAAGTTTGACAAAATTGAAGAAAATAAAATAAAATAAAAGTTATGTATTTTAATGTTTAAAAGGATTCTCTTATAATTGCTCTTCTATATTTCAGTGCTTTTTGGCAATAATTGTAAAGCTTATTCCAGTAAGCGCCGTCCAACATCGTTTTCATCTCAGATTCTTCCAATACTATTTTCCCAAAAATCTGCAACCAGAACTCTCGTAATACAGGGCATCTTCCCAGGAAGTTAATGTTTGTTGTTGTTGTATCATCTAGGTTTAAAATTTGAAATTTTGTGGGAGAAAAGAAGGATATCAAACAACAAACACGAGCCTAGTAGAGTTTGCTTATGAAAAATGTTTATCAATGCTAAATGCATGCCTTGAATAAATAAGCTCATCAAAATAGAGTCGAAGTTTTTATTGCAAAATATTTTATGTAAAAAAAAGCACTTTTCGCCCTTTAATTAGGGGACAAATTTATGTCCCTTGACATAAACGAAGTAATAAATTATGTAGTAGGCTGAGATAATTTAATGCTATCATAAAACGGATAGGATATAAATTTATGATACTAAAAAAACTCTGCGGTCCCTAACCTTCTCAGAAATGTGAGGTCAAAACCAAAAGTTATTGTTTTTGTGTATATCCTATACATGTTCAATTAAAAATTGGTATTAGAGAAAATAATAAAAGCTTCACCCCGATTTAATGTTTCCTTAAAAAAAATTGCACATTTATAAAAATATAATTATAAGTTACAAAGCTAAACCTTGTTTTAATTCATTGAATTATTCTCCTATAATCTCAAAAAACTGTGATAATTGATGAATTTTCATTTTTTACTGTTCAACTCAAATATTCAGTTTGTTTTCAATTTTTTTAAAAACATTTATTTTGATTTTTCTCACCAACTAAAAATTGCAAAAGAATAAATCAATAAATATTTCAATTAAACCGAGCTTTGCTGTTAAGAGTCTCGACAGCTTTAAAGGGTCGTACGAACTTGCTTCTGTATTCCAAAACTTAACTCACAAAAAAACATTAAAAAATTAACACATGTCATTAAAATTCATAAATGAAAATGTAAGTATTACTTTACTTATCCGGCTCACAATCCATGAAGGATCACAGCCTGAGATACTGCAGCCTTCCATCATGAACGGTCCCTCGCATGCACTCTTCAGTCACCGAAACCAAGCGCTTTGGCATCCGCAGTCACTTTTTTCATGTACCGTAGGGTCCGTAGGTTCGATTGGGCTTCTGGACTTCATCCACATCTTGGTACAGCTCGTACAGTTCTCGGTTGGACCTTCTTCTCCATTCGCCATCGTCGCATATGGGAACGAAAATCCGTCGAAGAATTTTTTTTTCGAAAGTGCCTAGTATCAATTAGTAGGACTGGTTAAATAAAAGTTTTGTAAAGCAGACACGTTGTCTTTCGGGTGAGGAGTTTTGAACCCAGTTGTTTTGCCAAACCGAAACAGTAGCGGTTCGCTAGAGTAATTTTTCTTCGGATCTCCACTAAGGTGTCGTTTGTGGGATTTATGTTTGCTCCAAGGTATAGGTGCCCTTTTAACTACCTCGAAATTGCTGCTACCAACAGTGACGTTTTTTCCTAGGCGGTGGATAGGATGTTGCTTTGTTTGTTGGTAGCATGTACTTTGTTTTGTCCTCATTCACATCAAGTCCAACGAGTTTCGCCTGTTCTTCAATCGCTGATGTGAATATCTTCCGCATAGCCTTAGAGCTGCGTGGATTTGTTGAAGATAGTGTTTTCCGTGCTCACACCTGTCTTGCGTTTTATCACATGACAGGGCATCTTCTTCTCTAAACTCTGCGCATGTTTGAAACATCAGATATATAAAGAGGAAGGCAGGTATGCCATCCGACCCGGCGGACTTGTTATTTTTTTTAAGCTTTTGGATGGTTCTTTCTACTTCTTATGTGCTGGGGGCTGTGACTGGGGTCTTCATTGACTGGTCTTGCTTCTCTTGCGTGCTTGAAAACATCTACAATTTCCTGTGTTTCGGTGACTAGGTTTCCTTCGAAGAGCCTGTGTCCCGGTTCTGAAAACAGAAGCTAGTTGCTTAGACCTTTTAAAGAAACGCCGCGTGTTGTTCTTGGCCCGAGTCTCTTCTTTATCTTTGATCTAGATGCTCTTCTCTTCTTTCGCAGGGTCTTTTTTCATTTCTTCTTTTTGTTCGATACTCCTCACTTGCCGCTCTTGTTTTCCATTTTCCAATTTTGACGTCATACTCTGGACAGGCTCCGTAGGCTCTATCCACAAGGTCGTAAAATTTCTCCTTGCTAGACTCCTCAGCATCATCGGTAGGGGCGTGTGCACATATTATACTGATGTGTTGTAACGTGGCCTTGATGCGGATTACAGCCAGGCGATAACTAATTGGCTTGAAATCCATCACTTTCGATTGAAGCCGATTTCCCACAACGAATCCGCATCCAAATATGAGCATTCCTTGATGACAGCTGTACTAATGCGCAAGTTTTCTTTTCATTGCCCCTGATCTTATCCATCGTATTTCCTGGATCTCAGTAATGTCTGCCTTATACTGACAGATTCAAGTTTTTGAGTTGGACCTGGAGTGTAGAGTGTTCTTGTCGTTCTGGCTGTGGTTACCATTAGAGGGGGGTCAATATCCGAGGCTCTACCTATCTCTCATAACTTCATGTTTTTTTTTTTACTGTGAAGGGGTTAGCCCTACGCACTAACCTCCAGATTTATAGGGCCGTTGTTTAAGTGCTTCTGTTTCTCAGATTTGCACTCGCGCTTACAAGTTTCGCAAGTTATATCTAGTGATATAACCAGTACCCGGTGGTTACCACTTGGAAGTAAAGTAAGCACTTGGTGTGTAGAAAAAGATACAGCCCCCAGATCCTACAACACCCAACCACCCAAAAGCACATTTTATTTGGAAAAATTGATGTCATAAAATTTCTATGATATGAGGACGGGTCTGAGTATGAGATATTAGAAGCAGATTCCCGTGATTTCTTCCCTCCCTACGGTGACCTTCCCCTCCTCATCTTCGGAATTTTTCTAGACCCCTTTTTGATGATAACTTTGGCATGTTAAACGTAACATTGTCCAGTGCTACGACTACAAGAACCCCCTCTCCGTCGAGCAAGTCTTAGGCAAGATGCAAGCATGCCACGTAGTCGTAGCCTGGACAACCCTCTTCAGCTGCGACCTGTATCGTTCTTAGGGTCCTGTAGACCTAAGAGCGTGAAGGGTAGCGAAAGGTTGAAGAGGGAGGAACACGGGTTCCGTTTTTTGAGAAAATTGATACTTTTGAGTTTTTGGCAGAAAAAATTGAATGGTGGCTACCCTCAATTTTGATCTTAAAAAAAAATCAAAAAAGACTGGTGCGAATTCACAAGAAACCTCTAATTTTCAAGTTTGAAGTGGATTGGACCGGTCGGGATGTTTAAGGTTGCAGGTGCGTTTACAGACAGACAGATAGACAGAAAGACGGAATCGCCGGACCTACTTTTTTCAATTTTTCTATCTATTCTAATGTCATATTAAATCAACATCTCAACTTCTGTTTTTACGAATTCAGTACTTGTTATATATTCTAAATTCTACATGTCGCAAGTAAAAAGTAGATAGGTAAACAAAACTATAAACAAATACTTTATTGCCTACCAGCAGCTTACCAAGACAATGGGTTGATAAGTCTTGGTGATGATGAGGAGTCTTAATACAAAATACAGCAACCCAAATCTTTGACATCTAATCTAATGCCGACCTACCGCCCATTTACCTAATTATCTTCGCCTCCAAATAACGCCCAAGGAATTTAAGGTTTTTGAGGGAACGTACCATTTTTTTTGTAGTTCTCTAATTTGTTTATTTTTTTCAGGTCAAATGGGTCGGGTTATGTTTTTTGATTGAAAATAACCTTTTTCTCAAATTACATCAAGGATGAAGACAAGAAATGCCTCGAAGACAAAAGATGATTGTTTTCTTTTCTGCATTTTTTATAACCTCTTTTGTTTTCAATTCCGGAGTTGTTTTTGTGCAACAGTTAACTAAATTGTTTGCATTTTTTCATCACAACAAAAAGGTTTGGTGGTTAGGTTTTCGAGGTCATTTTTCCTCCTTTTGTCCAACATTTCCATCAACAATAAAAAAATAAAAAAGAAAATAGAAAAACAAACAAAGGACCGACAGATAAGAAATTGATTTACCTCATGCCATTTCCAGTAAAATAACAAAAGTAATCGCACCTTGGGGGACCATTTGAAATTCAGGATTCATGATTGGATTGAGATATCCGTCATGGTGAGGAGAGGATAACACCTCGAGGGGCCGATTAGAAATGGTGTAAGTGCTTGATTCGCATTCGACATCTTGATTTAAAATCAAAATGAAGTCAACAGATTTAAGAGGTCAACGAACACAAAAATACCAAATATCAAATGTGTGTGCGAATATTTTCAACTCTAAGGATGATCAATTTTCGATTTGTCTTTCTTCATGTGGTTAATAAATTCTAAATTTTATGTTGTATCCTTAAAACCAGCTTTGTTGATTTGGGAGTTTAAAGTTTCCAAATCATCCCCAAAAATTAAGCATAAACGATAAATTGCAAAGTGATGTATGAATTTTATTGAAAACTTGCCATAAATTATTTTGAATATCACTCTTGGGAAATTTCAGAGATTTCAGAAGTTGAAGTGAGATAGAGATAAGAAATACAAAACTCTTATTGATGAAGAATAATCTTCAGCCACTGTAACAAAATGTTTGTTAGGTTCTTGAAACTTTAAAAATTCAAATGATTATTCTTTAGCTTGATTTCATATTTGAAAATGAAAGAATCTAGGAGTTGAAGTTGCATTTATTTTTCATGAATCGTGATTGTTAAGCGTTATATCTTATATTTCATCTTCTGTTAGAATTTATAAATTATGGAGATTTTTTTGAATACAACACCTGAGGTAAAGAAACGATATGAAACCTATTACAAAAATGAGGACAAATGCAAACAATTCTTCCTTCCTATACCTATATACAATTTATTGTTTTGTGATTTCTTCAGACAAACAATGTCAGTCCGCTGTGGACTTGGGCCTCAATCAACAGTCTCCGCCAGCCAGCTCGGTTCTTAGCTAGCGTCTCAGTTTTGCACTCCAATTTGATTGAGGTGTTCTTCCACTTGAGTGCGCCACCTGAGTCGCGGTCTTCCTCTCCTCCTACGTCCCTCGGGAATAGTGTCGAAGGCTTTCCGGGCCGGAGCATTGGTGTCCATACGCTCTAAATGACCGAGCCATCTGAGTCTCTTGACCTTGGTCGTTGTACAACCCGTAAAGTTCGCTGTTGTATCTTCTTCGCCGTTCCCCTTTAATGCACACGGGGCCAAAGATGACCCTCTCAAAACAGCCTAAGGCACTTACATCCGATTTTGTCAAGGTCCATGCTTCTGCACATTGTACTGCAGGACTACGATGATGAGTGTGTTGTATAATTTTACCTTAGTTGCTCGAGAGAGGGCTTTTCCACTCAATTGCTTTCTTAGCCCAAAGAAACAGCGAATAGCAAGAGTTATTCTTCGTCTGATCTCGCCGCTGGTGTTATATTGCCCGTGTTTATAGCGGAGCCTAGGTAGACAAACTCCTCTACTACTATACTTCGTTTTTCCCTCATTTACCGATAAACCCATTTTTGCCGCTTCTGTTTCAATTCTCACAAAGGCGCCATTGACATCACGCTGTGTTCTTCGAGATGTGAAAGACTGCTGGAGAAAAATTTTGAAATTTGGCTGCACGTGTTTGTTGTGACAGGAGTAATCTTTCACTGTCAGATACCAATTCATACCCGTGCCAATCCCTCCCAAAAAGTCATAAAAGTGGTAAAAGTGTTTTGATCGGTTAAATCGCGTAATTAGTTCATAGCCGATTTCAATGAAATATAACATTGCTATCCCTGTCTATATGTTTCGTCTCCCCCACAGCGTAAGCAATGACTTATCAAACAACCCTCTCATAGAAATTATAGACATCCAGGTTCAAAAAGAGTTTTTGTAATGACGAAAATCCAATTTGAATTAGACAAATAATTACATTACATAATTACCTCGTCGAAACATAAGTTATTTTTACCAACCAAACTTTCCCCTGAAGTATTTATAAATAGCCATTTTGTTCTAAAATAGAACACTTAAAGAAGAAAACAGACATGTCCCCATTTCTTTGATCACTCAAGCATGTGCTTTATGTTCACTAATAAAAACCTTAATTTCTCCATTTTATTCCCGTTTCTCTCAGCTTTCCTGTTCCAATTCGCCTTGAGGCTACTTGTTATGATTTTTATAGTTCTCTTTGTTATTTGTTATAAGTACTCAGCCCAAACATTCTTAATTTATTATTTATATTGTTTTTGTTTCCGTTTACTGGCCGTGACCGAAATTTATGGAACTCCATCCATCATGCCGTCAGCGTTGTTTTCTTCTGTATTTTTGAATGAAAAAAAGCAATTTCTTCAATGTTTGTTGAAATCATAAACATTTCTAACAACTTCGCGGTGAAACTATAAAATACCGCTTGTTTTTCAGATACACTACGGCGTATACTTACTCTTTTTTCGTATGCTCTCTTCACCCGTCAGCAGCAAAGTATTATGTTATTACTGAAATGGTTTCGAGTTATTTTGAAAGACTTATAGTGTGTCCATCTATTAACAATAAAATCAAGTAAATCGATTCTTGGAAGAAGTATTAATTGCTAATTGATGGTCAGAAATAAATGGAAAAAACGTTAAAAGTTCCTGCAATAATTATCTGGTATCATATTTAAGACATTCGATTTTCTTTCATGAATTATTCATCAAAATACATTTAAGAATGAGATGCTTATGGAAAATAATTTGAATTAAATACAGTAAGTCTGTTCAAAGCTTCTATGTTATGGAAATCCACACAAAGTTAAATTGCCTTTGAAATTGCTGTAATAAAATGACAGTAAGTCAACTGTAAGAGTATGCAAATGATATGGTAACCTGCTGACGGACTTTATTGTTTTGGATTATAATTGAAATGCAAAGTGGAATAATGGCAATTTATTTTGTAAAATTAAAATTTCTTTCAGCAAACTTACTTCTTTTGTTCATTGTCGTTATTTGCATCTAATTTTATGGGTCAAAAGAAATTAAAAATTTTGACTGCGAGGATTAATATAAATTGATGAAAGTAACTGCCATAAAATTGAACGTTTCACATGAGTAAGCACCATGATTTATGATTTCATTTAGTGACTATTTAATTTCATAACTTTGGGTGGGCAATTGTTGGGCTAATGTTACTTACTTAAGGTGGCGCTACAGTCCGTTGTGGACTTGGGCCTCAATCAACAGTCTCCTCCAACTAGCTTGGTCCTTAGCTAGTTGTCTATAGTTTTGTACTCCAAGTTGATTGAAGTCCTCTTCCACTTGAGTGCGTCACCTGAGTCGTGGTCTTCCTCTCCTTCTACGGCGCTCGGGAATAGTGTCGAAGGCTTGACCTTGACCTTGACCTTTCTGGCTATGTCCCTGTCGTTATACAATCCGTAAAGCTAGCTGTTCACCATTCCCATTCAATGCACATGGGGCCAAAGATGACACGAAGAAATTTCCTCTCCTTTATCCGATTTTGTCAAGGTCCATGCTTCTGCACCATACAGCAGGACTAGGATGATGAGTGTGTTGTACAATTTTTGCTGTCTAAGCCCAAAGAAACAGCGATTAGCAAAAGTTATTCTTCGTCTGATCTCAACGCTGGTGTAGTGCCTGTGGTTATAGCGGAGCCTAGGAAAACAAACTCCTCTACTACCTCAAAGTTGTATGCGTCTATTGTGACGTTCTGTCCCATCCGTCCGTTTTGGGTGTCCTTCCTCGAAGACAGCATATACTTCGTTTTTCCCTCATTTACCGCTAAACCCATTTTTGCCGCTTCTGTCTCAATTCTCACAAGACGCCATTGACATCACGCTGTGTTCTTCCCATTATATCAATATCATCGGCGTACGCGAGAAATTGAACAGATTTTTGAAAGATAGTGCCTCTGGTGTTGGTGGTGGAGTTTTGCACTATCTTCTCAAGAATGATGTTAAGGGAATCGCATAACAGTGCATCGCCTTGTCTGAATCTTTTTTCGACGTCGAAAGATTGCTTAAGCTCGTTGCCAACCTTGAGGGAGCAGCGTGAGTTCTCCATCGTCATTTTGCATAAGCGAGCGAGCTTGGTAGAGATGCCAAAACTAGACAAAATTAGACTAGGCTTATGTGCAGTAGTGTCTGTAGCTCAGTGGTTAGGTGCGTTGGCTGCTAAGCAGAACGTCGTGGGTTCGAGTCCTACTCGTGTCCATAGTTTTTAGTTCACGGATACTGCCTCTTGCGAAGAACTGACAAAACTTCCAAGAGTATGATCTGTCATGAAAAAGTGCTTCTCAACTTTGCCGTTCGGAATCGGCGTTAAATTGTAGGTCCCCTCAATTCTTCACACACACCCAGAAAATTGTTGAAGAGAGTAAGCCACTTAGGCCTTGGCTCTTCAAGAGCTGTCGCTCCACTCTATTTATTTTTTGTATGTGCAATAACTAATTTGTCGGTTAAGTCCTTACTATGAAACCGCTATAATCATGGATCGTCCAACGATACCTTCTTATGACTAGATATCTCCATTCTCGCAGGTAAAGTTGGTTGAGTGTCGTACAGGAGCACTGGTCGCTTATAAGGTCACGAATAAAAGACACACGATGATCTCCTTCGTTATCGCTCAAAAGCTTGATGAAACACCTTGATTTTTACAACACTTTCCGGTGGTATAACTCCTTCCATGACATGAGTAACTTTTAAGTTACTATGGTAATGTTTGGTAATGTTTGGCTCTTAATAATTGAGCCATTATTACATACAATATGGTCATTTGATTGCATTCTCAAAATGTAAATAATATCTGGCCATATGTGTCACTACACTATAACATCGAGGAATACAAATAAAGAACAAGCGTTCGTTTTCTAAACTTCTTAATGAAATTGGGGGTTGACGACCTTGTAAAGTTTTAATATTGTTCCTAATATTAGGAATATTTTGTTCTCTAGAGCTCATTCAAGGGGAAAGTAAGCCACAAGAACGTTTATAAAACAGTTCCAAAAGTGTAATAATAAAGAATAAGCAGAAGGACGAAAGCATTATTTGTGCACTAAATAAAAGACACAAGCCCACTTAAGCTCATATCATTACAACAAACCATATGCTCATATTTTTGGAGCTTTATTGCACACAAAAGCAAATAGAACACTGGCTCCACAATAACCAATAAAATTCAAAGCAGTGAAGATAGAGGGTGTTTTTATTTTTGCAGTTTTTGTTTCAGATGAAAGGAAACTATCAGCGTGGACATATGAGTTATGTTATCTCTTAATTGCATCAGGCAGGTTCTTACAAATTGCAGAAAATAAGCAACAACATTTCTTTGTGTAAATTATTCGCTAACATTTTACCGCCATTTTTTTTTAACTAATTGATCAACACCCTGTAAAATCTGCATCGTTCATACAGCAGAAACTATGGCTCATCAGAAATCCTTCATTTCACACATTTGATATATGAAAATAGCTTCTCTTATAAACACGCCACTCAAACACAAAAGGCTTATGTGCAGATAAAGTCTGTATCATACGATTTAACAACGACGAAAAACATAAAACTAAAAGAAGATGAGGGAACCAACATCTACGTTGTACTCTGGAATCTAGCTCCTGTTCTTGGCATTTGATAAATGAAATGACAACATGGATCTAATCATGTGGCAGATAAATACTGCTTTGCTTAGTTGTGCGTGTAAATACCAAAGTGATGAAGCTAATGGGGGAGCAAGTGACATACAAGAAGCCACAAAAATGTGGCGAGTGTCAGGTCTTTATTGACTTTAAGTTCTGATGATGTAATTCATATAATAAGCTGACCAAACAGAAGCGGATTAACAGAGCCACAAACTATTTGCGTTTATGTGGATACCACTCCATATGGACTGTATTAAAGTTGCCAAGTGATTTTGAATTCTATGACAAACATTTTATAAATTTTCAAGTAAACCTTGATTGGGAATTGTTATTTTTTATTAGCTTGCACACAACGCAGTATTCTAAAATGAATAAATACATTATAAAGAGGTAACAAATGGTTAAAAAAATATTGCACTAATCCATTGAATAAGAAGTACAGGAAGGGGTCTTATGAACAAGAATTGAAGCATTTTTCTAAGTAGTGTGAGTTTCACAAACACAAACGCATTACAACAGGGCTGGTCTGCAGTTGAATAGTTAATCTCAGGGGCGCCAAACAAAATTTGATTGAATCAAGATTTCATCGATTTCGCTTCAACTTTTTTTTTCAATCTCAATTCTTTTTTTAAGAAGCATGGTGTTTTAACGCTAAAGGTGCACGGCACGGTTTTTAATGATTAATTTGTTTATTTTTCAGTACATTTTCTTGATTTTTCATCCGTAATTCATCACGTTTATTACGCCTATTGTAATACAACCAACAAATAAAAACGTTTCGAAACACGATGGAAGAACTATTCAAAACAACCGTGCACACTACGGGAACTCAACGAATTGCAGCGCCTTACCATCACGAACAGAAATAATACACCCCTGAACTCGACTGACAACAAAGTCAAAGTTTGACAGCACATGCTCTAAAAATTGACAGCACATACCCAAAAATGGACATCATCAGACATTTTTGTTGCTTCACTCACGTACACTGTACATGTAGCTAACACCGCTTCCTGTACTTCAATGCACTAATCTCATCTTCGACAGTTATGCTATAAGTACCTACTATATTCAAACTTAAAGTGTAAGAAAATGTAAATGTACTCTTCCTTGACAAGCCACATCAACAAGATAGTCATGCGGGGGGGTGTTGGCACCTCGGAAAGATCGCAACGCCATCAGGCTGAAGTAGTCGCGGTGATCTATCAACACGTGGTCTATTTAGTTCTGAGTGACTCAAGAATCAAGTGATACCCATAAGGTGGATTTGTGGATATTCCTGAGTGAGGGATGCGGCAATGTCTACTTTTCGATGTCCAATGTTTTTTAGTGTTCTCTGTACCATGGCGTAGATAGCTTTTCGCTATGGGGGGGGATAGATCGATTTGAATATGAATTAGTATCAATCTATATATATTAAAGTACAGCTTATTTTTGTGCTTGTTCGCTAACCGGCCAAACCGCTTGACCGATTTTCTTAAGTTTTTCTCTAAACTAAAGAGGAATGAGGGTAGATGGTTTAGAACCCACAAAATTTATACTTTTCCGATCGCAACTTTTCCCACTATACCAAAATATAAACTAAACTGATCAATATACAAGTTTTGAAATTTGCTCGACATTAACGTCAAATCGAAAACAATTTAAGATACAGATTAACATATTATTTTCCTTACATGGAAAAAGGCAAGACAGAAGAGGACGAAGAAGTCAAAATATCATAAGGTTTGTTCGATGAGTGCTCTGATTTTGCACTGAGCTGTTCGGTGTCACTCTTTTCGATGTGTATTCAGTGCTCACACCGGGAGTGCACTGTCTCTGGCAATGAGCTGACTGCCGAATGACCCAAGTTTTTTTTGGGGCAAGAATTTTGGGTTCGAAGCTGGTCAATTCAGCTGTTTCTGTTTAACACAGGGAAAAAACCGAACTTCTAATGCGTTAGGTGTGAAAAAAAAACTCGGCAGCTATAAGCAGCCTAGTTCGCCGGGGCTGCCAAACGAACGAACCTATCGCTTTTGAATAACGAAACCGTTAATAATATAAAGAATTATTTATCTCTTCCGTGGCGCTGTAGATATGTTTTGATTTTTTCGTAGGACTGAAGGAATGTTTTGAAATTGAAAGTGAATGAAATTTTGACAGTTCGACAAAGCTTTAGAAAAAAATGTATTGAATTATGTAGAATTTTGGGAAAGATCAATAAAAAAAACTGAGTATCTATACATGATAACTATTGGCAGATTTGTTAAATTGTTGGCATTTGAAAGGTCGCGGTTGAAAAGAGGTATAATTTCAATGAGTTTTTTGCGGATTTTGGTTTCATTGTAAAAAGATGAACATATAAGCAAATAGATTAGAGAAAATAAAGCAAAAGAAATTTTAACAGCAATTATTAAGAATGATAACAGATTAAGTTGGCATTTAGGACAGACTGGTGGCTGCTGACATCCGTAAAACGTGTTTAACATCTCAAAAAAAAAAAGGAAGACAGGTCTGAACTTATTATTATTCTTATAACACTTAAACATGTAAGCCAACGAAAATCCAATGCAACATCTCAAAAAGCCTAGAATGCCAAAAGTTCCACCATTAGCGATGAGTGTCCAATGGCCAACAAGAAATCATTGGAAGCATTTATTAGAACAATAAAAGAATTACATACGTGGAAATCAACAATTGTTTGCTAGTGCTTTAATACTTTTGGCAGAAAATTTCAGAAAAACTTAACCTGATAATCCTCGATCTATACCTGATCCAGAAATTAACACGAGTTTGAAGTCTTCAAGTTTGTGGAGATAGGTAAAAACATTGACACTAATGTCACATATGCGAGTTCAAATACAAAACGACCATTCCGTAGTTAGGTAAAATCCCAGTTGACTTTGATATGTAGGATAAATAATACTATCAAAATATTTTTACCAAATAATTTGGCCATAGGTCAAAAATAATAAAAACCTTAAGATGTTAGATAAGACATTTTATACTTTCGAAAGTTTTTTTTTTTAATACGCTTATGATTCAGTCTACCTATTACAAGAAAGAACGTTCGCAATAAAAGTTAATCGGTAGAAAATACATAAAACATAAGAAGAAGAAATTTTGTTTCTTAAGAAGAGAAGGTTGCGACTTGAGATCTATAACCTACAATTCTGCAAATCTCTTGACAAAAACATTGGAGGGCACATACAAAGAGGAAGATATGCAATTCAAATTCAATTCATTAAAATGGATTTTTTATCGACTTTTCTGTTCTTTAAAGATAGAACACTTATAACCTCGTCTGCTGTTATAAGTATTTCGCGATGAATAGCTAAAGCAACCTAACCATTCAAACGATCCTGTAAGTAAACATCTAAGGCTTGTCAAACTGTTATTAAATAAGACATATTTTTAATAATATATCACTTCGTTGGAAATTTTGCTGTTTCCGCATAGAATGTTGGTATTGTGAGTAGATACTAATGACAGAGTGCGTTTCTTTAACTCGTTTGGAACTGGTTATGTTGAAAAATTATCGATCCCAATGGGGGGGATATATCCCCTGATCCCCCCCCTATCTACGCACTGCTCTGTACTGAGGTTTTGAAATTGAATTATGCTACCCTAAACTTATTAGATGTAGAATACTTAACACTTTGAACCTGCTTGTTATTTTTTTTTACTGAAAATTAAAGTTACTAGTTTCATTCTCTATACATGTAAATGAAAATTTTTAATTCTTAAACTCATGGATGTAATTATATCTACTTCAGTTATTTATTCAAGACCTTGCCTTTCATTTAGAATGGAATATTAAAAATATAATAGGTAATCAGGACCAGCACTGGCTTAGAGAAAAGAGGTTAATTCAAAATCAGTTAGATAATTATAAAAACCAAAAAATGTGAGTGCAACCCATGCTGCCCACACAAACTAACTTCCCAGAGTAGAAAAATAAGTAAAAACATTAGTTGGTTTTGTTGTATAGATGACAATGTACACACACGTTGGTTTTCAAAGTCAAATTCCATAAAACTGATAATTTTATACAGTGCCTTGCAGAAGTATAACCGCACCTGGAAAAATGCATTTAAAAGAAAACCTACAATAGGAGTGACTCCTTACTATTTTTGTATTGAGTTGCATCACTGATCAAGCAAACTGAGAAGAAAATAGGTACCATTATTTCCTCTCCTGGTGTTTAAAAATTAAAAACAGATTTTAACGTATTGCAAAAATATAACCGTATATATTGGTTTTGTTTTTTCTTTGTTTTAAGTTCATTTTTAACAAAAAATTAATATGCAATTTTGTTGCTCTATTTCACCAATCTTATAATTCTTTTTGGCATACTATTAACTAGATTTTTCAATATAGAGTCGTCTAAGGCGTTCCATTCTGTCAAAACTGCCTCCCGAGCTCAGTAACACTAGCAAATTGCTCATTATGGGCATACATTTTGCGAGTTAAAATTCCGGGGTTGATGGGGTTGTAATCTGGAGAATGTGACGGCCACTCCTTCAAATTAATGTTCTTCGATTCGAACCAAGTCCAAACTTGACGACTTACATGAATTGGGGCATTATCTTGCTGGGAGACATGCCCACACGGCGAAAACCATACAGCTGGCACCACCAAAGTTCCTCTTGAAAAAAACTTTTTCTCTTTCCTAAAAACGTGCCAACATCCGCTAAAACCGTCTGGTCTATCGAGATTAAACTTTTTTTCATCACTAAAAATAATCCAATAAAAAAATTCATTCCAGTATGCCATTTGGAAATAACGAGATTTTAGTGTAGATTAATAGAAAGTCACTTACGACTTTCCAATCCTGATTTATGTTTTGGCGGGCAAATTGCAATCTTTTTTGTTTGTGGGCTGCTGTTAAATTTGGAGCTGGCACCATTTTTCACTCCACTGCTTTTTAAAGCATGAGAAACGGTTGAAATCGAAACTCCCAAACCCAATTCGTTACGAAATTCGAACAAAGAATGCACCGAATTGGATGCAGCATTGATTAAACGCCTCTTTTCGTGACGTGTCAATTTCTGCGGACGCCCCGGTCTTATTTTGGTCCATAAGATTCTGGATGTTTTAAAAAATTTCGACGCTCGATCCGATCGTGAAATTCGTCTTCCAACAGCCCTAAGACTTAGGCCGCTTGACCGAAGAGCCAAGATGTTGACTTTTTCAATTTCGCTTTAATGCGTACTGCGTGGCATTGTTGTTTTTTAATTTGAAAGCACTTGACTGAATGCAGCTTCAAAGAGATTTGCACTGTGCGGTTATATTTTTGCAATACATCAAATTCAGTTTTTAATTTTTAAACACCAGGAGAGGAAATAACGGTACTTTATTTTCATCTCAATTTGCTTGATCAGTGATGCAACTCAATAAGAAAATAGTAATGAGTCACTTCTGTTGTAGGTTTTTTTTGAAAATGCATTTTTTCCGGGTGCGGTTATACTGTATTATGTACATTGAATAACAGTGGCGCCATCTGCCAAAAGTTTGTCGTTCCAACTCGTGGACTCATGCACAACTACTTTGCACAGTAAAATTACTGTATATGGCAAAACAGCGTTTGGTGGGTAACCTAGTAAAAAAATATAGTCTATGATACTCCTAAATATTTTTTTTTCTATGAGCATGGCATTCGAACCCATTTCGAAGTGACGCTATTTGGGCAGAATTACTTAATTCTGATAAATGTATATGTTTTGAAAAGAACTGGAATGTCATCCATCAATTAAGTCAGTCCATATGAGCCTTGAACTGGAAATAGAAGAAACAGTAATAGAAAAAGAACCTACTATTATAGGAAAAATAACACTGGAAATGACACTGATTTTGATAAA
Organism: Sphaerophoria rueppellii; assembly: GCA_920937365.1. Taxonomy (NCBI): domain Eukaryota; kingdom Metazoa; phylum Arthropoda; class Insecta; order Diptera; family Syrphidae; genus Sphaerophoria; species Sphaerophoria rueppellii. Next base: position 25,310,108 of record CAKKXW010000002.1, on the reverse strand, counting down.
GAAGAATTTCAGATTATATCAAACTCCAATCTTATCTTTAAGGAACGTGATGCATTCAAATAGGGATGAAAATAAACTTAATACCACCCTTAATCACGATTTTACTTTCCTGCAAAATTTTAACATTGTATTTTATTTCTAGACCTTAATGACATCTTTCTACCATGATATATTTCGTTTCCTCACGGCATATCTCTTCTTCCTTCAGCTTTAGTCTCATTTTAAAAAAGAAAAACAAAGTCAGTCATCACCAGAAATTAGTTTCGTCGTTAGAAATATACGCACAAGAAGCTCCTGTCAGCGTTTCTTCTTTCCTTTAACACCCAAGAGCACATCAACAAAAAAGTTCAAAACAGCTCCCATTTCATCAGATCACATTAAGCTTTAAATCCTCTTTTAACAGAACAGAAGTGACGTTTTTATTTCGCTTTATTAACTTTCACTTTTTCTTTTTATTACGAAAAAATTTAAGTGATTGACGTTAATAGTCTCAAAAGAAGTTTACGTTTCACAATGCTGGCGAGGTGACAACGCTACAAGGTCATGAATACATGAATTTACTTTGTGTATAGTAGCCCTTGACAACCCTAGCAATGTGCGTGCACTTAATACCATCAGTTATAACAGTTTTTAATTATGTATGTATATGAATATTTCAAAGGGAGACAATTGTGTCAGATGAGTTACTAAAAAAGCCTGGTTACATGAAAAAGAAAAAAGAATAATTTTTGTAATTTATTCCGATTTTTACATGAAACTTGAAGTTCAAAAGGATTGCGAAAAGATAAAAGTTTTTCAACGCATTGCTATGGGTAAACATGTTCTAAAGGAGTTCAAACGTAATTGGATTGAACGAAAAATTCGAGGTTTTTAATTTTAATCTCTTGAAGTTTCACAAAAAAACGAAATGGAAATGAAACTGAATTCTAAATGAGGTTGTTGAGTTATTTTAAAGTGCTCAAAGTTTTTTCTTCCATCAATTGAATTCAATACTGAAGGGATGTTAAATTATTAACGGTAAGCAAATTAAAAGTAAAACAAAAAAAATTTTGAGCCCTTTGAATTTAAATAGTCTTATACTTGATACTTCACTGTGTAGGCGAAAATGTTTGCGTTAAAATTACTAGAAATATAACACACGATTAATCCAATCCAAATAAGTACCTACATTTCTGAAAATTTGACGCACAAATTATTATTAATGCAAGCTCCTCCCATTGCAATCGATGTATGGCTTTCTTGAGGTGAATGTTTGAATACTTTTCCAAAACAGGTCTCAAAATTAAATTCTTATATATTTTTATGAAAAAAATGCTTAACCATATACGTACGACCTAGTCTGATATAAAAACATGTAGATGAATTTGATACCTTCCACCCCACTCCAGATTGGAGATCGGTGGTGTGTGCAATAAACATTCTGAAACTCAATCATAACACAAAACTAGAAATTTTTGTATTCGAGTTCAAATCAAGTTTTCCAAACCGATGATAAGTTCATTGAAAGTTAAATTAATAGCAGACTAGTGCATCAGCATCTCTCTTAAATTCAATATATATTCATATTCGTATATCGCACACGAATTGCGGTTCATTGCATTTTCTATCGAGGTTAAGTATTACGTTGAGTAGAGTATAATGGCTGTTGGCAGATTTCAGCAAGAAAAGAAGAGAGAATGACAGTTGTGTTGACTCTTGGGTCAAAATTCAGTTAAGTTCAAGAATGACTTTGTTGATTGACGTTTGTGTCATGAGCGCCGGTCGGTTAAAAGTTTTAGGGTACAAAATTTCATTCGCAAGCATTCGAGTTGACATCAAAAGCTTCTTTGTAAATATCAGAAAAAAAAATGTATATGAAATGAAAAATTCCTAATAATAGCCTAAGAGCCCGCTGTAAAGTTTTTGTTAAAAGAAACAACCTATCCCCTAATTCGGTTTTTTTTTCTTCTAAACTTTAAATAAATAACATGCTTACTAAAATCAACTACCTTAGACAAGTTGCAATTTTGAGTCTTTCTCCGTTTCCACTAATGTCAAAATGTTGCTGTCAGTTCGCTGTCAAGTTATCTTTTTACTCAGCATACACTTTCATACAGCGTGCTCTTAGACTATTACAAAAAGCAAACGAAGAAAAGTTTTACCAAACACTCAATTTCTCCTTCATCTTCTTTTCCACACTCTTAGATCAAGATGCCTTTATCCCGTTGTCATCTGTTGAAATTTTGAATGAATATTTTATTCGTTTGAAAGTTATGTTGCCACAATATTAAATCATTACTTCAAACCAAAAACATGTCGCATTGTAATGAAAATTAATGTTTTTTTTGCCGCATTTATTCGTGGTGAAGTAATATCAGGATTATGCTTGCGGGGTACTTTAAATGAAATTAGCGATACTTTTTCTTGGCAGTATTGAAAAACGAGGTTCAAGAAATGTTTGAAAGAAGTATTTGATGTAAATCCACTCACAAACATACATGCTTTTTATGTATATTTTTTTCTGTTTTTTTTTTTTGTTATTATTTATAAATTAGTATTATTTATAAGTAATATTTTCAAACAAAAAATAATACATATGTCAAATGCTATTGGTGGTTTCCAAAATGCCATTCAGAAGAAGATATGACTTGTGAGGAATTTAAATTTGTTGTTAAGGTCACTCAAATGCATGAGAATCAAGGAGAACGAAGTTTTTATTTGACTGTTTTGTATCCCTTTATTATATGTTCAACTTTGATACTAATAACTTGGTGAAAGAAAACAAAAAAAACTGCCATATAAAATAGATTTTTATAATTTGTTTTTGTGTTATTTAACACTGCAGTTAGGCTGCGTCCGTCAATTCCATTTATATAATATATAATCTAGCCCTCTGTGTGTACAACAAAACCGTTGTCACATAAAGATAGGACATTAGAAAAAATGAAAGCGCAACAAGATAGCATACTTTGAGGAGCTTGTAAAAATGCATGTCTATTCATCGCAATTGATAAACAATAAAAAGTCTGCAATTGGAAACCAAAACATCAGTGGAGTTGTTAGCGCGTGGGTTGCCAGGTCCTGAATTAGTTCCATAGCCCAATTTGAAAAAAATTGTAGCCCAAAATCGGAGCCGAAAAATTAGCCCAAATAGTAGCCCAATACCAGTTAAAAAAAACATTCTCAATTTATTTTAATTTTAAGAACAACCAAAAATACATTTTTATTAAAAAAAAACAAAGAAAAACAAAATAAATAAGTTTATTTAATTAAGAAGAGTTAGCAAAATTATCACACTAAACATAAATATTTAATTAATTGTTGAAAATCAGTCTATAAGGGCAATATCGTCATCAGAATCATCGTCACTGTCATCCTCATGATCATTGTCATTACATTGGTAAATTGTGTAATTTGCTTATCATTTCATTTGTGACGGGAAAATGTTTGCAGCAAATTATTTTAACCGTAGCATCTGTACGCAAACGCATAATTGCATCGAGCGATGCTGTAGTTAACCGATTCCTTGGTTTTGTTTTTACACAATTCATGAAAGAAAATGTCATTTCAACTACAGCATTGCTGATAGGCAAAGTTAACAATTGTATTTCCAAATTCGTTGGAAATTTGGAGGGAAAATACGGACTCCAATCAAATAGAGGGAGCTTATTCCACTGTTCTTCCAAACTTTGAATATTTTCCATAGTTTTTTTGATTTTTGGAATTATTTCCAAGGGCAAATCCATAAAATTTGGACGATTTACATTAAGGCGGACTTAAATAGCGAATGTTGGACTACTTTAAGGGTATGTTTAGAGAGAGAAAAGTGCTTTATTTATACATATGATTTATTTGAATCAAAAAACATCGCCCAAGATAAGATTTGGGCTATTAATAGCCCAATTAGGATTGGGCTGTCATACCAAAATTGTTGTCGGAAATTTTGGAAAAAGATAGCCCAATTCCCGATAAATAGCCCAATCTGGCAAGCCTGGTAGCGCAGTGCGTAGTGCATGGCTTCTCAACTAGCTGGTCCTAGGTTCAAATCCCAAATGTGAACTCAAAAAGTTTTTTTCGATTAAAATGAAAAAAACAACTAGACAGCACCACTAATAAAGGAGTCTGATGATCGGCTTGGCACCCGTGAAATACTATAACTCCAGCCAAATAAAGGAATTGACGGAAAAAGCCATTGGTGGAAGCACCTCTAAGTTGTTATCGTTGTTCAAATACATAAATAGATTTTTATGATTTTACAGCTGTAGATGTTTTAACACTATTTCAAAACTTTACAAGCTATATTATGTGTATACCATTTCTTACCCGTTGGATTTATTGATTTAGATTCAAAATGTCATCCAAAATGGAAAATCAGGGGATTTTTTTTTCTATTCAGAAATTAACTTGAATTTTGCGTCTTGTGCATAAGCAAATAAATACACAAGCAATGAACAGAAAAAAGTGGAAAACAATTGAACTTAGATTTTGTTATAACCATCTCTCTCCTTAATTCTCATAACTTCGAATGATTGGATAATTGCCATTGCTGGCCAAAAATTTCAGCATTTGTTAAATAAAAAGATTAGAAAAACTTTTGGGTCTGCATAAAAATAAACTTTGTATGCCTACGCCACTGTTTTTATGACACAAATGATCGATTTATAAATGTCAACAGAAACTAATTGGCACATCAGTGTCTCTCTACTTAAAGAAACGTATAACGTCCAATATGTATGTGTTGGAATTTATTCATTCATTAAATTTCTGTCACTCGTGTTTTTCTTAAAGTGTTGGTAAGTGTTCATTTGATGACTTATTTCTGATATTTATTTTATTTGAATGCATTTAAGGTTTAATTGGAATCGACCATCGTTCGTCATGTGAGAATCACTGTACGTCGGGTAAAAAATCTGCAAAGGACAGTAAAATAAAATATAAATTAATACAAAACAGCTAAATGTTTGGTTTTCTTGGATATTAAAGATTACTTTTAATACACTTTCGGTGTTATCGAAATAATTTTCCGGTCGCATTGTGGCAACGTGCAAAATAAAAATTTCTCTACGGTTACGGATTTCCGGGGTGCAAGAAGCGGTTATGTGTCTAAACACAAACTCGCGCAATGAGTAATAAGTTCGAAGTCAGCTACAGTGCACTTGGTATGTCTGACGATACTGCATCAACGGCACAGTCCTCCAGTCGGGTAGGCCGAAATGTCAACTTCGAACCAGATTCTGCAAACATTCCACAATCTAGAAGAGGATCAAGGTTTTTCCAGCGACCGCGTTCTATGTCCGCATGGAGTGACATAAGCAGAAGTAGCATGCGTTTGGATGAACGGTATGTGGTTTGTTTGTTTCTTTGGTTTTTGTTCTTAAAAATAAATAAGACGTTTTAATTACTTTACAACCCGCAAGGGAAATAAAATTGTGAAGGTTTTGCTTTTGAAAAAATAAAACAATAATTACTGTTTCCTTGGAATATACTACGATTTTCGTTCTCGCATTCTATCTAAATCCCGCATCCTTGAAAATGTTTTTGTGTTGCTTTCTAGCGGTATATCCATTTCACAAATAATTTAATTCAGTTTTTACAGTTAGCCGCCAGGCTATGGTTTGAAGATGAGATCCATTTTGACGTTGAAAAAAGTAAGACAAAATAAAAAGAAAATATTCTCAAGAGAAAACTGTGAAGGATAACAAGAAAAGCGATTAAATCAGACACGGCGACGAAAACAGATAAAGTAAACAAAGTCGCAAGCAATTTATATAGTATCTGAAATTATGCCAAAGTCCTTGAGTTAGGTCAAAATTTCCATACACACAAACTTCTTGGTTATTTCTTGGTGGATGAACAAATAAGAAAATATACTTCTTGGATGAATAAAATTCCTCGGGATTTCCTTCAGTAGTTTGTTACCTTTGTGCATAATTTATACAATGGCTTAGAGCAGCTTTAGGAAAAGTGAAATTATTTGGGTCACAGCACCAATATTCTATCGGAAATGACGTGAACTTTGGCATTGAGGAAGAGCCAATGCGTGCAAAAGGAAGAAAAATCGATTATGGATGGTCTGATGTTGGAGAAAGTTTAGTTTGTGTAAGAAAAAGAGTGTGCTAGGATATTTTGGGTTGTCCATGATGCAGAAAATTGTAAGCTGAAGCACAATTTTCATTTGGGTAAAAGTCTTCAATTCTTTTTCATAGATGGAAACCCCCCAAGAGAAACAGCTTTTGGTTGTAGTTCTTCGGCAATAACAGTAGAATCTCTTGTTCCTATTTCGTGTTCTTATAGAGATTTGTCAAATGTCTTGAGCTCTTTTCACCGAAATATCAAAAATCATAAACACAAGCCCTCACATCGTAGAAATATATATAAAAATGCCTGAAAATAAGTCTAGAGAACAAAACATTTTCCCATGAAGAAAAATTATGTGCTCAGAATCAAAATGTTTCTCCTCATTCAAATTTGTTCCTCGAGTTGGCATTGACTGTCACAAAATATAAAATCTTCAACAAAATTCCAAACATATAATTTTGACAAATATTATCCTAACACGTGGTTTCCTTCAGGAAAGAAAAAGAACCTAGCCAAGTGAGTGAAACTGACACTTCTTTTAAAGACATTTCTTTCAAGCGCTAAAGCCTTTTCTCTATGAATATTTTAACGCATATATCAACACTAAATCCTCTCTGCAAATCCATTTGCGGTAATCTGCATTAAGCTCTTGGAGTTTGTTTGTTATCTTATCATTCTAACGATTTAAAAGGGAATAGTAAGCAATCCCTGCCAGATACTTAACCCATTCCCAAGAGTTGTGTTTGTGTTCATCTGAACATAATATTTTCCATTTCTTTTTTGTTCTTCGTATACCTTTTTGCTTTACTTCCTAATAATATCCCAAAGGATGATAGGGAAAAATATAGAAAAACCAGAACTGCAGGAAACTTAGATGGACCTTGATTTTCTGTTGAATTTTGAAAGGTTTTTTCCCCTTTTAACGAAATGGTATACATTTTTTTTTTTCTATAAAATAACAAATCCCTAGTATACTTACATAAGTCTTAACCGTATAGCTTTGAACATGCAGAAGCTAATTCCCTTAAATCTATTACGAGTACAAATGACTTGCTCTTTTGGTTATTTATGATAATTTAATTTAATTCAAGCTCCAAACACAAGCGGTAATTTTTTCATAACATATTCAAGGGGTAGAAAGGAAATTGAAATTGTAGATTGAGTATTATTATCGAGATAATCGCATATTCAACAAGTTTTTAATGAACTGTTATAAGCCAACTGCCAGGAAAATGTTTTTCGCTGTTTTGTGGGTGATTTGCTGAAAATAGAAAATAACAGTTTTTTGGCGCTGATTTGAGTATTTTCATGTTGTATTCTCAAAGCTACTGGCAAACTTATTTCACTGAAAATGCCATCAAGTCTTTATTCTTTTCGATGTTATAAAGGTATTTATGTGTATTTGTTGATGCATTACGGGTACATACATACCTGAAAATCCTTCACTATATTTAATGCTTAAACATTTTTTTAAAAAGATTGGAAAGAAATATTAAGAATATGGATACATGAAAATATTATGTTCGCTTGCCAAACCTCAGTGGTGAGATCGACACACACTTTTTTCGATATAGACAAAAAAAAAACCAAACCTTCAAAGTTCAAAGTTAATAAAAATAAATAGAGTAGCGCGACAGCTCTTGAAGAGCCAAGGCCTAAGTGGCTTACTCTCATTAACAATTCTCTAGGTGTGTATGAAGAATTGAGGGGACCTACTAATTTAACGCTGATTACTTACTTACTTAAGGTGGCGCTACAGTCCGTTGTGGACTTGGGCCGCAATCAACAGTTTCTGTCAGCGTCAGCCCGCTCGGTCCTTAGCTTGCTGTCTCCAGTTTTGCACTCCAAGTAGATTGAAGTCCTATTCCACTTGAGTGCGCCACCTGAGTCGCGGTTTTCTTCTCCCCCTACGTCCTTCAGGAATAGTTTCGATGGCTCCGGGCCGGAGCAATCAGAGTCTCTGGACCATGACCCTTCTGGCTAGGTCCATGTCGTTGTACAACTCGTAAGGTTCGCTGTTATATCTTCTTCACCATTCCCCTTCAATGCACACGGGGCCAAAGATGACCCGAAGAACTTTCCTCTCAAAACAGCCTTAGGCACTTTCATCCGATTTTGTCAAGGTCCATGCTTCTGCACCATACAGCAGGACTGGGATGAAGAGTGTGTTGTACAGTTTTACTTTAGTTGCTCGAGAGAGGGCTTTTCCACTCAATTGCTTTCTTAGCCTAAAGAAACAGCGATCTGATCTCGGCGCTGGTGTTGTTGCCCGTGTTTATAGCAGAGCCTAGGTAGATAAACTCCTCTACTACCTCGAAGTTGTATGCCTCTATTGTGACGTTCTGTCCGAGCCGTCGGTGTTGGGTGTCCTTCCTCGAAGACAGCATATACTTCGTTTTTCCTTATTTACCGCTAAACCCATTTTTGCCCCTTCTCTCTCAATTCTCACAAAGGCGCCATTGACATCACGCTGTGTTCTTCCCATTATATGAATATCATCGGCGTACGCGAGAAGTTGAACAGATTTTTGGTTGGTTTGGGCCTCTGGTGTTGACGGTGTAGTTCTGCACTATCTTCTCAAGAGCGATGTTTAAGAAATCGCCCGACAGTGCATCGCCTTGTCTGAATCCTTTTTTGACGTCGAAAGATTCCGTAAGCTCGTTGCCAACCTTGATGGAGCAGCGTGAGTCCTCCATCGTCATTTTGCACAAGCGAACGAGCTTGGCAGGGATACCAAAACTAGACAAAGCTTTATGCAGTTCGTCTCTGTAGATACTGTCATACGCGGCCTCAAAATCGATGAAAAGGTGGGGGGTATCGATTTGGAGTTCATGTTCATAGGTCTTTTCCAGGATCTGCCGCAACGTGAAAATTTGGTCGATGGTTGACTTTCCTGGCCTGAAGCCACATTGATAAGGACCAATCAGATTGTTGACGAAAGGTAGATTTATTCCTCTGTAGTTGGCGCAGTTTAGAGGATCTCCCTTTTTCAGGATCGGGCAAACAATGCTGAGGTTCCATTCATCGGACATGAATTCCTCCGATAATATATTTTACAGATGATTTGGTGCATGCTTCTATCTAGCTCGTCGCCTGCTGTTTGAACAACTCAGCAGCTAGTTCATCTGCTCCAGCAGCTTCGTTGGATTTAGTTGAAACCGAACGACAAGGTTGAGAAGCAATTTTTTCATGACAGATGATAGATACTCTTGGAAGTTTTGTCAGTTCTTCGCAGAGGCAGTGCATGTGAAAGGTGAAATAAAAAACTATGGACACGAGTAGGACTCGAACCCACTACGTTCTGCCAACTCACCTAATCACTAAGCTACGGACACTAGATCAAAATTAATACCAACTGATTTTCTTACTCGACTCAATCTTTTATTCATGAATCAAGAGCTGGTTTGCTTTCGATAATTAAGTAAATAGATGATATGAAAATCAATCAAAATATTTGCTTCTAGTTAATCAAAGACACAAGTATCCATTAGCTCAATAAAAAAGAAACAACTTCGCCATTTATAGATTCAGTTCTCAAGTAAATTGTATGCCTAGCCTACCTATTTCTACCTTTGGAATATTTCCTTTCTTTTTTTGATATATTATCCTTAGAAATGTAGATTTCGTTTGATGAATATTAATTGTGTATAAAGTTAGCAAAGTCCATCTGGTTTACTTAGAAACACTTTTTGTTATTTTATTGATTCGAAGCCAAAAATCAATTCAAGAGTGCCCTTGACCTCAACGGTTTTATTCATTCATCTTAATGTACCATAAGTGTATGTCTTGAGTCTCGAATTTGAGCTTCGTGTTGAAAATGTCACGAATTTGATAATGGAAAATATTTTAATGTCTGGTGTTCTCGCCTTAGTCAGATAATATATGTTTATGCATTTGGGGACACAAGTTAAAAGCAGAACGGCTATAAATCAATGTCGCACTAAGAATATCGAAAAAATATTCAATGTGTTTGCAAGAACAGAACGTACGTTTTTATTCTCTTGGTAAAAGGAATGGACTGAAATCATAAAAGATGGCGAAAAAAAACGAATTACATAAATATAAAAATTGGTATTTTGGCGAGCATTCTGGTTAAAAAAAAAGTAGGTACTTTGCGTGAGTAAGAAGAACGTGTCGCTTTTGAGGATGCTTACAGAGACTGAAACTGGTTTTTTGTCAAACGAATTTATTCAAGTGAGAAACGTATTTTACAAAGTACCTTTGTCCTTAAAAAAAAGTTTATCTAAATAATATGCAATCATGTCCCTTTATTTGACCAGCTCTTGGTGTTAACAATGGACAGACTCCTCATGCTCTACTTTCTCATTTGACCTTCTGAAATGTTTCAAGTGTCGTTTTGCTGTTTATATATATATTTATCTTTTATGCTTGTTTCGTACCCCTCTTTGATGTACCTACATATAAATGAACTACCAGCATCTAATTCAATTTAAATGAGATTAAAGAAAAAATATCAAAATGCTGTTGGTTGATACAGGAGCACGTTTGTTCCATAAAAGTTAGTTTGTTTGGGAGAATTTTCGTATTTATATCTTTATTTCGTTGATACACTTAAAATTTTAAACCGCCATTATATTGTTAGCTAATTATATTTCTCAACTTTGAATTTTCGCTTCTGTGTACATTTAACAGAAGATATCAAATCCAAGGGCTCTCCAAAACTATGTGAACGAACAGAACGATAAAAAAGGTGATTAAAGCGTTGCTGGTTCTGAATTAATAATTAGCTATCGCGAAAACACAATTTCATAGCTATATAAATGGAAACACCTCAAATACAAGGTTAAAAGGTTGCCGGTCTGATGAAAAACGTTTTTTTTCTACCAACTTTCGAGGTTTTGTATGTACCTACCTTTAAATTCTATAGAGAAACAAAAAGCATAACATCGAAAGTCTTGTTCAAAATTACTTAGGGAAAACAATGAGAAAGCTATTTATTTGGTGCGAAAAAAATATGAATACTTGAGTAAACTAATTTATTTACAAGTTTTTGAGATTGGCTTTATTTTTTGTCATTGCAATATTAAAATAAAATGACTAGAAAATGGTCTGTCTGGTTGTCATCGCGCTTACAATCTGAACCAATGCTTTAAAGGATTCCACATTTAGAAAATAGTGGTTGAGAATTCGCGACTTGTATTATGCATGTTAGATATGTTTTAGAACAACAACACTCCAATCTCTCGGTTTCGATATAACCAAGAAGACCGAACCAAGAGAACCTCTTAAATTCAAATTTATTTCAGTAGAGGACACAAGACTTTAATTTGTCAAATGTTCAATAAAGGTAATTGAGTTCTACTTGTCCATTTTTCTTTCTTACACTCTTCTTGCGAATGAGATTTGTAGGTGATTATTCGAAATGAGTTGTGGCTATTCTAAAGCGTTTTAAATAATCTGTTTCTTCCTTCTTTGACTATTAAACGAGAAGTAATTGATTTTGGACAATGAAATTGCGACAAAAATAAGTGCTTAATTGAAAGCAATATAGTGACAGCTTTCAACTTCAAAATATTCTTCAAATTTATTTCCATTTGAACAAAAATACCACAAAAAAGAGGTATTTTTTCATCTAAACGTTAAATTTTAGAATCCAAATATAAGGCCATACTATTGTGCAATAAACTTGATTCAGCATCAGCATCCCGTTTTTGGACATTGCTTTTATATTGGCAGATACTTATATGTTTGTCCATATTTGTACTTTTTCGATTCATTGCCAAATGGGAAATGTATCAATTTCCTGTTATTGATTTCACTCCTTTCAAGAGAAAACCGAAAAAATGAAGATAAGGTACATTTTGTTTTCATTTTTTAGTAAAAAAAAAAAAAACAGAATATTTCTATTTCAACATCTATTGGTTCGAACTATTCAACCGTTCGAAAAGGCCAAAAAAGAAACATTTATTAAAGGCACAAACTTTACCCAAACAAACGAAGCAATAGGGCACAATTTTGTTAAGTGGATATTCTAATACAACAAAAGGATAAAAAAGGAATAGCTATTTATCGTTAAGGATGTAAAATGAAAATTTAGTCAAGTGTAAGCCAATTTTGAATTTGAAAACGTAATCGAAGCATTTTTAGGATCATAATTTTTACAAAAGGAATATGGATGGCTTGACATTTTCTTTTTGTACTAGAAAAAGGAAACATTTCTTGTCACAATTTAAGCAAAAAATGTTGAGAGATAAGATTTCTTCTTACGAATTCAGGCTTTATGGGATATATATAAAAGATTTTAAGGAAGCAACCAGTCTTACTGTTACTTTAAAGTGTTATGAAATGTGGCTACGAAGTCGATTGTGTTCAAACGGACTTATCGAAGGCTTGTGATACCTCATGAGATTAAAAATATAGCCAAGGCCTAAGTGGCTTACTCTTATCAGCAATTTTCTAGGTGTGTGTGAAGAATTGAGGGGACCTACAATTTAATGCCGATTCCGAACGGTAAAGTTTTCAATTTTGTATGTGAATAATAACAACTTTTTCTAGAGGTGCTTCCACCAATGGCTTTTTTCCGTCAATTCCATTTTTGGCTGGAGTTATAGCTATTTCACGGTTGCCAAGCCGATCTTCAGACTCCTTTCATTAGTGGTGCTGTCTATTTTCATTGTTAATTGAAACAATTTTTAAGTTCTCATCTTTGGATTTTGAACCTTAGACCAGCCAGTTGAAAAGCCAATGCACTACGCATTGCGCTAACAACTCCACTGATTTTTTGGTACCAAATGTGGACTTTTTTATTGCTTTTTTATATCAATTGCAATGATTAGACATGCTTTTCTTTGTGATTATCTACACTCCCATATGTGTCACAACACGGTTGCATCGACTTAGGGGGTTAGAAAGTAAAAGAAGTAAAATAAATAATAACATACTTTGAGGAGCATGTCTAATCATTGCAATTGATATAAAAAAGCAATAAAAAAGTCCACATTTGGTACCAAAAAATCAGTGGAGTTGTTAGCGCAATGCGTAGTGCATTGGCTTTTCAACTGGCTGGTCTAAGGTTCAAAATCCAAAGATGAGAACTTAAAAATTGTTTCAATTAACAATGAAAATAGACAGCACCACTAATGAAAGGAGTCTGAAGATCGGCTTGGCAACCGTGAAATAGCTATAACTCCAGCCAAAAATGGAATTGACGGAAAAAAGCCATTGGTGGAAGCACCTCTAGAAAAAGTTGTTATTATTCACATACAAATGAAAAATTTGCAGATGCTCAATAATGATCAGGAAAAGTGTTGATAAGGCACGAAAAATAATATGTGAGGTAAAGTTTTGTCAGTTCTCGCAAAGGCAGTGCCCGTGAAAGATGAAAAAAAAACTATGGCACGAGTAGGACTCGACCACGACGTTCTCTACCTCAAGTTGTATTCACAGTTTAAATAAGTCTCTAACGGTTTCCTGCCTATTTTTATTACTTGGATTGTTTCTCATCTTGAAAATAGGTCTTATCAGGTTAAATGCAGAAATACTTGTTCTAAATCATACTTCGCTAAAACAGGTGTTCCGCAGGGTAGCCATTTGGGACCCCTTCTCTTTATATAAGCTATAAATGATGCACCGTTCTGTGTATATAATAGTGAAATTCTCATCTTTGTTTGTAGCTAATAAGCTACAAGCAAAATAACTAAATAGTTATTCAAACAGTCTTATTTCAACACTGTAGATATGAAGAAATAATATCTTCTGCAAATGTTCGCATTTTCTACAAATTGATCATAAACCGAGGTACCTGTACCATAATGTAATGTAAAAAAAAAAAAACAGTATAAATCTAGACCCGGACAAGTACCAACGATGAGTTGGGTGTTTATATTTGTCCTAGTCAGGATCAGATTAAGATCCCTATTCACCGAACAAATTATGGAATGAATGAGCCTTTTACACGTATGAGTAAACTTTTGAACTGGAACTCAAACTTTCTTGATTTCAAATTAAGTAAAATTCAACTTAAATTAATTTTAAAAACCAGTGTTCCACTTTCTTTAGTGTTTTTTGTTAATTTTGTCGTGTTGTTTGTTTATTTTATGTAATTATTTATGTGTGCTGTATTTTTTATAGTTACGTTATGTGCCTACTAACAACTAACACCACACTATGTGATGAGCCGGCCGGCGGCGGCGGCGGCGGTATAACACAGATCCTGTGTTGGCAAACTATTAGTCATAAAATGGTGCTTGCAATAAGCTCTTACGACCAATTCTGATAGTGTGTGTAAAGTACAATAAAAACAATAATCCATTTAAAAACATGCAATGGAGTGTGGACAACTTGATTCTTATCGCTTGCGCACATAGGAAGAGTTCAATGATACTGAAAGTTAGCGGAAGTATGGCCACTTTAAAAATCATTTATCAACGCCGAACGATTGCAAAACATGAAGGCTTTGAACAAATGCAGAAAACATGCAATGCAAATGCACGATACGTTTCATTTGCAAACTACGGTTGGTAGAACTAACTTTCATGTTCTCTTATAGCAGAAACACAATAGGTAATGTATTATCGACTCACTCAGAATAATGAACACGTTTAAAGAACCTGTTGAAAGTTGATGCTTTTTTTATTTGCACCTTTCATGCAAATACGGTTTTTAATTTAACTGCCATTTGAAGCATCAGTAATTTTTTTTTTTTACTGAAGATTTTTGATTCTTAAAAGTTTTTGTAGATAAAAGGTGTGTTTTTTTGCCAATCCGTTTTAGATACAAAAACAAACTTCTTACTCTGGATAAAAGGAGAAGTAGGATCCTACTCTGAATAGAATAGAATAGAATAGAATATCTATTTTCGTTCGACTCTCGAATATTTTGTTGGTACAATTGAAAGCTCTTGTGTATCTCAAACACGTTTGCCCTCCAAATACCACCGATATAAATTTTTCAATACTACGTGTTTGGAAATAAAGAAATAGTACTCACATTGCAGGTGGCCATGGTTCAAAGGATAGAGTTGTTGATTGCTAAGCCAAACGCTGCGGGATCAAGCCCCAGCTTCGGCAGTAAGCATTCTTTTTTTTACAAAAATCGCCAGCTTATCTGAGGCCACCTGTGCGATAGTATGAGACAACATAAATTTATGTCTCCTCCTCTGTGCCACGTAGATTTCTGTTATGTGTTCTTTCTTTCCATGTGTCTATCTGTCTGCCTCCGTTGTATTAATGTCTTGTTCTGTCTCAGTCGATGGCCTCAGTCGCCAGTGCTGTATGTGTCTGTAGTTCGTTGTATTTATGTGCGAAGTACTGTGATGTCAATAGCCAATAGTCAATAGTACTCGCATTATATGAAAATTTTGTTGTTTCAATTATCAATGGCGCTGAAAACACATGAACATGGAAAGAGAAAAAACAACAAAAACAAAACGTCATAATTCGCACAACTTTGGATAGGAAGCGTTTTTTTGAGAAATCCTGGGTAGATTTGCCAAAAAAACACACCTATTGTGTTTCTTAGCAAACTGCAATGAATGTGTAGCTTAGCTAAGCAACTACTGCAAAAGAAAATAACTTTATTTTGACAATTTCAGCCTAACTTAAAGACACACGTATCATGAAAATAGAATGACACTAAGAAAACACTTATTCCCTTTCTTTATAGTCTAACTGAAAATAACAACAAGAATACAAGAATTTCCGATATGAAGGTTAAACTATAAACAACACCATCAGTTGAATGGTCTGCTAATGCAAACACATCATCACCATCAATCAAATAATTTCGTTGCGATCGTCCCAATATATTTCTCTAGAATGCAGAATAACCTAGCCTTTAGTTCAGTTGAGGCCAAGTGGGGATTAAAATTGACGCAAAATGGCTGAAAGATATATGTAAACGAAAGGTTTACAAAAGACATAGCTCTGTAAGTAAGGACTGCAGCCGCGTTTTCATATTCCAAACTAAGACTTGTAGAGACAATAGGAGAAATTTCATAATACAATCGTAGAATATTACGAGGATATTAAAAAGGACAATGCTCTTAGTTATATAGTAGCAAAAACGTGACGATGAAAAATCCCGTAGTTAAATACTGCTATTGGGTATATACATGCACTTAAATGCCTAAATGCCAAGGAGAGTTACATTCAATAAAGCGTAACGAAGTGGAAGTTGTTAAACTTAACGAAAAATACTTGGTTAAGAGTTTGAACCACCTCATCAATAAGAGTTAAACAGATGAATGCATAATCTCACTTCAAACTATACACTCCACTGCGTCCACTTTAGTCAACGAAATTTATTCTGTCGTTCATTGACAGTTTGGTAGTTGCTTTTTAACCTAGCGTCACACCAGTAAAGTAACATATTGTTCAGATATCGTGAGGCATGGCAGTGCCTCCGCCCGCCAAGTCGAGTGCGATGCAAACATTGCCGTACCATCCTTTACTGGAACCATTTCGCAGCATTTTCAGGCCCTTATTTGAGAACCTCTAAGACTAAAACAGAGACATTTTCGTCATCCAGTAAGCTATAATCACATACTTAAAATCTAAAATTTCAAGTCTGTAGGTCATTTAGTTCCGAAGTTAAGCGAAAGCAAAGTTTCGCATTTATGACACTCACTCACTCACTCATTCATGATCATCAGAATAGAACTAGTACTTCCCATAAACTCAGAGAGCTGAAATTTGGTACAGAGTTAGGGTTTAATGGCCACATAAAGGGAGAACTATAAAAACTAGGATAACTGAAGATCTGGAGTACCTGGTGATCCTGATTAGAAAAGACAAGAGCCCAACCAAACTATTAGAGATCGTCATACCCCGGGCATACGTGTACAGAGAACAATTCCAAATCTGTGTGATGTATGACCCTAACAATTCACAAGAGCCAAATTTTAAGTCTTAAAAATGACCCCATGGACATTGGCACCTCCATATTTTCTTGTGGCCAAGCCTACGTTGCGCTTTCACGAGTTACCAATCTTCATGGGGTGCATCCATAAATGTTGACTTCAAGAGTATAAAAGCTCAAGCTTCAGCGATCACCGAATACAACCGGCTTAGGCGTAAATACCGCGCCGATCTTTCAGAAATTAAACCTTCTTAACTGCCTTTACCGGCTAAAAGAATAAATAATGAACGCGAATGGACAATACGAAAAATTGTTGGTACTCAACAAGAATTAGAACCGGAAAAAAAGAAAAGAAAGATTTGTAATAATAAAAATAGAACTACTCCTAAAAAGAAAAACAAACCGTGTCTAATAAAATAAATCAATACCTATGCCTACGTTTCTACAAAAAGAAGTGAAATCCCATCGAAAACTTTCTGTAAAAAACCAGGCAAGTCTCGAAGTAGCTGCTTGTTTATCTCTAAAAAGTAATGAAATCTAGACAGAGTCGTGCTAAGTCTAAGGTTCCTTACTGCGATTTATTTATTATAGTTAATGTTATGTGATTTGGCCAATTAGAAGTCCGTCTATACTGGAAATAATTCTTATACTGTTTGTTTCGGGCTCGCCTATAAAAAATAAAAAGAGTGGCAAGACAGCTCTTGAAGAGCCAAGGCCTAAGTGGCTTACTCTCATCAACAGTTCTCTGAGTGCGTATGAAGAATTGAGGGGACCTACAGTTTAACGCCGATTCCGAACAGAAAAGTTGAGAAGCACTTTTTCATGACAGATTGATACTCTTGGAAGTTTTGTCAGTTCTTCACAGGAGGCAATGCCCGTGAAAGATGAAATAAAAACTTTATGGAAACGAATGGGACTCGAACCAACGACGTTCTGCTTAGTAGTCAACGCACCTCACCACTAAGCTACGGAAACTTCAGTAGTGTCCGTAGGTTCGCCTATATATAAGTATTTTTGAAACACGCAGCTTTATCAAGTCTACAATTGACTTCCTAGTGCCAATTTTCCATCGTCAATGGGTAGCGGTTCTGGTGACAGATTGGTGCAATGATGGCATGTAGCACCTGTTTTTGTACCCTTGTGTACCCTTCAACGGCCAAGTCACACAACATTAACTATAATTATAAAGAAATTGCAGTAAGGAATCTTAGTCTTGGCACGACTTTGTCTAGATTTCATTAAAAGCAGCTCCATCGATACTTCTCTAGTTTTTGGTGGCATATACTCTACGTTAGATCATGGCAAACAGGACCTAACTTTTATTGATTTCAAGAACGAGCTACGAAGAACAATGCATATAGTTGTATGATAAGCACACATCCGTATGAATAAAATTACGTGGCAAAATGATGGCACAATAACCATTCAAAATCCCGTATTATTATATAGGTACTTTGATAGGTCGTAATTTTTTTACAATAATTTTTTTCTTTTTACAAATCAAGGGACCTAAAGTGGTACAAACAAAATGCATTTATATTCTTTTTACGCCATTTCTTTTTTCAGGCAATGAAATATAAAATTAACTGTTCCTTGAAAGAAGTCCTTAAAATTTTATGAATAAAGTTCTTTAACTACAAGCATTTTGGTTTTTTTTATTAGTTCTTATGAAGCCCCTGTTTTCATGACTGTAAATTTAAGTCACAATCATTGATTTGATGTGTGTAATGTGGGTATACCTTACATCGTTTTTTAATATGAAGAAATAAATTAAAAGAAGCTTACAGTAAAAGAAGCTTATATATGTATATGAAATTAAAAAAAAATATATCGCCCGGGTTTTAATATCATTTTTTTTCTTTTCTTTGCAGGTAAGTCACTTAAAAGTTACATTTTCGCGGTGAGTAAAAGATGCTTGAGGCTTGAGGCAGCATAAACAAGGGACACATTTTATGTACAATTATTTGGTTCATGAACAATGTACTTTAGTCATGGTAATGCTTATGTCAAGTGTAAACGAAAAATCCCAGGATTGAGCAATAAACGAATTTAACATGATTTATTCCCATTCACTGCAAAGTAAATGTTGAATTTTTCCTCGTGTATAAAAATGGGAAATGTCAAATTGTATACCTACATTTTTGAATTCCATTTTAAGTAAAAAAGAAAACAAAAACAAATTAATTAATATTGATTTCATTTAATATCCGAGTTTTCATTTAATTTATTTTTCGATTATAATGGTAGGTAACACCTTGTCACTGCTGCTGCATGAAATTGTGGCCTTAAATAATTCAATTTATTTATACACGTGTTGGAAATGAGTTATACTTGTTGATTTTTTCACTATTATAAGATTCACTTGATTCATTTTTAAAATATCTGGGTGTTAAATATGTTGAATAAAATTCAATAAACTTAAGTTTAAAATTGATTTTATGGTTGTTGACGTCCACCCTTGCTGCAAAGAAAACAGAGGTACTATTTCGCTCAAGACTTGCATTTTCCAAGTTTTGTTTAAATGTTTCCACCAATTTTTTATTTCCATTATTTTTATGTCACCTTTGTCTTTCTGATTAGATAAGGAATATATTTTTTTTTTTTTAAGATGCTATAAGATGTCGTCGTGAAGAACGAAGTGTTTTCATAAAACTGAAACCTTGATACACAACTGAGCTGTGAGTTTAACAGATTTTACTTAATGTATTTGACCTCAAAAAAGGTTTTTGATGTGCGAATCAGACATAAATGAAGGATTTTGTCATTTCACACAGTTTTATCGTTAGTGCTTGATATTCATTTGGCTTTAAAAATATTTAACGAGTAAAGTTAGGGTACGAAATCTACATCAGAATTGCTACTTTAAACGAGGTTTAAAATAACAATCTATCCACTATAAGACCATGTCTAGTCTATGTATATTTAAATTTGGAAATAATTCTGGTAGAATGAAGCCGCTCTTCGTAATAAGAACCAAACAATCACAGAATTGTCAATTCTGTTGAACCCAACCCCGTTCTTTAGAACCTTGTTAGAAGATTAATACATGTCGAGCACCTTAATATAAATTTCCTCTAAGATTGGGCAACGTATGGAACATCCATGGACAATCTTAAGAGATCATCGGCCGAATGAGGGCCTTGTAGCAAACTACTTTCGAACGAACGCTCCTATATTGCCGGCCTTGGTCAAATCAGCACTCAAGTCTGTTGTAGCTAGTCTACTGAGGTATTCCACTTTACTTTTGTTCGTTAATAGCTTTGTGCGATTAACCAACGTTGCCCAACGATAACCACTTGCGCAAGTTTTGAATTCACGGCGGACGAGAATTCTAGTGATTTCGGCCTTTGGGCAGTTCTGTATGCAATTAGATTGTCGGCAAACGAAAAGTAGTCAATTACTTATGCGAGGTTGGTAGCCAAACTTGTTCTTATTTCATACCATTTTGACTTACGTCAAGTTCAACTAAACCCTTGGATCAAGTCAACATTATTTCGGTAGATCGATACATTATTTTGAATATTTATTATTTTTAAATTAGCTTAGGTCACAAACTTTCGTATAAAAAACAGAAAACCACCATGCAGAAACAACCAACATTTTGTGTTTCCACTCTATAACATGATACATTTTATGACTCAGCAATTTTTGCTTTCTTCATTTTTTATTTCGTTTTCTAAATAATGTCAAAAATGACATGGAGATTACTCGAATTATCGTTTTTATCGTTTCACGATGATTTCTCATTTTTCACCAGCATTCAAAAAAATAATAACAACTCTTATGAAAGATAAACCATCACCATTATACAGAGTTTGATACATTCTTGAAACAAACACACACAAGTCAACTTCGAAATATTTTAATAGTCCTTTTGATTGATAGAGTTCTTAAAAATGAAATTAATCTACGACGTATTTCACATCAAGATTAATTTGAAGAAAGTCAAACAGTCTTTTCTCTCCCTCCCTCAGTCTTTACCTTAACTGGCAATGATAAGAGCCATTTATACTGTCAATTAAACTTGTCTCCTTCAAAACTCCTTCTCCCACAACAAATGTAAGCCACTCAGGCTCGTAAAGAGATATTAGTACTACAATTTATATCACAAAACTTTATATGGGTTTCTTCATGAGCGACATAATTCTAACAGTAAGTCCTTCACCTTACCGAAAAAATATTGAACAGGTTCTCTCCGATATAAGACTTTTTGTGTGTTTTGTTGCTTCTGGAATGGAAACAAGGACACTTATCACGAGCAATGAACAGGACAGGCAAATCTGAAAAAATATGAAATTTCGTTTCCGAACAGAAGATGTATTCTCCCAAAGGGATGTTACATGGTTCAGCGTTTTCAACGCGCCCTGTAGACATATTGCATGTCAAATAACCGGGTGTCAGAGCTTGCAATTAGTTTTGTGAATGGGAAATTAAACGAGGCACACGGAGCGTTGTTCGTGTCGCTCGAATTAAACTCAGTTGCCGAGCCACAGGAATAGTGTAGACGTAGAGTAGTGGTTTAATAAATCAGAGGCAATATACCGTTGTATATTTTCGAATTCAAACACAAGTTGATTTTTATGGGATTAAATTGTGCACAATTAAACGGTTTCCGGTAGATACTATTCTTGTTTGGTTGGCGACTATTCCTGAGTCAGTTGCGGTATAAAAAGGGCAATTTAGCTGTTGGATTTTTCTATTTTATGTCTTTTCAAGATTAGCTTTGACCTCAATATAGTTTCCTCATGTTAACCATAAACGAGGCTAGCATTAAAGTGCCTTAAATTTATTTCTAGGATTCGAAATTTATGTTCTTTCATCCACGTTTCATGGCACGGTTTGTGAGCCTAATTGAAAAGCGTCACTCAATTATTTGTGTTGTATGTAGCTTGTGCTGTTGTTATTTTGAAATAGAAGGGCCATTCTGTCAACATAGATAAATTTCAAATTCTTGAGTTAGTCCACTTTCAGACCTTTGTTCTCACTGTGTCATTTGATACGGGTTGTCTAATTAAAACTGAGTGTAGCAGCAATTGGAATCGCGTGGAAAAACAATCCAAAATCCTTTGAATCCATTCGATCTCTCTAACCCAGCCTCATAAGTCATAAGTCCATGGGGTTTGCTTCCACTGGCTACATTGGTGACTTCAAAATGCTTCTTCGTTTAATTTTCACTGCTTGTTAAACTGGAATTGTAGAAATTGTTTGTGGTGCAAGCTTTTAACATCATTTCCGACAATTTGACAGCTTCAACTTATTAGTCTTCCACGAGTCTGGGAAAGCAAAATTTGCTTTTCTTTCAAGTTCCTGTCTATCGATTAATAGATATTTGGCTAGATCAGCATAGGTTTATTGTGATTGGGATAATCTGATATTTTTGTCTGTTTGAATTTCGCTATTGATATCTTGTCAGCATTTTTGTGTTTTTATGTGAAATGTTGTATGTGTTTTGCTTGAAAATAAAACGTGCTTTTTTTGTCCATAAACATTGAAAATTGGAAGAATAAAATGAGGGCCTTAAAGTCTTAAATAATATTTTCGACCCAATTTCATTCATAACAAAAATATATTCAGTACCCTCATTATTAAATGAGTCATACGACAATTTTCAGGTCGATAGCGTGATATTTTCTCGGTTCCTTTTTTTTGCACCAAAAGTCTTTACATAAAAGTAAGACATTCCTTGGAAAGGACCTTCATTCCTTTCAAAATGTGAGATTCAGAGCATATCTTTTAACGATACCATAAAATTATTGTGTACAAACCCCTAAAAGAGGAAAACAAAAAATACCCATTCGACCCAGATGATGCGAAATTGACCTTGTGGTTGGGTTTAAGCGTACTCTGCAATAACAGCTCCTCTTTAACTGCTGCTCTATTTTCATCGGAGTTTTTACTTTTGTTGCATTATACACACAATATGGCTTGTCTATTTGACATTTCTCCTAGAATTCCGTTACAATGTTTGTGTTTTCTCAATTTTTCCATTCTATTGTGTCCTTTTTTCGAGAGAAAGAACTATACGACCACGTGTTTAAGCAATTCACCAATACATATGTATATACCTTCTTCTTGAACGAAACAAAAAGTTAACACGAATAATTTTGTGAATGTGTAAGTGTTTAAAAGACTTTTTTGTGTGCAAGAATTTGAGGGCCAAATGAGAGTAATACGAATTCCCATCAAAATTAGAGCAACGTGTGTTATTTTTAAGCTTTTGGGTTTTCATTTTTCAATCATATTTGCGTGTTGCCAAGATGCTGGGATACTCTCATGAACTTTATCACAAGTTTATGATATACATATATATTTCGGTGTGTGCGTATTGTGAATGAAGCTTTTGTTTGGGGTTCTTCAATAGTTCCCCAATTGTCATATAAATTCAAGTTACAAGCATGAGTAAGCTTTGAGCTTTAACATCAGTGGACGCAACAGTTTAAACCAAATACAAAAGATGGAGCTGCTACTTTACACATAATAAAGTTTATTTCAGTTGAGTTTCAAAATTTGCATTTAAATCTGAATGTACAGAATTAACTTTGATAAAAGTTATTTATCAAAACAAGGTAAAATAGTGTTCACGTTGAAACAAACCGAATGGAAAAATGTATCCACATATTATGTATGCTTTCATTTGCCTGAAACAATTAAAAAATAATTTTTGATTAAAGTGCTTTTAGTGTTTGTTTATGAAATTGGACACAATTTTTTAAAATATTGTGCTCAAGCTTTGGGGATTAACGTTTTCCAATATTCACTATATCTACATAATGTTCATTTTCTTCTCTTTCCAAACGTATTTAATTAAAATGCGTACCGGTGGGAGTTTTTTGATACAAGACCTAACTTTTCAAGTCAAAAAAAGAAATTATTTTACTTCTCAAATCCCTTTTAACATGAAGCTAGGATAAGTCATATGGCGCTGAGAAAATTAGCTGCCTAATATCCATCAGTAATATTAACGAACACAGAATAGCGAAGGATTAACCCTTATTCTGTGGTCTAAGTGGAAAATACAATTAACAAATAAAAGACAATTTCGTCGACGATGCGACAACATTAGTTCTTTGTACTGTTGTATAGCCTAAGTTTTTCCACAATTAATGAACAATTCAACACAAAAAGAATTGTTCGATTTGATTTAGTAGTTCCTGAGATCAGCACGTTTAAACAAACAAAAAAGCCTTGAAAAATGAACTTTTTTTGCCGTTTTTTTCCACATTTCTCACTGACGCCGTTTTTTCACATTTTCCACTGATTCTTCGTTTCTATTCGTCACAGCTTAATGTTAGAGTTCTCGATTAATGGACTATCCAACACGAAAAGAAGTATACCATTCGAACCAGTAGTTACAGAAATTACGGGTTTAAACCAACAAACTCTTCAGGTTTATAGACATAAATTATAGTTTTATTTATTAATGATAATAAAAGCCAAAAAACAAACGTCTTACTTGACGTTTACTAACTTATTCCAAATCGATTAGGTGTGAGTGCATAACTTCACAGGTCATAAATTCACATGGGTCATAATATCACCTCTAGTGAGTTATAATTCCACTTTTTTTCGAGTGAAGTTGTGCCCACCTAAGGTGAGAAACAATTGCACTTGAAATTTGTGTGAAATTATTTCCCACAACTTACTTACTTACTTACTTAAGGTGGCGCTACAGTCCGTTATGGACTTGGGCCTCAGTCAACAGTCTCCACCAGCTAGCTCGGTCCTAAGCTAGTTGTCTCCAGTTTTGCACTCCAAGTTGATTGAGGTCGTCTTCTACTTGAGTGCGCCACCTGAGTCGCGGTCTTCCTCTCCTCCTACGTCCCTCGGGAAGAGTGTCGAAGGCTTTCCGGGCCGGAGCATTGGTGTCCATCCGCTCTAAATGACCGAGCCATCTGAGTCTCTGGACCTTGACCCTTCTGGCTCCATGTCGTTGTACAACCCGTAAAGTTCGCTGTTATATCTTCCTCGTCATTCCCCTTCAATGCACACGGAGCAAAAGATGACCCGAAGAACTTTCCTCTCGAAATAGCCTAAGGCACTTTCATCCTATTTTTGTCAGCAGGACTGGGATGATGAGTGTGTGTACAGTTTTACTTTAGTCGCTCGAGAGAGGGCTTTTCCACTCAATTGCTTTCTTAGTCCAAAGAAACAGCGATTAGCAAGAGTTATTCTTCGTCTGATCTCGGCGCACGCATTATTTTACTGCCGTGTGAATAGGGGAGCCAAGGTAGACAAACTCGAAGTGTATGCATCTATTGTGACGTTCTGTCCGAGCCGCCGTGTTGGGTGTCCTTCCCTCATTTACCGCTAAACACATTTTTGCCGCTTCTGTCTCAATTCTTACAAAGGCGCTATTGACATCACGCTGTGTTTTTCCCATTATATCAATATCATCGGCGTACGCGAGAAGTTAAACAGATTTTTGGAAGATAGTGCCTCTTGTGTTGATGGTGGAGTTCTGCAATCTGCACTATCTTCTCAAGAACGATGTTAAAGTGCTTCGCCTTGTCTGAATACTTTTTTGACGTCGAAAGATTCCGTAAGCTCGTTGCCAACCTTGATGGAGCAGCGTGAGTTCTCCATCGTCATTTTGCACAAGCGAACGAGCTCAGTTGGCGCACTTAAGTGGAAGAGACGGCATCAACTTGGAGTGCAAAACTGGAGACAGCTAGCTAAGGACCGAGCTGGCTGGCGGAGACTGTTGATTGGGGCCCAAGTCCACAACGGACTGCAGCGCCACCTTAAGTAAGTAAGTAAGTACTAATAAAATAGGTATATGGCCATATTTTAATGTATTTATATATTTGTCACTATTGATAATTTGTCATTTCACCATATTCTCTTGTGTCATTCAGCCATATGGCCAAATGACTCTTTCTAAAAGTGACAAATTACCATATATTGGAATATGTTCATTTGGCACATTTTTAAAGCGTCATTTGACCATATTTGGCATAGATTAAACATAAAATTTGCATAATGGTTCGAGCAGGAAATTCTTTAATGGTACTTTAAAGCGTTGTAAACAGCTTGCTTACACTTCGCTCACGATAACCACGTTAGTAAAGATATATTAATTTACAATTTTAGATTTAGAAATCTGAAATAAGAATCATTAATAATGTTTATAATTTTGAAAACATGCAAAGTTGTAAATTTAAAACTGCTGCTGTGAAATATAGTTTGAGATTTTTCTAAAACACCTGTTTTCGTTAAGAAAACTCTTCTCAATGCAAACGTTCTTCTAAACTTTGGTGTTCTGTGAAAGTAGGGCATTCTACAAGCACACTGTACTTGAACCCAGTTTCATTTTGACGCATCTTTTTGTCCCCTAAAATAATTGAGCTGTTTTCAATTACACTAACAGCTCTATCAGAAAGACATTTTGCAACTCAGTCTCACATGTATAGGTGTATAATAACTAAAATTTTGTGCAAAAGAGAATCAATTTGGGGTGTGAATATAAAAATATTCCCGCGAATTTTTCTATACAGCAGTGAACAAACACTTCCTGAAACATAATCAAGGTTCTCTTTAGGACCGTGTTTTAAAAAAACTCAGACGTAATTTATTGCATTTAAAATTTTTGTTTACGTTTAAACAGAAGTTCCCTAAAATAAAATTTCACAAACTCATCTCATCAAAAGATATATCCAATATTGATTGATTGAAAGATAAAATTTAACAATCAAGAAATTCTTGCAGTTCGTTACTTTTTAAATCACTCATACATATTGTTATTGTTAAAGACATTATTTTTGTCCATGTTTCAATATTTTCTAGATTTCATGTTTCCTCTGCCTTTGATATTGAAGTTTTTGTGTTCTTCACAACGTCAAGATACGTTGAAAGGAAAAAAAACAAGCAGAAAGACACTCATAAAAATCATACGATATCCAGTAATGTTTATTTATTTTTTTTTACTTCTTTTCCTCACAATGTTTATTATTATCTTTTTAAAGCATCTTTGAACTGATATTATCGGCTAACAGCACCTGTCTCATTTCTAACGTCGACATATTGTGTTTGTTCTTCATGTGTGAAATTTTCAATAAAAGCAACATCAGGAGAGGGTATCATTATTATTGTGCTTCTGCCAGACCCCAGACGAGACGGTTGAAAAGAAAACAACTGTTCGGGCTCTTTAAAGGATTATTTTAAGTATTGGGGGCTTATGAAGGCTGTTGAATGTATGTACTTACTTGTGTTGTGTTGTGTTTCAAGTAAGGATTTTTCGATGCAAGGGTACTAGGAATACTTTGTTTGGTGTCAAAGAGGTACGGATATTTAAAAAATATTGGTGTGTAACGGAAAAAAGACTAATAAGATTTGCTGTGGATGAATTAACGAACAACATATTTAAGCCTTGTTATTAAATTAAAATTAATTAGAACATTTAATTTTGAAAGAAAGTAATTAATGATACACAGCGGGCACAAAAATGTTCTTGTTGCAATTGATTTTCGTTGAAGCCAAAGCTGATTTATAGTCAAAATATAATCAAAGTTGAAAAAGGAAATTCTGAAAGAGTTTTATGGAAAGGAACTTTTCACGCAGAGTGCAGAAAAAATCTTCTCTGTCGATAAGTGATGGAAAATAAATAAACGCTCATAAATTTTGTGTAGTGTCCGTAGCTTAGTGGTTAGGTGCGTTGGCTGCTAAGCCGAACGTCGCACAGTGGCCCGTTTAGGCGAGGAACGTGGCAATAATCATTTTTCGCGTGATTTTATTTTGAAAAAGTAAAAATCACATTTTGTTTAGAATTGTTTAAAGTGTAAGAATCCAAAAACAAAAAAATATTAGATGAACGGTTTGGCTTGAGGAGCCGATCAAAGTCAGAAAATATTTAAAAAAAAAAATAAAAATATTTTTTTTTGTTTTTTGTTGCACTTCGAACTTGAATATTAGAAAAACGGTGCAAGTAAATCCATTTATTTTTTTTTTGTTGAAAAGTTTGACATTATTTTAATCAAATTTTGGAAACAAAAAAAAAATGCATATCTTTTTTTTTAATGAAAAAAAAAAAAAAAAAAATCACTTTTTGCACCTATTTTTGAATTTTAACTTGGCTCATATAAAAAACGTCAAAACCCGTCAAACCAAACTAATGAGGGATGAATGCCCACATATTCCTTAACCTGTCCTCAAAAACTCAGCTGCGTAAAGTTGCATAAAGCCGAGTTATGGCAATTTAATTGGTTCAAGTCAGTGATTATTCATTTTTTTTAGTTTTTTTCATATGAAAAGAATATAATTAATTTTTTTGTCGCAGCCTTTATTTTTGATTTGCATGACTTAATTTAGGTATTTAAATAAGTGCAATGAGTGGAATAGCTAAAAAAATTTATGGTTTGGGGATTACCTATTTCTAAAAAAATAATAAAAAAAAACAATGATGACCCTCCGAGATCATCAAGTGGATCAAGAGGGAGACCAAAGATGCAATTTGAAAAATGTGCAGCGTATACGAAAAGGCAAAAGTTATTGCATGTCACAGAAGGGATAACAACCGAAAATCTTTCTCAAACTTTAGAATGGAGATACCGTCAGGAAAATGAAAATACGAAGAGTTTTGTTGTCAATTCGAGTACAAAGAATAAAAGAAAGTATTCCAACCCCTCTAAGTGATCCAGTAAAATTTACCAATGAAAATGCATTGGCATTATTTATTGATTTAGGTCTATTGAAAGAAAAATATAAAATCCTGCGGACATCATTGCGAAAGCACAATGTAGATATTTTGCCTTCCTACAATAACATTACAATGGCAAAAAAGGAGGCAGTTTCCAAAACTTTGGAAATCACGGAAGTATCGGCAAAAGTTAAGCTTCAGGACATCATGGATCATACAGCAAAGAGGTTGTTACAAACCAAAACCGAGAATCAGCTTCTTGAATTACCAACTGATCTTACATTAAGGAACAAATGGGGTTGCGATGGATCATCTTACCAAAGTGCGTTCAAGCAAAAAAAATAACTCAACAGGAAATGAATCGGACGAAAACATGTTTATGGCATCAGTTGTTCCACTCAGGTTAAATTGCCCAAATGATGAAATTTGGAGAAACCCTACCCCATCATCAGTTCATTTCTGTCGACCTATTCAATTTCAATATTCTAAGGAAACTGGCGATCATATAAATATGACAGTCAACGATATCCGGAATCAAATATTAAATATTCAACCAACAGCTTATAAAGTGAATGAAGAAGTTACATTAATAGTTAAACACGAGTTCTTTTTAACTATGATTGATGGGAAAGTTTTAAATGAACTAACGGAAAATAGATCAACACGGTCATGTCCTACTTGCAAAAAAAACTCAAAAGAAGCTTAATGCACAGGATAAAGGAGATATTACGGACGAACATAACTACGAGTATGGGATTTCTCCATTGCATGCTAGAATTAGGTGCATTTTGAAACTTAGCTATACGATTGCTAAGGAAGGATAGCTCTATTGGAATCAAAGAGTTAGAAAAAAAGAGGAAGCAGGATATTCAAAAGCGTTTCCATGAAGAACTTGGACTTGATGTGGATAAACCTAAGCCTGGGTTTGGAAAAACCAATGATGGCAATACTTCCAGGCGATTCTTTTTCTATTTTTCAAGAAATAAATATATGTAAATTATTAAGAATAAAACAAGATAAAATCTAACGTTTATGCTTTATTTTTTTCCATATTCGTACTTTCAAAACACCTTTTTTCTAATTTGAGGGTTGTTTTTTTCATTGAAATATATAAATCATGATAATTTTCAGTTCAATTGAAACACCCTGTTTGATTTTGAATGTAAATATTGATGGTTTGTTTGGTTGCATATCAAAAATTATAAAACTTTAACTTAAAAATAAAAAAATTTGTTTGCTTTTATGACTATTTAAGTGTTATTTTTTTTCTTTTTCCTGCTATACCAAAACTAATTGTTCTCTAATCATTCACAAAAACAAATTTTTCGCCATTATGGATACATTTTTAACAATTTTTATGACATTGAAAAAACTTCCAACTTTGGGACTTAATTCTGAAACACCCTGTGAACACATTTTGTTAAAATTTTCACGAAACATAGCTTTGGAAATTCCCTGCTAAATAGGAGCTATGATTTTTGCAAGGTAAAAAGCGAAAACGGGCCACTGTGCGTCGTGGGTTCGAATCCTACTCGGGCCCAAAGTTTTTATTTCATCTTTCACGGACACTGCCTCTTGCGAAGAACCGACAAAACTTCCAAGAGTATCATCTGTCATGAAAAAGTGCTTCTCAACTTTGCCGTTCGGAATCGGCGTAAAATTGTAGGTCCCCTCAATTCTTCACACGCACCTAGAGAATTGTTGATGAGAGTAAGCCACTTAGGCCTTGGCTCTTCAAGAGCTGTTGCGCCACTCTATTTTTTTTTTAAATTTTGTGTCACTTTTTCACTCAAAACGGCTTCGACTTTGACGATTAACATTCTAAACGATTTTTATATTCAAGTTCTTAAAAAAAAAAAAAAAAAATGCCTTCGCACAATAGACAAATTCATTCCCCTTCACATAAAAAATTAATAAATTCTTGTTTCCCATTTCCAACACATGAGAATCCCAAAAAGTTATTTCTTCTGAGAACAATTTAACTTCTATCACTCGCATTTAACTTAAAACCATCTGCTGTGATTTTATATAAACACAAGCAAGAATCACTTCAAACTTGCCTCAGGCAAATTCCCTAAAATGAACCAGAACCGTCGTAGTCAAGAGTCAAAATGTTGATTGCTCAAAGCCAAATCCTCCATTAGCGAGAATTACCAATTCTCGTAAACAAGCCAACATTCTTAACACAAAAAACTATGTCAACATGCACTTACTTGTAAAAGCCAAACAAATTCTAAGGACAGGGACAGATACTCGTTTAGCCTGTTCGATTTATTTGAATTTCAAGACTGTGTAACATTCCTTCGAAATCGATTATGCCTGTTCTGTGCTGGTAATCGTCCTTATTATAATCATCTTGTTCGTAGTCGTCTTCGTCTTAAGGGTCTGGGGTTAAACGGTTATTGCTGTTGAGCCTCCTTGACTTTACTTTGTTTCAGGAAAAAGGCAGAAGACATTCCCATAATGGGAGTATTATTACAATTTTTGACTTAATCATTTTGGTTTGGTTTGGGTTGTCGGGTGTTACAATAGAGAGGAATTTAGGAATTGTTGCCACTTTGGAAAGATCATGAGAGTGCTAACAATAAATGGCTTGTTTTGTAGAGTTCAACAACGCGCAAAAATAAGGATACAAATGTCTTCTGTGTGTTATTTACTGTCATTGATTTTTTTATTTAGTGTTGAATTTAACTAGAATGAATCGTTATTTGTTATAATGTTTGAGATAATATCGAGAAAACCTTGCTGACAATGCGGGTATAATTGGTCGCAGTTTCCACCCAGGAATCCTTTGTTTTCAGCTTCTTCGTAGGCTTCCTTGTAAATAATTTCATTTCTGCCAAACGCTTGATGTGATGCAGGGCTATTAAGAGACGTAATGAAAAGAAAATGAAACGAATCATTAGAATAAAATTAATTTATAATTATTATAACCCACTCCACTATAAAATAACTGACAGTTTTTCTCCATTACTATCTGCCCTAAACGTTTGAGTTTTGACGTTACACAACTTGAACAACTAATTACATATGGCTGTCCTAGTCACTTTATTTTAGCCAAAAATCGTTAGAGAACTAAGGATATCGATAACCACTTCTTTTTTTGTATATTTCTTGGGAACTAGTGGAACAGTGGTTCCTTTCTGTATTTCAGGACCTAAAGACGACAAATGTAGTCCTTTTTTTGGGTGTGAGAGTTTGGAATTCTAAAATGCAATGGGAATGGAAATATTTACATATAAATACATAATATGTATGATACCAATTTTAGGCTTTTTGGAACGAGCTTAGAGGTTCCATTAATATCCATAAAAAGTCTTATTTGCAACAAAAATTCCATCTATGTATTTCTAGGAAGATTTGAATATGGCAAGAAGGTAGAAAAGACAATGAAAGCAGGTTCCAGCGATTCATTCCGTTTATCTGTTTGCCTGCTTCTGCACATACAGCTCCAGCCGCTTAGTCGAGTGACTTCATATTAATACAAAGAATTCGAAACTTCTCTGTTTTCAAGCCCCATGCACAATTTTAGACAACAATTATTGAAATTTCAAAATAAAATATATTTTTAAGGCCGTGTGCGAATTGGGTTTAAAAAAAACTTGGCGTTTAGTTAAAATTGTTTAAAACTTGACGTTTAGTTAAATTTTGACACTTCGCATTGAATAAAACGTGTTAAAAATTAGACTAGCTGCGGAGCAGGTTAAAATATGACAGTAGTGGTTAAAAATTCATCCATTTTAAACCACAATTCATCCTATTCGCACACGGCCCTAAGTTTTTAAATTTGTTGTCAAATATCAACAAAAACAAAAAATCCCAAAGGGGTATTTTTGGTAAACATCGCGTTACTATTCTGGGATCAAATTATTTTTACTAATGAGAAATTTTAGGCTATGGACTAACGCTTAGTCCTATGGACCAGTTAGACTGTGGATTAAGAGTGGACTAGGCATTTTTTTATTAATATGGCTATAGAAAACTAGCTTTTCCCAAAGCAGAAATTTAAGGATACATGAAATGATGAGAATCATGGAGAACGAAGCAAATTAATTCTTCGTTCAAATGGTTCTGCATCAACAGTTGCTGTTTTTGTTTTGTAATATTCAGTAATTTCAAATTGAAAAAGTTGTCTATTGAATTTTTATGTTTAAATAAATTACAATCCTAAAAACAAACTGTCATTTGTCTGGACAAAAAAGAAAGTTCTAATAAATTGCACTCTATCCATAGCTTATATCAGATAAAAACTAACAACGGAAACAAATCAAACCACGCGCACATTCACTCCAACTTACTGACCTTAAAATAAATGTCACAATTTCCGTAATCAAATTTTCCTCGTCATCATGGAAAGGATGTTTGGCCAGCTCGCACACACTTTTCAACAAACACGTCTCATGATATCCATAGCTGCGAATTTAATCAATTAATTCATCATTTTTTTGTTTTATTCACTGCATGGAAAATGTCAAAACAAATTTATCCACTTACCTCACCAGCATGTCTTCCAATCCAATGTATAATTCACCAGCAGTAAAATCATTGGAGTGTACGCCTTCATTTAGTTGTTGATATTTGGAATGATCAATATCTCTGGATTGTCGCCTATTTAAGGCTCCCGGCCATATGGGAATCGAATAGAATGATGTCAAATTGTACGGCAGGTCATAATTCATTTGGAATCCCCAATCGAAATACATTTTCTGGTTTGGAACATAGACTGGCGTTGAAATTGACATTGTAATCTACAAGAGAGATGAGCGCATTAACACACATTGAGTGACATTTTCCACAGCGAATAAATGATATTAATCACAATTACACAAACCTGCAAAACGGAGGTTTTAGGAAAAAGCAGATACGATCGCGAATAGTTAATGATGCCGGCAAAACAGACAATTAGGCATATGCCTTGGCTAGATAACATTTTTCACTGAATAAATTATTTACCTATTACGTGAAATCGATAGTGAGTTTGATTGCTTTGAAGTAGACATTAAAATTAAAGTCAGAAAGCAGTCATTTGACTGACGCGTAGCACTTTTGATTAATACCTATGACACGTGCAAACCTTACGTTCAAACTGAAGTGGGAATGGGTACAAAAATAAAACTGGAGCCCAGTCACACAGCATTCAAAATTGTTGGGTCAGTTAATTAGCACTTGAGAAATTTCATATTGTCACTGAATGTTGAATGGTGAGTTTTTGAAGAGTTATATTGACTGACGTCAGTAGTTCGTTGGTTTTCATTTTCTTGATAGATATATATCTACTGCTGTGGTTCATTGAACTGTATGTTGTTATTTAAGCAACATATTTGACGAATTTTTGTTACGATTGCGTAAATTAGACCGCGAGATGAAGAATTGCACTCTGTTGAAAAAATACAAAAAGAATTTTTGTTTTGAACATATTCTATGGCCTTTTTTTTAATAATGTACCACAAAATCCATAATCCTGTTCTGTTTTAGAACGCAGAATTATATTGTTTTGTTCATCATGATTCTCAGCGTTTGGGGTCTCATTAAATTACTGCTATTGTAAAGGCCGTAGCTTTATTCAGGGCTGTTAGAAAATTGGTAAAAGGTACCTACCAGATTTCGATATCCTTAATTCTCATAATTTTGGGTGACAAAAAAGCTATGATTTTTCTGGAGCAAATGATGTGAGAGTTAAAGTTCTGAGGTAATGTACTTTCCGCGATTTTGTTATCCGGGATTTCGATTTACAGTCTCGACACCAACCTATTTTGTTAGTGGAACTGGAAAGTTTAGGTTTTTGTTTTTAAAATTTAAAGATGGAGGGCTTAAACTGACCTTATATATTAGGAAAGGGAACAGGAAATTGACTGTGTAAAAACTGATTTTTGAAATGTGTTTAGCCAACTCTTTCATTCGGTTATCAAGTTGAAACTATTCTCCTGTGACTTTCATCCTTAATTAAAAGGAAAAGTTTTTGAAGACTGTCACAACGAAATTGGGCGATCCACATGGAAGTTATTTAGGACCCCTTTTATTTTTTTTACCTTATCTTTATAGATGGAAGAAAAAAGAACATTAAATTATGATTGCACATTCTAATGCAAAAATATATATGTAGTCTAAAAATGTACACATCTCCACAGGATGGAATACTCTCACCTCTTCTCTGGACTTTGGTGATGAATGAAATTCTCATCAAACACAAGAACAGTGGTGTTAGAGTTGTAGCATATGCCGATGATTTAACGCTTCTGTCAACAGGAAAATACCTAAACACTGTAAGCGAACAATTAGAAAACGCATTAACTACGGTCAGTAAGTGGACCAAAAAATGCGGTCTTAAAGTAAACCCCCTGAAAACAGAACTGGTACTTTTCACCAATAGAAGGAAAATCCCTTCTTTCGAAATGCCAAAAATTGACAATATCCCACTTAAACTCTCAGGAAAAGCGAGGTATCTTGTAGTTATCCTAGATAAGAAACTCAACTGGGGTCCAAACATACAAGAAAGATACAAGAAGGCCATGATTACACTCTACTCGTGTAATATAGGATTCTAGGAAGAAAATGGGGCAATCCAAGATAATCATGTGGATGTACAGCCATAGTTAGACCCATTCTAACTTATGGTAGTTTGGTTTGGTGGCAAGCTCTGGAGAAATCCACGAACTTAAAAACCCTTACCAAAGTACAAAGAATGGCATGCATTAGCACTACAGGGGCGATGAGGACTACCCCAACTGCGGGTCTCGAAGCGATCCTAAATCTCACCCCATAGACTTATTTGCACAAGAATCAGCAGCAAACAGCGCTCTTCGACTTAGTCAGACCAATATTTGGAGATCTAGTCAACACGGCCATACCACGATCCTTACAAAATACGTTGGTAATAACGTTTGTACTGATTACATGACCCCTTATCTAGACTTCAATAAAAACTTTACTACCAGCTTCCCTAATAGAGAAGATTGGGAAAACAGTGTACCCTACACTAATGAATCGAACTTTACCATCTTTACCGATGGTTCGAAAATGATACTGGAGTAGGGCAGGTTTCTACTCAGAAAATCTTAGCCTTGCCAGTTCATTCAGACTTCCCGACCATAGCAGTGTCTTCCAAGCCGAGATCTTGGCAGTGAAAAACGCTGCTAATCAAATATCCATGATGGCGATACCACACGCTGATATCACCTTTTTCATTGATAGCCAAGCAGCAATAAAAGCGACCTCTGCCACGCAAATCAAGTCAAAGCTTGTTTCTTGCTGTCGCGAAGAGCTAAGGGTTCTTGGTATGCAGCACAACGTAAGACTCTGCTGGGTTCCCGGTCACAGTGCAGTGGTGTGCCAGGAAGTGAAAAAGCGAATGAGCTGATCCCTCTCTCATAGACCATAACATCAGAATCCCTCAATGCGAATTAAAAGAAACAATAGTAATAATATCATTCAGAAAGCAAATGATAGATGGAATCTACTAGAAACCTGCGGTAACACCAGGAAACTCTGGCCTCATTATGACAAGAAAAAGTCCAATAAGATTTTACTTCTCAAAAAACCGTCCCTAAAGATCCCTTATAAGTGTGATAACGGGACATAACCTACTTGGCTACCAAAAAAAGAAGATGGGGCTTAGTACAGACGACATATGCAGAGGCTGCGGCTGCGGCGATAAGGAAGAACACGAAAACACAGCTCACTTCCTATGCCACTGTCCAGCACTCTGCCGTACTAGATTAAAGTTCTTAGGCAACTATTACTAGAAGAACTATCTGAACTCCCAGGCAATCGCCTACTGAACTTTGTCAAGTCCACTAAATGGCTCGAATAACCATAGAATTCATAGGTTAAATCACTTTTTCAGAAGTTACAAAACTTCAGGGTATCACAATTGATCTAAGTGTGACGGTAACAATAGCAACTGTCAGCCCATATAACCTAATCTATCGCGTCTAAATATCACGCAGTGATATTCTCAAAGAAAAGAACAATTTGGTCTCATGAGTGCTTTATACCTCAGCAAATTCTTTCTTATACTTTAAGAGTTTCGGACCTTCAAGTTCATATTACACCGAATAGTTAGTAAAGCTAACATTATGTTTGAATTTGAAAAGTATTTCTTGATCTTGATCCTAACATTCCCCTTTCTAGCTAACTTTAGAAAATTTGGAGAGGTTCTTTTTAACAGGTAAGACTCTGTGCAACGCTATTTTACTGAATTTTAGTTTAGTTTAAGAGGATTCAATTGTGAGGATGGAATATCACTCCTTCAAATGCAAACCTTGTTGTGGAAAGACAATAAATTAGATTGTATTCCTTCATCAAATTATTACAGACATCACAGATGCACCAGACCTGTCAAATTCTATGCTTTTTAACTATCGAGGAGGATGTATATATTACCTTCATATAATCGATTTTAAACATTAACACATTTGAGTGTTAATATCGATAGGTATAATCACTGTCAATGAAATGACATCCGTTCATTAAGCAAAAGCTTAACAAAATGTCAATGAAACAAACAATAGCACATGTTTCAAATTTAATTTCTGCACTTCTCACTACAATTATCGCAAGCCTCCTAACCAGTTTTCCTTCTAGAAACAAACTTCCTATCAATACGAATTGACCTACAAAAAAAAAAAAAAAAAAACAAATAGTAAACATCTATGACACATTCGCGCAACCGTTCATTAATTAACACACATGCCTTATAAAATCTTCAGACACTTCACATCTTCTCGCCATCTGAACCATATATCATTTTATCCATAAACCATATTCTATCACCTTGTCGCTAATGTCGACAGCATGAAAGACAGTCAACATTTGTGTTTTAGAATGCACTTACTGTCAATGTCAAAATAATAACTCGCCTTAATCATTGAACTGCTCTACAAAATAGACAGCCACAAAAGTACCCATCATCATATCCTATCGCCACCTGTTGATACAATTTTTAACTGTTGTCATTTTAAATGATGTCACTTTCTATTTACTTTCGGGTTCAGAAAAGCAAAATAAAAAAGAAATAACAATAATCGACATCGTGGGAATACAACACCCACAAACACTTAAACCATCTCATCTCTACCCTGCCTGAATTACGAATAAAACAACATTGCGGTTCATTAAACACGAAAACAAAAAAATTGAAAACAAAAAGAAAAATACACCGGCGTTTATTTATCAATTGAAAACCTAAAGTAGATTTTCTCAAACATAAACAAGAGTCTTCCATATAAACCGACCGACAACGACGACTATGGATGGAAGCAAAAAACTTCCCACCCACAGTTGAGCCCACAGCTACCCCCTATAAACATGTTCATAAGCAGATACTTGCCATTTACCGGCATCGGATACATCCGAAACCATAGACAATCGCGCACATGGTTAGCTCAGCTTATTGCTAAATTGAGGTTTGAAGGGTACTTGAGTTCTCTTTTTTCTCTTTTAACTGATTTCAATAGAAATGTTGCCCTTAAAGTATAAAATGTTGTTTCTCTTAGAATCATAAAGTTGAACTTTTGGTGGAAAAGGTGTTATCTCTCTTAAACTCCTTGAATGACTTTTTTTTTATTGGGTAAATGGTCTAAAAGAAAGCTTTCGAGCTTCCCTTTAGGGTCGGAAGTGGAAAACAGTTGACATCCTATTTTCGTGTTTATCAACATTCTCGTAAGCAACATTTTTCCGACTTTCTCTCTTACAATTCAAATTCTCTCAATGCTATTTCCGTTTGATAAGAAATGAAACTTTTTTCCACAGAGTGAGTGCGGCTTTCAGATTGATCCGAGTTTTTTTCCACAGTGTTTGTTTTTGTTGTACTGTTATTTGGACCGGTTGGTGGCGGTGGCAATGTAGACACCAATGCCGTTGTCTCTGCCAGGCTTCTTAAATGTCGGGGGTTTTCAGTGAATCTGTAAATTTTATGTAATTCAGTTTGTTTTTATTCGCTGTGCTTTTAACATGATACGTTAGAACGGTTTTTCGTTATTTTGTTTTATTTTCCACAACAACATTTTGACGGCTAAATTCTTGTGATATCCCTGAAATGTGTGTTTTCGGAGACGTTAACATGTCCATAAAGGAACATTGACAAGCATTGGGATTTCCAGGATAAACTTGCCTGTACACATACCTTTTACTATCTTTAGTCAAATATGACCTATAATTCGTTTTCTCTCTTCCGTGTGTGATTTAATTTTCGAAAGTGCAAAAGTTTAACCCGGACTTTTTTTTCGTTGGATCGGTTTACTGGCAATTATTCGTTTAATTAATTTGATTCACCACTGATACTTTTGAAACTCTATAATTTTAAAACAAAAAGTTAATTAAAATTGAATAAAATCATAATAAGAAAGAGATAGTTATATTAAATGTAATTTTGAATGTCGATGTCTTAGGTGTAATTTATGTAAATTGGTATTAAATATTGTGGAGATCAGTGTGAACAGTCATCGTCGTTGTTGTCGTATTCTTAGAAACCTAATTAATTGAGAAGTATACCCAAAAAAGTTTACTCTAGCTTTTTTTTCTAAATCGCACTGGAGAGGGGTCAACAAAGAAAATTTGGATTAAATATTAAT
Source organism: Sphaerophoria rueppellii (assembly GCA_920937365.1). Classification (NCBI taxonomy): domain Eukaryota; kingdom Metazoa; phylum Arthropoda; class Insecta; order Diptera; family Syrphidae; genus Sphaerophoria; species Sphaerophoria rueppellii. The sequence continues at coordinate 25,271,030 of CAKKXW010000002.1, read as the reverse complement.
TCTGAAATAAAAACTTTAAAACAAACACTTTGAAGTTCATAAGAACTTTAATGGCTGGTAAGTTTTTCTTGCTTAATAATTTCTTATTTTATTTGCTGCAATTGAATCGAATTCAGAGTTGGACCCTCCCAATTGTTGAATACGCTTTTGAGATGGTGTTCTTATAGTTTTTTTTTGATTACCCACTAGAAGGGAAAGTGTTTGTAATAACGGTTTGTCATTGTTACGATCCCATGAAAATAGATATAGGAGCACATATTTTTCCCCATAGAATTTTTAATTCCTTAAGTTGAAGAGTCAGCTAATCCCGACAAATGTGAGGATATTCTTTTTTAAAAGGTTTTAAGAATTTGTTTGAAAGTAAAGTACTTCGATGTGTGATTTACATTTAAAACTAGCATCACCTAATTCAAAAAAGGTCGTAATAGAAACTGTTTTTAAAATTTTGGGTAAATTGAAAAGAAAGAAATTGTTTATTTAACAAATGTGTACAAAATGATTGATGAACAAATCTTTCTGCAAATTAATTTGGCATGCGTGTACATGATAGGCAGATTTCTACGAATTAATTTGCAGATATCTGTCTACAAATTGGTAGCAAAACAATTCGTCTGCAAATTAATTCGGTGTGTACATGATTGTCAGCCATTTCAGACAAATTATTCACTGACAGATCTGGCAATATTTGCAGATCTGGCAATCGGGTACACGTAGCTTTAGGCTTAAGACTAACTCGGAACGCAAAAATCATCAGAACAAAGCTTACAATGAACTATTTTTCGAAAAACGTTAAGCATTAAGTGCTAAAAATGACAACTTGATCATAATAACTTATGTTTATTTCCGTTTTGGGTTTTCCTTCAAGTATAAAGCATATTTTTTTCGATGTTTCAATTAACGAGTACCTCAACTGTGTTTTACAATGTATGGAGTCCATTTATCATCAACTAGCAGTTGTCCGTGATTTTGTCTGCCTCACCCTCCACCACCGGCCAGATGTGCGACTTGACTTGTGCATCATGCGAATTTCGTTGCGAAATTATATTAAAATTGTATAACAGTCGACTCTGCCTAAGTTGAAACTCTTCTTAGCCCGAAATCTTCAAATATGTATAACTTTACTCGTTTTAGCAGAACTTTGACTTATGCAGCGTAACTTTGTACAGCTTAAAGCATTCCTCGATTATAGACTATGCAAAACTAAAAAAATCTTTCAAGTTGATTTAGATCAAAACGTTCAAACAAACAAAAAATGAATAATTTTTTGCCATTTTTTCCACATTTTTCACTGATTCTTCGCTCCTCTTGTGGTAGCTTAATGTTATGTAGCCAAAAGCCTTCCTCGATTAATAGACCATCCAACACAAAAAGAAATTTTACAATTCGAACCAGTAGTTCCTGAGATTAGCACGTTCAAACAAACAAACTATTCAGCTTTAGGTATATATTAGTACCTATAGATAATCGGAAATTGAAATTGCTTTATTTTATGAACAAGGAGTGAACCAGCCAGCAGCGGTTAGATCACGACATATGATCACTGCTTGTACATTCACATATCGGCTTTACGGTCTGCATTCAAAACATAAATTCTTACCATTACGACCAATTTTTGAATATTTTTCGAACTAAGCAATCAGGATAAATTTTGATCAGTACATTCCTTAGAACAGAGTTGAATTCAACCTGTATGACCACCTCGGTGACGTCCTTATTTCCATTTCCTTTGGAAATTACCCCCTTATCTATAAGGGTTGCGGTCTTATTTCTCTTGCAACTTCGAAATAAGGCCCGTGGGGCCTTGTTACGTTTTAAGATATGTTGGTAATCTTGCGAATACATACTTATATATATACGACTAGGAAGGTTTCAAATTACAATATGCAAAAGGCGCAGAGAAACTGGCCCGGAAGTCAATAGTCCCGACAATGCTTTTGAGGACTTACATATGATCTACTCTATGAGGATCATAAGTGCCGAATTCGTTTTAGGGACTATTAACCCACTATGGCGGTTTTCTGATGCAGCTTTTAATGTAATAAACAGCTCACTGGCTTCTGGTATAGTGTGCTTGTAGAATGCCCTTCTCTCACCGAAGTTTGACATCCCAGAGTGTAGAGGAACGTTAGCATGTTTCAACTATGTTACCTTTACGTCAGATAGACTTAGAGTATGCGATATGTTTCAACCGTTATGCAAGGAAAAAGTCTTGAAAATATGTAAAATGTTTCCCTCCAATTTACCAAATTATCAACTAACCACGAAAGTAGCCCCCTTGACTTAAGACCCACCATAGTAGGCAAATAGTCCCAAAAACAAATTCGGCTCTTATGACCCACCAAAGAGGGTTATTAGTTCTGAAAAACATTTTCGGCACTTCTGACTTCGGGACCAGTTTCTCTGCGCTTCTACAAAAGCGTTCAAAATCAGTTTGTATTTTTTATTTAATTTTTTTTTTTTAACTTGACTTGGAAGGCTAAATAATCAAAAAAGATCGAACAAACTCGCACATACTATTGACAGAAAATGCCAGTTTTTTTCTACAAAAGATTGATTATTTTATGGAAATGAAGTCTTATTTCCATGTATAATGCAGCTTAATATCAATAATGCAATGGAAATAAGGCCCGTTTGTTGTCATTTCAATTTCTTCATTGAAAAAAATTTGGGGCCTTATTTCGTGGGGCGTTATTTCACGTCACTGACCACCTAACTACCCCAGTCTATCAACAAATATTAATTCCGTAATAAAAAGATCCGAGGAGGTATTTTATCGTTTACATTGTAAGCGATAAGAGAAGATATTTAATGTGGATTTGCTTTCATTGAAGCATTTTCATGCGACTCATGTTCACTTCGTTATGTTGATTGAGAACGTTCACTTATCATGTTTTTCTTCTTGACTTTGTTTTTCTTTTGTTTTCAATTAACAGAGAATAAGTGACTTTGGTTATTCACTTTTATCTCACCCTTCCTGAAATTAGATATTGATAGGAAAATAATTACAACTTGCAATATTGATTTTTGTTTTCCCTTAAGGATAAATTCTATATTTTGGTTCATCTTGTTTTTTACTTGCGACATATAGAATATATGGCAAGAATACGTAAATAAAAAAACAAATTGACATGATGATGAGATATGACATTAGGATGATAGAGAAGTCAAAAAAGTGGGTCCGGCGATTCCGTCTGTCTGTCTGTCTGGAAGTTTACAGGCATCTACAGCCGATTGACTTCAAATTTGAAAATTAGAGGTTTGAGCAAAAACTCATATCCCCGTTTTTTTTATATTTGTTTTAAGATCAAAATTTAGGGTAGCCACCATTCGATTTTTTTGGCCAAAAACCAAAACTTTCAATTTCCTCCAAAACGGCTCCTACGATTTTTTAAAAACTTTTTCGAGTTTGATTCTTTTAAACATTCATGTGTTTTATGTAAAAAATAAGTTTTTATATTATTTTTTTTGGATTTTAAAAAATGTTTTTAATTTTTTTTTTCAAAATTCTGTATCTCAAAAACGGATCAATTTAAAAAATCCAAATTGAAGTATAATATGTATATTTACATGGTCTTGAAAACTGCATACTCAAATTAATTTTAAGACCTTTTTGAAAAATTTTATGCATAAAAAATTAATTTAAAAAAAAACGGCTCCGAAGATTTTCAAAAAAAAAAAAAAAATCAATAAATCAAGAATAGGGTTTGAATTTGTTTTGCATTTAAGTTTTTGGAATTAAATGTATTTACGAGGTACATTTTCAAATTTTAATTTTTTTAATAAATTCTAATTATTTTTATGTATTGAGTCTTTTTTTTGTGAGTTAAGTGCAGCCGGCTCTTCTACTATAAGTGATCAAATTTTTAATAAAAGAACATTGTATTTATTTATTTCAAGTAAATATTTAAGTGCTAGTAGTGTAATCAGAATTGCTTAAGGTATATCTCTTATTTTAACACTACTTTTTGGAACATAAAAGTAATCATAAATATTTAGTTTTAGCATACAGGAGCAAGTTCGTACTACCCAGTCGTGCACATTTGTTTTCATGTATTTTAATTCATATTTAAATGAAGTTTTATAAATGAAATTGCAAAACATCCATCTCTGTATATATCATACCTTTCGTGGAGATTTTCGCAAGCCTCTGGAAAAATAAGCAGATAAAGGTAAAAACTTTCTTATTGTCTCCTGCAACTTTATCGATCAATTTCAAATGGTGCTTGTCAGTGGAACTTGGCATTTACTCTCTTAAAACAGTAAGGTACCTACAACCTACATCGTACAAATTATTCCACTCTTCACCAATTTCGAATTAAGTTTTTTATTGACCGTGGTAAAGTCTGGTAAGTCTTGTAAAGTCTGCAAATATGGACAGTTTGATTTATGTCCGGACTCATTGCAGGCGATAAATTTTAATTTAATTTGATGAACAACCGTTGAAATATGACCGTTAGAATATTCACAGTAGATCCCCTTGTCACTATCGGCCTATGGAATAGCTCAACTGCTCTTTGGTGCCGGCTTTATAGAATTTGAAAAAGCAACTTGTATCATCCTTCGCCATGATGTGATGCTCTGGACCAATGAAGGATTTTTTTCACGGATTTCCTGATTGTCTGATAGAATAACGCCACACTTAGTTCAGCTCCCAGCAACAGTCCAACACTATAAGCCGGAAGTCTTGCCAATATTCACTTACAAATGCGAGAAGAAGCCCCGTTTGTGAGATGGATCTACTTGATGTAGATCACCTCAGTAGATTACGGTACACTCAAAAGTCCTTTGCGGTACAAGTCATGGTAGCAGACAACGAGGCAGATTGAACTTCGCTTAGAATGGCCTGGACCGGTACCTAAATGTAACGCAGATAGGCCAAAACGGTCGATGATGATGATAATAATAAAGCCTGTCCTTATATACTGAATTTTGTTTCTGAAGATCATGGGGTCACCTTTTTGCTGCTAATTGAATTGATTTGAAAACATTTTCTAACTATTTCATATTATTGACTCATAAAATTAATGTAACCTAATTCAGCTTATATCGACAAAAAAAAAATTTCATGCTGCCATTTCTACTCTTTTATTTTCTTATATTAATTTGAAAATGAGAAACCATAAAAAAGCAGTCAACCTAAAATTTGTTCCGATTTCCAGGAAAGGCCAGTTTCATCAAATAATTTTAACCACATGAAGAGTTATTGTGACCTTTAGAAAAATATCAAATTCCTCGAAGAAAAAAGCTACCCGTCCCAGTAAATGGAAAATCCGTCTCTTTTATTCTTTTTCCATTGATAATAGAGATTTATAGAAACAATTCAATAAAATAAATCAAATAAATTGAATGATCAGAGTTTGAAAACGAATAAAATATTCAAGTGTTGACCACTCCAGATTCTAATCCCCTAAAAACCGCTAAAATCCCAAGCCACAAGCCCATTGCATTAAGCTAATTGGTTGATTATCCTGGATTTATTTTTATTTACACATTTAATTCCCCTTTTATGTGGAACCAACCACAAAAACTAACCAATTGTTTTTGGCACGATACACTCTCACAAAGTAAACAATTGTGAAAAACAGATTTCATCTCGTTTCGGTTAAGGTATGTTCCTACTTGGTTCACGAGAACAAAATATCTGTCAATAAAATATACATCGAGTGCCTTTTATGTAAACAAAATAAAATTCCGATAACTAATTCAAATGTCCTATTTAGCTAAGCTATAGAGTATGGCATGTATACAAACATGTAATGATACTATAGCTATAGTGCTTTTGTATGTACCTACCTAGTTTGTGGATGCGACGTAATAAAAGCCACACAATAAATCCAATGGATAGCGGTTACATTTAACCTTTGAGGATGTGCTTAGTGCCTAGATGTAGTGACCACAATGTCCCTGCAGGACATTTTTGCTATTTCAAACAAAGGCCAAACAACCATTTCTGCTTTTGTTTAACTGTTGTACACATTTTATGATCATTTAACACGTACATTGTCGAAATCAATTATTATCGAGAAAAAAGAGGACAAGGGAGCTTATTGTTGATGTCGATTTCAGAGTAGCGTACAACATTCCCCTTGTGATTCAGCATTCAAAACTTAACACAACTTCGGAAAATGAACAGATAGAGAAGACAAACTCTGAGTTAATTTGAGTGTAGTTGTGGAAGAAAGAGTGAAGCCCATTTTGTGTTTAATAGTTATTACTGCTCTGTGCTCGAAATGAAAGCCTTTAAGCTGTCGCATAAAGTTTTGGCAACTTATCTTTGAGCAGAGTGTTTAACTGCAACTCCCAATGCACGCTCGATGCAACCTACTTTCAATTTGAGTCAGGCAATATCAAAAAAGACAACTACGAGTACGACGTTGAAACGGAAACGGAATACACGTTTAGTTGGAGTAGAGTTTCAGCAAGCAACTAAACTACTACATGGAAGTAAGCTTAATCCGTTTTTAAAATAATACTCCCTGGAGGAGTCTTCTCGACTGTCGACTCTCGAGTAGTTTTGTGTTCCTCAGTGTTTAATTCCTATTATGAGTGGAGAAAATGTTTTATTTGCTGTCTTGGAGATGAAAGTTCTTTTTGGGGATATTTTTGTTTTTCATTTTTCAATGAACGAACAACAATGAAATTAAATACTTAAGTTTTGCAAACAAAAGTTTGTTGTTAGCTTAGTTTGTAATGAACACATTGCAAAAACTATTGCAAAAGAAGGAACTTTCTAATTTGAGGTAATTTTTTTTTGTTCATTGAAGGTAAGTCAGTCTCAGGTGTTTTCTAAATACCGAATAGCTAGAAAAACATTAACACCATTTTATGAATAACTAAAGTGACTTAAAAATTCACTATTGTTTTAATTTTACACGAGTAAATCTCGGCAGTTCATTCCTCAAAGAACCGTCGTCGTTTGTTAACGGCAGTGTTCCCACTTTTCCTTGTAAAAGACGGATGGCATTATTTTTCTTGAGTTATCTATCCTTAAATATTAAATATGAATTCTGATTTCTACGAGATTGGATTTTGATTTCATTGGTTTGAGAAAATAATTGGGTTGAGACCATTTTTTGTTTTGGATGGGTCTTATTGTAAGAAAAGATAAATTTCGAGTTAATTGACTATTTTGAAAATGTTACCAATTTTAGAAAAAATGCTCACCAATTCCAAAAACAATGACCCTGGATATCCTGTTCTTAACCACTCTTTCAGCAAAAATTTGGTCTGCCCCGCTGTCTCGTAACAAATCAATTTTCGGGTCTTTTTGCTTATGTAATCAGGGTGTTCAGTTTACTGTAGTCTATCAAGTTAATTTCCGTTATTGTATGTGATCCGCTGCACCCTTTGGTAAGACTTCACAGCTCCAGTTATGAAGTAGTGGTATGTTTATATAAGTACGTTTCACGCGTATTTCTTTTTCCGTAGTGTTATTGCCTACTACTGATATTCATCTACCCCAAACTGATATTCATCATCTGCCTCAATAATACATCCCCAGGTTGGAAAAGCTTGTTGGCTCGTTCCAAAGACACAAATATCGCCTACGTAAGCCCATAAGTGCATTCAAAACCGTAGTCTTTAATTTATTTAATATATTCAATTCGTTCAATGCTTACGTGAAATCATGCTCACCTATACGGAAATCACGACCAAATCTCTTAATGAACCCAAGGACTCTATTTGCTTTATTTAACTACAAAAAATTTTATTTTCAATAAATGTAAATTTTGAATCTAGAGCTAGCTACTCCCAAGTCAGAAAAAAAGGTACACTACTTAATAAACAAAAATCAAACATACTGCAAAATTCTGCTTGGTCCGACAGTTAAAACTTATTCACTTTTCAAATAAAACACAAATTCACTTTATTCAAATCACTCACACTTCCAATTATTGCTTTCGAACACAGTGTCTTTACTTTATAGCCGTTCACAATCAATTGAATTTGCTTCGCCACCAAGGGGCTATTTTTGTAACTCAAAAAGGTTCAAGAAACTACTAGGTTCTTGTATGTGCTGAATGTTCTCGATGTTTAACGAAGTTATCCTCCTAACCACCAGAATGTAGGGAAAACTCTAAAGAGCGTACACACAATTGCTTACAACTTCAAATACAACTTTTGCTACGTAACTATTCAGCTATAAAACAATATTAGAGTGATAGAGAAATAGTGTACACACATTACAGTATGTACACAGTACAATAATATAGATAGACATACAGAGATATAGAGAGGTTGGGATATAAAGCGTGTACACATTGCAATACAATAAAAAATATTGGATCTTTCTTGCCTGTAAAACTCATGGTTTTACATTTGAATCAACAAATGCTAGATGGTCACAGGGTACCACCTGGCTAGCAACCAAACAAATATGGCCAAGCATAGACCTGAAACCGTCAAAAGACTTGATTTCCCTGAGCAGACAAAATATAAGCTCTAAAATTTGAGTCATAATAGGACACTGCCTCATAGGCAGACATGCTTTGAGGCTAGGAGACTACGCAAACGACTTCTGTAGAAGCTGCGTGGACGAGGAGGAAGAGGAAACGGTACAACACCTTCTGTTTACATGTCCAGCGCTCTCCAATAGAAGGCATAACTATCTCGATAATCCCTTCTTCGATAATACCAGTGAACTTTCAACGATCTACACAAAATGTCTCTTTAGCTTCATAAGAAGTACAAAATGGTTTGTTTAACTTCATAACTTCTTTAGTGGTATCACAATGGACCCTTGAGGTCTTAGTGAGTCAGTAACATCTAGCCACTCCCACTTAACCTAACCTACATTTGTCAACATTTTAAATTAAATTTTAATGAAATAATTTAAATTTAAATATGTAATATTAAATCTTAATGTAGAAGCAGACAGTCAGGTGTAGAATTTATACTTTTGAAAAGTTTAATATCATTAGCATTTATTAGGACAGACGAATTTTTATGATCGTAACAAGGTCATTTATAAATAAAATAGATAAAATCGGGCCTAAGTGGCTGCCCTGGGGGACACCAGAAATTACAACAAATGGACTCGAAAACTCATTACGAAATATTAAATTATATTGTCTATTTTCTAAGTACGATGAAATAATTTAAGAAATTGTCGTTAATACCTTCATGAGACAGTTTCAGAAAAAGTGTCTTATGACACAACTTGTTGAACGCCTTACTAAAATCAGTAAATACACGATCCAATTGTTTACGCTTTTCAAAATCATCTAAGCAAAAGGACGTAAAATTAAACAGGTTAGTAACAGTACCTAGACTTTTTTTTGACAAAACCATACTACATACGATAGACTCAAGCAGTTTAGATATCACAGATGGTTAAGCAATAAGTCGGTAGTTCATGATTTCATTTTAAGGACCTTTCTTGTGTACTAAAGTAATAAATGTGCTTTCCAGATAGATTCAAAAGTCGAATTTCTCAAAGACTTGTTGAAGAGAACACACATAACAGGTTACAGGTATGATAAAAAATGAACACATTTTTTTTTTTTAAATAGAGGATGGTACACCATCAGGGCCTAGGCTAAAGCTCTCGTCTAATTTAAAAACGTGTTATGAAACGGTATGTTCACTTATGTATATTAAAATTAATGTCATTTAAATGTGGAAAGTTCAAAACTGAAGAAAAAGAATAAGAAAAGTGTTCAGTGTAAGTGTAAGGTTCATCAAAAGCGTCTTTAAAATGGCTTGCAAACATGTTTGCAATAACTTTAGGCTCATGGCTAGGTGATGCCGAATAAGACATGGAGTTAGAGTATCCAAGGTATTTTTTGACAAAATTCCAGAAATTATATGGATTAGATTTAAGATTACATTCAATTTTATGAATGTACTCTTCATATAAAGAGTTTGAATAATCAGTAAATAATTGTTTAAGAATAAGGAACGTTCTATAATGATCATCAGTTCTAGTCGTATTATATTTTATCAAAGCTTTGTTTCTTTTATTTCTCAAGTGTTTGAGATGAGAATCGAACCATGGTGGACCATGTGAGATCTAACTAGGTTTTTTGAATGAAATAGTTTACTGAAGCATTCAAATAGGGTGTCGTAGAAGGCATTACACATGTTATCAACATTAATACTTAAAAATAATTGGTTCCAGTGGATGGTACATAATAAATCAAATAAATTGACATAACCACACTTATTAAAGTTAAATTCAAATCTATTATTATCATAATTATTTTATGAAGAAGGTAGTGTCTGTAGCTTAGTGGTTAGGTACATTGGCTGCTAAGCATAACGTAGTGGGTTCGAGTACTATTCGTGCCCATTGTTTTTATTTCATCTTTCACGGGCACTGCCTCTTGCGAAGAACTGACAAAACTTCCAAGAGTATCATCTGTCATGAAAAAGTGCTTCTCAACTTTGCCGTTCGGAATCGGCGTTAAATTGTAGGTCCCCTCAATTCTTCACACGCACCTAGAGAATTGTTGATGAGAGTAAGCCACTTAGGCCTTGGCCCTTCAACTTCAAGAGCTATCGAGGAACTCAATTTATTTATTTTATTATATGGAGAAGACATATTCAATTAAAGTGCAATATCTAATGCAGGATGAAATCAATAACAGGCGGAGCTATCACTGCAGTTTCAGTAGACATAGTGTCTTTGAAAAAAAAACTATGTCAAGAGCTTTATCCATAAGATTTTTCACTCCATTAAACTGGCTAAGACCATACGACGACAAACCATCGATAATTGTAAGCTCATTATTTGAGCTAGATGCATTTATAAGAATAAAAAGCAGACTATATGTTGAGGTTTCTAGATATCAGCACCTCAGGATGAACAACCGGCATTACCGCTTCAATAAAAAAGGAACAAAGTAGATTTTAGGAAAAACTTAAGAATAAAGATTGAGGTAAAGGAAGTAGATCTTAAAATAGTTTATTTTATGTTGACACTCGATAAATTAACGCATAGAGGGACGTAGACAAATACACTACGTAATTTAAGAAAATCGTTACTTTTATAAGGAAACTAGTCGACCCAATCAACGTTTTTTCTGAAGGTAGAAATTGAAACAATTTATGTTTTGATGAAAGCTTTATGGCCGAGTTGGTAAAACATCAAATTTTCGATTCCCGTAAATGTCAGAATGATTTCATGTAAGGTGGTCAGTGAAATGTTTCAAGAAAACAACTCAAATTAAAAGGTCAAATAATATCGTGTTTCTAAATCTCTCCGATAAGTTTTTCTTGTAATAAATTTCAAACTTCTATAACTTCTAATTTGGGGTCTGTGTTTTTCCATGACACATTTTTAAGTGATATGGATTTATTTTTTTCGTCAAAGATTCTAGTCTCGAAAAGATTCCACCACTCCATGTGTGAACATTGTTCTTTTAGAGTTCGATGCGTGTTCTTTGAAAACTTTAATTCTATAGCATTATTGGTATATTGCATGAACTATTAATCAAATTCTATTCGATAAGAACAAAAAATAAAAACATAAAATATTTATCGACTTTGGCGAAGAAATTAGTTAATGGAATTTAAGGTGTGCACGAATTGATTTATTGAAGTGCAGGGTTGAAAAACAAAAAAAAAACAATACCAAGATTTTCCAGCTAAGGAGTATTTTTTCCTATCTAGGTAGGGTAAATAGGTTTCTTAAAAGCATATTCTTAAGCCTTTTGTATCTTATTATGTGTTCCAGACACTGGTCATTAGCTCATTACCAATATGTGGTCAAAAGTTCATTTGTAATTGTGAAAAGATTGCGTTACCACATTCGTTCCTTTTTGGTCACAACACGTTTTTCCAATTTTTGCGATTGTTGCAAATAGTAAACAAAGTGAATTAAGGTTTTTACAGATAGGTATATAATATTCAAACAATTTTTTTGCTCCATAGCAAATAAAAAAAATCCATGACATTCTGTAAAACTTTCCCAAAGTTATTTATAAACAGTTCCCAACGCGAACCGACTGCTGTTTTCTCTTCCATAGTTAAATTACAAATTCACCTTAACAACATTTACTTTCCCGTTGCTGTGCTCAAATTAATTTCTGTTTTGCCTTTATTATTATTATTATTTTTTTTTCACAACAAAAAGAAAATTTTATTTTGAAATGAAAATGTTGCTTGTCGAGAACCACGTACAACCAACTTTCTACGTTTTCGAGTTCAATTAGCTAGCTGTCAGCCTTTGTTGTGGTTTTTGATGGATACTCGGATAAATGAATGAAAATGTTAAAGGAAATTGCAGAAGATGATAATTATGACGTTTATTTGGAATTATTACCTTTTCTATCAAAAATTCTCACTTCTCACACAATCATGTCTAAGATAAGAGCTGTTGAAAGTTTAGATTTTCTTCATTTTATTTTTTATTTCCTTCAATCCTTGTCAAAGATCCTTTTCTTTAAACTTCGAAGTAAAAATCGAACAAGTTGAATTCGATTCAATCATCAATCATTCATGTTTAAGGAATGAGATTCAAGGGTTAAAAGAATTATTATATCCATGCGCATAATATTTCTAAGATTTTCGTTTGTCTTTGAGAGATTTCCATTTGACCCTTAAAACGGTTTTGACAGACTGATTTGCATATTGTTGTTTTTTTTTTTTTTGCCTTTTTGAAAGTGGAATACCAATTTAAAATACAAACAAAATAATGCACACAAAGACGTGACGAGGTAGGAAACTGAAATGAATTTATTATTCTTGAACACAACACGTAGGTACTCGAATATCCAGACAGCTAGTGACATGACATTGCTTATAAAAAGCAGTTTTTTTGTATATAGAAAATTTGTTTTTTCTTTAATATTTGAGAAGTGAGCCTCCGTCCAACAATTTAGAACGTCTTATACAAAATCCCGTCAAGATAGTCGACATTCGGTCTTAAAATGTCAAAAAATAAACAAGAAGAAATCCACTATGGTCGTGTACTACCCTGTAAAGAAAGCACTTTACTTTACTTTTTTTATGTCAAATTTTACTGTAAGTATAACACAGTCTTAATTGTTCATAGTTCATTATTCACGTTAAAAATCAATTGAAGGAATAGTGATTTTACTGTTATAATCTTATATTACGAGAAGAAATTATATCGTGGTAATGGGCTTGCTTCCTTTAAGAACATTAGTCAAATTGTTTGTCCAGAACTGTAAACTTTAATGGCTTGAATTTATAAATGCAAAGAAAGAAATCAACAAACACATTTTTTTTTAGTTTTTGTCTCTTCTATCAAATGAAATGAAACGCCAAAAGAATGTCCGTCCTTAAAAATAATCCTTTTTTAAAATTTATAAGTTGTCCTGGTTTGAACTCTGAAATGTATTAAAAATTAAAAATGCGGTCAAAATTTGTTTACTTAAGATATAAGTCAACAAATACAAGTCAAAGGCTTCCACTAACAAAACTTTGTCTAATTTTTGTTTTGTCTAATATAGGATTGACTTCATTTTTGACTAGCGACTTATCAAATATAATATGGCACATATTGAATGCGTACAAAAAAAAAAAAAAAATATGTGCACGACTGGATCGTACGAACTTGCTCCTGTATTCCAAATTATCAATAATTATAAATCCTTGAGTTGAGATTTTGATGAAATGAGACAATACGTTGATAGACAAGTCGACAAAAGTCAGTCCGGCGATTCCGCCCGTCTGTCTATCTGTCTGCCTGCAAGCGCACCTACAGCCTTAACCACTGCACTGATCCGATTGACTTCTAACTTGAATATAAGAGGTTTGATAGAAGTCACGTGGGTGGTTTTTTGATTTTGTTGAAAGGCTATAGCCAACATACAAATTTTTCAGCCTAAGACCAAAAGTTTAAATTTCCTCAAAAACGGCTCCAACGAGTTTTTTAAACATCGTCATACATTTTTTTTGGAATACTGATTTATTTTATGTAAAAAGAATATGTTTGTATAGCTCCAAAAATGTACCTCTCACAGAACCTTGTTTTTTGTTATAAGATTTTCTCGAAAAATAATATTCCGATCAGCGTACTTTTATTTTTGAGAGTTCGCATATATTGTTCAAATAATATTTTGATAAAAAAAACATTTTTAAACTCTTTTTTTCAAAATCCTGTATCTCAAAAACGGATCAATAATATAAATTGAAATTTAATTGTTAAGACGTATATTTTTATGTACTTGAATACTGCATATTCAGATTAATTTAAGGAAATCTTTGAAAAATTTTATCTATAAAAAATTAATTAAAAAAAAACGACTCCAAAGAATTTTATTAAAAAAATTTTAAAAATCAAAATTTCTAAGGAAATGTTATGGCATCAATTTCTTTTCAGATAACATGTGTTTTTGAGGTACATTTTTAAAATTTAATTCTTATTTATGAATTTTAATTACATGTTTTTAGTGTTTAATGTTTTCTTGTGAGTTAAGTTTTGGAATACAGGAGCAAGCTCGTACGATCCAGACGTGCAAATTTTTGCTTATATCACAATAACGTTATTAAAGGAAAAAGAATTGTCAAATTAATGAAATACTAAGTTGTATTTTTTTGCTAACTTAAAATAGCAAAATAAAATTCAAAAAATAAGCAGTTACTTTCGAAGCCGAAAAATGAATCACCCTATATTGGAATTGTATGGCTTTGCTCATATATGATCAAAATATAAATACTTTGGAAATCTTTCGATTTCTCAAAAAATATAAGACCTTCAATTTTCAAAGTTTCGTGTCGACCTTAATTTGTAGACTTTAACAAAAGTTTAACCAAACCCTACTCAAATAAATCACGAAGTTAAGGTTATTGTTGGGTATTCCCGAATTGGCTTTATATTATAATCATACCATACATACTAACGAAGTAATAAAAGAAAATATAGATGAGTATTTGATTGGTATTCTTGTGATGTCAATTTGCTTTAATTTCCTTTTAAGATTACGTGCAAAACTGCTATAAAGGTTTTCCAGATACTAACTTTATTCTTACATTATTCCGATGACAATATTCTTTTATCAATATTTGATCACATTCTTACGATTCAATCCAAACAATTATTGTGTCAACTTAACCAAAGAATTCAAACATTAATAATATGTTTTCATAACCAATAATCTCTTCATGGACGCTATAAAATTTTGAGTTTTAATTAAGATTCAGTTTTTGTCAATATTTGTTTTTATGTCGTCCGTTATACATTATTTTATCATTAATCAGTCTTATATAAAAATAGAAATCTCATTAAATTTACAAGCCCAGAAAAATATCATATATTATCCCATAATATTCGAAGATTTCGTCCTAAAACTAAGCAATATAATGGTTTAGTCATGCGTTTTAAGAGATGCTCCTATAGGTTTTCGTATATCTTATCCTACATTTGATAGGGAATGTGATTTTGGGAATCATTTTGGGGTGGCATTAATAAATTTTAATGAGATCATGGACTGAATCAAGTGATTAGAAACAAAGGACACAAAGTTCAAATACATGTTCGAAAGTTCTTTGGCTCTTGAATATTTAATGATATCTGGTATGAATTATATATTATATTGAATTTGAACTTAGTTGTCTACATATTTAAGTGATGTTATGGGCTCTTAAAAAATATTTCCAATTCGATATAAGAAAATAAATAAAGCTGTGTTTTTAAGGATGGAATTGTTAATGGGACTGTTGATGCGATTGATAAGAATAATTTATAATCACCATGGCAAGAAGTAACATGTATTGAAACATTTTGAAAAACTTGAACAAAGATTTTTTGAAATTTTATAGTCTCAAAACAGCTGTCGGAAAATCTTTATTGTTATTACTATCAGAAAAATAAAAATGGAATCACAATAAATTGACAAAATTAATACACTTGCGTAAATATAAACATTTTCTGTCCTTGTTTATGATTGTTTATTCTCAAAAGTTGACATTGACTAGTGGGTTGGGGTCAGAAAACTGGAAATCGAAATCCCAGAAAATGAAATCCTGGAAAGTAGGTACTTTCCCGCAGTATTGTTGCCTGTGTAACATTTTCCCGAAAAAAAATGTACTCTTTTCTTATTTTTTTCGTCACTCTAAGTTTTGAGAGTTAATGATATCGAAATCTTGTATGTTTTTCGATTTCCTAAATACTTTTTTCAAAACATACATTTTATGACACACCAAATGCTGAGAACCATGGAGAGCCAAGCATGAAAATTCTTCGTTCAAATAATCAGTGAGATGAGGGCGCTCGAGTGGGTATGGAAGAATTTATGTATTCGATCAAAATCAATTTCGTGAACGTGAACCTAACTCAACTACGCTATATTTATTCTTGAGTTTGATAAGAAATTTACCCTACATAGGTGAATGTATGGAAATCAATTATTTAGAAAACAAATTTTGAAATATTCTTGAATGAATTCAACACTCCCTTCATAATTTATGAATTTTACGAATAGAAAGTCCGCAATTTCTAAATCCTAAAAATGAAGAATTTATTGTTATCTCTCTTATACCTACATATGCATGCCTATATCTTTGAATCCTTAATATTCACATGTTTCCAATTTGAATGAAAATACATTCAATGCGAAAAGTTCCAGGGCAAATAGTACTAACATGAATATTTTATACAAAACTATCGCCAAAGTGGAATGAAAATTTATCACTTCACTCTGCTCTGCATCTTTTACCCACTTATTATGACTACCAGATTCCTCACAATCATAACGTATGCATGATAAGTACGGACAACGGCAACTTGGCCTGAAATTTTACTTAAAATGCTGTCGTCGTTGTGTGTTGTTGTTGAATTTTAAAATATCCTTCAAAAGGCTGTCATTTTCAACAAGAAAGACTGCGACTGAGTGCGTCCGCATGTATATGATGCGAATGTTCAGAAAATGCGGATGAGAATCTCCCCGTGTCATATTATTTAAGTGAAACGTAAATAATTTAATTAACTTAAGTCAACATATTTGATTGAATATCCATTCAACCGAGATACCCCGCTGTGTTTCTATATGACGGAAATCTGAGGGAAATAAATATTGGAAAGTGTCTGGACTTCATTACAATGCATTCCATGTGAGAACGGAATACTGGCCAAAATGGATCACTCATTAATTTTCCTCTTTTAAATTTCTTGGTGCTTGTAGCAGTTGTGCTTTAAATTTAAGGTGAAAAAACATGTTGACATCTGAGTACAATTTTCATTAAATCAAAGCATCCCACACCACCATATGCCAAGAACAGGAATGTGAACGTCTTCTTCTTCATTTATAACATCATCATCACAATCCTTTTTATATAGAAAATTAACATCTTACCACTTTGAGTAAAGCAAACGAAACGACTAGGTAAATTAAAACCACATCCTGCATTTTGTGCTGCCTCTCGGTCATGATTGCACCTTTGAAGTAGCTAATTATCCAGGCATTGCATTATGTATTCAACGGCTATGGTTCGCCATGAATTAAAATTAAATTCAGCTAAGGACGTAGTACGTCCTTTATCCATACCAAGAGAGATTTTTTTTTTCGGTCAAGTTAACACTAATGAAAGGCAAAAAAGATGTTGCGTCAAATTGAAAACAACTTCATGTCAGCATAATAGCATTCCTTTCCTATCACTTCACTTCAGAAGCTTCATATATGTATCTCTGCACCTAGGATACCGACTTTGTACTTATCGGATGAATAGTTTTTGAAGCAACATGACAAATGTGATACCAATGTGAGCAAATTAGTACACAAAACCCTTGGGAGTGATGTTGTCCTTAATGATGATTACCTGTGGATGTGAGGGCTCATGAAAAACAATTTCCTTTCAGAAAGGCCAGGACATGCAAAAACGATACGGGTTCATGTCATTCATTTGTGTTTGATTTGTAACAGAAAGGGTTTGTTTTGGATGATAGAATTCTTGACATGTGATTTTGCAACGTTTGTAATTAGGTTTCTTTTGTTCCAAATAGGTTTAAAAAAAAAAGTTAAAGCCGGTACCAGCAGATGTTTTACAATTTTGTTTGTAATTTAAAACAATTTGAAAAGTTATTGAGTTGTGTAATTTTAGCCGGTTCATTGGTTAGTATCAAATCAAACTATACATACTTCTACATTCTAATGTAGGGCACATAGTTTTTCATTGTTTGAAAATGGCAAAACTCCATCTTTGTTTTATGTTTGCTACGTTTCATAGGATATTTATATCCATCCACGGCAAAAAATAAAGAAACCACACAAAAAATGATTTTCCCACATAACTTTCGCTTCGCAAAATTTAATCAACTCATACCATCCAACATAGAAGACTTCAGATAAAAAAAAAATCATAAATAATAAATCAGTTTTTGAACTGGCGGAATAGAAATGATAGAGAGTTTTTTTTTTCAATTTACTTCAACTTTTGTGCAAAAGGAAATGGCTTTATTATACGAGTTAAATGGTTTTTAGTTCCATACTTCCATTCCAACAAAGATCAGACATCAGGGATTGCCCTGTGGTCTTATTATTTGTTTGTGAATTTCACCAGGAACAAATTTATCTCTGTTTGGTGGTGGTCAATGTTGAAGGCAAATGTAAATAACACAGACTTATGAATACATTTTAAACATGGTTTTTCGATGCGTACTTGTAATTGTTATGAATGCAGTTTATTATCATCCTGAGTTGAAAGCGACATGGTAAGTAGAGTGAAGAGAGAAGTTCATGCTCGATGTTTTTTCCGCCATGAGACTAAAAGACTGTCCAAACCTCTTTTTGCTGCACTCAGGCTAATACATAAGAAAAGTTTTGAAAGCCGATATAGATGTAGTCTTGCCTTATGGCATTGTAAATTATCAAAGGGATTATGACGTTATCTGGAATACAAAAATCTCGAGATTTCTTATTTCGAAACTAAAAATAAGAACGTACAAAAATCTCAAGCTTACAAGAATCTTGAAGAAAAATATCTCAAATTTGTAAATTTTAAATTGTGTGTTCCGGTTGAATACTTTAGTACTCTCTTGAGTGATTCGTCAATCTGGCTCTAAAAACATAAGGTCTATTGCAGTATTAGGGAAACTATTAAATGTTACGGTATTCCGTTCTG
>CAKKXW010000002.1:25237545-25247609 GCA_920937365.1 Sphaerophoria rueppellii | reverse complement strand
AGCTAAGCCTCTTAAGAAACCGATATAGCTTCTCCTTTTTCTTTCATTATTTTCAAAATTAGTTTATCTTTTATATCATACTCCCGCCTCGTTTTAAATTTTCCTCCATTTTAAGTTCTTCAACATTACATTTTACCTGAATCAGCTTGTAGAGGCCAATATGCGGCTTATCAACTAAAACATTAAGTCTTCTAGCTAAGGCTTGTAACGAAGAATCATGCGTTTTTCATATGAACAATTTTCTCATACAGAATTGAACTTCGTTATTCAATTCACGTTCACTCCCTTCGGAAAATATTATAAGTAGACTAGTACGTTAGTGCTCCAATCGCCTCTACTAAAACTATTGAATGATGCTATCGTATCAATTAGTATATTGGTCAAAGAATTAGTCTGAAAAGATCCCACCATTTCATAATTGGAACCTTCCCCACCAGCCGTAAGGGGCCTTAATATTGAAGTCATAGTCCGTTTTTTGATTGCCACCACACCAGAGGCTTTGGTACCTGCTGATCCACGGTTTGCGCTACGGCTGTCCGTATTGTTTGACACCAGGTGCTTCATACCTCCCTATCTGTGCCGCCAGGGGCAGCATACCTGCCGACCCGGGCACTGTACCTGTCAGCCCGCAACCGCATAGAGTATAAAGCCCGATCACCGCAAACTTTTCAAAACATATCGGAACATTCGAGATATCGTGGTAGACCCTTACCAACAAACACATTTCTCACTTATTCTACGGATTACACACAATTCTGATACAAACTTGTTGAATAACGAATATCAAAACTGTAAGGAAAAAAAAAACTTAAAAATCGAATTCATCGAATTCCGAAATTCAAATGAAACATTTATCGAAGTCTTTACTTGCTATCGAACAACTTTACTCTTTGAATCCCTAAAAGCATTTAAGCCAACTGTCAAGTTTATTGCCCTAAATTGTCGATACTAAATAATTAATGTTTTGAAGATACCTAAATACTGACAACCGGCCATCTCAATATCAAAGTCAGAAACATTTTCCTCTCTGAGTGTGATGCTATTAAAAATGTATCACAAAATATCGATTTTCAGCAACCGAACAAAAATGCTCCTCCTGCATATAGCTCGAGCTATGTATAATACATATTCTGAAAAAGTCACTTCCCAGAGCAATATTTAGTTCTCAGTGAAATGTTTACTTTACATGTATGAAGACAGGTATGAACATATAATGTTTGAATGTCAGTATTTGGATGGAATATTAACTATGATTATAAAGTACACTCCTTGTCCTTACGATAGCTTTTCGACACTAGAGTTTTGTCAGTGTGTGCTTGCAAGCGCTTAATATTGTAATTGCATTATTAAACTACCACTTAGTCCTTTAAAAACAGAGCCAGAGAAGGAGTGACTGATGCACCAAACCGATAGAAACGTTCAAAACAATGCTTCCACTTCAAAGTACATAATTCAAAATAGTTGGATATATTATTTTTGATGTACGAATAAAAGCCAATCAACAAAAAATTCACTCCGTGTCTTTCAGAGTTCACAATTCAGTAATGTTTTTACAGAACAGCGTTCCAATTAATTAAATGAGTTTTAAGCGCATCTACTTTTCCGTCTTTTTACTTGCGACATATAGAATATAAAGCAAGCATTGAATTTGTAAAAAAAGTTGAAGTTTTGATCAATATGACATTACGATGGTAGAGAAGTCGAAAAAAGAAAGCGATTCCTTCCGTCTGCCTGTCTGTCTGTCTGTAAACGCATCTACAGTCTTAACCACTAGTCCGACTGGCTTCAACCTTGAAAATTAGAGGTTTGAGTGAATTCACGTGGGGCGTTTTCTTGATTTTTCTTTTAAAGATACGACTTTAAATCCTTGTAAATTTTTTTTTCGAACACGGCTGTATTTTACGTAAAAGAAATGTTTCTATTGCTCCAAAACGGTACCTCTCATAGAACGTTTTTTTTTTGTCATACGATTTTCTCGAAAAATGAAAGTCCGATCAGCGTATTTTTAAGTACGTATTTATTTTGTATGCAAACAAATTTCAATTTTGTTTTTGTATTAAAAAAAAAAAATATTTCATTTTGTTTTTCACAATTCTGTGTCTCTAAAACGGATCAGTATTGAAATTCGAAATTCCATTACAAAATGTATATTTACAAATTTTTGAATACTGCATACCCAAATTAATATTAAAACATTTTTGAAAACAATGTATTTATTAAAAATAAATAAATAAAAAAAAAACAGTTCCAAGGATTTTGTTTTGTTTTTTAAATATAAAAATTCAACCATTTCTTAAGAAATCTTATGATATACATTTTTTCGTACAAAATGTATTTTCGAGGTACATATTGGAATTCAAACTTTTATTTATGAATTTTAATTAATTTTTTTTTATTTTTTAATGTACTTTTGACTTAACATTTTTAATATAGGAGCGAGCTCGTATGACCAAGTCGAGCACATATTTTGACTAGTTATAGTTACGCAGACATAGAATGAAATTCACATATTATTTTTTGTGCTTTATCAACACGTTTTTCGTTGCATCTTGGTGCATCTGCTAGTTTTTCGTTTTTAGGTATGTGAATAATAACAACAACAAAGTAAAATCAAAAATAATAACATACTTTGAGGAGCCTTTAAAAACGAATGTCTAGGTCTACTCATTGCAATTGATAAAAAAAAAAATAAAAAATAAAAAGTAGACATTTGGTACCAAAAAATCAGTGGAGTTGTTAGCGCAACGCGTAGTGCATTGGCTGCTCAACAAGCTGGTCTAAGATACAAAATCCAAAGATGAGAACTCAAAAAGTGTTTAAATTAACAATGAAAAAATAAACAGCACCATTAACGAAAGGAGCCTGAAGATCGGCTTGACAACCGTAAAATATAGCTATAACTCCAGCCAAAAAAACGGAACTGACGGTAAAAAGCCATTATTCACATACTAAGATATTATAAAATGAAAGTTCACATTTACTCGACATAATGGCAGCACGAAACTGTCAAACGCCTTTTTCAAGCACAATTTTGATTTGCTGCGCTGTCTCCTGCTAAAGGACTATCCGCGGCAACAGTTTCGATGAACCAAAGCGTTAGTTGTTAAAACTATTCAGCAATTAATAGTTGACATCATCTTCAATTTTATGCCGATTTCGAACGGCTTAGTTGAGGATTAATTCACCACAAGAGCTGCCTCTTTCCCGTGAAAGATAAAAATACATCAGGCTCGAGTCTTGAGCTTTTTCAACGTCAATTTTTCATCAAAGTGGCTAACTATATTCAATGTACTATTTTTCTCTTCAACGCAGCTTGGAGTTAAAAGTGTCCTCTGCTAATTATTTAAGCCTCGAAGTCATACTAGTTGGATTTTTGGTGGATCAACCGCCCTTCTACTCAAGGTAATTGAAGGATCGCACTTCTACAAACTTCTGTTATTTTTCTTCAGTCAAAGTTGTACTATAAGAGAAAATATAAAATAATGAAAGAATTTCAAAAGATGGAATCCCACTCTTCAATAATAGAAATGCTACAAAGACGAAAAGAAAACTAAAAAATAATAAGTGGCTGCAAGGGATAAAGAAAAAGCAATGTTAGTCTTCAGAAGCGATGCCGTGAATTTTAAACTATTCTATTAGTGGCATGAACAATTTTGAACGCACTGATTTAAAAAAAATGTAGTGCATGAAATTATTTGAATGGAGAATTATTTTGCTTCGTTCTCCATGATTCTCAGAATTTGTTGTCTCCTAAAATTTCTGTTTTTGAAAAAACTTTTTCATAATCCTCGTACACATACATCCTATTATATAAGCGAGTCACCCGATTTATGCAATTCCAGAAGATGGAGTTGACTTGTCAACTTTCCTCCCACATACGGCACTATAGCTTTAGGGCTTACTATGGTTCTAAGTTTGAAGAAAGTTAGAGACCTATGTACTTTAAAAGGTACCTTAAACTTTCTCCAGTTTCTCAAGTTGGCATACTTATACATAAATTTGTCTTATTTGTTCCTTGCATCTACATAATTATTTAAAACATTAATAAAAACTCGATATTTGAAAAATTATTCCATACCAACTCAAACCTCCAAAGAAATAATTTCCAATAGTGTTTATTTTCCAGAAAAGGTAGGGAAATTCTTTTATCCTTATTATATCTATCTGTCACCTGTTTAAGTAAAATTTTTTCTCACGATTAGCTCGAGCAACATATTTGTGTGTTTAACTGTCCCTCATAGATACGATTGTTTTAACTGTACGGCGCTTAATTGAGGGAAGTAAATGAATCATTAATGTTCCTCTATACCTTTAAGAGCACAGTGGTAGACATTGAACAAAGCAAGTATTAAATATCGTCAAGTGTCAACCCTTGCAGTAACATATTAAAATATTCAACGAAATTGAAATTGTTTCTGTCACATCAAACAGGCTTGAAAAGAAGCGAAAGTAAGCTCTTCAACTATAGAGCTTGTCACTAAAGAGAAGTGTCATAGTCATAGTCATATGTTCGCATATGTCCTTCCCATTTTTGTAGAGTAGCTATCACACACAAATTAAGAAGAATAGCTAACCATATGTTTTGTATATGAAACTTGAGAGGAAAAAGCAATGCATTTCTCTTTGTTGAAGTGTGAACAGCAAATCAGAGTTAACTGCTTTCCATTCTATAAAAAAGCTCTGTTAGCTTGCGATAGGTGGAGCAGTGTGGTTGGTATGAGCAAAGTGATGGTATACCTTCCTCTCCGCTATGATCATGGGCATATCAACAACAGAACAATAAATACAAAACAACGGGGAAGTATAAATGCATGTGTATGAGGAAAAAGGATTAAATTTCCTTGCATTACGGATTGCTAAGACGTATGGAGGATATTTTTTCATGGAGTTGACGTTAGGTTGACATTACTTTAAATAGAAAATCTATTATGTGTCAAATGAACTAGAAAACAACGACAGTTGAAAGCAATCTGTTTTTTGGATTGCGTGCAGATAGAAAAAACCAACAATCAACAAAAGTTTGAATGTGTAGTTCTGTCAGTCAGAATAGACTGCTGCAGATGGCCATGACTCAGAGGATAGAGAAGATTCCTGGTATCTAAGCCAAATTTTGAGGGTTCAGGCCCTAGTTTCGGCAGCATTCTTTTTCTACAAAAATCTCCAGATAAGACCACCTGTGCGAAAATATGATACAATAAATCTATGCGTCCTCCTCTATGCCACCTATACGTTTATGTGTACCATATGGAACGACTATTAGGATCAAGATTGGTTTCTCGGCTTGAAATGACAGAAAATCTGTAATTTCAAGCGGGAAGCTATATTTATTATACACATTTGAATTTCGGCAAGCAAATATTTCAGACTTTGGATTCTTTTGCTATGAAAAAATCAGTTTTATAAAGTCTTAAATTAACAACATATTTTTCACTAAAAACAAACATTTTTATATTGACAAGCTTTGAGCAAAATCAAGTCACATGTCCTCTCATTGCACTAGTTCGTCAATACTATTCTATGGTTTAACCTAATTAATCTCGAAAAGCCGAAAAAAAAATTCTACTTCGAGTCGATGTCATCAAATTTAAAACTCAATTTGGATATACTGAATTTCTGTTCGCCCAATCGATACCTTCAATCTGTGCAGAACCATTTGGTCAAATTGGGAATTGAATAAAAGGAAAAAACCTCTACTGAAATCATGGGACAATGCACCAGCAAAAACTGGTAAAAGTCAACAGATACTCGTCCTTCTTTCGGTTGTGTAGCGTGTAGGTATACTCTCTCTCAATACACGAGTGGTAGAATATTCTGAATTAATTTTATCTCCAAACACTCAGTTTGCTGTTGTTGTTGCGGAATGTTGAATACCTTTTTGAATAAAGTAAGTGGTCTCGGAATTACACTGTAGGCAAATGGATAAAACCAACCTTTTGAATTGTTGAGGGAAATATACCTGATGGAATTGAATGACAAATGGAAATAAATCAATTGAACAAGTACAGACAAATTTTTACCTTCACTGCGGCTTAGTGCTTTCTGCTTTTTATTTTTATGCTTCCTGCATTTGTATTTTTCATTTTTTTTTTTTTGAAGAGATCAGGAGTTTTTAGAATTCATGTCACAGTTATTTTCTCTTATTAGTCCTCAATGTCAATTGGGATTCGAATATTTTGAATTCTTCGTCATTAAGGTTGAATTTTCGAGTGGAGTCCTCATGCTCTGGTAAGGTTGTTTTTAAAGTCCAAAAATAATACACAAAAACGAGAACAATTTCACAGACTTGTTTGGAGTTGATGATAAAACATTCAGTGGCAGGAAAACAAACTCTGTTGGTGGTGTCGGGTGAAGATCTTCAGCCATATAAGATCCAACTGGCACAACTATCAAAGCGTGTAGACAGTGGAGGAATCACATGGTTTCTTACCCTGATGATCCTCAAAATTCCATTTTCAAAATATGTATGCAAAAATTGTAAGCAATTTCAGTTCATCTCTTGTCTTTATTTTTAAGTTGAACGTTTCGAGGCTATCAATAAGCACCCGTTCATCATTCACTTGAAAATTAAATTTACCAGACATCTGCAGACGTCATTAAATTGTAGACAATCTATTTTTTAAAACGAAAAAGGCCATCAATCATGTTGGTTCATATATTTGAAAACAATTAATATCTACGAAAGAATGTTCTCTTTCGAACATGAACAGTTATTCAACCGTGTTACGTTACCTCCTTCTTTTTTAAGATCCTTCGAAAGTTATTATGAATCAAATAAGTTTGTCGAATCCTCCAACGCCAGGACCTTCCCGGCAATGCATTTTCCCCAAGCATCGACGACGACGTTTTACTACCCTCCCAATGGAGCAGTTATTCTTTCATTCTAGGGGATTAATTTCACACAATTGTGTCGCTGTTTCTTACTAAGCCGTGTTGTCTTTGTCTTTGCTTCGCGTCATAGTAATACAGCACAGTTTGTTCTACTTAGATTGCGTACCTACCTACTCCATTTCGATTGAGCTGAAACACTCAGAAAGATAATTTTGCATCTGTTAAATAGCTCAGCAGTGCTATTTGGATGAGTCAATTCCCCTTACAACGAATGCAAGAAGTGTAACGAAGTATGTTTCTGTTTTTCTTTTTCTTTTATTTCCTTTTTGTTATGCAATTTTCAAGCGAGGGAAACCCGTAGATTGTTTGTTCACTGGAGCTATTAATGGCTGCAGATATGAATTGACACTCCTTTGCAACGCAAGTGTGGAAATGATAGTTTGGCTTTGGCAGACAGACAAGGTTTATTAAAGTTTCAAATGAACCATATAACCAGAGAATTTGCGGAGGGAGCAGGTTTTGAATTCTTTACACAAGCCCAAAGTTAATTTTAAAATTTTATTTAAAATGTCAATGAAACAGTTGGTGTAGTCTGTAGTGCGGAGTGAATTGGAGTGATGCGAAAAAGCTTGAATGACGTCTATTTGCTCATTTCTTGCGTAATCTTATGAAGATAAAATACAATTTGCAGAATTTTTTATTTTGTTTAATTCATCTAATTGAGGAATTCAATTTTCACTAGACAAGTGGGAATTGGCTTAAAGTGAATGAACAAATTGAGATAGAGCTTTCTGGTTTGAACTATAAAATATCTGAAAACGCTTGAGTGCATTTAATATTTAATAACAGCACACAAATCTATTCGAAAGTAACTGAAGAGTTAAGAAAATTAAGGAAATCGAAATCAAGTACCTTTTTTGATTTTTCAAAATGCCCTGAATCAGTCGACACCCTTTGCGAAAACTAGAAATTTTAGAAGACACTGGATGCTGAGAACCACGGAGAACGAAGAAAATGATTCTTCGTTCAAATCATTCCATAAAAATAATTGCTTATTTGAAATCAAATCAGTTAGTTCCGATTGTTCATTCTAGATTGAGCACTTTCCATTGTGTTTGTTTTCTTTTTTTTTTTTTTTAATAAAAAAGGTGATTTTTTAAGAGGCTTAGAACTTAAAAAAAAAAAAAACACAAAAAATTCGTAAAAATGAATGAAATATTTATTTGAATCGATAGTTTGAACCATGCAATTTAATGTTTAAAGATAATTTCATGCAAATGTTGACCGCGGCTGCGTCTCAGGTAGCCCATCCGCTGAGTCCAATTTTGACATACTCTTTCAAACATATCGGCCGGTATCTCACGACTGAATGCATGGATGTTGGCTTCCAGTGCGTCAATCGAAGCGGGCTTGTCCTTATAGACATTAGCCTTGACATACCCCCACAAAAAATAGTCTAATGGTGTAAAATCGCACGATCTAGGCGGCCAATTGACCGGCCCGAAACGTAAAATTAACTGTTCACCAAGCTCGCCTCGCAATTGCGCCATTATTTCGCGTGCTGTGTGGCATGTGGCAACATCTTGTTGAAGCCACATATCATGCAAGTCAAGAACTTCCATTTCGGGCAAAAAAAAGTTTGTTATCATCGCTCGGTAGCCCCGAATCGACATTTCGCGGTCTTCTGTCACACTAGCTGATACGGCCGCAATATTTTCTTCACTACGCACAGTACGTAAACGTGTTGGTGGTTTAATGTCCAACAAAGTAAATTTGGTGGGAAATTCGGTCACAATCTTCCGAATAGACTGCTCAGAAGGTCGAGAATGCCGACCATAAAATGGAAGCAGCGCGCGATGAACATTTCGAACCGAGCACGAATTTTGATATTAAAATTCAATAATTTGCAAGCGTTGATCATTTGTAAGACAATCCATGGTTAAATTGCAAACCAAACTGAAGCTGTTTGACAGTGACACAAGGTACTAAACACACGTCAGCTGTCATAACCAGTGTTGCCAAAACCAAACCAGCTAAAAAATCACCCGTTACTAAGTTTTAGTTTAAAATTGCTTATAAACAAAATAAATTAAGGTTAAAAGTGAAAGTTTCGCGGCGTTGCTATGCACTGCTTTCTAATAAAAAAACAAGGGCACATTTCCAAAAAGAGATATGTACCTTTGGTAACATCAAGGTTGACGTGAAAATCTCATGCCTTCAAAATGAGCAATCCGCATCTGTATTTTACTAATAATTTCGAGTGAGTTATTGTCTGAAGTAATGTGGCTCATTGGAATAGCTTAGGTTACTATAATACTCGTGCGTCGTGGCAGTAGGATTGAATGTTGTGAGTGTGTTCTCTCAGGTGTCTTTCGATGAGATTTTTGTTATTTAGGCCAATAAATCTCCTTTCTCAAGATTATATCGGAGAGTTCTAGCTCTATATATATTTTGTAAATGATTGAGTGATGTATGTATTGTATATGTTTTTATTTTTGATCAATTCCCTGCGACATAGCAACAAACATAGGAATCTTACTACATTATTCTAGTTGTTGTTAAACAATTGCAGTATGAATTGCTGATTAAAATTGAACGCACAAACAAAGCACTTTGTGGGAAGTTCGTTTTACTGTAGGCATTCCTTTTGTCTGAGACTATAAATCAATTGATAAAGTTTATTTAAATACAAAAGAATTTGTTTGCCATACAAAATATTTTGTACACATTTTTTAGTTCATTTAAATTTAATTTACTTGAAATGGGCTTTGTCTTTCGCAATCAAAAATTAGAACTGAGCCACAAACGGCCCACACAAAAGAGAAAAATACCGAAATGAAAAATAATCAATATGAACAAAATCAATCAGAATTTGTTTCAAGCAATAAACCTTTGTTTTGTTTCGATTGCAGGTCCAAAAAAAAGCCAAAGGCGGAAATAAATGTCCATTTTAAATCTCTTTTAATTTCCTAAAAGTGTATTGTCCGTAGAAAACTGTTCTTTTTTTTATGATGACCTGAACATGACGAACCAAGCCCTTCTTTCCAGTTATAAAACGAATAGAAAAATACCATGTTCCATTATGTTATCGACTCAGCTGCGATACGTATTGTTTTATGACTTTGTTCTCAAACCGAAAAAAAACCTGGACGTTAGCTTTGTTTTGTTTCCAAATAACGAACTTTGTTTAAGACTAACTAAAACAAGTATAACTAATAAAAAGTAAAGCCATAAAA
>CAKKXW010000002.1:25206417-25226573 GCA_920937365.1 Sphaerophoria rueppellii | reverse complement strand
TTTTTTTTTTTAATAGAAGAGAAGACAGCTTTTATAAGAAATTAAATAAAATACAAAGTTATAGTTTGAAATTCCTATGAATTTTAATTTTTAACTTTGTAATTTATATAAAAAAAAACACGCAATCGAGTGTTCTCACTGAAACATGGACAATCTGGGACTAACAAATTTCACGAAAAAGCAATTACTTACTTATATATAGAATCATATGAACGAAGAATTATTTTGATTAGTTCTCCATGATTCTCAGCATTCGGTGTCTCCTAAAATTCCAGTTTTTCAAGAAGGGTGCGACCTGCTTGCAAAATCGAAAAAGGTACCAGATTTCAAAATCCTTAATTCCTATAATTTTGAGTGACTAAAACGAGTTACAATTTTTCATGGAAAAGGGTAGGATTTCTTGCGGTTAAATGACATTCGGCCTGGTAAAGTAAATAGACGATTTCAGCGAAATATGAAAATTATAAAGTCAGGTTTATTTCTAATTCAAAGAAAATACGATGTTTGTAGTTCAGTGCTTGAGGAAGGAAATTATAAATAGGAAGTAAAATAAACTTAGGATTTACATTTGACATTAATATTGATTAGGCTGTAAACAAAATAGTGTGCTTCTTATATGGAATTCAGTATGATATAATAAATAATAAAGTAGGTTGCGGTAACATCGGTCAAATGACTTGCGGTTTTTCGGCTTGCGAGATTTTGGTCTTTGGTCTTTCGACTTACTTACTTACTTACTTATGGTGGCGCTACAGTCCAGGTCGGACGAGGCCCTCACCCAACAAACTTCTCCAGGCAGCTCGGTTCCTGGCTAACTGTCTCGGGTTTCGCACGCCAAGTTGGTTCAGGTCCTCTACCACCTGTGTGCTTCACCGGAGTCGCGGTCTTCCTCTTCTGCGACGTCCTTCCGGATTGGATTCGAAGACTCTACGAGCCGGAGCATTGTTTTCCATTCGCTCAACATGACCCAACCATCTAAGTCGTTGGATCTTTACTTTTCTGGCTAGGTCAGTGTCGCTGTATAGCTCGTGCAGTTTTTGGATGAATCTTCGTCTCCATTCTCCATTAATGCAGACAGGACCAAAAATCACTCGAAGAATTTTTCTCTCAAAGCAGCCCAAAGAGTTTTCATCAGATGTTGTCACAGTCCATGTCTCTGCACCATACATGAGGACCGGGATGATGAGGGTTTCGTAGAGTGTCACTTTAGTTGCTTGGGAGAGGACTTTACTACTCAATTGCCTTCTAAGTCCAAAGAAGCAGCGATTGGCCAGAGTGATTCTTCGTTTGATTTCAGCGCTGGTGTTGTTGTCTGGGTTGATAGCGGATCCCAGGTAGACAGAGTCCTTAACTACCTCGAAGTTAAACCTGTCTATGTTGACGTTTGCTCCAAGACGTCGATGTCAATTGTCCTTTCTTGTCGACAACATTAACTTGGTCTTGCCCTCGTTAACCGCTAGACCCATCTTCCTGGCCTCCGTCTCAAGGCTCACAAACGCTCCACTGACATCACGACATTATGTCAATGTTGTCTGCGTATCCTAGTAGCTGGACGGACTTTTGAAAGATTGTGCCTCTGGTGTTGACATTGGAACTTTGCATAATCTTTTCAAGAATGATGTTGAAGAAATTGCATGACAACGCATCGCCTTGTCTAAAACCTTTTTTGACATCAAAAGCGTCCGTTAGGTTATTTTCCGACCATGATAGAACAGCGTGAATTTTCCATTGTCATTTTACACAGACGGATGAGTTTTTTCTGGGATGTGATACGCGGCCTTGAAATCGATGAGAAGATGGTAGGTATTGATTTGAAGTTCCTGGGTCTTCTCCAAGATCTGCCGTAGGGTGAATATTTGATCGATGGTGGACTTTCCGGGTCTGAAGCCACACTGATAAGGACCTACCAGGTTGTTGACGAAGGGCTTCAAACGTTCACACAGCACGGCAGATAAGATCTTATAGGCTATGTTAAGGAGACTTATACCTCTGTAGAAGGTGCAGTTCAGGGGATCTCCTTTTTTGAGGATCGGGCATACGATGCTGAGTTTCCATTCACCGGGCATGCTTTCCTCCGACCAAATTTTGCAGATTAGCTGGTGCATGCTCCTAACCAAATCATCTCCAGCTGCTTTGTACAGTTCGGCGGCTAGCCCGTCTACTCCAGCGGCTTTGTTCGACTTTAGTTTAGATATCGCTATCTTCACTTCGTCCATGTCGGGTGGGTGGAATTGTTAGCCTTCTGCACCCAAATTGAATGGTTCTGAATTGCTGACGAAGTTCTGGTCGTCATCGCCATTATACAGCTTGGAAAAGTGGTCTTTCCATATCCTCAGCACTAACTGCGGTTCTACTACGATGTTCCCATGATGGTCTCTACAGGCATCAGTTCGGGGTGTATAAGTCCTGGAGGTTTGTTTCACCTTTTTGTAGAACTTTCGAACCTCGTTCCTGTTGTGACGTCCCTCTATCTATGCTCCCTTTTTTCTTTCTGAGAAGTTTTTGCTCCTCTCTTCTTTTCTGCTCGTAGAGCTAACGAGCTGCTCGTGTCCTTCTCTGCAGCGCCGCTTTGTATGCCTCTTCTTTAGCTGCATGTGCAGTTGATGTCTTTCGACACCAACTCAAATTTCGTCACACAAAAATCATAATTGGTGCAAATAAGCTATACCTACTCGAAACTCCTAGTATTCAAAGAGTGACTAGTTAACTTTTGCCCGAACATGGAGCATAAAAATCATAACGCATTGACCTGAAAATTATACAAACAATTTTTTTGCAAATCTTAAAGTGGTGCCATACTATAATGTCTTATTATTTGATTTGACACAACAAAGTGTTTCATCCCAAACCAAGAATGGAAGGTAGTACAATAAGAAGAAAAAACAAGTAATCTGAGGTTATATGTTTGTTTTTATGTCATATCAACTTAATAGAATTTGCAGTAGCTCAGTTACAAATCTTATATTTTCAATGGTAAATGACCAAAAGTTGACAAAACAATTATATAGTAAGGATCAAATAGCTTACGTCCATTTCTTCGTTACCATAACTAATTAATATAATAAAAACCAAAACCACATTATCATAATATGTACATTTCCAATCGAGCACTCAACAAAATTTGTCACAAACGAAACATTTGCTTAATATTGTGATTTATTTTGTTTTCCTGATGTTTATCGCAACAAATAAGTGATACACAGAACAACATTTTTCCACAATTATCGCATAAATTTTCAATGAACCAAAAAACATGTTCAAACGAAAAAAATCTACTTCAGCAATTTGTACAAGCTTTTTGGATAATCACAAGTTATTCAACGGTTTTTTGATGTTAATCTTTCAACTTAATTCGTTTGTTGGCTTGTAATGAACCGAAACAAAAAACGTTTGGCAATCATTCGTTTTATAAGCTTATCCTCAATAATCCATTGAACAATCGAAAAAAAAACACAAAAACAAAACGAACAAAAATGAACATATCAACACACATACGATCTTACATAAAAATGAAAACGAATTGACCCATTTATTACCCCCAAGAGGGGTGTTGAGAATAAAGCCTGTGAAAAGACTTTTTTCCTTTAGTACAACAGAGCACGTATTGATTACCACATAAAATCATTTGACCGTTTTCTGTTTTAGATGACCGAAAAGAACATAAATGGGTTGAACTTAATTATGGTGTTGGATAAAATTTATTTTTCTGTGTTTTCCTCAACTTACAGGACATTTAGTCACAGGAAATTTTGTTCAAAATCTTTCATTACGCTGGATGTTAAAGCAATTATTGTAGAAGAAATAAATCAGACCGGAAGCATTAAAGTTTCAAAAATCGTTTTCAAACCTCTAAGTCAGTGAGCATCAGTGCCGATTAACACTCCAACTTCAAGCCTGGTTCAGTCTTTATTTGTTTGGATCGAGCATACAACGCTGAGAATTCATTCATCATTAAATCCGAGCAGAAAAATTACTAAGTTCTATCAGTTTAAAATACACAGCTACATTTTAAATGTAGCCAAGGGACACATTAACTAAGACCAAAAAAATGATTTTTTCTTTCAAGCCCATTAGTAAACAAAATAACAACATTGCTAATGTTGAAAGGGCTAACAATATGTATGCAAGTCAACATGACTATCACCATTTACCAATGCACAATGCTCACAATAATCAACGGATTTACGGTCCAATTAATCGCAGAATCTTTCCCACAATAGTGGCTTATTCCCATCGACAAGTCAACCGTCCTGGTCCTTAAATCCTAAATATCCAAAGTATCTCATCAATCAGACGGATGCTTTGTGAGCCTGTGAATCTCTCAATGCACATTTCTATGCCAGCCAACCGCGTGTTCATTCAAATGTCAAACATGAAAGCATTCCCACATAATTGAGAGATAAACCACTCTACCGCAATTTTTCGACCAAGCTGCTGAAAGGATTTATCGATTTTGAATCCCACCTGAAGCGATATAGCTACGCTACGCAGAGCTTCCCCTATATTAACACCTCTGGCGGTGAACGTCAGCGATTTTTATTGCTCTGCCAGGCATGAAAAATGTGACAATTCATAGCGTTTTAATTTTAAAAGGAAATACAAAAAAGACTCAGGTTGATATTGAACTTGATTTATGTAGCGTGAGGGAAGTGCGAAAAAGTAGAAACAAAATGTTAGGACAGAACAGCTTCTTTGACGCCGAAATGTTAAGTGTAAAACCTTTTTGAAAGATTTCAAGCATTGAAAATAGGTCCTACGTCTTCTTTGTGATGTAGACAGATATAAAAAAAAAGCGCAATGGGTAATAAATCTCATTTCGATTGGTTGAGTAATTTTTCTTTCTACAACGACGACGACGCACGGGAAAATAGATTTTTCGTAAGCTTTAACCCAATTTTCAGGTAGCTATTTTGCCCAAGTCATACAGAAATCGGTAAATCTTTAATGTTGAAAGGTATGTTAGATAAATGGCATTTGAAACGTTTCAACGAAGAGGTCTACTTTCTCTATGGTTGCGTGATAAGACTTGAAGACGATATATTAACACCTGGGAATTGGTAAGTGTGTGAGGTCTGATTCTTTTTTTTCTTTTTTAAAAATATTTGCCCCTTATGGATTTTATTTTATTGAATTTTTATTATGAATCTTTATTTCCATTTTCGAATGAAAGTAAGCCTTTTGAAAAGTGGTTGAATTTATTAAATTTTTCGGGGACGATGGATGGATTTGAGGGTATTTTAACAGTGATAGCTATTTTCAGCTCAAAATCTTGATTTCTTCACTGCAACGCTGCTTATTATACTCTTGTTGTAGCCATTGAAGTTGTCACCTTTGAACTGGTTAGGTTCAGCATTAAGATTTTTCTTTAACCCAACAACAACCGTCGAAGAATTCATTTTTCTGTTTTTATTTCTTAAAACATTCGGCACCGGCAGAATGGAATCTCAGCATTGTTTGTCTGATCGGAGAGGATATAGATAAAATGCACCAACCACCGAAGCATAATTTTCCTAAACCTTCCCAAAAAATATCGTCTGTAGTAATTTTCGAACGTTTTCAGTTCAGAAAGAATCGATCGATTTCAAGGCTGCGTATGACAGCGTGTATAGAGGCCAACTTTGTATTTAGAACCTTGTCTTGTTTTGGTAACCCAAAAAAACAAAAAATGACCGTATTGGTTGAAAAAGTATGTTAAATGAGGCCCTAGATCAAAAACAACTACCTTATAAAAGAGTTCCTTGAGAGCAATCGATGATGAATAAATTATGAGATCAATGTCATCACTCATCAGCATACCCACGGAGATCATTCGACCATACTATTGGATAGGGGAAATGAGACGTCTGTTTTATTCTCCGATTGTACCTAACCTATTGTGCATACCTACTTTAACTTGTGCAACCTGTATAGCATCACATATTCGTATTGCCTAAAAGTCACCCTCGGGGATTATAGGTTCTAAATCTAACGATTAACTTAAAATTATTTCATTTAATCTCGAAGCACAACAATTCAATATCAATAGATTCTGTTTAACTTTCGTTTAGATAGCTTGTATATGTAATCGATATAATATTACACACAAACACAGATCTCGGAAGCAATTAATTACAAGACGGCTTATGACTTCCTTTGTCAGGAAGTTAAATTACAAATTGTTCTCTGAAGTTACACTCGAACAAGAGAATAGCGCATTCAACAGGTTTCGGAGTTTATGAGCTTGAACGACTTCATATTCTGTGCGGAAATGTTTACAAGTACGGGGAAACATGCTTATCTGTATTTGGGGATTAGGAATTGCGTGCAAGAAGTTGCTCAGATTATGATGTTCAGCGTAAATGTTTATCCCTTGTTCGTGCTTAATATCAAAGTGTTTTTGTGGTTTATTAATTCGTATTGAATGAAAGTTAATTCCACTTTCGTTGGATGTGTTGAAAAAGTAATTTGCATTGTGATTAAATGGTTTCATTAATATTAAGACTGCTTTAATTAATTGGTTGTTCAAAGTATCGGCACAGTGTTTTAGGTTGTAAATGGAATTATTTTGCATTGTTCTCCGTGATTCTCAGCATTTGTTTTTGAAAAAGTTATTCAGGGCTCGAAAAAGGTACCAGATTTCTATCTTCTTAATTTTCATAACTTTGAGCGATGAAAAGGAGTAAATTATCATAAAAAAGGATATTTTGCAGCCATATGACATGCAGTCTTTTGTTTTGTGATATTTTGGGTTTTTGGTCCTTCAACCCCAACCCTTCTTCTTTAAGTTGCGTTATTGATAAATTACAATAATATTTTTCTTTTTTTATAAAATCAACTAAGCTTAAAAATATATTATATTAATGGCCTGTAGACGTAAACATCGTTTTATAATCTATTTTCCCTTGTGACCTTTATATAATTTTGGGTGTGGGAAACGAATAAAAACAATCACGGATATTTATTGGAATTACTGAAAAAAGATTTCTGTGGGCTAAATAGTGAAATCCAATTGTTATTCATAATTCATAAAATACATATCCATTCGCTGCAAAAAAGACGTAGCAATTGAATGATTTATCAATTAGTGGACGGTACAAAAAATTATATGCAGGAGATTAAATTGTACAAAGCAAAAAAAATCATATATGAAGGCAAGCGAAATGTAGTTTTTGTGCAAATAGTATGTAATATGTATCCTTACATTCAATAAAACATCAAAAATATTTCCTCTCAGCCAAAACACAACATTGTCAAAATTGTTTGATATGTAAAATATGCCCGCAAATTTCATACAGATAACCCTAACTAAAAAAGGCACATAAACTTGTCTCCTCTGTCTGAAAACCAATATTTGAGCTATACCAAATCTCACAAACTATGACAAGAAATCCCTTGGTCATACAGACATGTCAATGAAAATAAAACAATTACTCACATCTCACCCACATGTTCATATTCCGTTGACACCGAAGGTTGTCTACATTGTCGCTTGTCTTTGACGTTTGTTGGCACCAACAAAACTTGTTTGCTTAGCTCCTTGAATCAACAACTGGGACATCATATCTTGTTCCTTAGCCTTCACATAGTGTGACACAATTCTAGGGTTCATAAATTCCATTCGAGTAATGACTTTATTCACACAGGACCAGAACACCCAGACCTCGTCCACCACACCCTCTAATTATAAGGCCAACACACATTAACACTGTATGCAATCGATTATCGTAGAGTACCGCCTCAGTCTGTCTGCTGTCATCCATGTTTGTTTACTTTCACCCTGATGACATATTACTTGTGGGAGCAGACGACCGACCGACAAACGATTCTCATACAGGAATGCAGAGGAGGCATTGAATTTAAAGAGTCCTCCGACTTTGATCAAATGGATTGATTAAGTCTGAATCGTTCTGGCCATTAGAGCTTCCTTCTCTGTGTTTTTTCTGTTTATTCTTTTATTTATTTACTTTGCTTCTGTTATTTTCGATCGTGCTCCTTCTTTTTGGAGCAATTTATTTGTAAGCTGCTGGTGAATGGACAAACTCATCCGGAATATTGCAGGTGTACAACCGACTTGTCCATTTCCATAGATAAGAGTAATTCTATCGTTTTTATTCTCTCTCTTTTTTTTATTTAACAAAGATAACTTGATACACGTGAATATTTTAGCTTCCTTCCAAGGGAAGAAGATCCTTCTTCGACGTTTGGGAGATTATTTTTTTTTTTAACAATTTCATTACTTTACAGAATACATCCATGAAAAGTCAAAAAGAAATAAAGTATTGGCTTGCGGTTTTTATGGCTCAATTAAGGGCAGCAAAAACTCGTTGTTTCAAGGATCGATTTCGTGAGTCATGGGATGAGGTTTTTCTTTTAATTATTTTTTCTTCAACCACTTCGTTTGGGAGCTTGAACGAATCATTTACCTTTGCAAAATGTTGTAACTTCTCCTACAGAACAATTAAGAATATAACTTTGTTTTTATTTTTTATTGCTTACGAGGAAAATTGACACAGGTTAAAATAAAAACCCCACGCTCTTTACAGTCTAAGGCAATCATTCTATTAAAGCAACCTTTTGTCTATAGCATTCAACTATGGTCAACTGGATGCTTACAGTTGATTACTTCTTTGCCAATAATAAATGCATTTTTTATTGGATTGATTCAAGATCATTCCCAAGTTGTTAATAAAATGTTATGGAATATGCTATTGGATGGTTTTATTAAACACATAAGAAGATTGCTTTCAAAAAGCAATTGAAATGGGACCCAAGTGATGTCTTATATCAGATGACTAGGAATCTGTTTTTATTAATTCATTTAATATGAGACCCAAAATAGACATTGGTTGATCAAGCGCTTGAAATGAAAAAGCAAAAAGAAATTTAACATGATATTTAAACCTCGTTAGTAGGGTGGCCAGTTTATACTTCATTTAAGATCTACATATATGCATAACAGTTTTGATTAATCCACGACGGATGTCCGAAAAGGGTTTAACACAGTGAAAGGGCTACTTTCAATAAACGTCATTGTAAAATAACACATTCATTGTGGTGAACATAAAATATAGTCTGCACGTGCTATATAAGAAATAGTGTCGCAACACATCCAGCTCTGCTATGTAATCTGTCCGAATGAAGAATTTCCTCTCAAAGGTTGTGTTTGCTGTTCCAAGTTAATATTCTTCTGCGGAAAATGACTCTATTCCTCTCCGTAGTCCAAGACACATGTTCGCGACAAAAACATAGGTGTTGCAGTTTTGGAAACGTTTGTGGTTTTGTCTTGATTTTAAGTCATTTTTATAGTTTTTTTTTTATACGATTTTAAGCCTTTTTATAGCTTTCAAAGTAACAAGACATTTTAAACTAAATTTTGTTTAGGTTTTGTGTGAGTTTTCGACGTCTTTCGCTAAAGTTAGCACACTGACTGTGTCTGCCAGGTTTTTTTTTTTTTTTTTTTAACAACATACTTTGATTTACAACTTAAGAATTTTGATATTATAACATTTAATTTTCTCTCTAGTTTTGTTAGTACCCATATATCATATATGTTAGGGCAGCGAGACCCAGGCCAAAATGTAGCGCTTAACTTCTAGTATAGTTCCACATCAAAAAGTTATTTTCGAAAAAAAGTTTCGTTTAAACATTCTTACGGGAAGGTATCGATATGTTTACTTTTTGCGAATGTCCTTTTTTAACAAAATAATTTTTCTTGCTACACTACCCGAAATTTTAAGTTTTCCGTTTCTGTCTTAAAAACATTGTTGACACGTCGAGGATGGTTTCGAACTACTAAAACAATACAAAAGGTGCATTGTCCTTGCAGGAATAATCCCATGAAATATATATATCTTATAAAATCAAACTTTTCCATGAATCATGTGGGATTCGTAATTTGCAGCCATGAATCATGCATGATTCATAATTTTTTTAAATGAATCATTTGATTCATCATTTTCAGCCATATGGATCATGCATGATTCATTATTTCTTACAATGGATCATATTTGGTGCATCATTTTATATCACGAATCATGTATGAAGTATGACTCATACTCTTTTTCATGCATCATATATTTAGCTTCTTAGTTTTGAACCAATAGAAACAGTCGTTGACAAATGGTGTGCGATTACGTGGTTGGCGAGATTGACGTGGTTGGTCTCGATGAGTGAGTAATTTTGAAAATTCTGAAATGAGGTGAGCGACAGGTGAGGACGAAGAAGCATCCTGGCTCTGAAGATCGCTGTTCACTGTTGAGGGTTGTTGAGTACCGACGGCGTTAAGATGGCGTAGTTCAACGTTTTCCATAACGGTATCAGCGATTTTAGTTTTTTTGGCGGGTGATCCTTTTACCATTATGGTTGCGGTCTGAACAGATGGAGGGAGGCGTGAAGCCCACAAATCAATGAGTACCTGTTCGCTCAGTGTACCTTTTGCAGCCTGGACCATTTCGTTGTAAAGTTGACTAGGCTTTTTGTCACCAAGAGGCATGTCATGCAGTACCTACACGTCGAAGTCTCTTTTGATGGCTATCAGCGAAGTACTTCGTCAAGTTGGTTCGTATGTACTCATATTTTTACTTGATTTGGAGCAGCGTCGATGATTGGTCGGAGCTCTGTTATGCGTGCGGGTGGCTATTGCGAGCACACAGTGTCAAATTTTCTTCCATCGTGTTCAATTCCTGAAGCTCGAAAGTAGAAATCCAGTAAGTAGAACCAATTGTCGATATCTGTTTCAACAAATGGTGGCATATGAAGTTTGGCATAACAATTAGCTGCTACAACCATTTGTTGGTTATCCCTCTCAGTAGCGTTACTTTCAAGATTATCCGTGTTAGGCATCGTCGGGGTCACCAATTTAGCTTCTTAGTTTTGAACCAATAGAAACAGTCGTTGACAATTTTAAAAATGAATAAATTTATTTAAGAAATTTATAAAAGACGAAATTGCTCAAGTTTAAATGGAAGCTAAGTTATGAATAATCAAAAAGAAAAATATTTTTAGAAACAATAATGAAATGTAAACAAAATACGATAGTTTTTTCCAAAACAAAAACTACAGTAGTAACAACAGCAAGTGTTCCGCCACATATATGACTCATGGTTTGAAAAATAATTAAAGTAAAAATAACAAAGCTGGAATACTAAACATAGCTTTAACACACATTCGGAAAAACTCGAAATATTGCAATGAAAGAAATGATACTAAGAGGTAGGTACATTTTATTCAGTAAAAGAAACATCACAACCATTACCTTTCACATATTCATATAATTTTGAAATTTAACTGAATTAATTTAAATAGACAAATAACAAATTAACCAAGTTTCTTTCCGGTGTCAGCTCCGTGTGTGCCAAAAAAAAAAACACATTATTACCTCACGACTTAAGTGCTTTCTTATATTGATTTAGTTTGTTTTTCCCAGTATTTGTGCACATTTATATTAAGTGTATAATTACCCTGAATTTCTTCATTTCCTTGAAAACATTTCCAAGAAGAGTATAATATTCTTTTGACTGAATTTATAAAGTGACACATTGTGCTAGACAAAAGTTATTTGACCTTGATACAACGCAGCTAATGATACTTAATTATAACGTCATGTCATATCATAAGACTTATCGAAGGAGTGCTCAAAATGTAAATAAGGTCCCTATTTCATTACGCTCCTAGCCCTGGTGAAACATGATAAACAAAAGTAATCAATGGTTGGTTGGTTATGTTTCACTTGAAAGAAATCGATCTAATTTTTAA
The DNA here is from genome assembly GCA_920937365.1 of Sphaerophoria rueppellii. NCBI lineage: Eukaryota > Metazoa > Arthropoda > Insecta > Diptera > Syrphidae > Sphaerophoria > Sphaerophoria rueppellii. The sequence continues at coordinate 25,214,840 of CAKKXW010000002.1, read as the reverse complement.
GATAAACAACTGATTTTGTTTTTTTTTCTGTTACGTCACTGCGACCGTAGAACTTAAGTACTCCTAATTTCATTACAAAATCACTCTTGAAAACCACCAGACATTCCAATTACAGTAATTTGGCCTTAAAGACAACTTTTGGAGCTAAATGTTCAATGTTCAGCCAATTATTCCAACCAATTATCCAGTATAATGGATTCCTTTAATCTTCAGTCTAAGCTGATTTGGCGGAACTGCTTAACCAATTTAAATAAAATTTTAAATAAATCATTGTTTAAGTTTTTTTTCAGTTCCTTTTATTTTTCACAATAAAAAAAAAATCACATCCTCCCACTTTCATTTCTAAAGGCTATACAATTTTTGTTATTTTGAAATTTTCTTTACTGCAGCGCAATATGTTTCAAGCAATCAGCTTTAAGAACAGAATGCAAATTCATAATATTAAATTTTCACCCATCTCTTATCATCTTCACATCCCTTAACAATTCTATTGTCACACAAAAGTAACAGAAGCAGAAAATATCCTTTTGCTGAATTACTTTTGTTCATTCATTTCAGCACAAGTTCAAGAAATCCATTGATGTGATCCGCACACACAACCGAAGAGTTCGTTTAACATTTTATTAAGAGATTATGTATCCACTTCACGTGAATGAGGAAGATACGAAAGAAAGGCCTTTAGTCATTTGACATTTTCATCATCTAGATTGGTATTGGGACGCCTGAATTCCTCGTGCGACAGCCGACACGGTTAAGTTATCCTTGAGGGAATCGATGACGTTATTCTGTGTATCAATAAAGAAGTACATATTTAAGAAGGTATGGTACTTTCTTTTTAGGAGATGATTATTAATTTATTTTTGGAAACAAAAAAGACATTGGATTTGACGTTGGAATTTGTCGGGCAGTGGTTGTTTTTGTTTGGATCGAAAGGCCGATAATCTAAATGAACTACCTATCTATAAGCTTTTTCTTTTGTCGAGACATAACCTTCGCCATAACTATTTTAACTATCTCTTGAACATCGGTTAGAAAATGTCCCAATTTTACGAAAAATGTCAAAAAATTAATTTGTGATTTGGAGTTGACCTTTACCAAGGGTCCGTATCGCTATAAAAAGCCGAAATATTTCGACGAGGTGCTTTTACCATTTAATGTTCATGGTCGCAAAAATAGCTTCTGCAGCTTCCATAATTCCAGGAAAAAATAGAATTTGGCTCTGTTTCCTTGAGAGAAAAATGTTAGGCAATAAGACCATCAACGGTTATTCAAAGCGCGAAGCATCATCGAAATCGAATATATCGAGGAATGAAATGAGAGCTGTTCATCCTCTTGTTGATGTCGGCTTTGATGGCGAAAGTAAATTTCTTATTTGGGTTGATAGAATCGAAGTGAGATGTTTGTTATTCGATTTTCTTGAAAGTTAAATGACCAATTTGACTTATCTACTTAAGATGTATGTATATGTTTGCATCATCGATATTATAATCTAAATGTGTATTACATGTAAGCGGTGCATTTCGAAAGCGGGATTCAGCACTATTTTATCCCGAAATTATTTTTTCGTATTAGAATTGTTGATTTCAAAGTCAACTTTGTATTTTATTAAAAAAATTAAAAAAAAAAATTAAACCCATTCGAGTGCTTTCCCTTAAGCATGCAAAATTTGGAACTAAATGTATTTACAAAAAAGTAATTGCTTATATAGAGTTATTTGAACGGAAAATTATAATGCTTCGTTCTCCACGATTCTCAACATTTCTTGTATCCCAAGACTTTTGTTTTTGTTTAGCCCTATTTAGCTGTTAGAAAAGTTGAAAAAGTATATTCGATCTCCATAATTCTCACAACTTTGAGTGTCGAAAATTAGCAGATTTTCATGAAAAAAAATGATTTCAATTCATTTTTTTTTTCATTTATATATTAGAATGTTATAAAAATTCTTAGCAACTATAAATGATTATTTTGAAATAGGGATTTAATAATGGCAAGTATTGAATTTCGTATAAAAAAGAAGTTGAGATTTTTATTAAATATGACACTAAGATGATAGACAAGTAGTGGGTCTGGTGATTTCGTTCGTTTGTCTGTCTGTAAGCGCACCTACAGCCTTGACCACTGCTCCGATTGACTTCAAACTTGAAAATTAGAGATTTGAACGAATTCGCGTACTTCTTTTTTTTTTTTTTAATCAAAACTTAGGATAACCACCATACAAATTTTTCAGCCAAAAACCAAAAGTTTCAATCTTCTCAAAAACTACTCTTGAGCCCTCCGCACACGAAGCAACGGTTTTTCACTACAGTCGCAAATCAGTTACTCAAGCTGCTGTTTTACAGCTAGTTTGCGATCGATTTGTGACTTCTCTCCGCACATACGAGTGCGACTGAATTTTGACCAGTTGATAGTTGTTCGATTAGGACGTGTGTTTTAATTTTGGTTTTTCATAAATTTTTATAAGATTTTCACCGAGCGCGTCGGTCGAATTCTGAATCGGTGCTCTGAATGAAAAAAGTATAAAAAATTTGATGCTCTGAACACACTGAACTAAAAAAGAAACACAATTTTGAGTTTGACAGTTCAGGATCTGTTCAGATGTAAAAGAGAAAAACGCCTATAAAAGGTTGAGTGTGCAGTTTTACCGTAGCTTTACATTGATGCCACAGTCTTAGAAGAGGCCTTACTTATACCAATATCAAATTTGAAAAGAATGTTTTCTCAACAACTCTTGGTTTATTTTCAATAAACCGTCATTTTCAGAAATGGAATTTTCAAATGAAAGTATAAGCCAAATGCAAACCGAAAACTGTATCATTTGAAAGAAAGGGTTTTTAAAATTTGAAGTACATAAGTACGAAGACAATCAATTTTTTATTCTTTTAAACACCGAATTACTTGCTAATGTGTGAGCCAGGACTTTGTCCAACTTAACTTACTTGTTTCTCAATTAATTGAAAAATCCTATATGGCATTTATTCCTTGTTTTATTTGCTTTATTTGTGTACTGCTTTCATTTGAGTAAACTTTTCTGGCCTTTATCCTCCAGAAATTTTCGGTTGGCTTAAGGTCAGGACTACTGGGAGACCGTTAAAAACTCTGAACATAACTTGCATTGTGAAAAGGAGCAGCAGTTTGCCATTTATCAAGCGAAGCAAAAGTACGCTACACCATAACACTTACACCTCCAGAGTTCAGACTCATTTGTATTTATTGTTTTTTCGTCCCTTAAATCACGCCAAAAAAAGCTAAAACCGTCGGGGCCATCCAAATTAATTTTCGTTCATCACTAAAATGGTGACGTGATATAACGCCCGACGAAATAAGGCCCCATCTTAAAAGGGGCCTTATTTCCATACTGAAATTGAAATAACACCCGACGGTCCTTATTTCAATTGCATTATGGTAATAAAGCCGCATTTTACATGGAAATAAGGCCGCATTTTAAAAAAACACATAAGAAAACTTGAAATAGGGCCTGGTTTCCATGCCAACTTGGAAATAAGACCCCTTTTTACCGCTGTTGGCAAGCTCTTACCAACACAGCTCGTACCAATATGCTTAACAATAACTGTTGTTAAAATGTGAAGAACATCTCTTTCATGATTTGTAAATCAGTTGTTTAGGAAAAAGTGCAGTCATAAGTGCTCCATTTAAAAAAAAAAGAAAAAAGTATTATGAAGAGTTAATGATGGAGAACAATTTTTTGATTATTTGCAAAAATTCAAAGTTTCAAAAATTTTAATTCCCAAAAACTGAGCTTCAAAAGTGATTGACCTTTGAAAACTTTTTAGAATTGTATTTTGAAACTCAGTTTTTTGAGAGTTAAAATTTTTGAAAACTCGACTATGAAGGCTTTCGGGCCTTTTTTCGTCGGGCGTTATTTCACGTCACCACTAAAAATAACGGATTCCCAATCAATTGTCCACGCCATATTATCTCTTACAAACCTAAATCTTGCTTCTTTGTTGATGCTGTTGTAACTGCATTATCTGTCCAACATTCAACTTATTCCACCTAGCTTCGTGAGGAATCATATTCTTTTTACGGTGGGTTAATAAGCTTGGTGGACCAGATTTCGTGGCAGTATTATAATTTTCGGCCAAATTAAGAAAATTACACACTACGGAAACAGATCGTCCAATTTTCATGCCAATCGATAGATTAGATAAGCCCTGTTCCTTGTGTGTTGTTATAATTGCACTCTTTCATGTCATGCGGCATGTCTTACTTATAAATTATTTTCCTTTCGAAAACCTATTTTGAAATTTTCCAGTTGTCCATTTGAAAACCAATGCACTTTTCCCACCCTTCCATGAGGTTTTTCCATATTTTTTTCACAGAAACCACCACTAAATACAATAGTATAAACCATGAAAATTTCACAAATATCTGTTGGGCCATTTCGGAGTCAATTGGATATTATACAAACATACATCCATTTTCGTATATGCAGAAGATACTTACTTACTTACTTATGGTGGCGCTACAGTCCAGGTCGGACCAGGGCCTCACCCAACAAACTTCTCCAGCCAGCTCGGTCCCTGGCTAACTGTCTCCAGTTTCGCACGCCAAGTTGGTTCAGGTCGTCTACCACCTGTGTGCTCCACCGGAGTCGCGGTCTTCCTCTTCGGCGACGTCCTTCCGGATTGGATTCTAAGACTCTACGAGCCGGAGCTTTATTTTCCATTCGCCCAACATGACCCAACCATCTAAGTCCTTGGACCTTAACTTTTCTGGCTAGGCCAATGTCGCTGTATAGCTCGTACAGTTCTTGGTTGAATCTTCGTCTCCATTCTCCATTAATGCAGCCACGACCAAAAATCACTCGAAGAATTTTTCTCTCAAAGCAGCCCAAAGCGTTTTCATCAGATGTTGTCATAGTCTATGTCTCTGCACCATACATGAGGACAGGGATGATGAGGGTTTTGTAGAGTGTCACAAAGTCCTTAACTACCTCGTAGTTAAATCTGTCTATGTTGACGTTTGCTCCAAGACGTCGATGTTGGTTGTCCTTTCTTGTCGACAGCATTGACTTGGTCTTGCCCTCGTTAACCGCTAGACCCATCTTCCTGGCCTCCGTCTCAAGGCTCACAAACGCTCAACTGACATCACGCTGTGTTCTTCCAATTATGTCAATGTCGTCTGCGTATCCTAGTAGCTGGACGGACTTTTGAAAGATTGTGTCTCTGGTGTTGACATTGGAGCTTTGCACAATCTTTTCAAGAATGATGTTGAAGAAATCGCATGACAACGCATCGCCTTGTCTTAAACCTTTTTTGACATCAAAAGCGTCCGTTAGGTTTTTCCCGACCATGATGGAACAGCGTGAATTTTCCATTGTCATTTTACACAGACGGATGAGTTTTTCTGGGATGCCAAAACTAGACATTGCTCTATATAGTTGGTCTCTATAGACGCTGTCATACGTGGCCTTGAAATCGATGAAAATATGGTAGGTATCGATTTGAAGTTCCTGGGTCTTTTCCAAAATCTGCCGTAGGGTGAATATTTGATAGATTGTGGACTTTCCGGGTCTGAAGCCACACTGATAAGGACCTACCAGGTTATTGACGAAGGGCTTCAAAGAAGATATAAAAAATTAATTTAGAAAAATCATAACTCCAAGGTATTGAAAAAAAAATTAAAAAATCAAAAATTTGTTAAGAATTTTTGTTTAAGATTTTTTTCAGATAAAACGTTTTGAGGTAGAAATTTCAATTTTAATTCATTTAATGTTATTATTACTTAATGTTTTTTTGTGAGTTAAATTTAGGATTACAGGAGCAAGTTTGCCCTACCAAGTCGTGCACATTTTTTTCTGTCGAACTTTTATTTTCTACTCCTACTTTAAAACGCTTTTTCTCCTACTCATTTCTGAAATGATTTCAGATTTTCAGATTTGAGAAATGTTGACGTAATTTGAATTCCTTTTTCTTTTGGTTCCTTACTCTTTGACTGAACTTTGACTGGTAATATCTCTAGGTCATTTTCATTAATTTCTTATGAGTCCGAGTGTTAAATTGTGTTTTTTTTCAAAAATGTTTTTGCATGCACCTATGTTGCTATGCCACACGTTTTTAAAGTTGTCCAAATTTGAAAAACATATTGTTGCTCAAGGAGTAAATCAATACAGCATTTCGAACAGTCATGTCCTCCAATATTGCAAGTAGGTAAAAAGAAGACATCAAAATCGATTAAGTGTCAAGTCTCTCTCTCAAGAAACAGATTCAAGGATCACAACCCCAACCAACATCGAACTCACTAAAAAAAAGGTTAAGTTAAGACACCAATCACCCGGACTATCATTCAACCTTCCATCTTAATTTTTGTTTAGCAAGGATAAGAAGGAATCGTTTTCAATTATTTAACTTGAAGCAGACATACATATTATATAGACATAGGTACACATATCGACTATCGACTACCCTTTCCTGCACATGTAAGAGCATACAACCATTTTGTAGGTTTGTAAAGGACGTTCCTTAATGAATTCCACCTGGTTTACTTAATAGAAAGGTTTTCGTCAAGCGTTGATTTATTTGTGTAATTTTGGCTTAGCAGCCAACTAAATGTATGTAATTTGTTGGTTTTGTAGGGCTTTCAAGAGACAATATATGAAATTAATTTAAGTGGCACCAGTGAGTGGTGAGGCAAATTTGGGGTTATTTGATGGCTATTACAAACATTAAAATCGAATTAAATTCGCTTCAACTTTCAGGTTAAAATTATGAATTTAAAAGGTTAAAACATGATACATTTGAGTTGATAGAATGAGTTTGTCTGCAATTCAAAAGTTCAAGAATGTCAAACCAAAATTCAGTTACTTTTTTCTCATTTCATTCATTGTGCTAAAAACATGAGACCGCATGTAACATCAGGTACATTTATGTATGTATGTTATGGATACAGAATTTCAGCTCCTTTTGTTATTTCGGTAACTTCTGTTAAATAATCTGATTACAACACGTGTCCTAATCTCAACGAAAAAAAGCTAACAAATGTGATAAAATGGGCGTCAAAGTGACTGTGGAGTGGATTTCTACCTTTTATTAATTATAAACATACGAATTACGTAATTTAAATGATAGGGGATTGTGTGCGTTGCGTGGGTTTAAAAATGTGGAATGTTTTCTAAGATGCTGAATACCTCAATTGCTTAGCCAGGTTTTTCCACAAAATTAAAGGATTATACTTACACAATTTTTGGAAGTGTTGATGCTGCTACTTATAAATTGGAAGAAGTGCTGGAGTGAAACAGAGTTCATTTTTGTTCTAATTAATTTAATTGCTAATTAGATAAAATCAGAATCACTATGTTAAGTCGAACGATTATTCCTGCTGAGTAATGCAATGGAATATTATTTTGCGGTGAGGATACAGCTTAAGTCTTACGAAAACATTTAAAGTGAATTGTTTAAATAAAAAAAGAACAAACTGTGAAATTTTGTAGGTGATTAACGATTTATGTTACACTAAAAAATCGCTTTTTCAAACCTTGAAAACATTAAAACAAGAATAAGTATTTTTCAATCGCACGTCAAGGTGACTCACACTCGATTTCTTGCTTATAAGTTACAAATAAAGTTATACGTTTTAATATTTTTGTATTGTGCAATAAATTTATTTTTTCTTGCAACAAATTTCACATCATTCATACCCATTTTAAGCTTTGTAAATTTCGAAGTTGTGATGTTCTCTTGTTTTTTCTCAGCTGAGGGAGGTCAGCGGGTCCAGGTTTTTCCAAATAAATAAAACTCGGTTTTTAAAGAAAATTACGATTCAGAGTTATTTATTGAAATAAAAATATAAAAATATAATAAAAGGCGGATTCCCAGAACAAACGGCGGCGAATGGGATTCAATCCCTAGTTCTAGGAATTTAGTGGTGGGATAATTGCCCTAGTTCCGAAAGTATGGGATTCATTCCCTAGTCGGAACAATAGAGTAAGTGCGGCAAATGTGGCCTATGCGGGTAATATGGCCCACCCCTGTATTTCCTAAACCAAGACCAATAGCAAACTAAAAACAAAAGCATTTCGAACATTGGCAATCTGGTTTAATTACAGCTTTTCGTGGTAAATCTTGGGCGACAGTCTTGGAAGTTACAAGGGGTAGTTTGGTTTTTATGCTTTCGATCTAATTTTTTGCTTAGTTTGTTTAAGTGTATTTACATTGAATTTTGTGTTAAAATGGTAACTGCTTTCTTAAATTGATATCTTTAAAGTGTTTTCTTAATTTGTGTGATATCATATTAAAATAAAAAAAAATTATGAAGTATGTTTAAAATTTAAAGTAGTGCAAAATCACAGTGTGTTTAATATGGCCTACCCCATGTGTGGGTAATAAGCCGAGTATGCCATATTTGACACGTTTTTTTCATTAGGGAACATTGAAGGTTCTGACAGCGGGTTCTAAATGGTGCTT
>CAKKXW010000002.1:24905266-25191271 GCA_920937365.1 Sphaerophoria rueppellii | reverse complement strand
GAGGGGGGGTAATTGTGTCGAGGGTAGGTTAGTATGGGTTATTGGTGTGGGTTAGTTTGGTTTTAATGTGTTGTGTTGGGTTGGTTTTTGGTTTGTTTGTTGGGTGGATTGGGTGTAGGGGGTTGTTTGGTTGTGGTGTGTTGTGTGGGTTTGTGTTTGTGGAGGTGTTGTTTTGGTGTGTGGGGGGGGGATTGGGGTGGTTGGGTTTGGTGTTGTGTTTGGGGTTGGGTTGTTGTGTGTTAGTTATTTTTGGGAATTGTAATGTTTTTTGGTTTTTTTGTTTTTTGTTTTGTTATTTTGGGTGTTTGTTTATTGAGATTATGGTTTAAGGTGGGGGGTATGGGGGGGGGGGGGGGGGGGGTTTTTGTGTATTAGGGAGAGAGAAAGAAAAGGGAGGGAGGAAAGGGGTGTTTTTGGATATTAGGGTTGGGTTATTTTGTAATAGGTGGTGCATATATTGAGAATCTTTAGATAATATTAAAAAATAGTTATTTATAAATGCTAGGGATTCGGGTACATTATTTTAAGTGGGTATCAATTTATTGGATTTGGTTTCTTCTAATAAAGGAACCCAGCTGTGAAGAGAAACAACCGAAAATCAAGATACCACCGAAAGATTTCCTGAAAAACGATTGGCGAGACGACTGCCCAAATCACAGTTGCCTGCAAAAAAATCATCTCTTATCATGACAATTTACTCCTGAAATTAGTGAGAATTATAAGAAAACAGGCCACACTCTTTTAAAAATACAGAATTTTAGTAGACTCAAATTATGATAATCATGGAGAACGAAGTAAATTAATTCTTAGTCCACTAATTGTTTGTAATATTCTTGATGATTGTGTTCCATTTTGAACGATGCGATGAGTTGTCTCCGAACATATGCATGTGAAGTTTTCATCGCCTATATTTCGTGGCCAGAGCTATTGGGTAGACTGTAAATTTATGAATTTGTAAATTACATCATACATCTCTTCGGGACCATTTTTTAACTACCACTCTCAATAATGCCACACAATCCTTAACAAATATCTCTACATACCTTACACTTCCAACAATTTGATCTGTTACGAACGATAAAATCTCAGACGAACTATGCCAAATCTTTTCATTATTCCATTCAAACCCAGGTTTGCATCCTCATTTATTTTAAAAGCCAATAGTACAAGCAATTTTGGTCGAAGCAATAGCAACATTTCGCCTATCAAATTTGTCAAACTGCATCTTCTAATCTATAAAGCTTTTATGTCACAATATAATCCTCACGTATCTCTGCACAAAAACACTACCTCCGACTAAAATAAGGACCTAATTTGTTCTATCATCAAAAGCTGACAAGCTATTTGCCAAGACATTAGATCCCTTATCTTCGGGGTAATGAGCCAAGGAATAAAAGACAAGCTATTTTATTAAGCCTTTTCAGTTTTGATGATATACTTGTATGAAATGCTTTGTGTTTCAGTGCTTTCTAAGCATGCGAACCTGCTGCCACCTAGTGGCAAAAATTTGCAATTTCCAAATGGTCTAAGTGTACCCAAATAGAAGCTCGAAACAAGAGCTTTCTTGCTAAACTTCACCATATAAGAGAGACTTTCGAAGCCAAGTTCTCCAACTTGACTTTCATCCACTTCTCTTGACGACCATTTCTCTTCGTCAACCCATTTAAAACATAACATTCTGCTGTGAGTGAAAAGAAAAAGTAAACATAAACATTGAGTATAACAGTTTCCGAATGCAAGAGAGCATACATATAAACACAAGAAGTGCGCACAAGCGAATTCTTTTCCAAGCCATATGAGCGGACATGGAATCCTTTTACAAGTTGTGCTTTAATTTTATATGCGGAAGCTGCCAGAAACAGCCCTTTAAAATGTAAATAAACGAACTGAGTTTGTTTCGAAGAATTTCTTCGTATAACAGTTCTTGAATTGGTTTTAGTCCTTGTAACCGTTAGTCGTAGATTAAATGTGAACGTGATGGTTCGTAACTCGTAAAGTTCGTTTACCTACCGATTTGTCGTGCAGCCGTTTTGTTCTCTAGATAATTATTTTCGAAATTGAAACGCACTTTCATTATAATGTACGAGTTTCGAGTTTGTTTTTTTGTAATTATTGTAAGGTTCGCCATAAATGAGTGCGTGTGAATTAATAAATGATTAATGTATTCGGTTCCGTTTGGCGGCGCGTTCGTGATATCATATCATTAGCTAAAAACATTTAAGTGTTAGTTTGTCAAGTGTGCATTTGAACTAAGGAATCCAAATATCTCAACAAAAGTGTGTAAATGTGTCTCAAAATTTCGATAAAAAAAAATTTATGTTTAGAGTGCTTACAAGAGGATCCTTTTAAACCCTTAGCCCCAGAAGAACAATTATTATCTCCTTTCTCATAAAAAGAAAACGATATTTTTCGAGTGCATCATTCTCCCAACTGAATTGCAGGAGAAAATTACTTCACGTTCGTGTTCGAGCTTATCTGTTTCAAGGGTTTTCTAATCTAAAGCTTGAAACACTCAATACATCGTAGGTTTCGGTTTTTATTCGCTTTTGTTTAATGTTTTATTTTATATTGTTTTATTGTCTACCTTTTGTTATGGCCATGATAGCTCGTTTTCATCTTGCTTTTGCATCGAATGGCTGTTATTCTTAAGGTTTGGAATAAAACAATGCCAAATGGTAAGCCGTAAAACATAAAAGAATAAAAAGACAATTAAAAGTGGGATATGATTTCATAGATTGTAAATCAAGTTTATGGGTTTGTTTTCTGACGCAATTTAAGGTTGCACAGTCGAATATCATATGATAAGGATGAAATTGCCATAACAACCTTTTCTGTTTTTCTTCTTCCTGCTTTTAATAGAGTTGACGAAGTTAATGTTTAGACTTTTGCATTGGTTTATTAAACAATAACTTATGCAAAAGAATCTTGTTTAAGAATGGACATTAATATTTTGTTAGCCATCCTCTGGAATCAGTTTCACGTGAATAGAATCGTAAAAGATTTTCAAAAACAATAACATTGGTTTAACATATATGAAACGGTTGATTTCTAAACAATGGAAGGGAGAAGAGGGATAGCTTAAGAAGGTTCATAGAAAATGTTTAATAGCTCTGGATAACTTGACATTGAATCGGCTTACTTTAAGTTTTGTACTCAGTGGTATTTGAGACAGATCTACCGACCTAAAGGGCATGCATGCGATAACATTTTTGGCTATTGGAAAAAAAAAATATTGTTTCCTCAAAAATACTTTACATTTTCAACTCCGGTTTGAGATATTGAAAAAAAAAATATTAACATAAGTCGCTGTACTTACAATAAGTTGTTAAAATACATAACCTTATGCTTCCTCTTTACTGGAAAATCCTTTCAATTTAATTTTCGTTCATGAGCCTTTTGCAAATAGGTACCTACGACAGAGACTTTCAATTTGTATTGTCTATTTGCAACACCACTAATAGGTAACAAATGTATGCCTCAAAAATTTTTCTCCCCGTCTGATCTGGCTATTATCTATAAAACCTATATCCGTCCAAGGCTTGAGTACAATTCACATCTCTGGGCTGGTGCCCAGATGGAATTCTCCTCTTGGATGGAATTCAAAAAAGAGCTGTTAGAATGATTGGTGATAGAGAGATCACTACGCATTCACCACTTTAGACCACCGTCGTAACGTAACGTGTCTCTCCTTGTTTTATTCGCTACTTTTACGGAAATTGCTCTAGTGAAATAGCCAGTTGCATCCCTCCCCTCAAACAATTCGCCCTAATACTCGCGCTTCTACGAATGCCCATCATTTACCCTCGAGCCCAACTTTGGACGTTCTCTCAAGTATAGGAATCATTCTTTAGCCGTACTACGCGAATGTGGAACTCTCTTCCACACTCTGTCTTTCCCAGTCACTACAATGTCCAAGAATTTAAGACCAATGTACACCGACATTTCCTTTCCAAGCCCTTCCCTTCTTCCTAATGCACTCACTGTGTCTCTGGCATAAAAAGGGTATACAAAATCCCTTAACTGGGTGCAAATTATAAAAAAAAAAAACAAAAAAAGTAGCTCCTAGGAGACGAACTGTTCAAACAATTTGTTTTCGTTTATCATATAGTAAAAACGACAAGTTGTTACTTTGTGGTACCTACACTTTATACGGACTACAAGAGCTATGGGGCATAAACGAAAGGGTATTCGATGCAGATGTGCAGTGACTGTATATTATTAAAAAATTCGAAATTGCTTAAAATAATAAATTAAATTTAAAATTAAAATTATAGTGAGGTAATTTGTTTTCGCGAAGAAATATCAGAAATGTTGTTAAGAATTGAGGTGGGTTTTTCAGTAGTGTTCACCACATTACAAAAACAATTGGAAATTTCAATACACAGTGGTGTCAAACATCTGTTGTGCAGGGTGTGTCGGCGAAGAATTTCAAAGGGTGCTCTTTGTTGACAATTTTATTTTGAGTCCGACACCTGCGTTCCACATGACTAACTTCCCAGAGGAGAAAAATAAAATAAAGCATTCGCTTGAAATCATTTTCAATTCCTTGTAAGAAATTAAAATTCTTATCAGCTATGCTAATTAATTTTTCTTGGATTTATTTATGATATTTTATTACACAAAGCGTTCGTGTTTTCAGAATTTTTACTTGAATTGTGTCATATAGCCATATTTTAATATATGGCTATTTGTTGCTTTGGTAATGTGTCATTTGACCATATTTTCTTGTGTCATTCTGCCGTATAGTCAAATGACGCTTTCTAAAAGCTACAAATAGCCATATATTGGAATATGGCAATTTGACGCATTTTCAAAGCGTCATTTGACCATATTTGGCATGGTTCGAACAAGAACTATCTTTTAGATGGTACTTCTAGGGTTGTGCCAGCTTGCGTCTACAAACATTAGTTAATTGTACTCTACGTTCACGATAACCACGTTACTAAAGATTTATTAATTTACAGTTTGTTCAAATTTAGATTTAGAAATCTTTGATGATGTGTTTATAGTTTTTGAAAACATATGCAAAGTTGTTAAGTTAAAATTGTTGCTTTGAATGTATGTTGAGATTTTCTAAAACATCAGTTTTCGTAAAAGAAACTGTTCCAATCAAAGTTCTTGAACTTTGGTGTTCGGTGAGAGTAAGGCATTCTACAAGCACACTATACTTGAACCCAGTTTCATCTTATTGCATCTTTTTGTGACCTAAAATAACTGAGTTTTTTCAATTACATTAACAGCTCTATCGGAAAGATATTTTTTTTTGTATTGATGGGATGTTCAGTTTTTCTTGCATCATGTGGATGCAGACGTGAGTACAATTTCTGCAGTACTAAACCTAAACTCAGTCACATGTCTAACAATATTATTAAAAAACATTTGGAGCTTGAACCAAAAATGAAGCAGGTACAATAATTGCTAGCGAGCGAAAAACAATTGATTCTCTTTTGGGCAAAATTTGTTCCGATCGTTTCGCTCCCAATCAAACAAAATCGATTTTGAATGTTCCAGATCGTCATCATCCTCAGACGAAAGTGAAAAAATATATCTCAAAATGAATCATTGCAATGAAGCACCTACTTTCCAGACACAAGCATGCTTACAATGATGCTTGTAGTTCCTTTCCCAAATTAAAGGAAACGGCAGCATTTTTAAAAAATGAATTGCTCTGCCTGTTTCTTTATGCTTGATTATTTTTTTTTTTGTATCAAAACGTAGTGTGATTAGGTGCGTTGGCTGCTAAGCAGAACGTCGTGGGTTCGAGTCCTACCTGGCCCATAGTTTTTATTTCATCTTTCACGGGCACTGCCTCTTGCGGAGAACAGACAAAACTTACAAGAGTATCATCTGTCATGAAAAAGTGCTTCTCAACTTTGCCGTTCGGAATCGGCGTTAAATTGTAGGTCCCCTCAATTCTTCACACGCACCCAGAGAATTGTTGAAGAGAGTAAGCCACTTAGGCCTTGGCTCTTCAAGAGCTGTCGCGCCACTCTTTTTTATCAAAACGTTGCAATAAAATGTTTGAGGTCAGTTAATTGCCAAATATATTGTATTTTCGTTTTTATTTTAGCAGTTTGAGAACAAGTTTGAAAGTGTCGTTTGGCCATAATGATGAATTGACACATCACCAAAGCAACAAATAGCCATATTTTAAAATATAGTTATTTGACACATGAAATATGGCCATATGGCATGGCACTCCAGAGTGATTCAGTTTTTGGTGGACAAATTATGTATAAGTAAATAGCACAAAATGATAATTTCTTGCAACTGTAATAAAAAGTGAAATTATTTCCCAATTTGTGTGGGATATAACTTCACACACGTGAAATCCTGGACTCCATATGAATGCAGTAAATAATTGCCAGGAATAGTCTTGCAACAGATTGAAGAATTCTAATTCTATTTTTCAAAAATCCTCTTGTGTCATGACAATGAATTCCTGAAATTAACGAACACTGAGAAAACGGGCCACACTCTTTTATAAAATAGAATTTAAGGAGACTCGAATTGATGAGAATCATGGAGAGCGAAGCAAATAAATTTTTAGTTCATTAATTGATTATGTTGTCTGTGTTCCATTTCGTACGACGAAATGAGTTTATCAACAAACAATGTTCGAAATCCGTATTTTGAACTTATCAATGCTTTAAATGGAAAATAGTCATATCATATTGGTGATTGAAGTTAAAAAATGTACCTGAAGAAAAGAAAAATGAATTTCTTTCATCATGTTTTCCAAAACGTTATGTAGAATTTGTATGTTTTGTGTATGTATGGACAGCATTACTCAACATTATTATTTTAAATTTTAAAAGATTTGGTTGAAATTTGTTGATGAATCTTTATGCGAGTATGCGAAGAAGAACTTCACGACTGTTAAGCGATCGATCAAGTCACAATCTAACTTTATTAACGATATTTAAAGCATCATCAATATTATAATGAATAATGGTTTGCGAAACTGGAGGCAGTTTGCTATTAAAAAAAAAAAAAACAATAATAAAATATTCTCTAACGAATCCGACCATTTTTTTTTTTAGTGAAACAGACCTAACATTTTTTGTCTTTTAGTTAGCCCTGCGATAGAGACGATAGAAAAAATTATATATGACTCCTGCCGATTGTGTACAACAAATTATAAAACCAAACAATGGGCTGCTAAAAATAGTATAAATTAACGACATGGAAACAAGCTCAATGACAGTTATACACGCTCTGTGAACGTTGAGGAGAATACAAATTTCAAAAAAATATAAATATTCCATTCAAATAAAAACTTTCTATTGTTTTTGTCTTATTTAATAAAACATTGCATAATACATTTTATGAAAAATAAATATTCTCAATTATAAAGTCACATACCCAGTGATTTTTGTTTGCATTTAAAAGACATACAAAAATGTTAACACTTAATAATGTGGTAGGTACTCGTCGAATTCTTTTGCATGAAATCACCTCTAAGACCGTTCATAAAGGACATTTTCTTTTGGAGTAAGTAGGAATTGAGGTGTTTATGTGAACTTAATAGACGTGTACGTACTAAATTGTAACGTCATAGTTTTTTTTAATACTCCATCGAATCCATCAAGCTCTACTTCTTTACGAGAGAGAGACGAGGTTGAGAGTAAAAATGTTTTCCTAATGAAGAATAACCAGTTAAACATACATTTCAAACTAGACGTTTTATTTCAAGAAAAATATTTTTGAAATTTCAAGAAAAGTATTCTTGAAACACTTTAACAAGTTGAAATTCCAACAAATTCCAAGCAATGTTACGTTATCCGACCTTGAAAAAAAAAAAAACAAAAAAAACAAACAAACAAAAAACACCTGTGAACACACGATGAAAGTTGAACCAATCATCCTATGACTGATACGTTGATAAAAAGAAAACGCTTCTTTTGTTATCTTAAAAGTTTAACAATATCGGAAGTAAGTCCTAAAAATAAAAGAAAAAGTTTAAAGTTTGAAACAAATTATGAGAACGCCTATGCTCTAGGTTCACCAGTTTTGAGTATTTGTCTTCTCAATTCGTTGATACATTTGTGTGTTCAGAAGAACGATTTGCTCACCTGTCGATTTCGACCAAAAACTAACTGACGTTATTCATCCTAATTTATAACGTTATTGAAAAGCAAAGTCGTAGAACTTGATAGGTACGGGATATTGTTATTATTTTTTATGCGGATTTTTATTTAAATTATTTATTTATTATATTTATTTTACTGTAAAAGCAGACCCTAATATTAAAAAAATTGAATTGATATTACTTAAGGCTTAATTTATTTAAATGTTTTAATGTTTTTGTTTCGAAAAAAAAAAAAACAAAACAAAAACAGGAATAATTTATATGGGTTGATAGCATATGCCTGCAGATGATAGCTGTTGGTCCTCTACGGAAACATGAATAAAACATTATCCATATTAAATTACAGTACATAGTTGAAAGCATTCGAAATCGAAACAAAATCTTATACAAACCTTTAAACTTTCACAACCCAAGATGATATCTTGAATTTCGATTAATGGTCGTAGTTGACAAAAAACTTTTGCTTGATAGTAAAGGGTATAAGAACTTTTGTGAGACAAATATCAACACGTTAACGATTTTAACTGCAGCTCATCTTATATCTTCAATTTCTTTTCGTTGTTTTTTTTTCTTTTAATTCCATTAATTTAATATTTATTTGTAACTCTATATAAAGGATTTTCCAATAAGAAGTGTTATTTTGATATTCAAAGAAAAATGGCATTTTTTGAGATAAATGATCGGATGTTTATTTCATTATAAAGAGGAAGCACAACATCAGCCAAATGGCCGCCACGACCACGCTTATAGGGCCATATCCTTTTCATGAAGTGTTCCATAACCAAATCGCAAAGTGGCTGCCCTATATCCTCGATAGCCTCACGAATTCCATCTTTGAGGTCTTGAATCGACGCTGGGCTGTTGTCATAGACCTTATCTTTCACGTGGCCCCAAAGGAAGAAGTCGCCTTCGTAATGAAATAAACATCCGATCATTTCCATTTTTCTTTGAACATCAAAATTACACCTCGTATTGGAAAACCCTTTATGTTCGTATAGGGTGGTCCTTAACACAAAATTAATGAAAACACCCACTTCACTGTCGCCAAACAAATAAAAAAAATGTGTTCACGACTGGGTCGTACGAAATTGCTCCTGTATTCCAAATTATAACTCACAAAAATCATTAAAATAGTAAAAACATATATAATTTAAATTCATAAATAAGAATTGAAATTGAAATGTGTACCTCAAAAATACATTTTATTTGAAAAAAGATTATGTCGTACGATTTCTTAAGAAATTGTTGATTTTTCAAATTAAAAAAAAATTACCTGGAGTGTTTTAATTTTAAAAATTTTGCATATGCATAAATTTGTTTAAGAACATCTTAAAATAAATTTGGGTATGCAGTAGCCAAGAATATGGATTCGTTTTTAAGATACAGAATTTAAAAAAAAAAGTTTTAAAATACATATTTTTTTTAAATAGAAACAAACTTTGAAAT
This sequence comes from Sphaerophoria rueppellii, assembly GCA_920937365.1. Lineage (NCBI taxonomy): Eukaryota > Metazoa > Arthropoda > Insecta > Diptera > Syrphidae > Sphaerophoria > Sphaerophoria rueppellii. The sequence continues at coordinate 25,181,733 of CAKKXW010000002.1, read as the reverse complement.
TTGTTTTAATACAAAATATTATTTGAGCAATATATACGTAATTTCCAAAAAAGAAAAAACAATACCCTTCCGACCACAATAGGGGTGCTATACCATCCCAGGCTTGTTTATAGTTTTAATGTAATTTTAATTTTCTTGATATACCTTTCCGCCGTTCTGTTTATTTGTCGTTTAATATCTCAGGTATCAGTTGCTGATGAGTAGTTGCCACGATAGACAATATTTTTTGAGTATGAGGGCAAAAGGTGCATTGGGGTTGCATATCACCCCATGTTGTGGTCAATGTATATGAAAATTTCTATAACATTTTTTTTGAATGTAAGATTTAAATGTTAACGCGCTATTCAGCCACCGAATAAGTACAGACGAACTTGTCTCAAAGAATTAGGATTCCAACTGGCCAAAACTCATAAGAACGAAAGTCTAGATAAAAATTTGCCTCAGGAGTTAGCTGAAGAATTACAGGGTTGTAAAACACTCCTTGGAGTCCAATGAAGGTGACCCTCCTCCAAATAAGCAGCAGGGATCTCGACGTGCAGATTGTTCATGGAAACAATACTACAAAAGCCAGGATATCCTGTCTTAAATGCCAATGTCCTATATACCCAGAACACGCGCTGATCAGACTTTTACGAGAAAATCTTACAAAAAAAAATCTTTCTATGAGGGGTACCGTTTTGGAGCAATACAAAAAAAAAATGTTCGAAGAAGAAAAAAAAAAATCGTAGGAGCCGTTGAGAAAATTAAAACTTTTGGTTTTGGCCAAAAAAAAAAATAAAATGGTGGCTACATAAATTTTGATCTTAAGAAAAAATAAAAAAATTCAACCCACGCGAATTCGCTCAAATCTTAAAGTTTAAAGTCAATCGGAGCAGTGGTTAAGGCTGAAGGTGCGTTTTCAGACAGACTGAATGACAGACGGACGGAATCGCCCACTTTTTCGACTTCTCTAATATCGTGATGTCGTATTTGATCAAAATCTCATACATTTTTACAAATTCAATACTTGCCATATGTATGTCGCAATTAAAAATCTTCTATTTTTCTCGGATTCTAAGTGGAATTCCTGTACTCTGGATCTTTCGTCTGATTTTTGGATTATTCCCATATATCTCCTTTATGTCTTGAAGGATTTTATACAAATTTTGCACAATTATACTAAACAATATCCTTAGTAATATTGCATTTCAAGATATTATAGAAATATATAACCGCATCACAAAAAGATCCAATCGGATATCCATTTTTTCTATATTTCCCAAAAACCGCTCTATACCAGTTTCTTGCAAAATTCTATCAACACATTTATGTGCAATGTTTAAATTATGTTGCAGTTGCATACTCAAAATTTTCATAAGTATTTTAATTTTTCTGAATTCCCGTACGTAGGTACAATATCTATGTACATTTTTGTTTATTTCAAAGTTACCTGGAAATTGAAGTTTTAATAAAAGTTCCATGGATTAGGGAGCTTTTTGCTGTTTCTTTCTTTCAAACGGAAAACACAATGAAAATGGAAAATCTTTTTGGTATAAGATGAAATAGAATCAAACTGCATACGTATGTGTATATCTAAAGTGAATTGCTCAAATCGATCTCGTTGTTATTTTTATTTGATATGTCCTTGTTACGATATGTCAATGTGATCTAAAAATAAAACAGATTTTCAGTTGACACAGCTATCGCCTGGAAAATATCTCCATCCAGAATGCCTTTGAAGTTCGTTTAACTGTCTTTTGAAAATAAAATACTGACATTTGTCTGTTGAAATGCTATTGTTTTCATTTTATTATGTGGTATTAAAATAAAGTTTCTATGAAGTGAATGGTCTAGTTTGATCGTAACTAAATGCATTTGAGTGTATTTTTGTGTCAGGGTGAAGGTAGTAGCTACACTAAATGTCAAACTATAAAATGTCAATTATTATATAAGTTTAATGAGTGGATTTAGGATATAATGGGATATTGACATATTTAACTGGCTAAGTGGAGCAACTTTACTTGACGAAATTGCTCACCATGTTTGTGGATAATTTTTGGTTTAGTACTAGTTTTTTTTTTTAATCCATCTACGTTCCTCGAGGCATGAACAGTCTCTTCAACTTAGATTCGGATCAAGACAATAAAGTAATTTCATTCAAATATCTTTACTCTATACTAATGTATAAAGTATGCATTTGTATGTTTGTCGGTTGTATGTTTGTAATCGATAAACTGATAAGTGATGGACAATTTTGCTTTTATTCACTAATTGTGCAATAGGAGGTTCTGAAAATAAAAGAAATATTTATAAATAGCAGAAAACATTGATTTATATACTCGAAAATTTTGTTTTTAAATAATTCAGGAAACTGAAAGCAGACATCGGTTTTATGCAATGTCTTTCTATTATTCACTTCATTTCATTTCATTTCATTTCCTCTTCATTCTCTTGTATTATATTTAAGGCTGAACTCCTACTTTAGTTTTTTGACCAAGACAATGTTTACACGCGAACTCTTGGGCACGATTTCATGTGCATTAAAATTTCGCCTCATGAATATTGGATACATTCCGGTCTCAGTCAAAAGTTTTGTGTCATTCGCGATATGTAATTGTATGTGCATATGGTTTTTAAATGAGAAACTGGAAAATTTCAAAATGAGTCTTCGAATGGAAAATAGAAAGTTCTTGATGAGAATCTAGGAAAATTCATTGGTTTTCAAAGGGAAAATTACATGAAATTGCAAGTGCACTGATTTGCAAATGGAAAAATCTAAATATTTTGATTAAGAACTCGGAAAACTCTGTGAGAGCACGAAGAACTTCAAGTATTTGCTTATAATTTAAGGTGCATTGTTTTGTCTGTATGTCCGGTTCTGACTCTTAATCCGCTCAATCCTCAATGCAATTTAATAAAATTTCCAATTAAGATACAGCCTGATACGTGAAAGTCAACAAATAAGGAGGACAGTCGAAAGTTGTAGGTATGCATGATTTTGTGAAGTAGTCAAAGCCCAACAGAAGAACGAGAATTTGTTGAATTTTTCAATGAAATTTGCATTTTACTACATGCTTTAATGGAAGTACAAAGTTAGTTGTAAAGCTTAGAAAAATTCAGATATGTAGTTCTCTATTTGGAATCAAGCAAACCACGTTGCATTTGAACAATATCTGTCTTAATTATAATTATGGAATTATGAATTGGAGTTTGCTCTGAAGAGTGGCGAGACAAGGTTCGCGGGGTTGGCTAGTATCACATTAATATTCACTTTTGAAAGTTATTTCATAGTTTCGCAGTGTACCAACTGTTTTTTTTTTTTTTTGCGAATCCACCATGACTAGTGACGAAATATTTGAAAACATAATAATGTTAATCAGAAACCAATCCATCGGACGTGGATAAAAGAGAACTATTGCATTTGACGACAACATAAAATACATATAAAATACATGTTTCTATATAAAATTCTATATCTATTATACTTTTACTGATATCTGATGAAAATGTAGACATTTACTTATGAATAAAATTTAAAAAAAAAAAACAATTAATTAAATGTTCTGTTAATAAGTTGTTATTATTTTTTTTTATCGATTTACTAAATGTTGTAATGATTTAAAACAATACAAAATAAAATAAGCATTCACCACTGTAATTGAACATTTTCGTCACTTTCTTGTATTTACCATCTAAGGAAGGGGTTTACTTGACCCATTTGTCCTTAAATCAGTCGAAAGTTTTCGAGAACATTTAATCACACTTATAACACATATTTTTGTTATAAACTTTTACAGTCAGTGTTTATAAAAACACGAGTGTTATTTGAATTCCTTAATTGATTCCTAATTTTAGCTGTGTTTTACTTGGCACTTAGGTTAGCTCAGTAATCGGAATTCCAATAAAACGCTTAACTCAGTTTTAAACTGAGTTTCGTTCACTGGAATATCAAATATCGAAACATTTCAAACGCAACCTTGAAATTTAGAAGAAAACGGTTTTTCATTATAGAAACTCATGTAAGAACAATTGCTTTCAGATATTTCTCAAGATGGCGCCTCCAAAAGGTTTTGACATTTGATTATATCAAATGCCAAAACCTAGCCAAAAGAAAAACTCCAGTGTCGAATTGTCGAAACTTTATCCTGTCTTAATTACTAACTTAAATTCCTAACTTGTTTTTACTTAATTTTCGGTTGTTGTTGTTTGACAAGTAAAAATTTTACTAAGCTGAGTATAAAATTCCCAATAAAACACGGCTTTTGAAGAAAAATTGTGAAAAAATCACACCCTGTGCGAAAGGGCACAATTAACCCAAAATAATCTAACATAGTACCTTCTGGACGTCTGTGTCACTACGAGAAATCTATGATCAAACTCTGGGCATTCTGCCATCAGAAGTTGGACTAAACCCTAATGATCTGTGAAGAGCTTTGCATGACGAAATTGAAAATGAAATTTAATTCTTTATTCCATCTTTCCTAATCTTGCCTCACTTCGATGAAAACTCACTTCCCAGCTGAAAGAAATTGATTTTTATTTCTGTTGAATAATAAGGCACACGCAACAGACAGGGAAAGTCCCTGAAATTAATTTACCTTTCAACCCATTATTTATTCTGCGTGTCTGCTTATTTGCCCAAAATTTAATTTGTAAACCCTTCAATCCCTCCCCCCTGAAATCATTTGAAGCCTTTTTAACCAAAGGCACCTATACCGTGTTCATTTGAGTAACCCTTTAAGCAATTGGTTAGGTAGATAGCCTTTTAAATCCTATCGCAGATCTCAGATTTTGTGTTTCTTTTTAGCCTTAAATTTGGTATGCTATTATCATTTACATTCAACCCTCAATGTTGTTATTTTGCGGCAATCCGTTTTACTGTCGTTCCTCCAAATTCTAAGCAGCTTTTGGGTTTTCAACCGTCTTGACATTTGCGTCTGGTGCGATTTGTTTTTGAGCCCAACTCCCACAACAAGAAAATATTGACAAATCGTTAAGACGCCTTTAGAAGAGACAGAGAGGGAGAAAGATTTCCGTTGTGGCGGCATTATCCTTTTACAATATGACAATTCAAATCAGCTGGTGTATCATAATTGAAGGGGATTAAACTGCCAGAAGAACTGAAATCATTGGCACATATAGAAGCCTCAGAAGCAATTGAAAACAAAATTATTTCTGATATGGTTTGTTTGCAGGGATCTTGAGTTTATTGTTTGGCTTTTTCTTTGAATCAAAGTGGAAAAGTCTTTTGTGCACACACATGTACATGTACACACGATGAATATTTCATGAGTTTGAAGCTCTGTTTTGTGATTGATTGAAAAAGTCTGCAAATAGACAATATTATTTTCCAACTAAAGCAGAGTTTTCACAGTTGGTAGTCTGGTATTAGAAAATTGATATTTGTTTTGTGGCGCTTATTTATGGAGTTTGCTTGTAATTGCTTAAGAGGCAATCTGAATTCAGAAAGCCAATAAAATTATACGATTATCTTTATCATTTACTTTATTGGCAGTTGGGTGGATGATAGTTTTATCAAGGTTTTATGTATTCGAATTCAAACTCAATTAAGAATCCCACACGAATATTTTAAAGCACTTAAACCAAATACATGGTTAAGATTCTGCTCAGTTTGCTTTTATGCCAAAGAAGGCATTGATTTTACACAAATAACACCAATGCCAAATTCGAATAAATAAACATAGATGTCTGGCTAAGAGGAAATACTTCACTGAATCCTTCAAAGACACCATAACGAGCTTGTTTGTGTATTCGCTCAGCCTAGTCAGGTAGCGAGATTTCCAAGGAAAGGCAAATAAATAAACATCTTATGTATATGAATTTGTAGAACACCAACATAGCAATAGCAACCAAAAGCCGGCGAAAAGAACTCTCATGGAAATGTTTGCATTATAAACCTTTGAATTGAATTTTGTCAGAAGAAAGGAAAACAAATATAATTGAGAAGTCCCTTGGTTTTTCTTAAACAAAAATGTTTTCGAAATTGTTTAAACCTCAAAGAATGTTCGCTCATGTGTTTTGAGCCACAATCTTAATAACTTGAAAAAAGTCTCAATTATTTATATTGCTCCAGACAAATAGCATGCACCCAATTTGTTAGAAGTGGTATTTTTTTCACGTTTGCAGTGGTTAAGGTAAACAAACAACTTTTTAATTTCTGCTTGAATTCGAGGTAGGGTATTAACCTTGAACAAAGCAAATTAACAACTCTGACTTAAGCCATCTAGGTAACATTTTCGAAGAATCAAGGTTCTGTTTGTTCTCAACCAAGTCTTTAATGCAAGTTGTTTTGTATGCTTATGAGTTTGTTGCTTTTCTTTTTAATTTAATTATTCAAAAGTATAGGTTAGGTTAGGTTAGGTTATGAGGGGTGTGCACAGAGTGGACTGTTGCATACACGGGGCCTATTAGTCCATTGTGATCCCCTATAAAAATAAAGGTTAGCATCGATGCTATTCAAAGTTGTCGATGAACGTAGACCGGCTCGTTAACGAACCAGCCTGTGCTATTTATAAATGTCTTCATATTTGCCATTGAGACCTGTGCTAGATCATCCAGTTCTCCAACAAACCTGTTCCCAAAATGACGGAGTCGGTTGGTTTGGAGGTTCGGACAGTCGCAGAGCAGGTGTTTAATGGTTTCTATTTCCTCCTCATCCTGACAGCTCCTACAGAAATCGGGTGCAAAAGCTCCTATCTTGTTGGCCATTGTGCCAATGGCGCAATGACCCGTTAGTACACCTATCAGGGTTTTAATGTTCCTTTTACTCAACGATAAAATATACCGAGTTTCCTTTTCATTAATGTTAGGCCATAAACTTCTAGAGATTACGCAATCGTCCCTGGATTTCCAGGAGTTATTGATCATCTCCTTTGATTTAAGGTCTATCTTTCTCTTGAGTGCCCCAATCGGGACATGTGGTCCCCTATCTGAATGGTCGCTACTACTTGTATCTGCTTCTGACCCTTTCCTGGCTAGTTCATCTGCTATGCTGCTGTGCCCAGGAACCCAGCAGAGCTTAACCTGGTTAGTGTGGCAGATTCTATTTAATTCTTTCCTACAGTTTAAAACTGCCTTCGATCTTATGGTCTCACTGGCTAAGGCTTTTATAGCAGCTTGGCTGTCCACGAAAAAAGTAATCTCCGAGGAGCTTAGCTTTTCATGATGTGCCAATTCAGCTGCTTTTTCAATGGCATAGATCTCGGCCTGAAAGACACTACAGTCAGCTTGGAGTTTATACGCTTCTCTGATGTTGAGAGATTGGCAAAACACTCCAGCACCTGTTCCTGATTCTATTTTCGAACCGTCAGTGTAGAAAGGGATACCCTGTTCACTTATAAGTGAATTGGGATCCCAACCCTGTCTTCCTGGTATGCAAATAGAAAATTTCCGCCATCATGGCTTTGAGAATTTCGTTTTCTACAAGAAGCCAGTTTTTAGCCGAGATTTTCCCATCTGGGTCATCACGGCTTATGATGGCGATTTGTAGGTCAATCGGGGTGGTGTCGAAGCTGCTGGTTTTCTGTTTTTTAGCACCGTCTTGCTTGACTGTCTCCTCCGATCTTACTCTTTTGGATGTTCCTGGTTTCGCTCCAGAAGAGGTGCTCGCTGATGCATGTTCTTTGTTAGCATTGGCTTGCTGTTTCTCACTGGAACTCGCCTGAACTTTACCTTTGTCGTTCCGAGCAGTCGTTATGCAGCCTATCACGTTGTCTTTTAGGACAGCCTAGATTTGGCAGCATCTACTCTTCGCTCTCCACTTTTTGGTGTTCGCTCTCACAGAAGTTTCAGTGGCAGTCTCTGCCAGCTGTCGCTCGAAGTTCTTAACCAGCTTTCTGTGCTTTTTTAGGAGAGCCTTTTCTCTCGAACTGTGCGTTGCAAGATCTTTCAACTCGGTAGTTCTCACGAATCTCTTAGAGGATCTGTAGTTACTACGTTGCCTCGAGGCTTTGAGGATGCAGCGGACTTCAGCGTAGTCTCTTCTTGATTCGGGTCCATCAGTAGCTCGTCCTCGGTTTGACTACCTATAGAAGGGGATCTGTCCGAGGTCTCCGTACCTTTAATGGTTAAACCATCTAGTGCGGGAAGGAGATCCACTGAGAGAATGACCGGTTGTCTTTTTAATTCTCTTTTCTCTTTGTCATTGTTTACTTTAGTCACTGGCGACTTAGCTTCTTGCGAAGCCAAGCCCTCGCCGGCAGCCGTGACTTCTGCCGACTCTTGAACGTATATCCCCGTTCGATTTTTATCTATTTGTAAACTTTTATTCATATTTTGTTTTCGATATACATCTCTGCTTTTTTGTGGTTTTCTTAGTTGTCTTTCTCCGCAGCTGGATTGCTGAAGAGTTAGACGTAAGCCCCCTCGCCACAACAAGGCGAAAACCGTATAAGAACCTTTTCTCATTAAATGTCGGAGGAGTGCAATTGTATATTTTTGATGCTTACTTGCCATTTGATCAATTTGAACCTTTTAAACGTAATTTGTTATTGACCACATCTTGCTATCATTGACATAAATGCTGGCCATTTATAAACATTATGCACAGTAAAAATAATTTAAAACGTTCCCTGTTTCCATATTCCTAGTAAAATATTCAAACTGATGCTGCATTATTCTTTTTTGAATCTTTACATAATGAACACAGCAACACAAGAATTTGCTTTTTCCAGTTACCTGTTACTTACCCATTCCAGGACCAAACTATACCGCATTACAAATTCCCTTGCCATCCTGCAAAATGTCATTCAAACAGAAATAACTGGCTGAGAAAAGAAAACTAACCCAAATCGAGAGCTGGCAGGCACTCTTGAAGTGTTCGGAAAGACCAGTATCCCACGGGAAGATCTCCATTCATTCAAGGACCTTCAAAATACCATTTAATGTTTACTTTTTTCTTCCACCGGAATTTCCATTCGTGTTCAAAAATATATATATACCCTTTTGGCGATGATTGTTGTTAAAGAAGACCCAACTCATTGCCCATCGGGTTTACCTACACTCTAGACTCCTTCCTGTATGCTTGGGAGACCATCAAATAATGTCCATGTCATCCCCAATGCCATTCGAGCCGTGAAGAGAGTTTATAAACGTTCCGAAAGGAAACTTTATGAAAGGATTGTGCATGGTAGATTGGTTTTCTGGGACATCGAAATTACTCTACCTTTGGAATTTCTAAAATGATTGATTAATTTTGAAGACGGTGAAGAAAAAAAAATTGAATAAACATAAAGTTCAAAAGAAATTTGTGATCGAAATCAATTTGAAAAAGGATTCGTTAAGGTGGAACAAATTTACGTCTCCCATATCGATAATATTTTTTACAGCTGTTGCTGTAGAATTTTTCGGGAAAACCCCTTTTAACAATTTACCTCATCCCAGCCCAAAGTGTTAACTTGTCCTTTTGCTCCTTGCTAATTGAAGTGTTGAAATTTTACTTTAAGGCAGGAATACTTTTCTACATCGTTGTCGTCTTCGTCAATATGGTGCTGTTTCATGAGGTAATGAGGGAAGGGTAATCATTTAAAATGTAATTAAGGACTTAAAATGACGACAGAAGAGAAATGGGAAAGACGGTTCCGTATGCTTGACTTTTGATTTTGATTGACATCTCGGAAGTTAGGAACACACAAATTTTTGCCATTTATTTACTCAGGAACATTCAAATAGCGTTTAATGGAGCTGACACAACAATTTGATTTCGTCTTGATTGCTTAAAACGTTTTAAAGGTTCTCCTCTCTTCAAAACATCAATAAAAGTTAAGTATTTTTTTATTTTTTGGTTTTTTGCAACAAAATTTTGGGTGTACCTCCTTTCAATTTCCCTATCAGACGTGAGGGAAGGATGATGATTCAGAAAGTAAGGCCTACACCCCAGTATGATAAATGTCTGTGGTTGAAAAGCACTTAAGATTATTCACGCAAATTATTTTATATGAATTTTAATCAAATTTTTTGATGAGCCAAAGTGATGTCAAACTCAAAAAAAATGTGCAAAATATACGTTTTCCCGGAAAAACTCTCGCTAAGCACAAAAACAAAATAAATTTTCGAAAAAATGTGTTTTTATAGATTTTTGATCTTCAAATATTCAATTTCTTGAAAACAAAACTCAATTCTGATCTCTCGTTGGAAAATTACTTTTCAGTATTTCAGGTTTGAAAAAAAGTTGTTTTGCAAAATTCAATTATATATTATTAAATAAAAAAAAATGGAAAAATCATCGTGATTTTGGGGATTTCAGGACATATTCAATAGTAGTTTGAAAAAAACTTGCAAACGTTTTTACACTAATTTTCAAAACTTGATCAAATATTTCATATAGAACCCGGATAAAGGCTTGCTGGCATGTCAGTTTTTAACCACCATACAGATATTCAATCACAATAAAAACAATTATAGAACATAGTTCATCGAAAGCCTTTCCAAAAACATGTATGTATGTTTTTTTGCAAGCAAAAATCTCAAGTAATAAAAAAATACAAAAAAAAAAAAAATGTGCACGACTGGGTCGTACGAACTTGCCTCCTGCATGCTAAAACTTAATATTTAAGATTACTTTTATGTTCCAAAATTTGCAAAAAGTAGTATTAAAATAAGATATATACTTTAAAGCAATTCTGATTACCTCTTACTTACAGCTTACACTTAACTCACAAAAAAAAAACTCAATATATAAAAATAATTAGAATTTATTAAAAAATTAAAATTTAAAAATGTACCTCGTAAATACTATTTAATTCCAAAAATGTAAATGCCAAACAAATTCAACACCTTATTCTTGGATTTACCGATTTTCAAATTTGAAGTCAATCGGACCAGTAGTTAACCTGAGATGCTGTAAACTTCCAGACAGACGGAAATCGCCGGACCACCTTTTTTCGACTTCTATATCATCGTAATGTCATATCTCATCATCATCTCATATTTTTACTTGTGACATATAGATACTAGCCGAAAATACCCTGCGTTGCCGGGTTTGAGAATTTCTGCGAGAGAGGTAGTTAATAACGCCAGAAAATTCATCATTCATCATTGTTTGATTATTAATAGTAAAAAAGTTGATTTCAATTTACTCACCCGCAAATTTCGTTTTTAAATTCAGGGAACTGACGGCCCGACATCAAATTCTTTTCTCTCTATTTTTCATTTCATTTCCAGTTCATTCTTCTAAATTATATTTAAGGCAGAAATCCTACTTAAGACTTTATGACCAAGACAATGTTTACACCGAACATTAGCAGATTTTTCTGTGCATAAACATTTTCGCTTTATGAATATTGGGTACATTTCGGTCTCGGTCCAAAATTAGTTATAACTAACACACATTTTTAGTAAAATTTCAATGTGACTTTGACAACAAATAACATAATTCTGATCCTCAGTGAGATAGTTACGGTGATCTCACAAATGGAATTGAATTGAATCCAAAATTTTTTTCATCTCCGAAATCTCAGGAAAAAAATTCAGTTAGGGATGCATCGACCAAAGTGCAAATACATATAGGGTTAACAGTGGACACTATGACGTATACGTAACAATTTTTTATTGCATTGCGTTATGGTGTAATAGAAAGTTCTTCATGAAAAACTCGGAAATCTAATCGGTTTTTAAAGGAAAATTGCATGTTATTGTGATTTACAAATGGGTTTTCGAATGAGAAATAGAAAGACAGAGATTGGAAATAAATCCATGCTTTTTTTGAACATCGATGTTGAAAATTTTCTTTTGTACAGAAGTCGTGCCCAAGAGATCGCATGTAAACATTGTTTTGGTCCAAAAGCTTAAGTAGGAGTTCAGCTTAAATATAACATAAAAGAATGAACTGAAATGAAATGAATGAAATGAAAATAGAAAAACGTTTCAAAAAATTGATGTCGGCTGTCAGTTTTTTGAATATACAAACAAAATTTTCGAGTAAGTAGATTAAAAGCAATGTTTTTTCCTATTTATAATTATTTCTTTTTCGTTCAGAGTATCCTACGGCAGATTCAGTGCATCGCAGAAGAATTCTATTACATTTATAAGGTATGACTTTTGTTTGTTTGTTGGTTTATCGTCTACAAACATACAACCGACAAACCAACAAAAGTCTTACTTTATATTAGTATAGAATTATAGCAAGTATTGAATTCGTAAAAAAAAATTTGAGATGGGGATGAGATATGACATTACGATGATAGAGAATCGAAAGAAGGGTCCGGCGATTCCGCTTCTGTCTGCGGAAAGTTTACAGGCATCTACAGCCTTAAACTACTGGTCCGATTGACTTCAAATTTGAAAATTAGAGGCTTGAGCAAAAACTCATATCCCAATTTTTTTATTTTTGTTTTAAGATCAAAATTTAGGGTAGCCACCATACGTTTTTTTGGCCAAAAACCAAAAATTTTCTATTTTCTCCAAAACGGCTCCTACGATTTTTTTTAAACTTCCTCGAGTTTTATTTTTTTAACATTCAATGTTTTTTATGTAAAAAAAAAATTTTGTATTTCTCCAAAACGGTACCTCCCATAAACCGTTTTTTTGTTATCAGATTTTCTCGAAAACTGAAAGTCCGATCAGCGTAAGTTTTTTTCTCGAAAGTACGTATTTATTGTTCAAATATTATTTTGTATTCAAAAAATTTTGAACAATCCAACATTAGAAGTTTATTATGGTTATTTACATGGTCCTTGAAGACCTGCATACCCAAATTTAATTTTAAAGCCATTTAAAAAAATAGTTATACATAAAAAATTTAATTAAAAAAAACGCTGAGACGATTTAAAAAAAAAAAAAAAATTCATTAAACCAAGAAATAAGGTTTAAGTGTGTTTGGTATTTAAATTTTTGGACTTGTACATGTTCAAATTTTAATTTTCTAAATAAATTCTAATTTTTTTTTACGCAAAATCATAAATATTTAGTTTTTAGCAGTCCCGAGCAAGTTTGTACGACCCAGTCGAAGTCACATTTTTTTTTTACGAATTCAATATTTGCCATATATTCTAATGTGTCGCAAGTAAAAACAAAATGCTCGATCTTGGAGCCAAATAACTGATCGAAAAACAATTCTCACTTCCATTTGCAGAGAAAATCATTATCCAGTAACATTTAACAGTACTTAAAGGTTAATTCATGTGAACGAATAAATTCTATGCTGTTGTGTTTGTGGATATATCGACTGTAAAGATTTTATTGAGATATTAACCATACATTCACAAACATAAATAATTGCCATTAAATAAGCCATAATACGTCGGTATTACAAATTATTAAACTTTTTTAGCATTCCATTTGAAAATCTATAGAACAAAATGAAACTGACGACATGTAAAAGAGATAATCATGTAATTGAATTCTATTCAATTCCCATTTTTAATTTCCAATTTGCAAGGATAAAGAAATCAATTTTTGTGTTCTCTTTGTTCCTGAAATCGGTCTTTTTTGAAAAAAGAATATATATTATAAGCCCTCCCATGAATAAAAAACGAAGGTAACCAATCTAAAAGTTTCAACCCAACGTAATAAGTGACTTACAAGAAAGTCACAAATGCCATTTGAACCGCAATGATCATTTTATTCTTCTCTAAATGGATTTTTTAAGGCAAAATATACTTTTTTTAAGACAGTTTAGTCCTTGCGTCACATAAGCACACAAAATGTAATTTATTTTAATTCTTTTTCTCAAGTATAATCGCACTTGAATTTTTTTTGTCTCTTTAGATTTACTTTTTGAATGAAATTTTTCATTCATCTTCTCACGCACGAAACAAAAAAAAAGTCTACTAAATTGTGTTAAGGACTACAACCCTCTGGCTCCATTTTTATCTCAGCGATGATGGGTTCTCAAAGACAATCTCCGGAAGATGATACTAACAGAAGTTAATCCATTCATCTACGCTCTGAAACAATGTACAATTCATTTACATCAAATGAGGTTTTTTTTCCCCAAAGGTCATACTAAGGACTAGAAGCACGAAAGGCCCATCATTATTTCCCCCATAGTTGTTCATCCTGTCCAGCACACTCACATCATATGTCTACCGAAATAAGTGCCTCTTAGTTTCCCTTATGATCTTCAGTCAAAAATTAATTCAATCGAATCAATCAAAATCAATTAAGATTTTGTATTTAAATACATATACAAGCGAATTTACTTGTAGGGATGTCGGGATGTGAGGAAATAAATAAATCAATAGGGGTATTCATGCAACGTCGTATATCCCTCGTAAACTTCGTATAAGGCGTAAGTTTACAACTTCGTATTTCAAATGTCAAAATTTGTATGGAATTTTTTTTAGACAGGGCTGATAAACTTACACAAATTTCAAATTTCAAATCTAGTTGTCATTTTTTTTATGTTATTTTGCTGTGTCAGAACAAAATTCAAATTTAAGATCAAGGTCTCATTTGATTTGTTGTCATTTTACTGTGCTGACCTTCTGACAAATAAAAAATAAAAAAAGGAAATCAAAAGAAGTTTTTTTTCTCTTTTGGAAATATTTTTTATGGAAGTAAGTATTATAAACACAAATGTAGGTATATATATATTTTAATCGCAAATACTCAATTTTATAATTGGTTAAGATACAAGAAGAAATAAAGCGTTCTAAGCGACGCAGACTTAATCCCAGTCATCGTTGGACGGAGTTGGAGACTTTTGAGCTGTTGCAAAATGTTCTCGATGAAGTCAAGTACAAACCAGAATCTTTCGAGGTAAGCTAGTTAAAATTCAAGTTTTTTATTTTGTATTGTGAATTTTTAACATTTACAGAAGCCAACGGCACAAGCTTTTTACACAAAAATTACATCAAATTCCTCCATTTTCAAGGACATTAATTGGAATACTATTAAAAACAAAATGCGGCATTTAAGAAACAATTTTATATCTTCTGTCACATGGCAGGGGAATACAGGAGTTGGGCTTTTAGACAATGGAGAAGCAAAGAGTGTGGAGGAATAAATAAAATTTGTCCAAATTTTGACATACTCGAACAAATTTTTGGGCAACGAAGAAATGTTAACCCTCTTGTTATTTATGAGACCAGCTTTGAAAATGACATTATTATAGAAGATTGGGAAGATGACCAAGGTGAAATATGCAGCGGCGAAATAAATGGTGAAGACTTAAGCGAAACAGAAAAGTCTGTTGCATCTTCCACTATAATAACTTCTCTGGAACCGTGTTCAAGTTCACAGGGTAGCCAATCAGTTTTCAACAATCTTAAAACCAACTTGAAAACTCACAACCAAAAAAAGGCCAGACAAAGCAATTCAAACAATTTGATAATGCTGCTCTCTTTACAAGAAAAAAAACTTGAGCTGGAAATAAAGAAATTTGAGTTGGATAGAGCGACAGAGAGAGGAAATTTGGAGTTGAAAAAAGTCCAAATGCAACAAGACTTCGAACTCAAGAAACTTGAAATAGAAAAAGACGAAAGAGTAAAAATGTATGAAATCGAACTTAAGCACAAAAATGACCATCTGCAATAAATTGAATGAAAATAAAAAATGCGAATTTGTATTTGTGTACATTTATTTAAGTTAATTCTTGTAAGATTTCCAACAAGGCACGTCTCTTAGTTTTGCCCTCAACTTCCGTTCCGTTGTCATGGTCAATAGTTTCAGGTTCTTCTTCACTGTCACTGTCAACTGTAATCTCTTTTAACATTTCAAGAACATCTTGAGTTCCTGTATTTGACATGATTATGTTGTGCAATATTGCGCAAACTAAGATCCATCTACATGCTTGTTTTATGCTTTTATCGCCTCCTATTTGAAGTTTGAGTTCCTTTAAACTGTTGAATCTTTCTTTTAGAAGTCCGAAACAGTGCTCAATTCTTATTCTATTCCCACAAAATCTTTTGTTGAAAATTTTTCTCTGTTGCAAGGAACCTTCAGTAGAATTTTGTCTGAACGGAGTTATCACTGAGGTTGAAATTTTATATGCAGTGTCACCGGCTAACCATTCTGCGCCATTGAAAAAGTTCTGTTTTTTTGTCGTTAATTCACAATTGTTGTAAATTCGTGCGTCGTGCACGCTACCCGGATACCCCAACACCATATGACGAATTTGTAATTTGTAGTCACAGACAGCTTGTACTTTCATCGAGTAAATATGCTTTCGCGAAAAATATGCTTCAGGATCTTCTATAGGAGTTTCAGCTAGTTTAATTTCCGATCCGTCTACATATCCAATACAGTGTGGTAGTTCCTCAAAAGTGTCTGCTACAATCGATTTCCTTTCTGAAGCATCTGGCCAGTTGATGAATTGTTTTTTTAATGTGAGAATGGCCGTAAAAATTCGATCAGTTATAATCTATTGAAATATCTTGTTGTATGTATCAAAATGAAGAAAATACCTATAGCAATTATATTACCTGAACAGTTCCACCGTCTCCAACACCAAACAAACTTGCAATATTTCCAATCGTCGCTCCTTCTCCACTCGAACCCAAACGATATAAAACAATCATCAACTGTGTTTCAACGGGGAGCTGTTGGCATGAACGGCGGCTATTGAACACTTTGTGGTTTTTAATAAGGTCAAATATGACTTTGAAGTTTTCCCAATTGACTCGCACAATTCTCTTGAACCTATCCTCGTCTAAATTTGGCAATACATCTGTTAGAAATTGTTGCGATTTCGGAACAGAATTATGCACAAATGGAACGCAATATCGACTACTTTCAGCAACAATCACAACCAGAGCTAGCTCTTCTAAGATAACTTCAGCTTCATTTCTCTGCTTTTCTATTTACAAAAGAAAATGAAATTTCATAAAAAAGAAAATAACACAACGAAACCAACCGTTATTTTCTCCAAAAACTTCCAACATTAGCAAATTATTGACCGCGAAATCTTCACAGAGCTTGATTGTCTTTTTCTTATTGCTTATTTTTGGCATTTTGACCGATCAAATTATTTATAAGACACTTTTTTAATAAAAATAAAATTTAGAACTGACACTTTGAAGTACTGACACTTTTAAGTTTCGTTTCAAGATTTATGCAGTTTACATGGCTTGCTTCATGAGTGCGTTCATGCAAAGCGGAGCGTAAATTTACGCAATTACGCAATCGACAAATTTATTATTGCATAATACCCTAATATCGAAGGAGGATGGAAAGAAATGTAATAAATGGAGTGAATGTCACTATCTCTGAATATTTTTCATATTTGAGTGAAAGGCCGACCTGGTAGAGAATTTATTGTAACATGATAATAATGTTCCTTTTTTTCTGATGATAACAACAGAGAAATTCTGAACTGGACAGAGACTTTCATGATATATATTCAAGGCGTATTTCAAAATTAATATTATCATTTGTGTGAACAATGATGGATTTCGAAAGCTTTGTGATAAATTGGAAAGACACACGTGTTGGGTTGTTTGGAGATTCGTAGACTAAACAAATCACATGTGTACCTAGTTGTGAATTAATTTGTTCTTACATTTATTTTATAGTACAAATTTTATCCATGCTAATTGTAGATTGTATTTTTATAAAAATACTAGCTGACCCCACGACCTCACCTCGCATCCCTTCAGATCAACTCCAGAATAATAATGTAACACAAATTTTGTCAAAATGCAATGTGAATCCAATTGATAATTATGATACCGATGACACACTGTTGCGTATGAGTACTTTCTTTTTATTTGTTTGTTTGTCATTGGTTTTTAAAATTTTATATTCTATATTTGGCTTTGGATAAATGGTTTATTTATTCAATGATTTTCAGTTTTATATCATTCACTCACTTTTGTATAAGTTTTCCTCAATTTCTGGGTTAAGGCTCTTAATAAATGGTTTATTTTGAATGAATGCCCTCGGTAACAGTGTCGATCGATTGTATGTATATGATGTTGTGCTTTGGAGTTTATAGCGTCAACATCGATATTTTTTGTAGCTAAAATAGCTCTAAGAAATTTTTGTTTATGATAAAACAACGTTTGGGCGTTCAGCAAGTAATTTTATGTAAAAAGCAGCTTGTATCCGTCTCCAGATTCAGATCAATTTTGAGCCAAATCGGTGTTGTCGTTCTTAGAACTTACTAATATTTTAAGACTGCCTTTGAAGATTTATCTTCTGCAAACTGTTAAACTTGTCCTTCGTTGAATTTGAATTTCCTTTAGAAATAAGAAAACAACAAAGATATTTGTTCTCGAAGAAAAATAATTTAATGAAAAATAAATTTGATGTTACTTGAAGAAAATATTAGAATGAAGTGAAGAGAATTTCTCAGAGTTACTAGAATAAAAAAAATTAAAGATTTAGAAATGTAAAACTTAACAAAAACACTTGTTCTCTTATCATTCCTAACACACAAGAATACAGTCATCTTTCATCAATTAATTTTTCAATTTCTGAGACTTCTATACGTGACAATATCTTAAAGCTACATGAATGTTTTAGTCCTGGTCTGATGGAATTCCATCGTTTGTTGAAAAAATTGTGTCCTATATTTCTTATCCGTTCTTTCTTCTTTTCAATGAATCTCTGAAATGTTCTAAGTTCCAGATCTGTGGAAATATTCATACTTAACGCCGGTCCATAAAAAGGTTCTACAAATTTAGTTACTAGTTATCGTCCTATAGCGAAACTATCCGCTATTCCAAAATTTTTTGAATCCCTTATTTGTGAAATAGTTTCTTTTAATTGTTCTTCTGTTATATGTGAAAATCAACATGGATTTGTTAAACAAAAATCTACAATAACTAATTTGTTACAATTTTCTACTTTTTGTTTGGATGCATTTGAAAAACACTCTCAAGTCGATTGTATTTTTACAGACTTTAGCAAAGCTTTTGACAAATTAAATCACGAGATTCTTCTAAATAAATTGAGTAAAATTGGACTTAACGACCGTTTTGTTATGTGTTTTTCATCATACCTGAAAGATTATAGTGTCATGTTCAGATTTAACCCTTCATGTCAATTTAAAGTCAATTCTGATGTCACCTTGGCCCATTGCTGTTTGTTTTATTTATTAATGATTTGCCTTCTGTTTTAAACAATTCTTTATCGCTTATTTATGCAGATGACTTAAATATATTTCGAATTATTAAATCGATCAATGACTGTGACGTTCTACAAGAGGACCTAAATAAGTTTTGGCAATGATGCAAGAATAATCGTTTGATTTTAAATATTGACGAATGTAAAACAATTTGTTTTACACGCAAACGTAATATAAAAAACTACTTGGTTTCGTCAAAAGATTTTCGCGTGAGTTCTGTGAGCCATATGTCATCAAAATTTTGTATGTTTCTTTTATCAGGCCATTTCTCGAATACGGTTGCGTTGTATGGGCACCATACTACTCTATTCATATAAATAGAATAGAAAGTATTCAACATAGATTTTTAAGATTTTGCCTTCGTTTTTTTCCCTGGCCTGATAGACTTTATTTACCCCCATATCCTCAAAGGCTTCCCTTAATAAATCTCCCAACTCTTTCTGGTCACAGAGAGTATTTACAGTTCTGCTTTATAGTAGGAGTACTGAATGAAACTATTTCATGTCCATCAATTCTTTATAGATTGAATTTCAATATGAGTTAGGCCACCTTAAGAAGAAATTTACCTATTTGAACTATTTTTTAGTAGACTAAACTATGTCGCTAACAGTCCTCTTAATCAATTAATCAGTATTTTTTATAAATTCTCTGTTCCCATTGACTCTACAAATGACAATCTCAAACTTTCAAGCTTTAAATTTAATTTTTTTTTGTTTTAGTAGTTAATTAATGTTAATTTTAAGTTTAGTTTTAAGTAAACATTATAATCTTAGCGTAAGTATTTAACGTATTTGAATAAATTAATCAACATGTCAAAACAATGTTTACCGGGGCAGCTAGTCTGGCTGATTTGTGATTTTAAACCACCTAGAGAACCACCCAAATGCATACAATTTATATCGATATAGCCGCTTACTGACGCTAGACATAAAGTCGTTCTTAGAAATTACTAAAATAATGTTTGCTGGGTCAGCTAGTAGAACAAAAAGTATTCTATAGCTGTTGCCGGTCTTAAGTAGCTCCCACCAATTTCGAGCCAAACCTAACCGGTTGCCATTCTGAGAAATAATTTATATGACAAAACAACGTTTACTAGGTCAGCAAGTAATATAAAAAGTATCATGAAAGAATGAATGAATAAATGCGTATAAAAATAATTCATTCACATCGATCCAAGCTTGTAGTTGCAGTGTAGATGATAACTGCAGCGCCACCTGCTGGGCTGATTTGTAAATCTAAACCATCCAATGGGCCCTGGCCTATTGCACCACCTTACAAATTTGTAAATTACAAACGTTTTTACCACAAATATGTAAAAAAATCAAGTTTTGTGTTTTGTCAAATTCTGTAGGCTACAAAATTGTAGTTGTGATTCACAAATTACAAAATTGTTGAAAAAATTGATTTTCCGTTGCACGACAAAAAGTTTGTAGTTGTAAATCACAATCAAAAAAATTGTGAAAAAGCTACTTTATTGTAAGTTTCCGTTGCACAATATGAGTGAGGATCACAAATTTATTTCAGTTTGTGAAAAAATTCTACAGGCGAAAGACCGTGTGTAATCTTGTCTACAAATTTGTGTTTAACATTAAATTGTGTGCCAGCAGTTATTCTGAAGCGGAGTTCGTTGTAATTAATGCAAATATCAATTGCGTTAAAATTATAGTTTTGAAAATTATTTTATTATCATATTCTGTTACGTTAAGGACTATTCACATGAGAACGACCGACGAATGACGGATGAAAGAAATAAAAGTAATTTAAGATAGTTTCAAGCCATATTTCCTCACAAATTCACAACAAAACCACGGAAATATAGTTTTTATCTGATTTCTGATGCATACATTTGAGAAAAAAAAATGTTCGTCTCGAAAATATTCTAGTTGATACTTCACATGAGCACGAAGTACGAGAAACGAATGAACGAAAATTTGTCGATTTTGACATTTCTTTCACATGAGAATTTTAAATTCGTCGCGAATGACCAACCAAAACACAAGGTAAAAATTATTTTTGAGGTTATACGTGCGAGTGACGAAAAGTCTTCGATCCCCGAAATAAAACAAACTGTGTACCTCGGTGGTCAAACAATTAATATTATACTTTATAAACAATCAGCAAATTTCGTGGGAATGGAAATTGACTGTAATTCGATTCATGCAATTTCCGTTCCCATGAAGTGAAAAATTCAGAACCGGCTGGTTTTGGTGAATTGGAGCTCTGCGGTGTCATCGTTATCTTTTGGTTTGACGAGGTCCTCGCTTAGCTCCATAACTCGCGCGAACCTTTTGTTTGTTGGGAGTGTGGATGATGTGGAACTCGAATAGAGTTTGGCAGTTCGTATCAACTAAAATAAATTTGTTTTCTCAAATACATTAACATTTGAGATTAAGAAGTTAATTTATGCATCATTAATCAAACATAAACTATACATCTATCGTTTTGTTGAGAATTTGTGAAATACGTCTTCAAACGTATCTGAAATCAGAATAGTGCTTAACAGCCAAACTCTATTCGCGTTCCACACAATAAACACTCCCAACGAAGAAAAACTTCGCACGTATTTAACCTCAAAAATCATTATTTTTGGTTTTGGTTGCTCATTCTCGACGAATTTAAATTGTCATGTGAAAGAAATTTCAAAATTAACGAATATTCCTTCATTTGTTTATTATTTGGTCTTTCTCCTTTAGTTGTTTACGCAGCAGTGTTAAAAAAAATTGTAATTTAAATTTGTAACTTACAAGTTTTAAACATAAATGGTGCAACGGTAAATTGTAATTTTTTTTACAGTTTGTAACTCTCATCACAAATATGTAATCCCACTTATTTGTAGTTTGGTGCAAAGCAAATTCAAATACAAAATTTGTGATTGTGAATTACAACTACAAATTTGTGGTTGTAATTTGTAAACTGACGCAATAGGGCCCTGTGGCCTTAAGCACTATTCACTTGAGCACGACCAACGGACGACGAATGAATGAAATGATTTTTAGATACGTTTGAAGACGTATTTCCTTGCAATTCTCAACAAAAACGATAGATGTATAGTTATATTTGAATAATGAGCAAAAATTAACTTCTTAATCCCAAATGTTAATGTATTTGAGAAAACAAAATTTATTTTAGTGGATACGAACTGCCAAACTCTATTCGAGTTCCATATCATCCACACTCCCAACAACAAAACGTTCGCGCGAGTTATGGAGCTAAGCGAGGACTTTGTCAAACCAAAAGTTAACGATGGCACCGCAGAGCTCCAATTCCGGTTCTGAATTTTTCATTTCATGGGAACGGAAAATTGCATGAATCGAATTCCATTCCACGAAATTCGCTGATTGTTTATAAAGTATAATATTTGTTGTTTGACCACCGAGGCACACAGTTTGTTTTATTTCGGGGATCGAAGACTTTTCGTCACTCGCACGTATAACCTCAAAAAATAATTTTTACCTTGTGTTTTGGTTGGTCATTCGCGACGAATTAAAAACTCTCATGTGTTTCGTTCATTCGTTTTCTCGTACTTCGTGCTCATGTGAAGAGTGCTTTAGTATCAACTAGAATATTTTCGAGACAAAACATTTTTTTCTCAAATGTATGCATCAGAAATCAGATAAAACTATATTTCCATGTTTTGTTGTGAATTTGTGTTGAAACTATCTTAAATTACTTTTATTTCTTTCATCCGTTCATTCGTCGGTCGTTCTCAGGTGAATAGTCTTGAACGTAACAGAATATGAAAATAAAATAATTTTCAAAACTGTAATTTTAAAGCAATTGATACTTGCTTTTAATAACAACGAAAATCCGCTTCAGATTACTTCTGTTACACAATTACCTAATGTTAAACACAAATTTGTAGACAAGATTACACACGGTCTTTCGCCTGTAGAATTTTTTCCAAACTGAAATAAATTTGTGATCCTCACTCATATTGGTGCAACAGAAACTTACAAAAAAGTAGATTTTTCAAAATTTTTTTGATTGTGGTTTACAACTACAAACTTTTTGTCGTGCAACCGAAAATCATTTGTTTCAACAATTTTGTAATTTGTGAATCACAACTACAATTTTGTAGCCTACAGAGTTTGAAAAAAAAAACACAAAACTTGATTATTTTACATATTTGTGGTAAAACGTTTGTATTCACAAATTTGTAGGGTGGTGCAATAGGCTACTGAACGCATACAAAAAAAAAAAAAAATCATACAAATCGGTTCATCCGTTTAGGAGGCGCTTAGCGACGTGATGTGGCTATCATATTCTTTTTTTTTGATTGGTGGGCTGGAAAAATACTTTGGTACACTTAATAATTGCTCTATAACTTCATTTCTAAAGTGTTATAATATGAACTTAACTTAATAGCAACCAAAGTTTAAAACTTTATTATATTAAATTGTATATTGCCGTTCTTAGTGGTGCAGCGTCTGTAGTTTTGGTTTTGTGTTCTTTTTTTTTTTTGTTTTTGTTAAATAAAGATAACTTATGAAGTTCCATTGTCAGAGCTGTACAAAAGGTCTTCTGCCTTCAGCCTGGAAAGCTAAAAGAACATCATTAATTTGATGAATATACTTCTTAACTTTAACTCCCGCTTTGTAATTTCATCCTTTTAAATGTAATTCCTCGAATAATTAACATAATACAACCGTAAATTCTTGAATCCACAGAGTTTTATATTTCCGGCGAGGTATTCGAAGACACAGGGCCTAATTAAACATTTTGTTCTCATTCTGAAGGACTTAGCAACCATCAAGAAAAAAAAACAAAAAATCATATGCATTTTTTCTGGAGCAGATAAAATCCTTAATCCCCAAGAATACATTTAAATAAATAAATCAATAAGCCACAACGAGCCTCATGTCGTCATCGTCATTCAAAAAGCCAAGGATGTTCCCAAAAGGTGTTTGTATTCCCATTCATTTCATATGCTTTAAATCACAGTATGGTTGAATACATAAATCAACAAAAAAAAAAAAAGAAATAAAAAGAAAGAAAAGGAAAAAGAATTCAATGTATTTGTGGTAAATCGACATTTATATTGAATAATTTATTAATATCTATGAAATCGGTATTTGCTGTCGTAGAAATAAGTAAACAAACAGTGTACGCAAGTGGGTTCACATAATTTCTATGCTCTGACAGCCCAAACAGGTAATGCCGTGAAATTGAAATATGTTTTTCTTTTCATTTCCGGTATTGATTACATCGAAAAACCAATAGAAACAACACGAATTTTGTTTGGAAAAAATCAAATGACTCGAATGGCCTAATTTTCCTTTCGGTTAATTTAAGTTGTTTTAGTGGTGCTGGACGGGCTGAACAAACTGTGGAAATAATTAAATGCTTGAGGAAGTTGTAGTGAAAACGTATTGAGGATGTAGGTTGAATGAATATTTAAATATCATTGAAATCACTTTGGGAATGAATCCTGGTATTGCCATGGATTAACACTTATTTTTGTTTTCTTGGGAGTGACTAATGTTTAAGTGCTGGAAGTGGGTGTCACATGAGAACACTCAAATGGCCCGTTTCTTAGTAATTGTAGATGTCTGAAAATTTATTTGCTCGTTGTCAAGAAGAGTGATATGGATTCGACGAAGTGGCTTAGGGCTACTTTTAAAAAGTCTGCTTTAATAACAAAGGTCATCTTCTTGAACTTTTTTAGACATATGTAGGATGCTTAGGTGCTCATCCTCATCAGTCATCAATTTTTTTTTTTTAAATAAGCTGATGCTACATTGAATATATTTCTAGAAAATATTAGTAGTCTAAGGTGTAGAGAATTGCGGGCTAAAACATTGTTTTTAAGTAAATAAATAGTTGGCTGGGGGAACAAAAATGTTTGACAACATCTTGTAAACAGGGGCCAAATTACGGCATCCGTTATCGAGTGAGTGAGTCTCATCAGTTATCGAACGAACGAGTAACCTCATTGGGATTATGACATTCGAAGGTCACGTATCGTTTAAAAATAAAAAAATGTAGTAGTTTTATCGAGTCTCTATTTATTTTGAAGGAATTTTGAGAGGTTTGACAAATAAATAAACAAAACTTGAGGGAAATAGTGAAGGCAGAAATATGATTTTTTTTTAATGAAAAAACACAGTTTGTCAACAGTCACAAAAGACGAGATTGGTGAAGCTTTAAATTATTGGCTAAAAATTTCATAATAAGATAACTTAAAGAAAAAAATTTAGTTTTTTTCTAGGAAGTTGCCCCATCAGTGAGCTGTTTGTGTGTCGAATGAAATTACGCTCGAAAGCTGAGCAGAGAATTTTAAATTATTGTACTAGAAGCTCGATACATAGCTCGATATCGTGAGAGGTAATGCCAAACACACACAATTCAGTATCGTATTATTCGATAACGAAATTAAATCAATCTGGGATTATATCGTGTTAATTTTGAAAATGAAGGTAGAGCGTAGCGTAGAGCCACTAAGAACAAAGATTTTGCATTCAGTTCCGCCACGCATTTAACTTCCATTTTTTAGACATTTTTTTCCAACACTTTTGCCAAATTCTCTTAGATTGTCAAAGACACCACATTATGAAGGAAAAATAATGATTTTTATCATTATTTCCGTGGCTGTCCACAAATATTGGTTAACAACCTTAAAAAAGACTGACGAAATTATTTACATTCTCTTCTAGAAGAAGATTTTTCGCGTAGTCCAGATGGAATACCACCTGAAGTCTTAAAACAGAGTAAGTCTATAACTCTTCCACGCTATTATAAAATTCAACTACACAAGGTCCAATTTTACATCACATTGAAATCCCCATACGAACATTTTTAATTCAGGCTTTTTATCTCTAGGTAAGAGTTTAAGGAATTCCTCAGGGTAGCCATTAAGGGCCTCTACTATTTAACTAAGCTATAGAGGTTAAATGTACGTAATAGCAAAATTCTCATCTTCGCAGATGTTAGAACTCTTGTTGGAATGATCCTTATTTTTTTTTTTTTTAATTAAATGGCGACGAAGTGAATTATGAACTTTTCTGATACTGCTCAAAAAAATCAGGGACCACAGTATGATATTCATGTGACAAATAGAATGCTCATGATAAAAGCTCTACCAATGTGCTTAAGGCATTATACAACAGTTCCAAGGTGTTTTCTTGCAAACCTATCTTCACACAATCTTTAATTAATCCTTTTTACCTTTTTCCGGAAATGTTGATTCTCTCGTTTTCTTAAAAAGCCAGAGCCAGCCTCTTAAAAAAAGTCAAATAAATTCCACTATGCTTGCATGAGTAAAACCAGCATATCGCAGTTTTAGGGAAATAATTACATTTTATCAGAAGAAAATGTAACTTTCAAGTGACACAGTACACCATGTTTAAATAATCAGTTCCAGTTATACTAAGTATTTGCATGTCCACATGTAAGCATTACGTTAACCCTCTGCGACCTACAAAATAACTTAACATTATCCTGCCGGCTGGTCAGTTGTGGCTTGTGTTTCCTTCAAACTCTTATCAACTCAAACAAAGTAGGTCAACACTTCAACAGTCCTGCCAGGCATATTAAGAAAATTGTTTCCAATTTGTGGGCGCGTGGAATGTGTTAAGTTAGAATATTTATGTGCCGCTGAAGCCATCAAGCACGAGAGCTGGTTTCGTCTTTTCTGTGTTAATAGTTTGTATTCACCATTTTTAAAATTCTCACAGTAACGACCAACTGTAAGCACTCTAAACGTATCGAAAATTGCAGTGCGACCGAGTTTGATTTTAAAATTTGATAAATTTCTTGCAGTTCTCTATTCAAAACCACAGCTAACTATAAATCTTTCCCACCTTAACCACAATTTTAACATAAAGCAATACAAGAAATGCCTTTCTAATAGTTTTACTTAAACAAAAGCAATACGCTCCCCGACCAACAATTAATACAAATTTTTACCTCACCGTCCAATTTTCAAAAATCTAAAAGAGTTCCTCAAAATCTCTAACAAATTAAATTATTAAAAGTGAAAAAGAAAATTAAATTATTATTGCGGCAATCGCAGTTCCTTAACTCAGTGGTGATTTCGTAGAATAGTTAAAAAAGAAAATAAGAAAAATAGATGAAAAGCAAAATCCTTTTGTATCATGACAAAGTGTAGTAAGGCAATCACGTTACGCCATAATAAATGTCACTTTAAGTGCTTGGCTTCAAAGTGATAAAAAAAAGGAAAACACGAACAAGAAAATAATCCCCAACAGAAAAAAGAGCGAAAAACCCAACCAAAGTGAAGACAGAAAGTCCCTATAAACTGCCATTGATCGATAATTTAATATTTTTCTCGTACCATCGAACTTGACTGAACTGTCTTGTATACATTTATCTATCTATTTGTGAGTAAAATATAGTTTGTTGAGTGTATGTTTGTGAACTCGAGGGGGAGTTGTTCTGTTTTCTAAGCCAAGCCAGACACAAATGGATAATCTACTTTGCAACATGGCAAGTAACAGTAGATATTCGTCGTACAATTGCTTAACGTCGTGGGATTCGTACGATAAAATTCCCAGGTAAGTCAATTTTCAAATAATAATATTTACGAAAAGTTTTATCAGTCATTCGACCAATGAGGACGTGAGGTGATGGGTGAAACGTGTAGTTCATTGTGCCTTGGGATTGAGATAAAGTTATACCGATATCTTTGTCGCTGTCTTTTGTTACAGACCAATTTTCAATTTAATTAATGACGAAATTCAAGTAAACTAAGTCATTTTGAGATTATAAAATTCGTTAAGATTTTTGTTATCTCTTTTGAACATTTAATGATGAGTTTTTGTTATGAAAATCACCGTCTCTTTAAGAAATTTTCACTCCTCAATGTATTAAAGAAATACAAAAAAAATCACTTCTTGCTAAGTAAAACCGAAAATTAAAGATTAAACTGTCCTTTTTTTGCAATTCACATTGTACATACCTTTACATTTTAATAAGGTAAGTGAGACACAAACAGTTTTACTTTGACCTTTACTTTTATGGTTAATAAAACTACATAAAATAATTCAATCTACTTAAAATAAAATAAAAACCATTCCAAGAATAAACTCACAACCCGAACTGAAAAAATTATCTCAAAACTTTCCAAATACCGTGTTCTATGCACATAAGGTTCCTTTAAGTGCTATTTTTATATCAATGGAACTATTTTTATACCCAAGGCAACGAAACTGTAATAACAATAGCCATAATCTGTAATGGTAACGACATCATTACTTTGCATCCTCGTTCAAGTTCGTTCAAAATGTGTATGTCACAACTATTTGCATATTTATTATTTTTGTTTTTTTATTGAATCCCATTTGACTAAGGGAAAAATATAGAAAGAAGCTTCCTATGTATACCCAGTAACTTTAAACCGCAATATTTTTCTCCAAATGGAAAAATGCGCTGCAAGAAAAAAGTATTCGAGAACATAATTTACTTCTTTATTTGAATTAAAGCTTGAGAATTTTAAACGATACTGTTTTGTATTCACACAGATGTTTAAAGCCATTATTTTGCAATGCACATTATTTCGAAACCTTTTTGTATTCTTGTTACGAATAGACAAGAGTTCAGAAACAAAATTAAAACTTTTAAACACTGAATTATCCATCAACTGATAGCATTTAGGAACCTTTTTTCCATGATGGAAACACTGATAAATTATCAGCTAAGGATATATCTCGAAGTCTCAAAGGTCCTTAATATGGCATACAGGACGGCTATGGCAGGAAAAGCTCCAATGATGATCTGATGTCAAATCCTTACACCGACTGTCTGGAGAAAGTGATATTATTACCGTTCACAATTCATAGACTATTATCGAATTTGCGTGTCTTGTTTCGGACCATTCAAAGTAGGTCATATTGAACAGAGTCATGCACGCAAAATAAACGCAGGTCTGTCGCCAAGGCTCGGAAACTCCATATCCATTTCCTTCTTCCGCTATGACAATATCTTCTCTCTCAACTTTCATATTCATTCTAAGCTTACAACCCTACTCTTCGCATTAGATTCTTACCTTGACAGCTTCACAAAATGGTTCTGAGAAACGTGTTAAACTTAATGGTTCTGTCTCGAAGTTCTCGAAATAGTATTCATCAATCACGCAATTCCCACCCCTGGGCTTAAGCTTCTTGGGTATTACCTAATTAAAACATCAGAGCGCACAAGATGGTAGGAATTCCACCTTCGCAACGTTATTACATCGTATGAAAACTGACGTTATGTCTCATAGCTCACCTCCTTTTGCTGATATTCAAACGGAATATGCTCTATATCGTAAAATAACCAATTGTTTTGCTGCCCTCATCGTATTCAACCGTTGTTCTTGTCCATTCAGGAGTATGCATCGGTTTACACTCCAGCCCAAAACCGGTCAAACTTCCAAGTAATGAAATTCGTTTCCTAGCTGTACACCACGAATGTGAAACTGTTTAACGCACTCTTTCTTTCCAGATCACAGCAATGTTCAGGAATTCAATGTTATCCGACATCCCCTCTCACACTCTCTAGGTTTTTCCTATCTTTTCTAACACACTCTGTCTTGGCATAAAAAAGTATTAAAAACCCCTGAATATTTGCTTATTATAAAACCTATCCTATGTTTATGCGCAACTTTCGTTCTTCATTGGAGTTTTCGCAGAAAAAAAAGCTTTAAGGTACCTTAACTTCTTAAATATCTTTGTCCTTTTATTATCGATTTGAATTTTTCCCGTTGAAACAACGCAAATCCCATCTGAACAATAACATACATATAGAGCGATGACTATCTTTAGTATGTTTTTCAATTAGCTTAATTAATTTTTCACACAGTAGTTCATTTTATAAAGACTAAAAATAATTTAACTTGCCTAAAAAATGCTACATAGTTCTTTACCTGAAGAAAATTTAATTTTGAAATGAATGTATCCTAAAGTAATATAAAGAAGGTATTACATGCATTTCTCAGTCTTGATAAGTCTTCACATTGATTTTGATACAGTGAATTTAAAAATTAATTATAATTGATCAATGAAATATATTACGAGTCTTAAATAAGTGAACAGAAATGTGAGAACATCAACACATTTCCATGACATGCGATGTGAAAAGTCATGAACGGAAAGTAGTACCTAGTACATTTGGTAATGGTAATGGAATGGGTTTAAGATAAATTGGGAAAGGTTCAATTAATTTTACCAAATATATCATCGCACATTGTGTATGTATTAAACTTTTGAGACATAAGTTATGAGAAAATAATGAACAATTTAAACTACCTACATCTATGATGTATGTAGTCATAGAGTGGCGCAACAGCTCTTTGAAGACCCCAAGGCCTAAGTGGCTACTCTCATCAACAATTCTCTAGGTGCGTGTGAAGAATTTGAGGGACCTACAATTTTACGCCGATTCCGAACGGCAAAGTTGAGAAGCACGTTTTCATGACAGATGATACTCTTTGGAGTTTTGTCAGTTCTTCGCAATGAGGCAGTGTCCGTGAAAGATGAAATAAAAAACTTGGGCCCGAGTAGGATTCAACCCACGACGTTCTGCTTAGCAGCCAACGCACCTAACCACTAAGCTACGGGCACTATGACATATACGAAACAAAATTTTTTTATTGCATTGCGTTTATGGTGGAAAATAGAAAGTTCTTCATGAAAAACTCGGAAATCTTCATCTGTTTAAATGGAAAACTGCATTTATTGCCGATGCATTGATTTCAAATGGAAAACTGGAAAAATTTCAAAATGCGGGGTTTTTATTTTTTTTTTATTTTTTTTTTTTTTTTTTTTTTTTTATTTTTCTATGAAAAACTCTAAAACTCTTTGGTTTCAAAGACAAATTTGCATGAAATTGAAGGTGCATGGTTTTCAAAATAAAAAACTGGAGAATTTTAAAATGGTTTTTCGAATGAAAAATAGAAAACAATTTTATAATGAAGTCTTACATTTTTTTTAAAAACAAAAAATACAAAAAAAGCATTTGTGGTATGCATTGCACTGTTTTCAAAAACTGAGACCGCTAAACCACATTTTGAAAATTTTTTCAGTTTTTTTATTTGAAAACCAATGCACCTACAGTACATGTCAATTTTCCATTTTAAACCAATGGTTTTAATGAGTTTTTTTCCATGGAGAAACTTTTAATATTCCATTACGAAAGACCCATTGTGAAATTTTCCAGTTTTCCCTTGAAGAACCATTTTCATTATGCGAAATTTCGTGCACAGAGATTGGAAAATAAAATCCATGCTTTTATTGAACATCGATGTTGAAAATTTTCTTTTGTACAGAAGTCGTGCAACAAGAATTCGCATGTAAACAATGTTTTGTCCAAAAGCTTAAGTAAGGAGTTCAGCTTTAAATATAACATAAAAAAATGAACGGAAATGAAATGAAATGAAATAGAAAAACGTTTTTCAAAAATTGATGTCGGCTGTCAGGTTTTGAATATCCAATCAAATTTTAGGAGTAAGTAGATTAAACACAATGTTTTTTTTCCTATTTATAAATATTATCTTTTCGTTCAGAGTATCCTCCTAACTGCAGATTCGTGCATCCAAAGAATTCAATTACATTTTAAGTATGACTTTTGTTTGTTTGTGGTTATCGTCTACAAACAATACAACCGACAAACAAACAAAAGTCTTACTTTATATATTAGTATAGATGTACTACTTGCTTGAATATTCATTAATAATTGAGTTATTTGAAAATCCGTTAATCCGAATTTTCATTTATGAATGATAAAAGGCTTAAAAATAAATGATCTTTTATAATTGGTATTCAGGATTTCGAACTGTTGTAAGATGCTGTTATGAATCTTCGATAAAGAAATCTGTTAAAGTCATCTGTCATTATCAGCTGTTACCTTAAAAAAATACAAATAAAATGTTTCTGAAATGCAAAAAAGATGATGAATATGGATATCCACAACATGCTGCAAAAAGAACGTGACAATATCATTATAGGAAAAAGTCGTGTAATCTTCATCAAAGACGTCTGATGGACCCTCGGCATCGATGCACAACAAGATTCGCTGGAACATCATCCAAAAGTGACCAGAATAAAAGTGATTTATTCCGGTATCAAGGTTCTGAATCAGAGCATGACAGTTTAAAATTTTCTCTGGAAGTTAATAAGAAATTTCAGGCTGTTTTGGAAGACTCGTTTCTTAAGAACATTTGGTTTTATTATCTTAATATAAAATATTCTTTAAAGAAAAACAATTGAATATTCATCCTCGTTTATTTTTGATTTTATCTAAGTTTAGAAGCAAGAGCTAGTTTGTTGACGTTGCTTTTTAAATGGACTTTCATCATCGGATTTGAGATTTTAGTTTCTTCACTGATGAATATCCTTACCCGAGCTTTGAGCAGAGGTGAAAATTCGATTTTGGAATGAACAATCGATTCCTTTATGGTTTTGGTGCTTTTGCAGCAATTGGCTTCCTCGTCAGCTTTAAAGGTTGTGCTGTCGAGCACAATGGATGTGGGTTGTTTTACTCTGCGGAAGATGAGCACAGTTTTTTTATGTTACTAAGGTTGATGTGTTGAATACCTGGAGACAGCTTTCACGTATCAGCAACGGATTTGGATGAATGGTAGGTAACTGAATGGGGCACTGGAAATGCCGTCTTAAAAAACAACAAAACTAGGATTAAACATAAAATATAACAATTTGCGAGATGTGTCTTTAACGCTTCAAGTTTTATGATGAAAAAAAGCTCATATTGAACTGAAATAGTTCTGCTTTTTTAAATCTTTTATCACTTCTATTCTCTTATGATTTTTAACAGATTTCATATAAAATTTTGCTTTCCTGAATACCAAATAGGCGATTTATAAAAGATTTTCGGTAAGTTTGATTGTTTGATAAGTCATGTACGGTAGTACGAAGAGAAAACACTTGAAAAATTATTACTCAGACTGAAAATATATAAGTAACCAAAATAAATGAAAAATATAGTCAATAAAAAATGTCAATTAGAAAGTATTAGAATCGAATGTTCTTTAGACGTGAATACACGTATCGATTATGTAACCGTATTCCAATCCGTTTTTATTTTCCTTACTACATAAATCTAGTAATAAACAGGGCATAACAGATTTCTTAACAGATTTGGCTTGCCGAATATCAAATCTGTTATTCGTGAAATATTTTTTGACACCTCAAAATTTTGTATGGGAATTCATAACAGAATAAAAGAGTAAAAGAATAAAAGATCTCGCCGAATAAGCCCAAATACTTGCTATGAGCTACAGAAAAAAAAATTGTTAATTTTTCAAAAACTATTCACTTGAACAAATTTAGAAAATGGACTTTCAAAAATGGACAGACAGAAATAAAGTTTTTCAGCAATAACAAAAACTTAAACATCAATTTCTTTTTCTATTTTTTCTTTCTAAAGCTTTTGTTTCTCTGCAAGGAAGTTAGTTTAGGACTAACTTACCGGATTTTACAGCTATGCAAAATTGTACACATAACCGCCATGTCCTATCACGAGATTTGGTTTTCTGCCCCTCCACATTGAATCTCTATTGAACAGATTTAAAGTTATTTAAAATGTGCGATTATATGAACTTCAAAATGTTCATGTAATTGAATGAAAACTCAATATTCTTATTTATCTTAAGGAATTCACCATCCAAAAAGCTATATAAAATATAATCTTAAAAGGCAAAGCGAGATAAGAGTATTTTAACTCAACTTATTTATTTAATTTTCTAAATTTGCCTTTTCTAGTATTTCATTTCCCTCAAATATCTCAATTGAGATCCATAATAAAATCTTTACGAGCTGAATTGTTAAAAGAAGACAAAAAATAGAGAAAAAACGTAATGAAGGAAAAATAAAAATCACTTAAGGATAAACGCCAGCGCTATGTTTTCTTCAATAATGATATCTCATTATGAGGATTCCATTATTTGCTTTATATGCCAATACTTAAAAAGTTTATACTCCGTGTGTAAGTGTTGGATACAAATTAAAAAGAAAAGGTAATTGGATAGACATCTCTAATTCCCAGACCTCAGGTTAATTCCTTTGAACAAATTAATAATATGAAATAGAAAGAAAATAATTAAAAATAAAAAATCGTCTAAAAGAACATATGGTCAAACTGGATTACTCCTTTATTTGAAGCTGGCTCAAATGGTGACGTAAATAAACGCTTTATTTCAAAGAAGAAATTTAAATAATACACGACAGGCCATATTTTAATTGCATATAATATAAAGAAAGCCGCATTGGGTATAACATGGAAATAAAGGGCCGACCCATAGAATCCGTCAGAGTCCGTCAACGTCAATGCGTACGTTGCTGCCCAACGTATTTGCCGGATGGAACCGTCCCAGTAGAATACGTTGCTAAACTTTGACAGTCTCATTTGTTTAGTGTAAAAATTATTCCCAAAACCGCAAATTGAACAAACAAATTTTAAAACAAAATATCAAAAATCGTGTCCAAAATTATTTTTTTGGACATAATTTTGATAATTCAATTGCTTTTTTCCTTGTTTGCTGTGGGAACACATTGAATTGACTGCTCGTCAATTCAGTTGTCAAACGGATCAACGGACGCAAAAAAAAAAAAGTAGAAAAGTTGAGCAAACTCTAATCCGTCGTATTCCGTCACATGCGTTGCTTATGGGACGAGTTTCATTAGAAAATGTATATTCTATTGTGCTGTCAGTTGAAATTGTCGGCCCCTTAAGACCCCATTTTCTCGTTGTTTGACAATCTTTTGAAGAAAAAAAAACAAAGATTTACTGACAATAGTATGTGCGAAAAATTTATTGTTCAATGTTTTTCATTATCTGCAAGACCTTCCAACACAAATGAGTTTCAAAAGTTACGTTTGAACACTTTTTCAGATTCGAAAATATTAAAAAAAATCGCGTGATTGTTTCTTAAATAATAAATTCAAAAGGAAAGTGCATTACGGTTGAAATATACAGAATGCTCCCTCTAAGTCTATAGGTTTGTTCGATGTGCGCTCTGGGTCGCTCTGTGTCGCTCTGGGTCGCTCTATTGGCGCTCTGATTTCGCACTGAGCTGTTCGATGTCGCTCTTTTTTCGCCCCGGTGCATTTCCACCGTGTTCGATGTGTATTCAGTGCTCGCACCGGGAGCGCTCTGAATCGCCCCAAGTTTTTTTCGGGGCGAGAATTTCGGAGCTGTTCGAATCAGCTGTTGCTATACAACAAAGAGAAAAAAACAGAGCACTACTAACGCGTTCGATGTGAAACCAAACCCAGAGAAATTTTTCAGTTTTTTGACAACTCCGTTCACAGTATGACAAGCACCGTAGCGCCCCGGGCTGTTACATCGAACTAAACCTAGTAATGTGGACGCAGAAGGAAACATTTTCCAATGTTGTACTCTGGTGTCGAAGTTGGGTGAAAGTAGGGCATTCTACAATTACACTGCACATGCAGCAAGTTTGAACCTTGCATCTTTTTCAATTTACATTAATAGATGGATGGAAACAAGTGGAAAAAATGTTGTGTGAAAATAAGAAAATTCGCGAGAAAATTTTTTCAGCTCTCTTCGTTCGCAATCGATCTTGAATTTTTCGTATCGGCCTCATTCTCAGTCAAAAATGAAAAAAGATGGTAAAAATTAATTATTGAAATGCAGAATCTGCTTGCAAAACTCTGAGTATGCATTACAGGACATGCGAGGACGTGCAGTGATTGTTTTTCCAAATAAAAAGAAACGGCAACAGCTTTAGAAAATTAATTGTTCTGCCTATTTTGTCGACAGCTAATAAACAAAAGTGGCCCTATTTATTTATAAAACTATTGTTTGTTCCTACATAATATTGAGGAGTACCAATTAATTTAGTAATCTCATAAAACACATTTTTTCAAATGGCATTCCATAAAATTAATTATAATTACTGACCTGCCATAGTAGCTTAATTGTCCCTTAATCGAATTTCAGCACTTATGCTCCTCGATAGTTGGTCAAAAATTTCGAAAACCATTTTCAGGACTTCTGACTTCGGGACCATTTTTCCTGCGCCATACATATCCAGTTATGTCTTTATAAGAGTAAAAATGTTGAAATGGGTATAAGACCGCAACCCTTGAACTTCATCGGTCTTTTACTCAACTGGATTGTGCAACAAGTATTTTTAACTTAAAAAATGTCCTCTTCAAGTGAAACTGAATCAGTCATTTAAAAATACTCATAATTAATGAATTAGAATTTTTCAGAAAACTATAAAACTGTTTTATATACAAAAAATGCGTTTTTAATAGCGAATAACTTTACAGTTAATTAATAAAAATAATTTACCAGTCTAAGGATTGTTTTTTTAGGTTTTGTTTGAACTAATTTATTTTTTATACTCCTCAAATACTAACTTATTTATAAAATAGCCTAAACTTATTTTTTT
Source organism: Sphaerophoria rueppellii (assembly GCA_920937365.1). Taxonomy (NCBI): domain Eukaryota; kingdom Metazoa; phylum Arthropoda; class Insecta; order Diptera; family Syrphidae; genus Sphaerophoria; species Sphaerophoria rueppellii. Next base: position 25,145,356 of record CAKKXW010000002.1, on the reverse strand, counting down.
TTTTATGAAAACATTTGTTGTTGCTTTTCTGAAAAATTCTAATTTTATTTTTGAAATGTCCTATTGCTATTGCTATGTATAATTATTAGACATATTAGTAAGAAATATCTATCTGGTCAGTGGCCATACATTTACACCACTTCAATACTTTTGGTCTCGGATTATATCAACAAAAATATAAACACAATTCCTGAAAGGGGAAAATTGAGTTCTATTTACTATGACATTATGTCAGAAAAGCAAAGAAATTCGAGAAGTCACTTATGATGCTGGCCAACCTCCACCACTTTCATTGATGTTGGTTTAAAAAAATGAAAAACTGCAATGTTTTCTCTTTGCAGTTTGTAATTTGCTTTGTAACCCTACTCTCTTGACTATATAAAAAAAGCAATTACAAGATTATGCTTAAAATTTTATCTTCCATTTAGCATATTATTATTTCTTTTTTGTTCCTCCTAATGGCGTCAGCTCTTCTGCTGACCTTTTATCTAATAACGCGCATGTCATTAGTCATTTTGTTTTTATAGTTTTATATTTGGCGTATCAAATTTTTGCATAGTGCACTTTTAGTGTTTTAACTAAATTGTTCTAATGGATTGCTTGTAATATTTTATTGCATTTTCACTGACGCTCGGACCATAACCATCCATCAAAGTTCAAAAATACTTTCCTTCCAAACTATGAAACAAAAACAATCACAAATAAAATGAATATCCTTAAAAAAAGTTGCACCATAGTGAAGTTATGTGTGTCCTCGTAAAATGATTCCATTTAACCTGCACAGTGGGTGAAGCCTGTCCAAGTCTAGTCCCAAAGAGAAAACATCCATTCACATGATGAAGACGATTTTTTATGGCAAACTCGTGTGGGGTGTCTTGAATTTTGGCGTGTCTTGAAACTGACGTTTCTGAGCTGTTAAAGCTATTTTTCCGTTTTGTAAAATGGCTTTCTTTCTCAAACAGAGACGAGTTCAGATTTTGATAGTTTGAGCTTGATTCGGATTGTTGGCATAACAAGTTGCTGATACAAAATTCTGGATAAGTCTGGAATTCTGAGTGCTTTCTGATGTCTCGTTTGTTTTTATGTGTGGGGGAAGATTTTCTCTTGCCTTATTTATTATTTTCTATTTGGGTATATATAATTTCATTTCTTTTGCCTTGGCTGCAGGACTTTTGAATGAAAAGAGTTTGATTGCCTTTCAAAAATGTTTTTGAATTCTGCGTCAGTCTATCTCGAATTAATTAAAGGTTTTAAATATGTAAGAAACTTTTTTGAGTGACATTTGTAATATTGAAGAGAACTGAATAAATATTGCATTAGGGTTCTCACAATGTGTGTTATTTTGAGGTTTCACTTAGTTTTTTTTGCATAATTAATTTTTGTATTCAATCAACTTAAATCTACTTATATATATGCTAGATAAAAATGGGAAACTAGTTTCATTAAAATTTGTATATATAACTTACTGGTCCTAATCGGGAACTCGAAGTAATTAAGGATTCTTAAAATAAATGCCTTTCGGCTTACGAACCAAGGTTATTTTTTTTTGCTATTTGCAGGTGGCCATGGTTCAGAGGATAGAGTAGTCCGAGCTTCGGCCAGTAAGCATTCTTTTTCTACAAAAATCGCCAGCTTATCTGAGGCCACCTGTGCGATAATATGAGACAATATAAATCTGTGTCTCCTCCTCTGTGCCACGTAGGTTTCTGTTATGTGTTTCTTTCATTCTATGTGTCTATCTGTCTCTCTCTGTTGTATTAATTTCTTGTTCTGTCTCAGCCGATGGCCTCAGTCGCCAGTGCTGTATGTGTCTGTAGTTCGTTGCATTTATGTGCGAAGTACTGTGATGTAATAATAATAATAATAAATAATAATAATATTTTTTTGCATTTCAATTCATTTTTGATTTATTTGAAATTTTTAAAAGTTTTTAGTAACATGCTAATGTCCTTAAAATAAAAATTAAAATTATCTATTGTACCTACCACACTTTTTAAAAATAGTTAAAAATAGAACAACCACAGCGGCCAAAACTATGGCGTTCTATGTATTCCATTGTTATTATATTGTTCGTTTGCATTTTTTTTACTTTTTTGTATTAAATGCTTTTGTTGTTTTTTTTTTTATATTTCATGGTGTCACCATACCTAGTCTACTTAAACCTAACATACTACTCAGACAAGTATGTGCGCCGGCCAAAGCAAAAATACCCCACCCCGGCCTACCCATTTTCAAATGCCGTTTGAGGCTATCAAAACTGGTACATGGTCAATTATAGTTTATGTTTGTCTAGTGTTGTTCAACATCGTCCCTTCCCAAATGGACAAGACTCAGGTATTCGAGTGGCAGTGTCTTTGGCACTGTTGCCTCGGTTGGTATCGGACACCGGAATCTTCTTATCTGCATTATTATTCAAACGAAAAAAAAGCCGTTTCGTCAGAGCAGCATCTATACGCCTGTCGACGTACAAATATTGGTCCAACCAGATGCCGAGGTACTTCACTACATTTTTGCTCGTCAATGCCTGTCCGTAAGGATCAACAATGATAATTTTACGTTAGTTCACACACGTATCTCTGGAAGCCCAAAGTTAGCCCCAGTCATCGAAGTATCGCTGAATCTTCTCGAAATTACGCTGCAAGAGAATTCTAATAACTTCAACCTTTCGAGCCATTCTCCACGCAATCAAGTCGTCAGCATGTGCAATTGCGTTAGTTAAGCTACCTATCAGATCGCTGGTGTATATGCTGAAGAGAATCGTCGAATTTACCGCTCTCTGTTGAAGACCGTTTTTAATTTCAAAGGTAGTGGTAGAAGTTACATTGCCACCTTTAACAACAAACTTTCAACTGTTTCATAAATTATATACAATAATGGATGACTAGTCTGGTGAGTTTGAGGTGCAACCCTTCTAAAGACACGGTGTCGAAGGCCTTCTCTAAATCAACCAGATGAGCACCCGTACATTGTTTCTTGGACTTGTTCCATGTCCTACCTAAAGACCCGAACTGAATATCCGGAATTATTGTATTGTCCGAAGCCCACGTAGCCAGAGCCCTATTTATTACCTTGCTGATGCTTGGGAGAAAGGTTATTGACCGAAGTTTTGAAGGATTGGAGATGTCCTTTCCATTTTTCGCACTGGATAACATGCGTTATTCAGCACGTTATTGAACAGTGTGGTAGAAATTTTGATGGCCTCAACCTGTAAGTGTCTTAGTACAATAATGGATATACCGTTGACACCTGCTCACTTCTTATTCTTTATTGAATCGAAAATGAGCTGGAGTTCTACCGTTGTGATGAGCAAGAGAAAATTCGGCCCAGTTACACTATGTTATCGAAGGCAGCAAAAAACAAAACTTCAAAAGAACAAAAAGCACATGCCTAAAGCCAAATAAACAATAAGGTCAGAAGACTGGAAGACCAAAAAGCTAGACAGATAATGAATTAGTCATGTACATTCTTTGAAATCCAATTCTATTGGTGAAGATGGCATTCGAATTCCTTTTGTTATATTAATATTGCTGATATTCATATCGATTATATTATGCATTCTTGTATCAGGACCTCTTCATACTTCATATCCTCAATGCTTTAAACGTACAAATGTTATATCCGTACCGTTGAAAAAAAGCAATCCTTCAAGTCGAAAGACTTTGAAAACGTTTTTTCTCATCAGATTTCATAACTTATTATCTGCGGCAGAGTCAAGTTTTCGGACTGAGCATATCTGCTCTACGGCGATGGTGAAAGTTGCTGGAATTCCTTAGGGCTCAATTTTTGGTCCTATCCTTCCATTTACTTGAAAAATCTCGACAATTTAACTTGTTGGAGTACTTGACTTGCCGAATGAATGAAGATCTAAAAGACATTTATAAATGGTGTCTGTGTAATGGCTAAGTGCTTTACCCAGCAAAATCTCAAATTATTGCTTTTTCTAAACCTAAATTTAATGCGGCCAATATTCCACCTGTCCGATTCCAAATTAAACTTAAAAAATGTTGTTACAAGTCCTTCACACGTATTCTTCTGTCAAAAATGTGTAAAAGTAAATCAAGTTATCTTGCCTTATTATCGAAAAGCTACCTTCTAGTCAAAAATTTTTTTTTTTTAATCTTCATTGTCTGTTATTTTCTCCAAGAACAAATTATGATTACATTAAAATAAAATGAAAACGATAAACATTTCTGAAATACCAACATTTATTCCGAGAATTCAATTCAAATTAAATTATTAAATTCTTCCTAAGACAAGAAGGGAACTACCTTATAAAAATTACTTCTAAATATAAATAAATAAAATTACACGAATACAGAAAAAATAAATAAACCGAAGCTGGATAAAAATAAAAATAGTCCAGAGCCCTATTCAAAGGACCAACCGCCACAAAAGGTGAGCATTTGGTTGGAATTAAATAACACTTCAAAATGATTTATGCTACGACGACGTCGACTCAGGATGTTATCCTCTGCCTCCGCACAAAAAATAATAATCATAATAATAATAATTCAAAATAAACAATTTAGGGTCACATAATTTCAACATTATGAAGTGTGTTCAATCTACCCCGAAACCATCATAACGAATTATAAGGAACAAGAGTCTGGTTGTTGGAATAAAATGAATAACAATAACCCCTACCCACAGTTCCTACCTTCCTACGTAATCATAATCTTTTCCTCCAGAACACGAAAATGGCCTTGCAGCAATGTTGAGGTTCAGTTTTTAATTTTTTTTTTCTCTAAGCTCTTTTTTCATACTGTAATGGAGTGATCCTGGCGGGCTACGGAAGCTGTTTGTTTATTTAACTAAATTGTTTATTGGTTAACGACTTAGCCTCAAGAAGGGAATTGCTTACATTTTTCGAAAGTTTATTATTTGTTTATTTTGCAAGGAGCAGACAAGGACTTTCAATTGCTTTGCTTTTTTTTACTTTCTGAAAGAGGAGAGCTTCTATTCTAGGACTACGCAATTGTCTTATAAAAATGAATTCTGAACAAGTTCTATAGTTGGATAAATCTTGAAATCATATTTATTTATTTCTGTTCTTGAAAAAAGAAACAATGCACAATAGCTCAGAATCTCGATAATTTTTTCGTTAGCCTTTTATCATGAGTCTGACCTATTTCGTTTCTTCAACTGAAACATATAAGCTACGAACACCGCCGCTAAAGGGCAAGGACATGATGAAAAATGAATCGCTTTGATTAAAACAACAAGGACATCGATTGATATAGATGAACATTGACTGATGATGAAAGATACACGCAATCGGAAAGACCCAACGCGGAAGTTCAAAAGGACAACAAAAAATCAACCCTTGTTTTTACAAAAGGGGAGGATGAACATTGGGAAGATAAATTAATCGTGGTGCAAAATGATGATGGATGTTCAGCTGAGTTAAGCAGAAAATAGGATTGCATTTTTTATATTGAGTTGTCTTGAAAGCACTTGACTCTTAACTCACTCAAAGTTAAATTGAGTTGAAAAAATTAAGATTTATTAAGGCATTTTGGATGTTCCCTTCGATAGAAGTTATTTGCAATTTCTGATGTAATCCTAAACGAAAACTATCAACAAAAAAATGTGCACAACTGCAACGCACGAACTTGCTCCTGTATTCCAAAACTTTAAAAATAAAAAGAGTGGCGCGACAGCTCTTGAAGAGCCAATGCCTAAATGACTTACTCTCATCAACAATTCTCTAGATGCGTGTGAAGAATTGAGGGGACGCTGATTCCGAACGGCAAAGTTGAGAAGCACTTTTTAATGACAGATTAATACTCTTGGAAGTTTTTTCAGTTCTTCGCAAGCGGCAGTACCCGTAAAAGATGAAATAAAAACTTTATGGCCACGGGTAGGACTCGAACTCATGATGGTTCGCTTGGCAGCCAACGCAACTAACCAGTAAGCCACGGGCACTTGCTTTAAAACTTACCTTACAAAAAAAACATCAAAAAATCAAAACATGTCATTAAAATTCATAGGTATAGTAAGCATAGTATATATATAAAAAGTCACCAGAAAAAAACTCGAAAGCGTTGGCTTTATTTTAAATAGCTTTATTTAATTTCAAACAAAAAAACTAGAACTAATGGTACTCAACTGTTTCGAGAGGAAAGTTCTTCGGGTCATCTTTGGCCCCGTGTGCATTGAAGGGGAATGGCGAAGAAGATACAACAGCGAACTTTACGGGTTGTACAACGACATGGACCTAGCCAGAAGGGTCAAGGTCCAGAGACTCAGATGGCTCGGTCATTTAGAGCGAATGGACACCAATGCTCCGGCCCGGAAAGCCTTCGACACTATTCCCGAGGGACGTTGAGGAGAGGAAGACCGCGACTCAGGTGGCGCACTCAAGTGGAAGAGGACCTCAATCAACTTGGTGTGCAAAACTGGAGACGACTAGCTAAGGATCGAGCTAGCTGGCGGAGCCTGTTGATTGAGGCCCAAGCCCACAACGGACTGTAGCGCCACCTTAAGTAAGTAAGTAGTAATGGTACTCAACATAGACGGAGATATTAATCGGCTGACTGTACAGACTAAACTAGACTCAAAAACACAATAACATTGCTCACGATAAACTATAAAACATAACTACGATATTACGGTAAGATTCTCTTTTTTCTTTGAAAGATTATGCTAAAAGATGATCTTAATAGTTTTTACTTGCGACATATAGAATATATGGCAAGTATTGAATTCGTAAAAAAAAAAATTTGAGATGAGGATGAGATATGATATTACGATGATAGAGAAGTCGAAAAAATTGGGTCCGGCGATTCCGTCTGTCTGTCTGTCGGAAAGTTTACAGCATCTACAGCTTAACTACTGGTCCGATTGACTTCAAATTTGAAAATTAGAAGGTTTGAGCAAAAAGTCATATCCCAATTTTTTTATTTTTGTTTTAAGATCAAAATTTAGGGTAGCCACCATACGATTTTTTTGGCCAAAAACCAAAACTTTTTTTTTCACAAAAACGGCCCGAACGATTTTTTTTAAACTTCCTCGAGTTTAATTTTTTTAAACATTCATGTGTTTTATGTAAAAAAAAAATTTGTATTGCTCCAAAACGGTACCTCCCATAGAACCGTTTTTTTGTTATTAGATTTTCTCGAAAACTGAAAGTCCGATCAGCGTAAGTTTTTTTTCGAAAGTACGTATATATTGTTCAAATAATATTTTGTTTTCAAAAAAATTTCAAATTTTTTTTTGGATTTTTAAAAAATATTTTTAACTTTTTTTTTCAAAATTCTGTATCTCAAAAACGGATCAATTTTAAAAATCCAAATTGGAGTATAATATGTATATTTACATGGTCTTGAAAACTGCATACCCAAATTAATTTTAAGATATTTTTGAAAAATTTTATATATAAAAAATTAATTTAAAAAAAAACGGCTCCGACGATTTTCAAAAAAAAAATTCAATAAATCAAGAATAAGGTTTGAATTTGTTTGGCATTTAAATTTTTGGAATGAAATGTATATACGAGGTACATTTCCAAATTTTAATTTTTTTAATAAATTCTAATTATTTATATATATATTTTTTTTTTTTGAGTTAAGTGTAAGCTGTAAGTAAGAGTGTAATCAGAATTGCTTAAAGTATATCTCTTATTTTAACACTACCTTTTGCAATTTAAGTAATCATAAATATTTAGTTTTAGCATGCAGGAGCAAGTTCGTACGACACATTTTTTTTTTTAAATGCATTGCTAACGTATGAAAAACAGTGTTGTTAGACCTCAAATACTTTGCGGGTAGAAAGGGTATTTAGCAACATAATTATCTTATGAGTAATACAATTATTATTAAATGGTGTGCATTATTATAATTTCAATATTTAAAAAATATTATTAAAATACGTACCTCAAAAACAAATTTATCTGAACCAAATTGCTGCCATAAAACTTCTTAAGAAACTGTTTTGTTAACTTTTTTTTTTAAATTGCTTCGACTGGTTTTCTTTATTAACTTTTTATGCATAAACATTTAAATTTTTTTTTAATATTAATCTGGCTATGCAGTATTCAAAAACACGTTAATACACGCATAGATACAGAATTTTGAAAAAAAGTTTGGATTTTTTGTTTTTAATCGAATATTACTTGAACAATATTATATGAACTTATAGCGGTTATATGAGAAGTACCGTTTTCGAGCAATCTAAAAATAATTGTTAACATTTAAAACACCAGTGTTTCAAAAACAATTGTACGTGGATGTTAAACTACAAAGCGTCCTGCAGAACTTATGCATTAACCCATCAGCTGAAAGGCAAAAAAAATTGTAGGCGCCGTTTTTAAGATAATTGAATCGTTCTCGATTACAATTAGAGAAACCTCGTCTCTTAAATAAAAGTGAGTAACTACAAAACATGATACCACGCCTATCCTCTCTTTAATGACATTTCCTTTTTTTGGTTTGAGACTAAAAAGTGTCGTCAACAGTTTGCAAGCTCCCAACTTCCCCCGTTTAGCTTTCAGCTGATGGGTTAATGCATAAGTTCTGCAGGACGCTTTGTCGTTAAAAATTCTTTTTACATCCAATTTCTACTAGGGATACATATTTGCTTTCAAGTACATCAAGTACATCCCCTAGCAAAGAATGAAATCAGGACAACTTTGTGAAATAGAAAGGATAAAATGAAACATGTTCATTAACATGAAGTGCAGGTGTTATAGTAAACATTTGAATTTTCGACAGCGTGTGTGTTTCCTTTGCATGATTTTTTTTTATTTTCACATTCCAAATTGTTTTTCTGTAGTGTCCGTAGGCTAGTGGTTAGGTGCGTTGGCTGCTAAGCAGAAAGTCGTGGGTCCGAGTCCTACCTGGGCCCATAGTTTTTATTTCATCTTTCACGGACACTGCCTCTTGCGAAGAATTGACAAAACTTCCAAGAGTATCACCTGTCATGAAATCATGAAAAAGTGCTTCTCAACTTTGCCGTTCGGAATCGGCGTTAAATTGTAGGTCCCCTCAATTCTTCACACGCACCTTGAGAATTTGTTGATGAGAGTAAGCCACTTTTTCTGTTTGACAAAACAATTTTCAGCTCGCTTTGTATATTGTACTAGCTGACCCTGCAGACTTCGTACTGCCTCAATCGATAATCGATACCCTTCTACCACACTACCCACTACCCTTTAAACTCTACCCGCTTGCCTAGTACGTCTACCCATATACGCTACCTTGTTACGACACTATTCTGTTACCCGCTACCAACTAAACGCTTACCTTTACACTATTTTTTTTTTTTTTTTTCATTTTACCATTTCAAAACTAGTGCATTTCTTTTGAAAGAGTGATTTAGAGATTTTTGTTAAGTCAATTTGTTTTTACTTTTTCATGCTTTCCAGTTCCTCATCACAAATTTTATAGTTTCCCTTTGAAACCAATGAGTTTCCCGAGTTCCTTTCGAAGACCCATTTTTAAATTTTCCAGTTTTCCACTTGAAAACCAATGCATTCACAATTTCACGCAATTTTCCATTTAAAAACCAATGACTTTTCCGAGTTTTTTTTATCAAGATCAAGATCAAAAAATTCCATGCGAAAAAATTCAATTTCCGACCTTTATTTGGTTTTTTCAGTTTTCCCACTCTTCCATGAGGTTTTTCCAATTTTTTTATTCACAGAACTCATCATATCTGTTGGGCCATTTCGGAGTCTATAACAGACATACAAAGAAATACACATCTATTTTTATATACCTATATAGAGATTTCCAGAAGTAGACCTCAAAGGATGTTGGTTCCATTGTACGTGGGCAATCCGTAGAAGGTTGTGCAAAATATACGAAATTATACAAAAGCCAATCCCAAATTTTCTAAATTTTACAAAAATCTCCTGTTCTTACCATTATTTAGTCCAAATAATATACCAGGTCGTTCGATTTATTAAAAGCAGAAGCTCAAACTATGATCTTAAGCCCTCTTAGTCTACTACTTATCATTTTTTTTCATTCGGCTGGTTATTCCTCTGAAAATCTTTGAATTACTGGTGGGGTGGTGGGATTTAATTTCACCCCAAATTTCTGGTGAAGTAATTACCCACCATAGTTGGGATATAATATAACTTCACCAGAAAAAAGTGAAGATATTTCCCATTTTGGGTGAAGTTAATTCCCATGTAAAGGTAGTGCTCAGTGAAGTTAATTTCCTGCACCTAAGGAATCACATCGAAACTTTATCCCAATTCGGACCATTCTTTTTTCAATAAATAGTTGGGGCCAAAGTTCTGGTCAGTTACAAAATATGAAGGAAAAGATTTAGGGATTAGGGATTAAAAACTGCTTTTTCTTACCCTCGGGCAATTCGCAACGCACGGTCACGAAAAAAAAATGTTGTTTACCGTAATTTAGAGAAATTTACTGAAATTTGGGTGAAATTATTCCCCACCCATGTATTTAGTCACTCCACAACATTTCGAATCACTTGGTTTTTTTTTTTTTTTTTTTGATTATTTTCAGAATTTCGAAAACTGAATTTCCGAATTAAGCATGTTAGAAAATCTTGAGAAAGTTAGCCTTCAAAAAAAATCTGTTTTCATCGGGCCAGAGCAATGCAGCTTTTGGTGGTGACGTGAAATAAGGCCAAGACACGTGTTGTCTTTTGTGGGTTAATTAATTAAATATCGCCAGTCTCTTATTATATAAACAAACGTTTATTTCATTAAGTAGTTGAAGAGAGAATGAAAATATTTTCAGACAAAATTTATAATCAAAATTCTAAGTTAAGTAAACAAAACAAAAACAAGTTGTTAAGCTGGTTACAAAAATATTCAGTTTAAACAAAGTCCAAATATTCAACACTCCTCCTTAACCAGCTTAAGCCTAAGTTCTTGAAAAATATTCTTAGTAACGCTTTAGTAAAAATGTCAGCAATTTGTAGTTTGGTGTTTATATAAATGATTAACTGTCTTTCCAATATGTTGATTGATAATTTTCGACGTATTTCAATATGCTTTTTGCCTTTTGTTATTTTTCCTTCGTCCGCGTTTTTTTCAAGCATATGAATTGCTGCCTTATTATCAATGAATAAATCCGTAGGTTCTTTTATATGAATGCCGAGCTCTTGCATTAGCCTTCGAATCCAACATACTTTTGTATACAACTGGCTGCTGAAACGATATTCTGCTTCTGCTGATGAAATTGACACAACACTCTGCTTTTGGGCCATCCAGACTAAAGGTCCACCGTAGTAAACAAGAATTCCACTCGTTGAAATCATGTCATGTTCTGTTCCACTATAATTTGAGTCTGCATATGCTCGTAGTTTTGCTTTTTCATTGCTAAAATATATCCCAAAACATGTCGTTCCTTTTAAGTATCTTAAAACGCGTTTCAATCATTCTCCAATGAGATCTTTTAGGATTATTGACTTGTCTACTCAGGTAATTTATTGTAAAGCTTATGTCTGGTCTTGATATTGTTGATAAATATAATAAACTTCCAATAACTTCGCGATATGGTTTGTTCTTTAATGGTTCATCATTTGTATGCTTTTCAGTTAACATTCATGGTTCTATTGGCGTTTTGAACAGGATATGCTTCCGTAAATCCGTAACGATTTAAAATTTTATTTGTGTAATTTTGCTGAGTTACCATAATTCCATTTTGTTTGAAATAAATTTCCATTCCAAGATAACATATTTGTCCTTCTTTTGGCATAGTTTGTTTCATTTTAAATTTATTCGATATTTCTGACAATATTTGGCGAATTTTTCTTTTGTCTTGACTAATAATAATTCCATCGTCTACGAATATTCCAAGAATGACTGATCTATCTTCATTATAAAATATGCAAGGGTCATCATCCGTGTCTTTCAGTTGTAGTCTCTTTAGGGTTTGAGTAAATGTTGCATTCCATTCTTTTGGAGCTTGTTTTAATCCATACAGGCTTTTCTTAAGTCGACATACTCGTCCAGACTCATCATCAAATCCTTCAGGTTGTAACATGTAAATTTCTTCATTCAACTTTCCATTAAGAAATGCTGTGTTTATGTCAAAAGTCTGAACTTCTAGTCCTTTGGTAGCAGAATGACTTAAGAGTAAACGAATACTTGCATACCTTGCCACGGGAGCAAATGTTTCGTTGTAATCTATTCCTTGAATTTGTTCGAAACCTCTGGCAACAATTCTCGCTTTCAAACGTCCATCACATTTTTCCCGAAAAAAACCAACTTGCATGTTAATGGTTTTCGATTTTTGGGTAGAGTCACTAGTTCCCAAACTTCCATGTCATTCATTGCTTTGATTTCTTCTTCCATTGCTTTTCTCCATCCCGGATCTTTCAATGCATTATTTACCGATACTTCTTCAATTTCATTATTCATTATTTATTGTCATAGTTTTTATTTCTTTGGATGTGGCTTGATGTTTTGACGATTTCCAAATTTTGTATGGTATAAAGTATTTTGATCCATTTCTTGAATTTGGTTGTATCTTGCATTGACAGTGCGAAAATACTCCTCCTGAGATGGACTGTCGCCGCTGTGTTGTTCTCATGACTTGATTCTTCAATTTTTTGGTTCCTGATCTTGCAATTACTTGTATTTTCAATTTGGTTCTTCAGATTGTTCTGCTTGACTATTTGTATTTTCTATTTGTTTTTCCTGATTCTGTTAAAAATTTAGTTAGTGTTATTTCTCCTCCTTGAATATTTTTACGCTGTCTTGATTTTTTGTTTTTCATATTAAAATTGGATTTTATACTTGTTTCAATCAAAAATCACATACATACATGTTTTTCTTCAGTATATCTTTAACTTTTACAAATGTTCTGAATGTGCCAGTCTATCATGTCCATAGCCTCTATGCTTACAGCAGATAAATTGTATTTTCCTTTATCTTCGTCTAAAGGCCATTTCAAAAAGACCCCCTTATCCTCTCTCGCGCTATCTTGTCAGTTTCATTATCTTCCATAATAAAACGATTTCTCAGCTGCTCGTTGCTTTTTGTGTACGATGTAACCTGTTGTTCGTAGTCACTGTTTGTTACTCTTCAGCAAGAAATAGCACATTAAAATTTATTTTTGGCACAAATTAAAACATTTTATCAAAAACCAATAGGATTTCCACTCAATTTCCATCATAGTGCTTCCAAATATACACTCACCATACTCGAGAACACTTTCTACTTTAGTGTGCTTCCACAATTTCAACTTGCACAGGACCATCATAAAGGTCTGACATTTGATAAACACTGTAAGATTTCCGGTCATGTGCTTGTGTCGCTCCACTTTCTTGTATCCATTGATCGTCGCGTTCGAGTCTTCGAACAGTTTCAAAGATGTTGACTCGATTAAAGCATGAGTAAATAATAAGATCTTACCTTTTTCTCTTCACTGTTAGTTTTCCACTTGCACTCACTTGCAAAATGTCCTTTCCTTCTGACACTTATTGCAGTTGTAATTTCTTTGGCAATATACTTATTGTTATTCTTGACCTTGATTTTGTTTCTGCAAGCACGTTTGTATAATGTCCAAGTTGCTCACCACATTTAAAAACATGTCTTTATCAAATGCTCTTTAGATTTGCTTTCATTTTCATTTTCTGTCATTGGAGAGGTTCTTTCTTGAATAATCTTCCTCTTGGAATTTTTCGTGCTTTTCAATTTATATAGCAACTTACTTGATGCTTTTCTGATTCTCGACTGTTTGAGTCTTGCCTCTTCTAGTTGAAAGACGTTCCCGTAACTTTTTGAAGTGATTTTTTGAGAAGATCTGCAAAGCTGATTCCCAAGCAGCGTGAAGTATATAATCGTATTTAGTTCGGCAGAGTGTTAGAGAATGTTCTTGACATTTGGACTAATCCATGTGTCTGTCTCTTCTTCTCCTTTTGAACGGTAAAGTTCTTGCGCTGAGAACAATCGATACTGCAGGACATTTATTCACGAGCCAATAGTCGCTCTTGAACTCTGTCAAATTTATTATCAAAAACTGCGATGCTGGAGCATTGCTGCTGTGAATTTTGGTCTCTTCTGACCCATTAAAGGTGCCTCTAAGCTTGTCGATCATCTGTGATGCTAGAAACTACACGATGATATCTTCAGAAGCTATGTTTCTGATCTCTACATTTCAAACCAATTTTTGCTTGAGCTTCCAGATTCTTTTTTCGTATCCAAATTTTTTGAGAGTTTCACCCTCATCTGGCTTTTGGAAATTTCCCACAGTGAGCTATTTTAATAATCTCCTGTCTTCTTAAAATACGAGATTCAAACTTGAATATCCATGACTTTATAATTTTGATGCACCATTTCCGTTCTCCTGACTCAGTCAGCATTTCCAAGCTATGTCTTGCATCCATTTCTTATCCCTTCTGTTTAATTTTTCCTGTCTTTTCTTTTCAAAATATTTATTTAATTAATTACCGTCATTTGTTCAAGTTGCCTACTGGGCCCATAACCTGTTGTCTTTTGGGTTAATTAATTTAAATATCGCCAGCTCTTATTTATATAAACAAAACGTTTATTTCATTAAAGTAGTTGAAGAGAGAATGAAAATATTTTCAGACAAAATTTATAATCAAAATTCTTAGTTAAGTAAACAAAAAAAAAAAAAAAACAAGTTGTTAAGCTGGTTACAAAAATATTCAGTTTAAACAAAGACCAAATATTCAACAACACGAAAATTTGCTCTTATTTCGTTTTCGAAAACGAATAAGAACCTAATTCGAAATTTGGTTTTATATCGTTTGCAAAAACGAAACAAGGCCCTTTTGGCCTTATATCGTTCTTAAATTGATATTTATTTTGTTAAATGATTTCAAGGATGGTGTCGTGTCACATGGCCATATTTCGAATATATGGCTATTTATCACATTTTTAAATTGTCATTTTACCATATTTTCCTGCAATTTTTTGCCATATAGCCACTTCAGAAAACAGTATGAATTCTCAAGATTAGATTTTAATTTATTTACTTTGATATTATAAGTACTTTACTTTTTTACTTGTTTGTAATCTAAAAAACCTTAGAACACCTGTTTTATAGAAATTATTATTTGAATGTTTTCAATTATGATTTATTATTATTGAGCTGAATTTGAACAGACATACTGTTGTTACATAATTTATTTATTTAAAATAAAAAAAGCCTTTACAACATCAGATAGTTGGTATCAGCTGCAGTTATAAAAAAGAAAAACAAATACCATTTTCCGGATATGTCAAGAATGAATAAAAGCGATCTTCTTAGCATGTGTGTGAAGCCAATAAAGAAAATACTTCACTACTTTAGACTTAAGAAACGGATTCCATCAAATTCGTATGAGTGAAGATTCTGTTAAGTACACCGCTTTTGTGACCCCAGATGGACAGTACGAGTATTTAGTTATGCCTTTTGGTTTGAAAAATGGTCCACCTAAATTCCAGCGATTTATCACTTATGTCTTAAGTCCATTTTTAAAAGAAGGATCTGTGGTTGTTTATTTAGATGATATAACATTGGCATCTGATACAATTGAAGAACATTATATTTTACTTAAACGTGTCTTACGTCATTTAGCTGGATTCCGATTGGAACTTAAATTTCAGAAATGTCAATTTTGTTACACCCAAATAGAATATTTGGGATTCACTGTTAGCAAAGTTGGTATTAGACCTAACAATCAACATTTAAGTGTCATAAGGAATCTTAAATTCCCTTCTAATGTTTCTGAATTACAAAAATGTCTTGGATTGTTTTCATATTTCCGTCGATTCATTAAAGCTTTTTCCACAGTTTCCTATCCTTTAAGACAGTTGATTAAACCAAATATAACATTTAACTTTGATGAAACGTGCAAACGAGTTTTCACTTCCTTGTGTGAACAGTTAGTCACTAGCCCAGTACTAGCTCTTTTTAACCCAACACGTGAAACTGAATTGCATTGTGATGCTAGTTCGTTAGGATATGGGGGTATTCTTCTTCAGAGACAGGATGATGGAAAGTTTCATCCAATTGGATACTTTTCAAAAGCAACTTCCGACTGTGAATCTCGTTATCACAGCTACGAACTAGAAACATTATCTATAATCTATTCTCTTGAAAAATTTCATGCATATGTTGATGGTATTCCGTTCCGAATAATCACTGATTGTAATTCATTAGCTCAAACTTTAGAAAAGCAGACTATAAATCCCCGCATAGCTCGTTGGGCCCTAGCTTTAGAAAAATATAACTACACAATAAAGCACAGAAATGGGTCATTGATGGAACACGTAGATACTTTAAGTCGATATTTTCCTGTTTGTACAGAAAATAAATCGAATTCTGTAATATCCGCTATTGATATTGATGACATTGATTTTCAGCTACAAGCCACACAAAATCGTGACGAGCACATTGCTCAATTAAAAGAAAAGTTAGAATTGGAATTAACACCCGACTTTGTTTTAGATAATGGACTAGTCTATAAAAAAGATCAAAACGGTCGTTTATTATTCTATGTTCCTCGCGAAATGGAAAGTAATGTTATAAGGGCGGCTCACGAAAAAATATGTCATTTGGGTACTGGCAAATGTCTTGATCAAATTAAGATGAATTATTGGTTTCCGAATATGAAGGAGAAAGTTGAACGCATCATTCGAAATTGTTTAAAATGCATTATGTATTCCATTCCGTCGCATTGTAATAATCGAACCCTGCATTCTATACCGAAGAAACCTATTCCATTTGACACTGTGCACATTGACCATTTTGGTCCTCTTCCGTCTATTCGTTCGAAAAGAAAGCATATTCTAGTAATTGTAGATGCATTTACAAAGCATGTGAAGCTTTATCCTGTAAATTCCACTAGTAGCAAAGAAGTTCGAGCATGTTTAGATAAGTACTTCCAATATTTCAGTCGACCAAGAAGAATTATTAGCGATCGTGCTACGTGTTTCACCTCCTTGGAAATAAGTTCTTATTTTATTGATAACAATATTGAACATGTTAAAGTAGCAACAGCGTCTCCACAGGCTAACGGTCAAGTGGAGCGTGTAAATCGAGTCTTAAAGTCTATGCTCGCAAAGCTTTCCGAACCCATTCAACATTCTGATTGGACACAAATGTTAACAAACGTTGAATATGCAATGAATAATTCTGTGCACTGCAGCACCGGCAAAACTCCTTTCAAGCTACTATATGGGGTAAATCAGAGGGGTCCTAAAATTGATATCCTTACTGAATACTTGGATGAAAAGTTTGAGTCTTTTGATCATGATTTAGATGGAATACGTGAAAAGGCTTCCAAGCAAATTGAAAAATCTCAGCAACGAAACTCAGAATTGATTAAAAAGAAATTTCAGCCACACACAAAATTCTCTGAAACAAACAAAAAATTGATAAATACTTTTAAGGGCCCATATAAGATTCATAAAGTGCTTCCGAATGACAGATATGTAATTAGGGACATTGAAAATTGTCAACTTACTCAATTGCCATATGACGGTGTCATTGAAGCTAGACACATACGAAATTGGGCTGATTGGCGTAGTTCATTGGATGATGATATTAATTCTGAGTAAAATTAATGTCTTATTCTATTAAAAATTTTCTTAAAAATGTTAACTGTTTTTTTATTTTCTTAAATTATGTGTATGTATTTGATTAGTTATTAATTAATTAGATTAGGTATAATCTCAATTTTTGTAACTAACATTATACTTATGTTTTTTTTTTTTATATTTGTATAATCATAATGATGTAATATTTGAACTGTTATAAGTAGTTAATGATCGGGGCGATCAAATGTCAGGATTGGCCGAGTTATAAGTACTTTACTTTTTTACTTGTTTGTAATCTAAAAAACCTTAGAACACCTTTTTATAGAAATTATTATTTGAATGTTTTCAATTATGATTATTATTATTGAGCTGAATTTGAACAGACATACTGTTGTTACATAATTATTATTTAAAATAAAAAAAAGCCTTTACAATATGAAATTTTAATTCAAGGAAAAAATATAATCGTAAAAGCGAAGCTAGCGAAAAGAGGATGTTTGGCAAAGAGAGAATCAACTTGTGGTGTAAAAAAGAAACGGCTTAGAGTGGAAATACATGTTACCATAATTATGTTGATTTTATGAATATTTCCTTGGTTTAAATTCTTTTTTAAATAAACATTTTTCGATTTCTAAATAATCTTTTTTTATTTAAACTTTGGATTTTTTTTTAATGTGTTATTTTGTTCCTTCAGAAGAAAAGAAAAATGATGTGCATACATTTGTAGACTTAAGAAAGAAACTAAGAAGCGATTGCGAAGGGGTCAGTTTGGTGAATCAGAAAATTTGTGCGAAAAAAACTACCAAAGAGATAAGTTGTTTTGTTTTCAAGGAATTTGGTGGTAAGTTCATTTTTAAGATAGTAAAAAGCCACCATCTTGTTTTGAAAATCTGGTCTTAAGGCCAAATTTTTTGGAGTAATTTCTAAGTGATCTAAGAATTAAAGTCAAATTGTGGTAGCTTCGTTTTTAAAAACTTAATAATAAGGCCGAATTTCAAATAAGGGTCAATTTCGTTAGGCTTTATTTCAAGTCACATTTTTGTATAAGTAAATAGCACAAAATGATAATTTTTTGCAATAATAATCAAAAGTAAAATTATTTCCCAATCTGTTTGGGACATTACTTCACACAGATGTAAAATTCGGGCCCACAAAAAAGTGCAGCTGATTCCCAACTTAGATGGGAAACAACTTCACCCGGAAAAAGTGAAATTATAACTCACTAGAGGTGAAATAATGACCCATGTGAAGTTATGACCCGTGAAGTTATGCACCCTCTCCTGTTGCATTAAAGAAACCAAAAATTCTTCAAAGAGCTTTGTACATTCCCCTCATGCCTTAAGTGCCAATCCATGACAAGAACAAAGACAAAATCGCAATGCAATTGGAATGCACAAAATATGTGAACTTTGTACGTGTTATGTGTACATTCAAATTCAAGGGTTTGTAAAAAGATACATTCCCTCTGCATCTTTGAAGAAAAGAAAACTTTCGCAAGAAATGAATCACACACAACAAAGACCTACATTCCATTTAAAAGAAATTTCTAGATAGAGTTATAGTTGATATTCATTCCTCATTCCAATGAAATTCTTCACTTTGAATGAACTCACGCTTACAAATATCCCGGAGCAGCTATTTTTCTTTGCGTTGCGAAAACTCTGCAGTAAAAGAAAGTGTCGTTTGTGAAAAAAAGGAAATTTAACTTGATTCCCCGCAACTCTCATTTTAAAATGTCAATGAAAAGTGCATTTGAACATAGAAATGCCACATTCTTACTCTGCGTTCCTTATTGTCGTTGCAACATCCAAGCATTCTTTCTGATTCTTGTAGTTCTTATCTTACATTTCCCTTACCTTTTTTGAATAATATATTTTAATTTGAATTTCTATAATATTTCTGTAAACAAATATTTTTGTCTCTTTTTTCAGAGTCCGAGTTGAATACTACGTTAATGAAAACACATTCAAAGAAAGACTGCAACTTTATTTCATTAAGAACCAAAGATCAAGTAAGTAAAAATGAACCTTGACTTTTTTTTGATTCAAACAAAAAAACGTTTGAGTGTGTTGATCTTTTCAGGTTTCAAAATTCATTCGAAAACATCCTGTAGGCAAATTAAAACCTTTTCTTGGCTTCCAATTCTGTTTTCTTTGTCTCCCAAAGATTCTCCAAGTTAAAAGAATTTGTTGTTTGGGTTTGGAAAATTAGGAAAGGATAATAAATTCTCATCACGTTCCTTTTGCTGTTATCATTTTTGGTGTGATTATTCAAATTATTTGAATTGTAGGAGCTCGAAGCCATTTTTCCGGTTGATTAATTTATTGGCTACACGTAATTTGCGCATTTGTAGGATTTCATTTATAACACCGTCGCTCCGCGCCGACCGTCAGTTTGATTTGTAAAAAGAAAAGAAAGGAAATTGATTGGCGTCAAATGACAGTTTCGAACCAGCCGTTTTACATCGACAAGAAGACTGATAGCATGCCAATTTGGAACACAAGAAAAATCGATTGTGTCATAAGCCAGCTTTCCGGTATGAACCTGTGGTCATTCAAGTCAATATGTATTTTCAATTTCATTAAAAAAAAGTAGAGTAACATGGCCCTGTATCCTCTAACCTTGTCAGGAACTTTTTTCTAGTCAGAGATGTAGCACTTCTGCACGTAGCCGCGTTTTTTCAGGAAATATAACTTTTTTCCCAAGTTCGTTGTCTAATTCAAGAATTTCCTAGTCCCAAATAGCGAATTGGTGATGAAACAGATTTTCGTGGATCAGCAACTGCAATTGCTGAGTCAATTTAACATTGTGAGCGTGTAAGATTTAAAAATAAATCAATAGGTCAGCGTGAGCGACCACTACACACTATAAAAAGTGCTTTCTAAATCAAATAATACATATGTACATATGTACCTCACAATAAAAATAGTTTCATTGTTCAATTCTAAAAGCGTTTGTCCATTAATCACCCTATCTTCATCTTTATTATCTGAAGTAAGACAGAAAAGTGCCTTACACCAATGTCTTCATTTGTTTCCTTTTGTTCATTTAATTGTGGTTCCAATGTCGATTCGAAGACTTAAGTTTCGATGTTAAGCAATATTAATTACTGCTTGTATTTCACCGACTTTTCTTTTACAAATTTATCTTTGTTATGAACTTATGTACAACAATGCGAGTGCTGTAAGTAAATTCTTCGACAAATTAACTCATCTCATCAATTCACTTGAATTGAGCTGAGTTGACCTTCTCATTGCATTAGGAGCCAAAAACAGAACATTCTATAAATATGTTTCTCCATCAAGGCCTTTATATCGTTGAATGAAATACGAATGGAATGAGAACAAATGACAGCTTGAATAACTTCGAAAAACATATGTATACTGTAGCACAAGGTATCTATACTAATATATAAAGTAAGACTTTTGTTTGTTTGTTGGTTGTATGTTTGTAGTCGATAAACTAACAAACAAACAAAATCTCACTTTGTAAATAATGGACAATTGTTCTTCTATGCACTGATTGTGCAGTAGGAGGTTCTGAAAATAAAAGAAATAATGATAAATACCAAAAAACATTGATTTCAATTTACTTGCTCGAAAATTTTGTTTCTAAATTCAGGAAACTGACAGCCGACATCAGTTTTTTCAAATGTCTCTCCAATTTTCATTTCATTTCATTTAATTTATTTCAATTCCTATTCATTCTTTTGTATTATATTTAAGGCTGAACTCCACTGATCTCTATAATACACTGGATAGTGGATTCCATACAAATTATAACACTTTTCTTGGCTCCTTTTGAATTTGACATGGTACTCTTACACTTGTGCATCTCTTTCTATATAAACCGAAAAAGTGAGACAGACTCACTGATCTCTATTATAGAGATCAGTGGGCAGAGTGAAGTGATGAAGAAATTGCTTAGTTTCATCAATGGCCTGAGTTTATAATTTAAAATAATATAATTACTGAAAAATTGCAATTTTTAACTAAATGGGGCCAACCACTAATTGAAATAAATAACAATAAAATATTTAAGCAGCAAGGTACTTATTCACCCTTATCGCCAATTTTATGGGAACTTTTTTTCCCAGGGAAATAAAAATTACCCCGGAACAGAAGTTTCCCATCGAGAATCTCCCAAGAAATTTTATTTCCCCGGAAAGAAATTATACCAACCTTAAAATATTTTAATGATTTTCGAACTTATTTTGAAAGCTTCAAATTTAAATAAAATATTTTGTTTGTGTCAAATTCAAATAAAAATAAATGGAATTGTGGGATTTCACATCAAGACAAAATCAATTTCGCTAAATCTTACGGACATATTTGATATAAGTTATTATCCCGAGTCTATTTTTGAAAGTCAAACTCATTTCCTAGCCCTGGTTACCGAAGAATTTTCATCCGAAGATATACATATATGTATGTACATTGTAAATATGTATGTATGTACACATGTGCATGCTTTATATGGGATTACAAGAAGCAAAGAACTGAAACCAGAAGCAATGGATTTGAGATTATTCCTCGGTAACCAGACTTTGCAGATATTTTTGGTTCTCAGTGGCTGATAGAGGGCTTGTTGATACTTATTTTCGCGTATCATTTGCTTTTGCATATCTGGGAAATTCGTGATCTTTAACTGTAGATAATAAAAGTTCATTTGCATCCATTTTTGATTCCGAATTCCGAAATAAACATGCAAGTAAGACTGCCTCTAGTTGTTTAAACGCATTTTACCTAACCTATTAGGTCGGTGATGATGTTTCCTCTACGGGACATAGGGTTTCTTCTACTATGAGCCATTGTCGTGCTGATTCCTGTTCATTGCCCAGCCAATTGTCTGCCGGCCCACTTCTGCTTCTTGTGAATGCGGGTTCCACTGCATGGCAGTTACTTTTACGAAGCGTGTGACCAATCCACAGCTACTGTCTTCTTATGCTTAAGTCTATGGGTTCCTGACCTGTTCTCGCATGAAGTTCAGCATTTGAGATACGGTCAAAATATTTCGGAGACATCAATAAACGAACGTTTGAAACATTCTTGTGGCAGCGTCTGTGACTTTCCGTAAAGCAGCAGGGATTCAACATTCGAGCTTGGTCCTTAATCTAAAAGAGTTGTCCAGAAATATTTACTTGGATTGATGATTAAGTTCTACAGATGATCCTTTAAGTTTTTCTGAGTTTATCTTTAGCCCCACGACTCCTGTCCCTCTCTCCACCAAAGAAAAAAAGAAATAGTCTTCTATTTCACTTCATGGTGATGCACAACAAGTTTTTCCCACACAACTTACTTGGGGAAAATTCTGTTCCAAATAAGGAAAAAGTTCCCTGGAAAAAATTATTGGCGATACGAATTTTTCGAACTTAAGCTTTTTCCCATTCTCGAAAATTATTCATGATAGCAAAGTTCCCAATTTGGGAAAAAACTCCAGGGAAAATTTATTCGTGATAAGGCTGATTATTTATCATCTAAGGAGTTTCACAGCACAGACGTGTTTATGTTATTTTTTGCAGCTCTCAGTGGGGAAGTGCTATATTTTGGTATAACTGTTATACATGGATGGTACCTTTACAATTATAACAGTCTTCTATGGGAGTCAAACTTTTTGTTCCTATCCACTATCCAGTTATAATAGAGATCAGTGATCCATACAGAAATAGTGACTCCATTTGAATATTGTTATAAGGGAAAAATTCGTATAACAGCATAACAAAAATAAACGGCAAGGAATCCCTTATCTCTATATTACTGATCTCTGTATCGGTGCAAAAAAACAGAGTAGTTTGTTTTCATTTATAGGCGTTTTTCTTTTTTTAGTTCGGAGCATTGTATATAGAGAGTTAATATTAAGCTTTTTGTTTTTCATTTTTATAATTGTATTAATAAATGATATAATCGACTTTTATTAATTTCAAAACAGATTTTCTCTTCCATAACAACTTGTTTCCTTCACATTTAAATTATTCGAAACATTTCTATTCATTGTTCAGACTCTGTTCAGATGTAAAAAAGAAAAACGCCTTTTTTTTGCTTTTTTTTTGTTGGTTAGACGTCAAAAAGTCGAAAAGGGACATTGACTGTCATCTTCAAATAGAGTCAAAAAAAACTGTTATACTTTGTAGGTAATACACTATCCAGTGTAATATAGAGATCAGTGCTGAACTCCTATACTTAAGCTTTTGCTGCAAGAAAATGTTTACACGCGAATTCTTGGGTAAGATTTTCTGTACAAAAGAAAATTTTAACATCGATATTAAAAAAAAGCATAGATTTTAGTTTCAATCTCTGTGCATGTACATTTCACATTATGAATATTAGGTACCTCTACCTACATTTCGGTCTCGGTCAAAATTAGGCCTTTGTCGTTCGCGATTGATTCGTTCATTTTCGTTTTCGATCAAAACCAAAAGTAGAGTTAAGGACTCTTCACGAACAACTGAAAAATTTCAAAGAGAAAATTGCATTTAGTTGTAGGTGCAATGGTTTTCAAAAGGAAAACTGGAAAATTTTAGAATGGGTTTTCGAATAGAAAATAGAAAGATCTTGATAAGAACTCGGGAAAACTCATTGGTTTTTAAAGGGAAAATTGCATGTAATTGAAGATGCATTGGTTTTTAATTGGAAAACTGGAAAATTTCAAAATGGGTTTTCGAATGCAACTCGGAAAACTCATTGGTTCTCAAAGGGAAACTGGAGAATTTGTGAAGGGGAACTAGAAAGCAAAAAAAAGTTAAAGAAAATTGGAAAAAATGGAAAACTTGATTATGCAAAAAGAATTGACTCTTGAAGAGCAAGAATACCCCAAGCCAAATTTTGAATGGATTTTTAACAATGGCTTCAGGACTGCTTACGAACCCAAATTCCGGTCGAACTGTCAAGTACAGAGATATATGTTTTAGCCTAACCACAAAACTATGAATCTGAATACCACACTCTGTAGTGTCGTAATAAGGTAGCAGATATGGGTAGACGTACTGGGTAGTACAAACGGGAAGCGTTTAAGGGGTAGTGGGTAGTGTGGTAGAGGGATATCGACTATCGATTGAGACAGTACGAAGTCTGCAGGGTCCAGCAAGTATTAAAGAAAATGGTATGTATGATATTCAGCTTACTCTGTTTCTAACTTGCTCACACAATTTTACGTCACTTACATAGTCGCATGAACTTAGCCGCGGTTTTTCTGCAAAACTTATTTTTGATGTGAGTTCTGGGTGCATTTCCAATAGTTCTGGAGTTCCTTATACCAAATTTCAATGGTTATGGCAAAAATCCATCAAAATTTGAACTTTGAAAATTTTGCACCCAAAAAAATGTTAGCCCAGACTTAACAACCCCCAAGAGTTCTGATACAATAAATATGTTTATAACCAATGTTCCAAGAGTTCCTCATACCAATTTTTCTGATTTTTGCCTTCCATAGCCAAAAATATGCATTTTAAATATGTATGCACAAAAGTGCATTCCTAATTGTTTAAAATATTTGATGGCTAAAATATCTCTAGCGGCAATAGTTCTGAGGTTCCTCATACCAATATTATCATATTTTCCTAAACTCGACGAAAAATCCCAATGCAAATTTTCAACCTTACCTACAAAAAAAAGCAGCCCTGACTTTGCAATCATCAAGAGCTCTGATGTAATAAATATGTTCATAACCAATATTCCAGGAGTTCCTCATATAAATTTTTGAAAATTATTCCTTGTATCACGAAAAAAATGTAGTGTCCGTAGCTTAGTGGTTAGGTGCGTTGGCTGCTAAGCAGAACGTCATGGGTTCGAGTCCTATCCGTGCCCATAGTTTTTATTTCATCTTTCACGGACACTGCCTCTTGCGAAGAACTGACAAAACTTCCGAGAGTATCAATCTGTCATGAAAAAGTGCTTCTCAACTTTGCCGTTCGGAATCGGCGTTAAATTGTAGGACCCCTCAATTCTTCACACGCACCTAGAGAATTGTTGGTGAGAGTAAGCCACTTAGGCCTTGGCTCTTCAAGAGCTGTCGCGCCACTCTATTTATTTTTTTTTATTCATCACGAAAAAAATGCAGAAAGTGCATTCGCCCTTTTTCAACAGTTCTGATGCTGAAAATAGAAATAGTTCCGGCATAACGAGCCAACAAACCAGATTTTGTATTTCTCGCCTTAAAGTGAATTTTTTAGTAGCCGCACTTTTGTCACGCCCAGGAGTTCTGATGCATTAAATATATTCATAACCAATATTCCAATAGTTTCTCATACCAATTTTCGAAAATTCGAAGCGTTGGTTGTAGGCATTCCGCAACTTTCTTGGGATAAAAACAGTACACAGAAAAATTATTTTTGATACGAACATTTTCGCGCAAAAAATATTTTGTTTTTCATTGAAATATCTAATTCAAAAATTCAAAAATAAATCAAAAAATGTAACAGCACCCACTTTCCAAAGAAATTACGACCCACAGTCACTTTAAAATTAAATATATATCAATGACTTGGTCAAATGATCAAGTTCTTTTGTGTTGCTCAGGAAGTAAGCGCTTCATATAAAATTATGTTCTAGACTAGATTGTCTAATTTTATTAATTTTCGCCTCTTCATATTTGTCTGATATCCTATTCAATTTTCAATGTATGTACAATAACGACCAATTGAATAAAGGACATTAGAGTTAAATAGTGAAATATGTTCCGATCATCTGGATCACAAGACTCTCTGAGTCCGTAGTTTGTCACCATTGAAGAAGAAAAATTGTTTTGTCTTGCACAATGATGTTTTTTCTGGTCTTTATTTTCAAAGTAAATTGTCTTTGACTGCAAATTTTGTACTACAATTTTGTCCTTTCAGGTTTAAGAATACGAATAGCTGACCTGATTTTCAAATTACTAGCATGTGTTCTGTATATTTTACGTGTGATAACGGATTCGAATCCAACTTTTGCAACATGGTAAGTTTTTTTGTTTATCCGACTGATACTGGATCATAAATAAATGTTTACACTATATTCTGTTTGTATTTTAACATTTTTAATAGTTATGGCTGTTTACCTAGTAATAAAACAGAATTCCTTGAATCAGCCCACTTAACGGAGGAGGAATTTCAAGAAAATCCAATAATCAACTGGGAAGCAATTCTCTGGGTTAATCGGCCAACGATTTTATGGGCTGCACAATTAATTTTAGCTCTAGTGTCGTTAACTGAAGCATTTTTACTAACATATCTGGGCTACAAGGTTAGTATATATGTAAGTAGCTATCGTTCATTCATTACTATTATCGATGTCGTGCCCCCCTAAGTCCTCACTCTTAGAATTGTTTTTTGTTTCTCATTTTTTTCCATTTTTTCAGTTCAAAATGAAATATTGAAGAGTATATCTTTTCTTTTTGAATTGTGTAATGACTTAATTGGTTTTGAATTTCCAGGGAAACATATGGCAACAGATTCTCTCGTTTCATTTTATATTAGAACTTGTAACGACAATACCTTTTGCACTTACGGTGAGTCTTGATATTGAATGATTGATGAGAAAATCGATACGATGTTGTTTTGTTTTCGTTATTTTCTTTTTTTTTTACTTTCAATTGAAGATATTATGGCCTCCTTTAAGACATCTTTTCATACCAATTTTTCTCAACTGCTGGCTTGCCAAAAGGTCACTGGAGAATATGTTCGTAAGTGTTGTTGAAAGTCTATGGTTCATAATGGATTTTTTGTCTTGATGGCATTTTTGTTATTTCTTTAATCTTTCAGAACGACCTACATCGAGCTATGCAAAAATCTCAGTCTGCCTTATCACAACAACTAACGATATTATCAGCAACGTTGCTGTGCTTAGTTTTTACCAGGTGAGCTTAAAAATAAAATTATTTTGATATTTTAAACGGAAGGGTAATCGCCAAAGTTGTAAGTTTTCAGCAAGAAAGTGTCGGATCTGAAGAACTTTGGGTGAAAGAAAAAAATTGTCGATAAAATAATGTCAACAAAATTCTTGAATATATACTTAGATATAATATTTATCAAAACGTTTGCCAATGACATACATATTTGAAAGTACTTCTTTTATTTTTCATTTTGTCTTCAAAAAATGTTCTGAAAACATTGTAACCTTGAAAAAACCAAATTGATGCAATCGACATATTGCAAAACATAGTCCATAGTCACTAATGTTAATTTGTCATTTGTCTCAACATGGCTTTGACAGCATTCAAAAAATTGTTGAAAAGTGTAAGTTGCTTATGTCTTGCTTTTCAAAGCTGTCGCTCAATCGGAATCACTTTTGTGGAACTTCCATGTGTGATGATTTAAGCGTTGAAAACAGTAAGAACTATACACAACTTTTGCCTTCATTTATGGTCATACAATGACAAAAATACAATGACAAGAAGTCCCCTGCTGTATCCTGCTAACATTTTCTTCAGGGACCAGTTATAACTATCATTCTGTTTCATCATTGAAACACATCATTGGAATTTTTCTGACAGGTTAGTTATAGCAAATATTGAAATTTTCATTTTCCTGGTTGAAATTCAGCCATTCTGTCATTCTGCCATTGAATTTGTACAAATGACACAAGTCATTGAAACAATTCGTTCTATAAAAATAAGTGTATATCTAATAAGTCTCATGCTTAATAGCAGGACAATAACCATGAGGAGTTTTACTACCACCAGATCGGTGAATCAAGGTACTCCCTAAGTTGGTGTCCTTTCGTCTCTTTTATGGAACATATTATTAAACGACCTCCTATACCGACGACGCGACATTGCCATATCTGCATCTGGGAAACACCCTCAAGTTCTTTCGGAACTCCTACAAAATTCCTTAAACAGGCAAACCAATTGGGCAAAACATTGCGGCTTGGACGCGTCAATCCACATAAAACGGAACTAGTACTCTTTACGAGAAGGTACAAAATTCCTCAAATTAGCACTAAGCTTTTCCGCCCAAACCAAATATTAAGGCCTCATTTTAGACAAGAAAAACTTAGTTGGAAGGCAAATATTGCTGAAAGAGTGAAGAAGGCTGCTGTAACACTCTTTACTTGTAAAAAGGCCACTGGCTCAAAATGGAGCTTCTTCTCAAAAATAACCCACTGGCTACCTATACACTTCGGTAATCAGACCGATACTCATTTATAGAGAATGGTAGATTGCAATGGACAAGATGGGAAATCTGAAAAAACTCATTAACGTCCAGAGGTCAGCAGGTATGTGCATCACGGGAGCACTTGGCTCATCACCAACAGAACTACTTCTAAACCTAACACCTCTTGATATTTTCTCCAACATGATGGCAGCAATCTCATGTGTGAGGCTTAGAGCCACCGCTCAATGGATCAGTGACAATATTGGTCATAATTACTATCTTAAACAATTTCACCACCACCCCAACAAACCTCAACCAACAAACCTCTCCAGCCAGCTCGATCCATAGCTAGCTGTCTCCAGCTTCTCACGCCGAGTTGATTGAGGTTGTCTTCAACTTGACATCGAAGGCGTCGTTCAGTTCGTTACCGGCTTTAATGGAACAGCGCGACATGGCTTTAAACAGTTCTTCTCTATAGATACTGTCATACGTGGCCTTAAAATCGGTTAAAAGATGGTAGGTGTCAATTTGGAGTTCTTGAGTTTTTTCCAGGATCAGTCGTAATGTGAATGTTTGATCGACCGACGGTGGACTTTCCTGGTCTAAAACCTCACTGATATGGACATATCAGTTTGTTGACAAACGGCTTCAGGCGTTCACATAGCACTGCAGAAAAGATCTTATAGGCGATATTTAGGAGGCTGATGCCTCTATAGTTGGTTCAGTTTAGAGGGTCTCCTTTCTTGAGGATCGGGCAAACAATGCTGAGGGTCCATTCATTGGACATGCTCTCTTCCTACATACCTTCCTGCAAATGAGTTGGTGCATGCTCCTTATCAAGTTCTCACCGGCGTGTGTCGTCTTCATTGAATGGTTCATTCTGCCTGACAGCGGCATTCGATTCGTCATCGCCGCTGTAGAGTCCGCAGAAGTGGTCCTTGCATATCCTCAGCATTGACACTGACTCTACGATATTTCCTTGTTGGCCTTTACAGGTTTCAGTTCGTGCTCGGTAATCTTGAGACATTCGTTTCACCTCTTGGTAAAACTTCCGAA
This sequence comes from Sphaerophoria rueppellii, assembly GCA_920937365.1. NCBI lineage: Eukaryota > Metazoa > Arthropoda > Insecta > Diptera > Syrphidae > Sphaerophoria > Sphaerophoria rueppellii. The sequence goes on along the minus strand of CAKKXW010000002.1, from coordinate 25,115,759 downwards.
CCCATTCCTGTTTTTTAGTCCCACATATCGTTTTTAATGCTGTCTTTTTTTCTTTCTGAAAAGCTTGTGTTCTTCTCTCTTCTTCTGTTCGTAGAACTCCCGAGCTGATCTCGTCCTCCTATGCAGCACTGCTTTATATGCTTCTGCACCTGCCTCTATTCATCATCAAACCAGGGGTTTCGTTTTGGTGGCCTGGTAAAACCCTGCACATCAGAGGCAACATCCCTAATGTCTTCCAGGCAATTCTGCCAATGGTTCTCAATGCTCGATGCTGCCTGTTGGTGACTTCTCATGAGGTTACTAGACACTCGATCGGAAAGGGATCTGGCTATAACTTAGTACAATTCAAACATCTCCAAAAAACTAGATTATTTTTTTCATTCGTCACTTTTGAATTCTTAAGAAATCCATTTTCGTTTTCAAGTTTACATATTAGATTGTAAGTAAATAGAGGCTTAAGTATGCACCTCTTACATAAATAAAGGACGAAGTAAGCATTTTATTATTCGGTAATATAAAATTTGTTTTCCCGGAACATGAATAAATGTTTAATGACGAATTTGTACACCGGATTAAACAAAAGGCTTCAAGACCTTTTCAGTATTTTTGTATCTTATTATACAAAGGTCAATCAAAATTCGTTAACAAAACCACATACTTCCCGCATTACACGAAGCCGCAATTTCTAATTATTACCCTACTTCCCTACTCCACGTGGAACCGATTTTAAATCAGTCATTTACAGTCCCTTATATTTTACTTGGAATTAAGAATACGTAAATTGAAATTGTTTTTCTAAAAGGCACGTTTACGCTGTGAAATAATATCCTAAGTTCTTTATCCGTCCACTTGATTACTTTTAGTTTTATCAACGCATTAAAGAAGTTAAACAAACAAATCCAATATGAGTAATTTTCTAATCGATTTTAACATATGTTTTTTTTCCTTTAATTTTTTTTCAAAAAATAATAATAATAAAGCGTTTGTGGAATTCAACACTTCCAACGAGCAGGACACCGTCACTTGAATTTATTTCAAAGTACCTACTACGTGGTGGTGACATTCTCAACAGTTGGCTATGGAGATTTTGTGCCCGATATCTGGCCATCCCAGATGTACATGGTCATAATGATATGTGTAGCCTTGATTGTCCTTCCAACACAGGTAAGTCTACATGATGAATTAAACAAAAGCGAATACAATTGTGTTATTCACATTATATCATACTAGCTACCTACACCCACCTACATTATATACCTATAGCTCCTTGTTATAATGGCAATGGTAAGAAGTCTGTGTGTGTGTGTGTAAGAAATTTAACAAAACCTGATCGTTGTAATCTCTAAACCGGTGGCACTGGATAGGCACATCCAGCTCACAGAAAGCGAAGGACACTTCATCACACACATGTACATATTTATACAACATCAAAATCACCCGAACCCAATCTCATTTAAAATCATTATACTTGGGGGAAATTATGTTATTTTCGATGACATGGGTAAAATGTTTTTTGCGGTGGAAGTGGTTAAGCTTTAAAGTCCTTTAAGTTTTAGCATGGGAATCAGAAACATGAGAATCAGGGAGTCGGGATGATTTGGGAAAAAAACAACCGCTTGGAACTTTATGTGGGCAGTTGTGTTGTTTGTTTTAAGATTATTATTATTGTAATTTGTGTTCTGTGGTTCAGTTACGGAAATTCGTTTTGGGGAAGGGTTTAGAAAAATTGGATGATATATGAACAAACATTTTGTATAATAATCTATTTCAATCAGAGATGTTTTGACGAATCATGGTGATTTGAACGATATCAACCTTGTTAACCTTGGAGATATTTTAATTTGAATGACAGGACTGACATTGTTGTGCTCTGATAAGATTGTTTTTTAATAGACTTTTCACTTATTACATTACAATACAAAATTTAAAATTCAAAACTAAATAGGTATATGGAGCAGAATGTCATCAAATAATGAGACACTTTAATAATTTTTCCAATTTCCTCCTTTTCAGCATAACATGAAATCAATAGGTTTGCCAGGCTGGACTCTCGATAGAACGTCGTGGTTCGAGTCCTTCTGTCCCACAGTTTTTATTTCATCTTTCACGGACACTGCCTCTTGCGAAGAACTGACAAAACTTCCAAGAGTATCATCTTTCATGAAAAAGTGCTTCTCAACTTTGTCGTTCGGAATCGACGTTTAATTGTAGGTCCCCTCAATTCTCCGCGCGCACCTAGAAAATTGTTGATGAGGTGGCCTTGGCTCTTCAAGAGCTGTCGCGCCACCGAATTTATTTATTTTTTAAGCAACGTAATGAGTCTTAGAAGATCTTTAGTTTATGGATTACAGAGAATATTGAGCTGTTAGAAATTAAAGCAGTCAAGAAAAGACGAAGAATCTTTTTATAAAAAACCAAATACGTTATGTATTTAAATCCTGAAAACCTGAACTCAAATTTACGAGAAGAATTTGTACAACTTTGCGTCTTTTAAGAGTAAAAAGGAAAAAAGGTAAATGAATCTTGCGTGGCATAGACGACGATACAAATAGCAATACACATTTAAAAGGGTCCTAACATGAAATTGATAGGTAGTACTTGGATAATAGATTCTTATCTTTTACATCCAAATAATGAAGAACATACCAGTTTTCTATTTTAGATTGTCCAAAGATTTCCAGTCAAATATTACAATCAAAGAAGATTTAACCGCAAAAACTAGCTTTGTCCAACCAATTTAACATTTTAATATTTCAAAAATAAGTTCAGGAATTTAATTTCCGTCAAAAAAGGAATTCCCGGAAATTTGCCATTTTTCCGTGTTAAACTCAAAGTTAAAAACAAATTTAACGAGCAAAAGAAAAAAATGTAAACACCTATCAAAAAAAAGTAATGATCACCTGAAAGCGATCGCACCATTCGATCATTTAAAATGAGCTTCTTTCAACTATGATAATTTTTTCTAATCAATAAAACCTGGAGAACGACATCTTCTTTATACATTTATCTCCGTAAAAATTGTACAAATGAAAAAAGACAATAAGATATCAAAGTAAAGGTTAGCGATCTAAAAGATTGAAAAATTTTGATAATGCAGTCATTTATTTAACTTAAAAAAAAAGACTTTAAGTAAGTTAACTTACAAAAATACTTTAACTGGAAGGGACCTGTCACCTCTCGCTCTCAGTACTTATTTTTAAACTTGCAAGCAATTGAATACAGTCAATTAACTGAAAGTTAATTAACTGCAGTAATTTTTAACTGGCTTTAGCCAATATGTATATGCTGAAAAAAGTGAATCAAAAAAATTACATTTGATAAGCTATCGCACAGTTTTTATGTACAGAAATTTGATATTGAATAACACATATTAAATAAGTTAGTAACTCTGATTAGTTAAATAGTTAAAAATGAATAAATAAATAAATACAGTTTTAAATAAATAAATAAGTAATAAATAACAAAATTAATAAGTAAATTAATAAATAATTAAGTAAACTCCATAAAACGAATTATTAGATAGTTTAACAGCTATGTAATAAGTATATAAATAAATGACATAATTTTTGACAATAATTGTAACAATATTCGCTCTTGCATGCAGGTCAGATGTAGAATGATAACGAGGGAAATTGAGTATCATTTTAAGTAAATTATTTGAGATACACTCACCTCGTGACGTTGAATAGTTCAGTCGTGTTTAATTCTTGCTCTATATTGTATTTATATTTCTTTTAAAGTTTACTATTTAGACTTTCATAATGCCAAACAATTGTGCTATTTGTGGCTTAAGAATTCTTGGTGACAAGTTACTTGAATGTCAAGGTTTATGTGATTCAATTTTTCATAAAAAATGTGCAAGCATTTCCGATGAAACAATTAAAATTCTCAAATCTGAACCCAATCTTGCTTGGCGGTGTAATGCCTGTAGTAGTGTTAGTGGCTCCCTTTTATCGCTACTTGTCCAACTGAAAAACGATGTTGCAATCATAAAATCTAAAATGTGCAACAATGATAATTTGGACACGGTTGTAATAACTCCTTCACAAAAAGCTCCAGAGTGTCACCCAGAAATATTGATAAATGAACAATCAACAACAACAAAAAATGCTCAATCATTATTATCAATTTCTAACCCAGCTATGACATTAACATCAATAACAACGTCATCAATAACATCATCATCATCATCATCATCATCACCATTTTTTTCGTCATCTTCATCATCTGATCAAACAAAAACAATTGCTTCAGTTACTTGCCAGTCCAGTGTCGCAACTGGTCTTTCATCTCATGCAGTAACACCCTCACCGGCTTTACCCACAAGCGAAACTTTTGTTTCCAAAAAATTAGATGAAAACGAAGTGCAGTCTAATAAAAAACCATCAGGTCAACGAACTCTTACTGGAAAGTGCATTGTTCCTGATAATGCTAATTCCTTACCTCTTTCTTCTGTACCAAAAATGAAATTCTTACACCTCTCTCGCTTGCAAGTTAATGTTACAGAAGAAAATATAATATCATTCGTAGCACATAGGCTCAAACTGTCTGACAATGTGCTGTTCTGTAAAAGATTGACAAAGAAGGATGTTGAAGTCTCAACTCTTCATTTTGTTAATTTTAAACTCGGGGTTCCAGAGGTTTTATTCGAAGAAGTATTTAACGCTTCATTTTGGCCCTTGGGAGTGCGAATAAAAATGTTTACTCAGCGACAAAAATCAAAAAACGAGAAGGCTTTGACCGAAACCTCAGAAAATTGACATGTGCTTCAATTTCATCCCTACATCCGTCACAACTGAAGGTTTTTTATCAAAATGCTGGCGGCTTACGTACTAAAACAAATGATGTTTTTATCACTTCTATTGCACACGATTATGATATAATAATTATGACAGAAACCTGGTTGCAACAAGATATCTATTCGTCCGAGTTGTTTGATTCATCTTATATAGTTTACCGAATGGATCGCACTATTGAGTCCGGAATGGTTCGTGGAGGAGGGGTATTAATTGCTGTTCGCAGTTCTTTTAATAGTAAACAAATAAGTTTTCCATCGATCTCGGTTCATTTTGAACAGCTATGTGTTAATGTTTATTCAAATAATGTACCCAATAATATAAATAATGGATTTGAATATTTTTTCATAGTTAACTACATAAGACCTAGAAGTAGTATGGATTTATATATTGAACTAGTTTCAAATGTAAATAATTTTGTGAAGAATTTGTCATCTAATCAATACCCATGCATTTTTGGTGATTTTAATCTTGGTGACATTGATTGGCGCTATCAGGATGATGATCAATTGCTTATTCCATTCAATGTTACTAAGGATGTTGAAATTGAACTTGTTGACAATTTCTTTTCGCTAGGGTTAATTCAAATAAACCATGTCAAAAATAGTTTAAACAGATTTCTTGATCTTGTATTCATATTCAATGATATTAAATTTAAAGTTTCTGAAGCGAACTTTCCATTAGTTAAAAATCAAATTCATCATAAGGCTATTCTTGTTATTCTTGAATGTTATAATTTTGAAAATATTAGTATTGATAATAACAGCTGTTTTTATAACTATAAGAAGGCCGACTTCATTTCACTGAATAATTTTTATAACTCTATTAATTGGGAATCAGTTATATTCAATCAGTCTTTAGTTCAAATGTATTCAATTTTTAAGAGTTATTTGTTTGAGGGTGTTCAAAAGTTTGTCCCTTCGGTTCGAAAGAGAGCGTCTTTTAAATCTCCATGGTTCAATAAACGGCTTAAAAATTTGGAAAATGTAAAAAACAAAGCTTTTAAAAAGTATAAGTCAACGGGGAACTCGGTAGATAGAATTCATTTTATGCAGTTGAGAAGAGAATTTGATTTTTTAAGCAGATTTCTTTATTCTCAGTATCTGGGCTCGGTGGAAAGAAATATTAAGTATAACTCAAAATCCTTTTGGGTCTTTTTGAATTCAAAACGTCAAGTTTCGGAATTCCCAGCTTCTATGGAACTGGGTAGTGTATGCTCTTACGATAACAAATCTACATGTGATCTCTTTGCAAATTATTTTAAATCAAATTACAATTTAGCAATTATAGATAATTGCTCAAATATGTACAATGAAATGAATTGCCAAGTTGATTTTGGATGCTTTACCCTCTCAGACCAAGAAGTTTTAGATGGCTTACTTCATCTAGATGTGAGCAAAAAAGCGGGTGTGGATTCGATTCCACCGCTTTTGCTTTCCAAATGTGCTTTTTCGCTTTTCAAAATTTTGAAAATTATTTTTAATACATCGCTCCATACTGGTGTTTTCTACAAGAATGGAAACTGTCTTCAATTAGTCCAATTTTCAAAAGTGGCCTTAAGCATTTGATAAGCAATTACAGACCAGTATCCAAACTTTCAGCCATACCAAAACTGTTTGAAAAACTAGTGTATGATAGGCTTAATTTTGCGACCAAGTTAATTTTAACAACAAGACAACATGGCTTCTGTAGTGGTCGATCCACTACTACAAATTTGTGCCTTTTTGCGAATTTTTGCGTCAACTCATTGGAGCACAAAATGCAGGTGGATGTTTTATACACAGATTTTGTAAAAGCATTCGATAGAGTCCATCACAAACTTCTAATAAGAAAGTTTGAAAAAATTGGATTCAATCTCGGATTTCTTAAATGGCTGGAATCTTATTTGTCGAATCGTAAGCAGATTGTAAAAATTGGCAATGATCAATCATTTTATATTGAAGTATTGTCAGGTCTTCCACAAGGTAGTCATCTTGGGCCTCTGCTTTTTAACCTTTTCGTAAATGACATTCCAGATCTTTTTGAATTTTCAGATTGTTTAATGTTTGCTGATGATTTGAAACTTTATCATCAAATATCCACAAATGAAGATTGTGAGAACTTTCAAAAAGACATTGATAGGCTATTTCTGTGGTGTAGATATAATCATCTCGATTTAAATATTTCTAAATGTAAGATCTTTAGAACCTTTCGTTCAACACCAAAAGTAATTTATAATTATAGACTCGGTAACGAAATTGTATGCACTGTTAGTGAAATTAAAGATCTTGGTGTTATTTTTGATACAAAATTGTCGTTTGCATCGCATATAAACTTTATAGTATCAAGAGCAAATTCACTTCTTGGTTTTATAAAGCGAAATACTGTTGTTTTTAAAGACAGTTATACCATAAAAGCTATTTATGTTTCTTTAGTTATACCTATACTAGAATATTGTTGTGTTATATGGTCTCCCTTTTATGAGAACTCTTCTGATAGAATCGAAAAAGTCCAAAGAAAATTCACAAGATTTGCATTGAGAAACCTAAGTTGGCCAGAAGGCTTGCCTTCTTATGAGTCAAGATGCGCCTTAATAGATCTCAAATCGTTGAAAAGCTGTAGGGAAACTATATGTACACTTTTTATTAAAGATGTTGCTATCGGAAGGATAAACTCACCCGAGTTATTAAATCTTATACCCTTTTATGTTCCAGAGAGAAATCTAAGAAGCAGAAACATTCTCTTTCTTATTCCGAGCCACAGGACAAACTATGGACTAAATGAACCTTTAACTCGTTCTTTAACACTTTTTAATTTTGTTAATTGTGAGGTCGACCTTGATTTGAATAGAAATGTTTTTAAACAAATTGTTTTGAGATTTTTGAATACGCATCAATAATAAATTGTTAATATGTAATAAGTATTGTTAAGCAATCAACAGATAAATATCCATTGATGAAGAAATAAATAAATAAATAAATAAATAAATTGCAGTTTGTTAATATTACACTTTGCACTATTTACCCATATTTGGCAACCATACAAAAGAATTGCCTGAAAGACGACTTTGTTAATAATAATCTTATTGTCGTTACTGAGACCTAATTTTCTAATTGTAAAGGGATAAAGTACTTTAATTACAATACCTTATTTTTACTAACTTTTTTGGTCTAGGAAGATCCCTAGATATTTAACATTTGATTCACTTGTTTCACAATTGATGTTAACACCATTTAAATTCAACTGATTGCTGGGAAGATAATGAGACTTTCTTTTTCTAGTAAAAAAGATAGCTTGTACCTTATTTGAGTTAAGTTTGATTTTCCATTTGGAGTAATACCGGGTTATACTTTCAATTGCATTTGTTAAGTATGCCTCTATGTTCAGACTTAATTCATGCAATGAAAAAATTCTTGTATCACCAGCGAAAATAGTCAATACACATTCGGGAATCCTAGGAATCTCGGACGTAAAAATATTGTAGAGAAATGGCCCTAGCACAGAACCTTGTGGTACACCATGTTTAACTTGATAGCAATTTGATTTACTGTTATTAACAAAAACACCGAAACATCTATTTGACAAAAAACCTTGAATAATTTTTATTAGATAAGTAGGAAAGTAGTGTCCGTAGCTTAGTGGTTAGGTGCGTTGGCTGCTAAGCAGAACGTCGTGGGTTCGAATCCTACTCGTGCCCATAAACTTTTTATTTCATCTTTTACGGGCACTGCCTCTTGCGGAGAACTGACAAAATTTCCAAGAGTATCGATCTGTCATGAAAAAGTTCTTCTCAACTTTGCTGTTCGGAATCGGCGTTAAATTGTAGGTCCCCTTAATTCTTCACACGCACCTAGAGAATTGTTGATGAGAGTAAGCCACTTAGGCCTTGGCTCTTCAAGAGCTGTTGCGCCACTCTATTTATTTTATTTTATTTATTTAAGTAGGAAAGCCTAGGCAAACTCATTTGTGTACCAACAGTATCGAAAGCCTTTTCTATGTCAAATAGAATAAGGATAGTTGATTTCCCAAGTAATCGATTCTTTTTTGATGAGTAGTACTATGAAATGCTCTGAAGCCAAATTTTTCGTTTAGAAGAATATCAAACTGTTAAGTGAGTTGTATTTTCTTTTCCAAGATCTTGAGATTAGAAATAATATGTCTTACATCATCTATGGTCGCCAGTTGATCTACAGGAGTATGAATGTCTTCTACACGTAGAAGCCAAGACGTTAGCCTATTGTGAGTCGTCGTAAACCAAGTTGTTAACATTTTCAAGATCAGAAATGCAACGATTTTAACTTTTCATTATTTTGGGAATATTCCAAAAGGGTTTAGCGTTTTTACCTAGTTTGTTCAGATTTTCATTCCACCTTTTATACGATACTAGCAAAACCCCTGCCCGCTTCGCAGGGCTTCGGCCCACAACGGTTCGGAAATTAGAGATTGGCAGGATGAAGAATACGGTAATCGATGGATAGGCAGAAATGAACAATATTCTTAGAAAAATCATGCCTGTATTTGCTAATCTGATGAATAATCTATTCGTTTTTCAATTCTTTTACATAATTTTTTTAGTTAATTTACCCATTAAACATATCTTCCCCAAATTTAGCTCCCTGAGAAGAGGTAAGGTAATTAGGATTTTGACAGCAAGCCAGGTATAGGCATAAGTATGCTTTTAACCCTCTTCAGGATTGCACAATGTTATAAATTTTCTTAAAACTAACAATTATTGGGATATTATAAAGTGCTGCAATAAAAATATTGACAAAAAAAACCTAAATTCGATGTTCTAAGCTGTTTTAGATTTTCCCAAGTATTATAAAATGTATGGGTTTTTGTTTATCAATGAGATTTTATTTGCTAATTTTTTGTTCATAAGGTAAAAATAAGAAAACTTTATGTTCTTTACGCATTATTTGAAAAAAAAAATATATCTTAAAGTCAACACTTTGCTCGGGCAAGAAAAATTGAACACCACTTAAATACAAAGTTAGCCTTTTTTTAATCGTCAAAAAGTGATGAAAAAGTAACTTTGTCTTAGAAGGATTATTTTCTAAGAATATGACCAAGAATCACATCCCAAAGTATATGGCAGACAAATTACAGGATACCCTGTATAGTTGACCATGAGGAAAAACAGAAATTTCTAAATCAAAACCACATATTTTTAAAGATTGACCTTGCGTCTTATTTATTTTTCAGGGAATTCAAGTCGAACAGGAAACTAAAGACGTATGCCATTGACTTCTTCACGGCTAGTCTTGTAGTACTGTAAAGTTTAAGTTGATTGATGTCCCGAAACATAGTAATGCTCATACCATCAGAGTTAAAAAATGTGGAGGCAGTCCTGGTACATAAATGCATAAATGCAAAAAATTCAAAAACTCCGTCTCGTTGTAAAATTTACTACATCGTTTTCATTTGTAATTGTGTCAAACCACTCAAACGACTTGTGGCAAAAAATTATGCATTTATTTGTCTAGTTCAAAATAAATTGTTGCATCGATTTTAGAAAGACTTTAATCTGTACCAGCCATTATTGCACTTCAACTCAATGCTTCAATGCTTGGAAAGACATCTTGAATCAACTCATTCCGTGGATTTGCATTACAATAAAAATTGTTTGGAAGTGAAATTCGGCCTTCAGAATCAAGTGAAATTATTCCATTTCCAATGTCCAATAGTGTCCGTGGCTTAGTGGTTAGGTGCGTTGGCTGCTAAGCAGAACGTCGTGGGTTCGAGACCTACTCGTGCCCAAAGTTTTTTATTTCATCTTTGGCATTGCCTTTTGCGAAGAACTGACAAAACTTCCAAGAGTATCAAGAGTATGAAAAAGTGCTTCTCAACTTTGCCGTTCGGAATCGGCGTTAAATTGTAGGTGCCCTAAATTCTTCACACGCACCCAGAGAATTATTGATGAGAGTAAGCCACTTAGGCCTTGGCTCTTCAAGATCTGTCGCGCCACTCTCTCTTTAATGTCCAATAATTGGCCAATGTAAGTTTCCTGAAATAGAAGTTTTTAAACGACTCCATTCGTCTGCAGCAGTTGACCGTGGTATAATCGACAAAGTTTGTCCTCAGAAACAAAAAGATTCAGAGCTCCAAATTCTTTAAGTTGCGGTTAAAGGCTTCAAGTAAATTTTTGTGCGCCATTGTGCTCTCATCCCACACAAATATTCGGCCATTACCAACTTTTTGAAATATTGTAATGTCAGTTTTATGTCTAATAATGTGCTCACAACTCCAGAAGAAGAAAGAGCCAACTCTTTTTTTAATTTCAGATCATATTGATGCTAAAATTAATGATAACAAAAATGATTTCCCCATTCCACCGGGTGCATCACAAAAATATATACCACCACTCAGACTGATCACACCTTGCATATCTAATGGTGTCATACACATAGGTACTTTTGTTGATCGTTTAACTTCGGCTCAATAGTTTGCGCAAATATTCTGAATGGAATGCAATTTTATTATTGTCCTTAACGTAGTATTGTTGTCGAGCAACCAATTCAATTGTGGCAATGCTTTATTCGCAAAACGGTTTTTTCGTAAGCAACTGGCACATTTCAATTTGAAAGCATTCAATTCCCCATCAGATTGGCATTTGCAATGACTATTGACTCAAAGCTAAATAATGTCTGTTTGTGGCTTAAATTTGAGCACACCATGTTTTTCATTCAGACAATAATTATACGTGGAATACCTCCAGTTCGTTAGTGTTGATTAAATTTTATTAATGACACATTCCATCAACATTCAAAACGTTATAAATAACAAATAACAATATAATTAACAAATACGTACCCACTAAAAATAAATAAGATATACATACATATTTTCATACTCTAGAAATTTCATATATCAAAACAACGTTTGCCGGGTCAGCTAGTTCAAATATAATTTCCTAGGTTCACTGACATTTTTTTTTTGTCGAAGAAAAATTATATTTGTCAAATATTTTTTTTCTTCACTGACATTTTTTTTTATTTTTTTATTGAAAAAAAAAATATTTGACAAAATTTTCAAACTAAATTGAGTGTTCGATAGTTATTTTTTTGTAGTGCGAAATACAAAATTTTTTACATTTTTTAACAATTGAACCATTTGTGATTTGAAAAGTATACATTTCATTTTGCTAAACCTTCTACCCTAAAACTCTTGCACTTAGAGAAAAAATTAGGAAAATCGGTCAACCAGTGTGCCCGGTTAGCGAACGAACACAAAAATTAGGCTGTTCTTTTTATATATATAGATGTATTTCTTCTGCTAAACCTTTTTATTATATCGATTTAAATTGAATGCGAACTTCAGTATTATGTTTACATTTTCTGGTGTTTGAAACATTTTACATCGGACCGGAACATGATCTGAATTCATTAGTTGCATAGTTTCAGGCTGAGTAAAAAATGATTAAATATTATGCGTGAAAAAGATTAAACCCAGCAACAGCAACAGCGCTGTCAACAGCAAACAGCACCACCAGCCACCAGCGACGTCATTTCATCTGTTTTGACATTTCGTTCTCCTTGTTTTATTTGTTTTATTTTTGGTGTTTGGCGCCTCTGAAAATCGTACATGGAAAGTTGTCAGCAATGGATTAGCAAAAGAAAATTTAGGACTTTGACCAAACGACGCTGTTGACGTTGTGGTGCTAGTATATTCTGTGTCGGACGGTAAAAATACACATGGGCTCTAAAACAAAGACCGCCGCTGTTGCTGTTGTTGGTTCAATCTGTTTCTCGCTTAAGTTTTCAAAAAATCAAGAACGAAAGGAATAACCCTAGACCCAGACGGAAAGTACGTAGGACTGAACGGAAACAAAATTAAAAACGGAAACGAGCTGCACATATCGGACAAGATGTTGCCCCACGAATTCGCATGAATACAACCCCAATTTCTTGATCGACAATTAAGATCACCAAGCTAAAATATTATTTCCGTTTCTAATTATTAGTTTTCGAAGATCATTTTTAAAATGACTAAAGCCAGTAGTGTCCGTGGCACTAAGTCGGTTAGGTACGTTGGCGGAGTATCAATCTGTCATGAAAAAGTGCTTCTCAACTTTGCCGTTCGTTACCGGCGTTAAATTGTAGCTCCCTTCAATTCTTCACACGCACTCAGAGAATTGTTGATGAGAGTAAGCCACTTTGGCCTTGGCTCTTCAAGGGTTATCGCGCCACTCTATTTATTTTTAAAGCCAGTTAAAAAGTAGGGAAATTAATTAACTTTTAGTGAATTGACTTTATTCAATTGCCTGCAAGTTAAAAAATAAGTACTGACTGACTTACAGTTAAGTGTCAGTGTTATAAGTTAAAAGTCTAAACAAAAAAAAATATTATTATTCGTGACTTAACTACAGTACCAAAATGACTACAGTCTTTAAAACTCTGAGCTACAGGTAGGTACAGCTAGGTACCTACAACTGGAAATTATGAAAATTGTTTTAAATCAGGTTTATTACGGTTCGTACTATTACACACTATACGAGACTCTAGTAGAAGTGCAATCTAAACTAATATATAAAGCTGAAGAGTTTGTTCGATAATCTCTGAAACTACTGGTTCGAATGGTATAATTCTTTATGTGTTAGATAGTCCATTAATTGAGGAACGCTTTAGGCTACTTAACACTAAGCTGTGACCAATAAGAGCAAACAATCACTGGAAAATGTGGAAAAAACGCAAAAATTAGTTTTTCGCTAACCTTTCTCAGGAATGCTTAATCAATTGAACATTCTTTTGTTGAATGGTCCATTTATCATAGAAAAATTTAGCAGTTAAAAATGTGAAAAAAATGGCAAAAACTATTCATTTTTGAAGGCTTCTGTTGTATGCTTGAACGTGCTGATCTCAGGAACTACTTAATTAAATCGAACAATTCTTTTTGTGTTGAATAGCCCATTTATCGAGAAGAGTTTAAGCTTTACAACGTTACGCTTATAAGTTACGAATAATAAGAGCAAAGCATCAGTGAAAAGTGTAGCTTAAACGGGGAAAATAATACATAATAATGAAGGCTTCGAGTTAAAAACAATTTTGATTTAGAGAGAGTCGACTGTTTTAAAATAACTGCGCAACAAAATTCCCATGCGGGTATGATGCACAAGTCAAAAACGCACCTCTGGCCAGTGGATGAGGTTGAGGCAACTGCTAGTAATAAATAAAATTAAGTTTTGAATTTCTTACTTCCTTAATTTTTCTCGAAGTGATGACCAGAAGCGTCGTATGTTCCTGAATTGGGCTGAGCAACAACTTGAAAATGATCCGGATTTTCATCGAAAAATCATCTTCAGCGATGATATGTTGTTTCAACAGGAAGGTGCCACATGTCACATAGCGGGCCAAACAATCGAATTATTGAGAACGAAGTTCGAATGAGCGCATTATCTCAGAAATGGACCTGTGAATTGGCCGCCTCGTTCATAGCGATTTAACGCCGTTAGACTATTTCCTGTGGGGCTACGTCAAATCTATGGTTTATGCCAACAAGCCAGCGACGATTGATGAACTTCGTACGAATATCGAACGTGAAATTGCAGCAGTATCGGCCGATTTATGCTTGAAAACCGTCGAAAATTGGGTTCAGCGTCTGGACTTCTGCAAGCGTGCCCGTGGTGGCCATGCAAAAGAAATCGAGTTCCATATATAATGGCTCATAAGTTGTCGTAATTTATCATTATTTTCTTCGTGATTCTTGATTACAAATAAAATGAATAAATTTATTCAAATTGTAATTTTTAAATGTTTTATAGAACGCAATAACAAAAAAACTTACTTATGTATATACCATTAAATGGTTTATTTTCATTCCTTGAAGAAAAATATTTATAGGTTCATCAATAGAATAGAGAATTTTGATTTAGAAAAACAATTTAAATTGCTGCCATTTTCAACCATTTAAAATATTTTACCTTGAATGAAGCCTGACTTCATAATATACACAATTTGTAACACAATAAAAGATATACAAACCTGAATACAATATAACAAACAAATATTTGAAATAAAATCAACATTTACCACCTTGAAACTAAGATTCACTATCATTGCCTGGTCCAAAATATTAAAAACAATAATCATGAATCCGTATGAATATAATGAAATGTATCAAATTAAATCAATTTTGTAGTAAGTGTAGCATTTATAACAGAGGAATTACTTAAATCCTATCCAACACGAAAATATCAAAATTTCCTCAAAGGAAAAAAGATCAGATTTGAATTAAACAAAGTTGGACTATGACCTGCATTTCGCAGAATTCTCCGACCCTGAGATTAGGTCATAAGATCAAAAAAAAAAAATAAATTTTCTTTAATCCATTCCTAGTTTATTTATCTTATTTTTTTACGGTATTCTTTGTTGCTAACTTTCTCTTATTTTAAATTTTTAACATTTTATACTTAATAAATCCTTCCATTCTTTTTTTTTCTCAGTAGAATTTTTTTAATTGGAATGCCGCTTTTTTGTCTTTTTTCATAATAAATAAAATCTATGCTTACTACAAAATTTTTTAAAAAAAAAAAAATCAAAACTGATGCATTTTTACAATAATTATACTGATGTTACGATTCATGGTTATTGTATTTATTTATAGATAATGAACAGGACATCATAGACGTTTTTGAAAGCGAATCAGATGGTGAAACGGCGAACGAATTTACACCGCTCCAAAGTGATGAATGTTGATTTTGTCATTGTAATTTTATACGCCATTACTTATAAAAGAATTGTTTATTTGTATATTTTTCAGTTTTTATTTGCTTTACGTATAAACCATGAGTCCATGAACCCTCTCAACAACAATCCCATTATATTCGCTGCATGTCCCAAGAAATCCTGAAAATATGTGCTTAGCATGTTCGCATAGAAAATCGATAACACAATTGCTGGCGAAAAAATACAGTAATAACACTGTCTGCAGCGTCGACATTATGACAAAAAATGCACTTTAAATTTTCAATCTTCAATTTTTGAGTTTTCTGACCCAGTTCGTCACTGGTGCAGCAATCAGAATGAACAGCTAAAAAGTCAAAAACAAAAGTATAAAATATAAATGAAATGCTGGTCTAACTAGTTGCTTAAAAAACAGCTGTCAGTTGCCAAATATATCACAAGAATAAAATACAACTTTGCTCTGCTTAGAAAAAAGTGTCCAATTTTTCCCTAAATTCAGTTTCAGTTGATGAAAAAAGAACAGCAAAAAATCTTTTTTCAAGTTGATATTTCCTGGAAAAAAACCTAAACCATTTTATTCCTAAGACAAAAAAAAAACCGACACCGATAACCAATATTGGCATTGGCATCTCATATCCCCGTCAATGCACTTTTCATTTTGCCTTCATTCATTCGTATGTTGACATTTAAAAGTTTCGTTTCTGTTTCATTTTCTCATCGTTTTCTTTTTTTTTGTCTCCAATTCTTTTTCAATCCCTTATCTTTGGTGCATAAAGTTCGAACAATTGGCATTCACATGGATGGAAAGACAAAAATTAGGTGGCAGCTATTCATCACATCGTGCACAGAGCGAGAAGCACGTCGTCGTTTGTTCTACTACTCTACATGCGGACACAATTATGGATTTCCTAAATGAATTCTATGCACATCCCTTGTTGCAGGACTATTATGTGGTACTGCTCAGTCCGATGGAACTGGACACAACGATGCGAATGATATTGCAGGTGCCAATATGGGCCCAGCGTGTCATCTACATTCAGGTGAGTTTTCAGTTCATGAGCGTAGTAGTTTGAAGAACGATTTCAGATTTGTATACATTAAAAAAAAAATGGAAAAATAAAATAATGTAGAATCCAAACACCTTGACTTCCAAATTAGCCACGGAAACTGTTTATTTTTTGATTAAGCAGAAGGAGCTTTGTCTTCTCATGGTGTCTCAAGGGGAGCCAATTCTGCGATACATAAGAATTCTTTAAGATCTACTCTGCCAGAATTTATGGCATTATCCTTAACCCCAAAGAAGATGTTACATAATTGTGAAATATATCAAATTCATAAATGAAATTTATGGTCTATTAAAAATTGTCTTACAAAAAGTCATGAATTGCTGTTTCTGCTTGGAAACGTTCTATTAGAGAAAAAGCTCAACTCGCTATTTTTAATTGAAACATTTTTTAAGAATCATGAAACTAACTTTTTGTTTTACAAATTGATTTATATACCTTTAAGCGAAAAAAGAAAACAATTTCCCGACGAAACTTTTCCAAAAAATTATATGCGTTAAAAGAGAGTGTTAAAAAAGTGTATCATGAAAAAACTGTGTCTGTGTCTGTGTTAATTTTGGGTTGGTGTCGACAGAAAATTATGAGAATAAAGAAGATCGAAATCTGGTACGTTTTTTTTTCGATTTTTCAAGCAGCCCTGAATAAAGCCACACCATTTTTCAAAAACTAAAATTTTACGAGACACCAAACATTGAGAACAACTCTAAATGTGGAGAGTTCGCTTGTGAGTTTAATTCATTTAATGCTGAATAGCAGAATAATTAACTCAGAACTTGGCGGCGCTTCCGCAAGAAGATCTGTCAGCAGAGGTACGCCGCAAGGCGGTTTTCTCTCCCCTCTACTCTGGAATCTGGTAGTTAACGAAATTCTTACCCTTATTCTGGATAGAGAAGGCTTCAGAGTGATAGTCATCTATGCTGATGACTTTGATATAGCTGTTTCAGGGAAGCATCTAGATACCTTCAAAGAACTCTTACAAAACGCTCTAAATAAGCTATCACTTTGGGTGAATCGGTGTGGCTTAGGCCTATTTGGTCCTATTCACTAGGAAATATAAAATTCCGCACATCGACCCTCCTTCTATAAACGGTGTCCAATTAAAGTTTTCAGAGGAAACTAAATATCTGGGTCTTATCTTAGACAGAAAACTGAATTGGAAGAGCAACATACACGAAAGAATAAGAAAATCTACGGTAGCTCTTTTCACCTGCAAGAAAGCCATTGGTAGCAAATGGGGTCTGCAACCCAGAATCACTCACTGGCTATACACATCGGTAATCAGACCGATTCTTCTTTATGGTGTGTCAGTATTGTGGACTGCCTTAGACGTAAAAGTGAACTGCGATAAGCTTAGTAAAGTGCAACGCTCAGCATGCCTAAGTATAAGCGGATCACTTCGGACGACCCCATCTGCGGCACTAGACACCCTACTCTATTTGACACCTCTGGATATAATCAGCAAACAAATAGCTGCTAGTTCTGCTATTCGCCTGAATGCCTCTTCACAGTGGACTAACAATAACATCGGCCACTCTGTTATTCTTGATTATTTAGAATCAATTCCAAAGCACACAGACTACACCGTTCCTCAACTACAGTTTCGATAAGAAGTTTCAAACTTCTATCCCTTCCCGATCCTTCTGGGAAAATGAGGCAATTCACTTCTATACAGATGGATCGAAAACTAGTGATGGGGTTGGTGGAGGTGTGTACTCCGAACGACTAAAACTAAGTCTCTCATTCAGCCTTCCAAATCATTGTAGCGTGTTTCAGGTAGAACTTTTGGCGATTAAGGAGGTCCTGTCCTGGCTCAGAGAAAACGTGGTATCCACATCTGATATCCGGATTTTCTCAGATAGTCAGGCAGCTATATAAGGTCCCTGGACTCTGTCTCTACAAACTCGATAACGGTCCAAAACTGTCGATCGTCTCTAATGGAGATGGCACAACAGTTTAACATTCACCTTCATTGGGTGCCGGGCCATAGAGACATTCCAGGAAACTGCAAAGCCGACGAACTCGCCAAACATGGTACAACATTACCCATTAAACCACAAATGGCAAATGTTGGTAACCAATCGCTACATGTAAGCTTTTGCTACAACAAGATGCTATTAAGAGAACTAACATCAGGTGGAATAACATAACCACCTGTCAGGCAACGAAAAACATCTGGCCTAATTTGGACTTAAAGAGATCTAGATGCCTGATATCTCTAAGCAGAGCGCATATAAGCTCCTTAATTGGTGTCATTACTGGACACTGTCTAATTGGAAGACACGCTGCGCGACTGGGCGTATTTTCTAATGATTTCTGCAGAAGCTGCATGGATGAGGAGGAGGAGGAAACAGTTCTTCACCTCCTCTGTACCTGTCCTGCTCTGGCTCATAAACGTATGAATCACTTAGGAGAATACTTCTACAATGATCTAAACGATCTTGAAATGTTAATATAAGTAATCTTCTACGTTTCGTAAGGAACTCTAATTGGTTTCAATGAGCTTTCAAAGAAAAGCCTTTCTAGATTCATGTGGTATCACAATGGGCCTTTGATTGGCCTAAGTGTGCCTTGGTGGGAACACTCCTTCGTTGTTGGGTAATTGGTAGTAACAGCCTACTCCGCTTCGACCTGTCGACCATGGGAGGCCCTTCTGCGAAATCAAGTTTGGCGATCGCATAGCTCTAAGCTTCATAGTAGTAGTTACCGTAAGCCGCTCCGCCACGTCAAGGCTTGCCCCGTGGAGGGCTTTTTAACATCCATGACAGCCATCTTAACCTAACCTTACCTAAACATTGAGAATCATTGAGAACGATGCATTATAATTCTTCGTTCGATACAATAAACGGGCGCATGTTTTTCTAATTAATATTTGCTTAGCAAAAAATAGTAAGTATACGCCTAAGTGACCATATAAGGTTTCGTTGAGCTGAATTGAATACAAAATAAATTCCAAAAATTAATTATCGTGTTTTAATGGCTTTGCACTTTCAATTAGATTAAGAAAACAAGTAAATAAATAAATCAGATTGTTTAATCAGAAAAGACTTGTTTTAACCAGTTTAATCAACCTTAAATTGATTTTCCATCACTAATGACAAAGTCTGAGGATATCACTTAATTAAAAGAACTTAAAAACAATTTCAGAATTATAATCAATTTTCTCACCCGAAAAAAAGGAACCCAATTAGTAAATTAATTACAAAAACGAAAAACTTTTATTGCTCTTTCTACTGTGGTTCGAGAATAGAGTGAGAGTGTTCATTTAAACATTATTATTCTTTTAGGGATCGTGCCTGAAAGACGGTGACCTGGCACGTGCGAGAATGAATGAAGCCGAAGCCTGTTTTATCCTGGCTGCAAGGAATTATGCTGATAAGACTGCTGCCGATGAACACACGATACTTCGGTCATGGGCAGTTAAAGACTTTGCACCGGTTGTGCCGCAATACGTGCAAATTTTTAGGTGAATTCAGCTTCGAATAATATACTGTTGTTATTTTATTGGTTTTTATTTCATTTTTTGAACTTTATTTGAATTTCAAATTTGTTTGGTTTCATTTTTTAAGGCCTGAGCATAAACTCCATGTCAAGTTTGCCGAATATGTGGTCTGTGAGGACGAGTTTAAATATGCGTTATTGGCAAACAACTGTACGTGTCCGGGTGCTAGCACGCTGGTGACACTTTTGCTTCATACCTCCAGAGGACAGTGAGTATTTATTTATTAATTTTAAAACAATCTTCAATAAAAATGTTTGGTTTGAGTTTGGAATTGTGTTGAAAGAGAAAAAAAACAAGATTTTTTGCTTGCTTTCGATTGGGTTCTTGCACAACTCGATTTGTGAAATGTATCAGTGACGACCGTGATGTACACGCATAACTGTATTTTAATAGTGGAAGGAATGAGCACTTTAAATGTCAATTAAGTAACAGTCGTGTTAGCTCGTTTCGAATAGCACGCACATAAAGTGACAGCAAATTTCATATCAGAAGACAGACATACAAAAGTATAAAAAAATGTCCGAGTCGTATATTTCTTATAGGTAAAAAGCTCGCACGTTTCGCTTTATAAATCGAGATTTTGAAAAAAAAAATACAACTTTAAGTTATTAATGTAATAAATGAATAGAATCAGCTACAGTTGTTTTAAAATTCAAAAATAATACCATTAGTGGTTTATGAGTACTGACATCCTATATATCCTTTTGACCCCCAAATAATTACTACTACTATGTATTTTATTCCAACGCTCTTCTGAAATTTCTCAAAAATTTTTCTCTAAAGAGTAAAAGCAGTCGTAAAGTTCAAGTGCAAATAACACACGACTCTATCTACCGTCACAGAACCAACATCCATCTTTCACCTTCAACGCATCCGCTCCACGTTTGGTCTCACTCAAATTGAGGTCCAAAGTTAATATAGAAATTAAATATTTCGCCCTTCGGTTGCGCAAATATTTAGAAGCCAATTAACTGACTATTATGTTTGTGGTCAAGTCATTTGGTCAATGTGCAAATGGCAGTCGGACTTGTGCTTAACAATATTTATCCCTTAATCAACTGTCTACGTGCGTTGTCGCTTCGCGACGCTCTCGTCATTTGGCCAACATCCGGTTGGGTTGTTTGGCTAAGGATTTCCCTCATGCACATTTTGGATGTATTTTAGTCTTTCTATGGCGAGTAAACTTTGACTACCAGGACAACATTTTAAGAGAGAGAGAGAGAGAAATTAATTTCATTATATTCATTTTTATTCTATTTGGTATGGCTTTACATATTTCATTTTTATTATTTCACAGGGAAGGACAACAATCCCCAGAGGAATGGCATCGGTTATATGGCAAGTGTTCAGGAAATGAAATTTATCATATTGTCCTCGGTGATAGTCGGTTTTTCGGAGAATACGAAGGGAAGAGCTTTACGTATGCCAGTTTTCATTCGCATCGAAAGTAAGTAAAACATATTTATTCCATTATTTTAAAGTATTCTACATTGAAATTAAAATGAACAACCACTTAAAAAAACAAAGTTTAAAGGAAGGAAAACTGCGAGAAGCAATTTTTTTTAAGGCTTTGTTATGCTCAACGACAAAGCTTGCAAAATTTTATTACACAAACAATATTGTACTTTGTACGGATTCCTGACTTTTCCTTTTTGGATAGATTTCCATTTAAAATGAAAAGAATGTAATTTGTTTGTGTTTAAACGTGGGGAAGACATATTAACTAAATCGCCTCTTTTTAAATTATGTTTTTCTTTGTTTTTTTAGATACGGAGTTGCCTTAGTTGGTGTTCGACCAGCCGAATTACCTGAATTCTATGAAGACAGAATATTGCTGAATCCCGGCCCAAGGCACATTATGAAAAAGGACGACACGTGCTATTATATGAGCATAACGAAGGAGGAAAACTCTGCTTTTGTCGTAAATCAGAATCAAAACCAAAATACCGAAGCCGCGAAAGATGGTTTGTGAATTTTTTGGTTTTTCTTTTAATTTTTTAAAGTTTTTGAGTTTGTTGTTTTTAAAGTACTTTTTAAGAGAAACCTGTCAATAGTTGTTGATTTTAGGAGTTTTGTTGAGGTTGTTGATTCATAATCTTCAGCTTCTGTTTGAGTTAACCTTTTCCTTATTTTTAGAACACAGTATTTTTATCCAAACCAAAAAAATATAACTTTTGGAAGTGTTCGTCTTTCAAGACGATTTCTTATAATTTTGTTAACAAATCTCATAATAGACATTAATGCAGCTGATTTTGTACATTGTGCATTTGAGATTCAAAGAAAAAAATAAAATACGATCAAAATTCATGCATATATCAGCTGTATATTGAAAATGTTTAAGACACTCCTTCCTCTTGTTGTTATTGTTGGCTTATAGCTCAAAAACATGTAACTGTTTTAAAACTACATATTGTTAAAGCCAATTTGTTAACTGTTTGTTTCAATGCATAAGATGCTATATTGTCTCTTGCTCTTGTGAATTCTATTTCAATTGAAAATGTCCACAATTTTACGACTTTTAATTTAAAACTGAAATTTTTTGTTTATTGATTTTATGATCACACAAAACATAATTTAGAATGATAGGCATCACTTATGATATTTGGTTGTATGGAAAATCAGTTGTGGATTTGATTTCTCAGCTATATATTTTCTTACAATACTAACAAAAAAAATTTAAACATTTCTGCAAAACAATATTTGTTTCGACATTTTCTCTTTATTTCTGAAAAAACAAACCAAGAAACTCTTGGTGTGTTTTTGTGACTATCAAGTAAAGTAAAGTAAAGAAAACGAACCAGATTCAATTTTGATTTTACTGTCAATGTTGATGGAAAAATGGAATAGTTTCTCATGAAAAAAAAGGTTGATTTTGGTTTTCCGGTCTTTCAACCCGAATCCGTTTGTATTACATCAGTCCGTTTAAAAATGTTTGTTTTTAATATGACTTTTCGTGCATTATTCATATGATTTACACTCAATCAGGATTGCGTCGCTACCGCCCGTTGCTTGAACTTGGCTTTATGAGTCAACACCTTGAAACTGAATCAATAATTCCGAAATTTAATGAACATTCTAGTTTCAGTAAAATGTTTGCAAGCGTGATCAGTGATATCACTAATGAAGAAAGTAAGCACCTTGGCTGCGGCTGTGGACTAGGTGTTAACAGTAACAAAACCGAGTTGATGCTTTTCACCACCAAAATCAAGGTATCACCTTTCGCTCTACCACGGTTAAACGGACAAACAGTATCATTATCTTCCAGTGCTAAATATCTGGGCATAATTCTAGATACCAAGTTAAACTGAAAGCTTAACATTCATTCTACGCCTGCAACAAAACCTTCGGCAAAAAGTGGGGCCTCCAGTCAAAAATGATAAAATAGACATACACAGCGGTTGTAAGACCGATACTTGTTTATGGTTCCATTGCTTGGTGGCCTGCAGGTGCAGAGAAATGCTTGCGTAGGGATATCAGGGGCAATATGGTCCTGTCTAACGGATGTACTTAACGTCATCCTGAACCTTCTTCCGATTGACTTCTTTATTAAATATCAGGTGTCCTGCAGTATCTTGAAACTCAAAGAAATAGGCTGCTGGAAAACTAGATCCTACGGGCACTGCAACCAAACAAGCCTGATACCATCAGACATCCTATCCACAACCACCGATTACTGCATCCCTACCCTAAACACCTCAAAGAAGTTTAGAGTCTTGCTACTGTCAAGAATCGACTGGGAGGAAGGCGATGTGACGAAAGATTTCGACACAACTATCTTCACGGATGGTTCGAAGATGGAATGCGGTATTGGTGCAAGTGTCTTCTGCGAATATCTTAAAATTTCAAAATCCCATAGACTTCCCGATTTTGCCAGTGTATTGTTAGCGATAAGAAAAGCTTGTAGCCCTTAAAGATATCCCACAGAACCAAAATGTAGCTATACTAACAGACAGTCAGGCAGCTATTAAAGGCATTGGTTCAGCTTTATCATCCTCTAAACTGGTCCAGCAATGCAGAGAGGCCCTTAAGGAACTTGATATGAGCTTCTCTCTAATAGCTGGATACCGGGCCATAGGGGCTATGAGAGAAATGAGAAGGCAGATGAGCTAGCTAGGCAAGGATCAGCCCTTCACAACTCACTGGCAGTGAGAGTATATGCTCCTCTTGGAGTTGTGAAGGGCTAGGCATAGGTGGAATATTTTAACGAGTTGCATTATATGTAGGAAAATCTGGCCCGCCTACAACAAAACAAAATCAATCAATTTAATTTCCAAACCAAGGCATGACATAACCGTAGCTGTGAGAACCAGGACGAAAAAGAAATGGTCCTACACTTTCTTTGGCATTGTCCGGCCTTGACTTAGGTAAAGTTTTCTTCAATGGTATTGAGGAGCTCTCAGAATTCAAGATCAAAGATTTTATCTCATACCTCAATAACACAAAGTGGCTTAAGCACCACCCCCTTATTATCTGTCCCTCACTAAATGGCACTATGAGTAGGGTACAAGAATAATACAACATTGTAGGATTGTACGTGCGGGACATACATCATTCATAACCCATTTTTAAATCTATTTAGAATATCACGAAGTATGGTATATAAACGGCTCACTCAGCTCTAATTGTGTCCTACGCGTAAGTAGGACAGCCATTTCTTCCTACCTACCTACCTACCTACCTAATGAATGAAAACCCTTTTTTAAAAAATAAAATTTAAAAACATCGAATATTTCTACATTTGTAAACAAAGTAATAGCTCGTTTCTTAGTCGAAGTGGACCTCTCTTTAATTTGTTTTATTTATGTACACAAAACTCATCAAATTTGGCTTAGAGGTTTTTACAATTGATAACGAATGACTGATAACGAAATCCCGGAAAGTACTTTCCCGCAGTACGTTTGCCAGCGGAACGTTTTCCCGGGAAAAAAATCCTACTTTTTCCCATGAAAATGTAATCCTTTTCGTTACTTAAAGTTGTGAGAATTAAGGAGATCGAAATCTAACAGCTAAGCCACACATTTTTTCAAAAATAGAAATTTTATGAGCCACCTGTCGTTGAAAATCATGGAGAACGAAGTATTGAAATTCTTCGTTCAAATAATTTTTTTGGGAAATCAGTCGGTTACAAGTTGTTCACGATTTTTTTTTTTTTTATAAAATACAAAATTATAGTTTAAAATTCGCGCGAAAAATAAAATTTATATGTATTTGTTTTTTGGTTAATTCAATAGTTTTGCTTTCAGATGTCGGTCGTCCAGGCATAAAATTCGCCGCCTCTGCCGGCAGTAATTTTCAAAAGCTTTAAACATTTTTTTTTACAAATCCACAACTGAAAATCATTATTCTCTATAGAAAACATTTGTTTTAAAAATTAATAAAGAAAATTAAATCAGATCAAAAATAAACAAAAACTTAATATCGATTAAAATTTAGTTAAAACAACAACAATAAACAACAACACCACCACCACCACCACCACCATGACCACATCACACCATATGGCACCTGTGCCGTCCGTTTGTGTGCGTGTGCCCCATACTCCCAGTATAGATTCGGGTGCGGGTACACCAATAGAAAGGCATCATTCAGACAGTGATTTTACAACACTATTTGTGCGTGAGTGTGCTGCTCGTTATGCCATCTTCTCATTAGCTTTTTTTTTAATATTCTTATCTACTAGTGCCTTTACATTGAATCGTTTTTTTTTTTATAAAATCGCACTCTTAACATTTATTATAATTTCCACATTTCTAAACTGAAATCTCTTCAAGCTGAGCATGAATTTTGCAAGTGTATTTTCTGTATAAAATTTAGTGATTAACACTTCTAAAACAGCCTCTTAGCCTTTGGGTTCAATTTTCTGTTTGCATACTTTTTTTGTGTTTTGAGAATCCTATTTATTTTCTTTGTCAGTGGAAATTAAAATTTACATACGCAATGCATGACATTAAAATATGTAAAAAGCAGGACGGCACAAAAAAGATGAAAGGATTTCCGAAAAACAATGACATTGGCTTCTTCCTACACCCATTGCTTTTGCCAATCCAATATTTCCTTCCTTCCTTCCTGCATGTCTGTTTGCTTCTTAACTTGAGCTCCGAGTCCCACAAAAGCTCTTGAATCTTGCCAGAAATTTCCCACCCACTTTGTTCGCATCGAGTCCCGTAGAATTAATCTTAAACTCCTTAAATGTGTTCAATGTGCTTGAATATTAAATATTTAATATTTAACTGTGGATCGGGCATCGGAAGATTTTTTTTTTTTTGTTGATAAATTCAGTATGGTCGAGAGTATTGAAGGAAAATTGAAAGAGACCTCTTTTGTAATCATTTGCAATGTAAATTTTTGAAATGAAATTAGAATTTTTGTCTGTGGAAAAGAAATTCAGTTATTTTCTATCACTAGCTGATTTGAGGGACTTGTTTCCTTTTTGTTGTTTTCTTGTTTTTGAAGCTTAATTGGTCTGATTGTAGCAAGGCTTAATGTCGAACACAGTTATAAGGAGAAATGGTCTTTAGGAACTTATAATAAATAATCTCAAAAATCAACAAAAACAATATAAGGGTTTTGTTTAGAATTAATGTCGGGGTGAGAAATTGGAGTGCCAAGTTGTCGAAGTTAGTGACAGGGTACTGTAATTTTTCTTTGGTAGTTCATAGAATTGGTGTTAAATGCGAAAGGATAATTGTGTTGGTTGAAAATAGAATAATATTGACGGTGCCATGTTATAACGCCAAGCAGAATAAGCAAAATAAAGTTGGTCCTATTTCGCTTCGAGATAGTGAAATAAGGGCAACTTTTTTTGAGAAATTAAACTAAATCGGTTTTATTCCACTTTACGTAAGTGAAATTAGGCCACCTCAAGTTTTTAGCCAAACATATTTTTTCAAGACTTCCGACATAGCAGTTAACTTACTCAAAACAACAAAATCTTACTTTGCACCTTGCTTTGCAAACATTGGCTTGCTAACGTCTGATTTGTAACATCTAGGTTAAACGTTCAACGATTTGGAAAATTATTTTTGTAAACAATTTTTAGTCCTCTAAAATTACTTCCTTAGTAAATCAATTATCCACAATTTCCCCTTGTCATTTTCTGATCGACGGAACTTTAAGCGCAGTTCCCGCATGTTACTTTCAGCAATTCCTGATAATTCTTTCCTTTCCATGAACATGTAAGTAAAATTTGGTTCAGTACCATAAACATATTTTTAGTGTTTTTGCATAAATTTTTGGTAGATAACAAGAAGAAAGAAAGGAAATGAAAAAGTGGAAAAAATTTCGCTTCGTAATTTCCCGTGATAATGTTGTGGACAGGCAAGAAACTCAAGGGATATAATTAGCATATAGTCTAACACCCATTAGCTTTGAAAACTATAAATGGCATTTTCGCCAAAAGTTTGGAGTTTGTCTTGGAGATTTGATGAGTATTAGGGAAATATCTTCAGATATGTGAGTGGCCGTCAGGGTAAGGGCAATGTCTATATCTGCAGCACACTGCGTGCATTGTGCTTCAAGCCTTTCTTCTGTATGAAATGAATTTGTAAAGCTCTGCTGAGCTTTAATATCAACTTCATGAAAGAGCGTCTAAAGGACCAATAGGGGGATTGTAGAATAGATTTTACACAGGAAGTAACGGTTTGTTTAAAGGATTGCTCTAAACTTATATTCGCCTTTGCCACCGCGGTCGTTTAGAGAGGGGTTATAAATGCCAATTTTAACAAAAGATTGACTAATTAAAATAGTAGATCTATTGCTGTCCACTTAGGGATTTGAATATGAAGAACCATAGTAACAAAGCCGTGGGGTCAAAAATATGGACCCCATATTACCGCAAGAAATTGTTAATGATTTAAGAAACTTCAGGAGAAGAGACGACCCTAAAAAAATTACGGTAAACAAATTCAACCCAATGGATCTTGAAGACAAATTTGTTCAAGCAAAAATTACAAATTTTTCAAAAGCCATATTTGTTTTTTTTTATTTGACACAAAAGTTTTTGAATTAAATTTGTCAAAAATGTCAAAAAGTGAAATTTAAATATTTTTTTTTGTACTAGATTTGGTATTCCCTTAAGTTTTTTGACATTAACCGTGTTTAGTTAAGCATCAAAGAAAAAATGATTATAAATCAAATTTAACTAACGTTTTTAAAGGCTGATTTAAATATTTAAGCAAGCTTAACTAAACAACCTCTGAGAACCATTTTAAGAAAATCTAATAAATACGGCAGCTAATATTTTTTTTCTTTAAATATCCTCAAACATTAAATACAATTTTTTTTTATGAATTAAAATGACGACCTTATAATGAAATTGCAATAGAAATTCACAGAGTATCTACATAAAACACATCTGTTGGAAGTGAAATTAGGCCAACTCTTCAGTTCAGTATGTTGTCATAGTCCATGTCTCTGCACCATACATGAGGACCGGGATGATGAGGGTTTTGTAGAGTATCACTTTAGTTGCTCGGGAGAGGACTTTACTACTCAATTGCCTTCTAAGTCCAAAGAAGCAGCGATTGGCAAGAGTGATTCTTCGTTTGATTTCAGCGCTGGTGTTGTTGTCTGAGTTGATAGCGGATCCCAGGTAGACAAAGTCCTTAACTACCTCGAAGTTAAATCTGTCTATGTTGACGTTTGCTCCAAGACGTCGATGTTGGTTGTCCTTTCTTGTCGACAGCATTAACTTGGTCTTGCCCTCGTTAACCGCTGAGACCCATCTTCCTGGCCTCCGTCTCAAGGCTCACAAACGCTCCACTGACATCACGCTGTGTTCTTCCAATTATGTCAATGTCGTCTGCGTATCCTAGTAGCTGGACGGACTTTTGAAAGATTGTGCCTCTGGTGTTGACATTGGAGCTTTGCACAATCTTTTCAAGAATGATGTTGAAGAAATCGCATGACAACGCATCGCCTTGTCTAAAACCTTTTTTGACATCAAAAGCTTCCGTTAGGTTTTTTCCGACCATGATGGAACAGCGTGAATTTTCCATTGTCATCTTACACAGACGGATGAGTTTTTCTGGGATGCCAAAAACTAGACATTGCTCTATATAGTTGGTCTCTATAGACGCTGTCATACGCGGCCTTGAAATCGATGAAAAGGTGGTAGGTATCGATTTGAAGTTCCTGGGTCTTCTCCAAGATCTGCCGTAGGGTGAATATTTGATCGATGGTGACTTTCCGGGTCTGAAGCCACACTGATAAGGACCTATCAGGTTGTTGACGAAGGGCTTCAAACGTTCACACAGCACGGCAGACAAGATCTTATAGGCGATGTTAAGGAGACTTATACCTCTGTAGTTGGTGCAGTTCAGGGGATCTCCTTTTTTGAGGATCGGGCATACGATGCTGAGGTTCCATTCATCGGGCATGCTTTCCTCCGACCAAATTTTGCAGATGAGCTGGTGCATGCTCCTAACCATATCATCTCCAGCTGCTTTGTACAGTTCGGCGGCTAGCCCGTCTGCTCCAGCGGCTTTGTTCGACTTTAGTTTAGATATCGCTATCTTCACTTCGTCCATGTCGGGTGGGTGGAATTGTTGGCCTTCTGCACCCAAATTGAATGGTTCTGTATTGCTGACGAGTTTTGGTCGTCACTGACTGCGTTCTATCTACGTATTCCCATGATGGGCTCTACAGGCTTCAGTTCGGGGTGTAGATAGATGACTAGATAGATAGATTGACTTTTATTTAACAATTCATAAATTAGAAAAATTACATGATAATAACAAATAAAAATTACAGAATGGCATATAGCCGTCTCCGGATGATGTACTAGAATTTTACACTTTAGAGAGAAAAAAATATATAAAAGTGCTTATGATAAATAGTATTACATTTAAGCATAAACAATTAATATAATCGAGAACATTTTTTAACAGTGGTTAACTAAACATAAATAATTCGTATTATAGCAATATAAATATATCATATAATTGAGTGACAAAGGGATTGAATAGAATTGACAATCAGTTTCAATAAATATACATGTGTGGTTGAGAAATGCAATTCCAAAGAATTTTAAACAATGAAGTTTAAACTATCATAGATAATAATGAGTTAAAAAGTGATAATGATATCGGGCTTTTAGTTTAGCTAAAAACAAAGAAAAAAAAAATGTTTAAAAGCGAGTATCTTGGTACTGGATATTATTGATGAGTAATGCTTCAAAACATGATCATATATGTGGGCCTGTAGTTTTTTTGCATGACAACGTAGCGGGCCAGTAGCTTCCAACCATATTCACCATTCAAGATACCGAAACATTCCGAAGAAGACAATAAGTTTTTATTGAAGAAAAGGCGACGTATTTCCTGTAAAATAGGACAAAACTATTACAAAATGGTAAATGTCTTCATTCTGGTTCAGATTGCAGAGCGAAAAAATGGGGTCAATGTCTGTTCTATGTGGCCTGAAATTTAGATCCAAGTTTCAGTCCGAACTTTGAAAATTAAACTCATTTCCGATAAAGGTCATCTCTGAAATAATTATTTTCATCCAAAGTTCGGGGTGTATAAGCCTTGGAGGTTATAATAATTACAAATAAATACAATAAGGCCAATTTATTCAAGTGGGCCTTATTTTGCTTGGCGTTATTACAGGGCACTTTTATTGATTACGAACTTGGAATGTGAATATCCATTTGAAATTCGGAATACTGATTAGAAAAACATTAACAACTCAAATGCGTTATGATGAGCTGTTATTGCCTAGTCTTGAGAAGCGGTAACCCGACCTTGCAAAGAATGTTTTCTTACACAAAATCACAATAAGTTTTTTTTGTATTCCTTTGAACAATCATGCATTCTTGTTTCTTAATCGTTTGTTGTTATAAGCATTCTTTAAGGAGCAGCTATAACCTTGTCTCTTTAGTTAACCTAAATAACTTAATTTTTTTTTCTCATAAAGTATTTTAATTCAAGTCAATACATCTTTTACTTATGTTTTCAAATAACCCATTATTCAAACCTGTTAAGATTCCTTTCAAAGTCATGCTCTTAGCATACATTTTCTTTGAGAATATATTTTTCAAGGCATAAGGAGGTCTTAAGATAAGCAATTCTCTGAACAAATGCATGTTGAACATTAGTTGACCTAACTTTTTTAAATGCTATTCATAAGTAGAAGTAGTTATCAAATCATTAATATTTTCCACCCAACACACTTATCATTCGCCAAATCCAACAAAAATTTGCTTAGATGACAAAACTTCTACCACACACAAAACACAACATCCTGCATTGTGTCCTTGCATCGATTTATAATTTCATTATTTTTATTCTTAAATTAATTTAAACTGAACAAAAACATCAAGAGAAATCTAAAAAATTACTTAAGACTAAAACTCTCTCCAAATACAGTATTGAAATTAATCCCTGTAGCTTAGAATTGAATGCATTGATAATATAGAAGCAATAAAATAATTAAAAATAAATAAAATATGCAAACGATTGTTTTTAATTAAATTTTTCAAATTGAGTTTCAAATCTTTTATTCAATGTTTCTATTTTAATTGTTAAAAATAATATAGCATCGGATATTCCAACTTCTGTGATAATACCCGACGCTAAACAAAACCCCAAGGACACAACAGTAACATCGACCAATGCATCATTAGCACCGTCAGCTACAACCACAACAACTGCCGTTACAGCCTCAAATGTTCCATTGTCAGTTGGTGGCGGAGGAGGTGGTGGCGGAATTGGTGCTGGCGTCAGTGGAAGCAGTGGATCAATATTAGCGACCGGAAATCATTTGGAATTGCCACACCAGGGCAATCCGCATCTTCTAAGTCCGGATGTTTTAAATCAACGAAGGGGTGAGTTTATTTTTGATATTTTCATTTAAACTGGTAATGGCTGTCTGTTTTTAATTACTCAATTTATCGGTATACTTCGAAAGTGGTTCGGATTTGAATGGATTTTCACTTCGAATAAAAGTGAATAAATTAATTTAACCAATTTCAATAAAAGTAGAGTCCGTAGCTTACTGGTTAGGTGCGTTGGCTGTAAGCAGAACGTCATGGTTCGATCCTATCTTGCCTACTCGTGCCATAGTTTCTATTCCATCTTCAAGGCACTGCCTTTTGCGAAAAACTGACAAAACTTCCAAGAGTATCATTCTGTTTCATGAAATATAGTGCGTCAGATTCCGCCGTTAAATTGTATGTTCCCCTTCAATTCTTCACACGCCCCTACGGAGAAATTGATTGGATGGTTTAGGCCTTGGCTTTGTCAAGAGCTGTCCGCGCAACTCTATTGTATATTCAAATAAGATACTATCTGCATTCTGTAAGAGTAGCCCCCCTGAAAAAACCCTTACTTGTCGGTTTGAATAGTAACATTTTGATTTTTATATATAGGCTGCATATTGTATATTGTGTTTATTGGACGTGTAACCACCGCAATTTTTCCAGGCACAATGCGGAAAAGTAGGAGGTTCTTAAAACGAGTTAATTAAAAATGAAACATAAACAGGACATTTGTATCGCATGTGAAATTAGTATTTGGTAAGCTAAATATTTAAATGGCATTAATGTTGGATTTGAAGGTTCGATGCCCACAACGCCTGACATGTTCGAAATAACAAAAATTATTAGTTGTAGGGTGACTTTAATGGGATGGAAAAAATCATCATTTCGTTAATGGGGAACAACATTTTTTTTTCTTCTACATCTACGTTAGAAGTCTATCGGGGAGAGTCGCCAATAAATTGGTCCTCAAAAATTCATACAGTTGTTGAAAAACACATAATTCCATTTCTAATTTAGGCATTTTTAATTTCTGGTGTTTGCTTTTACGTTGAAATGACTCATACAAAGCCATAACACCTACTGCTACTCCACTGGTTTAACTTAGCCAAAAAAATATTTTCCGGGAATTGTGCGGAAAGTGACGTTTACCACTAACTATCTCCTTTTAGGAATTTAGTTGTTGTTGATCCTTGAAATCCGATTGCGGTTGTTGTCCTTTGCTTTATACATAAATGGAAATCCGTTGTGGCGCCATGTAATGAACCGAACAGTGGATCAGTTTTTCTTACCATTTTTGGTATTCTTCCCTCTCCCTAAACCAGTCTCGTACCACGCACACGGAGATAAGTCAATTTACGTTCAATTTATGGAGAATTTGTTATCTTATTTAATTCCGCATTTTTCCGCTTAGTCCACAGAATAAAGAGTTAATCACTTATCGCTATTCTCTTTGCTTACTAATTTTGAGAAAACCAACAGTTTCTCAAGCCTTACTATTTAAAAGGTGACAGTAAATCTCGATCATTTATCCTCTCCAAAACCATTTTTGGCGTTTAAAAACCGTATTTCGGATCTGAGCGCCGATACTTGTTCTAGAAAAATGAACTCCATCGCTTGGGTGTTATTTGTTTTGATCTAGTCCCATATGTCACAACAATGAAGATTGATTCACCGTGTTTCTCAAAACATCGACCAAAGCGAAGCTTAGTGGCAAGGTGCGTTAGCTGCTAAGCAGAACGTGCGTCGTGGGTTCAAGTCCTACTTGTGTCTATAGTTTTTATTTCATCTTTCACGGGCACTGCCTCTTGCGAAGAACTGACAAAACTTCCAAGAGTATCATCTGTCATGAAAAAGTGCTTCTCAACTTTGCCGTTCGGAATCGGCGTTAAATTGTAGGTCCCCTCAATTCTTCACAAGCACCCAGAGAATTGTTGATGAGAGTAAGCCACTTAGGCCTTGGCTCTTCAAGAGTTGTCGCGCCACTCTATTTTTTTATTTAATCGTATCTTCACATATTAAGTGTGACCGTAAAATTTGACCTGGCATCCAGAAACCATCAATATCTTTAAAAGAAACTCCAATTTTTTTAAGGCAAGACTTTTAAGTTATGAATTGGAACTTTGTTCTAATAAAAACATGTCCCACGTCAGTCATTAGGTACCCATGTATTATCTAGATTTTTACAAATTGTAACAAAACATTGCATGGTTAATGGTTTTCTGGTCCAAACTCCAAATGAGATTTAATATTTTCAAAACATATGTAAAGACATTTCTTTCACTTAAATACCCAAAAACTACTGGTTAATATTATTTACACAAGGCCTGTCATCTGTTAACCCACCCCCTCACGCATGAATATTTTCTATTAATCAAAATCAAATAACTTCACTTTCATATACCCAACTGCTCGACCTTAATACACATCAAAATCTGTTATTAACTCAAGCCGAAAACTGCCAAATTATATCGTTTTGTTTATAACTACTGTCCCTGGCTTTTTGTTATACACTCTCTCGTTTATGTTATCCTTCGGTTTGACTACATAAATAATCATTGTCATTATCTCGTGATAACATGACATCTTAGGATAACGAATGACAAACTTTAACAATCACTCTTTGTAATTTTCAAGAGTGATAACATAAGAAGATTACAAGCTCTACTCAAACCTCAAAATCCTATTAAGGTCATTTTGTGGATTGACTGTTAACACACATGCCTATAGGCTATAAGTAGGTATATAAAGTATCGGAGAGCTTGGTCGTTTTATAAGCTCGTGTAATGGGCAATAACCTGCGCGTATAATGGCTTTGAATGAAAACATGAAATAAAGTCGAGAAAAATTCAAGGATTTGTCGAGTTTCTTTTTTTGCCTTTTCTTAAATTTAATGTCATGAGGTCAAATTTAGGATTAGATGGGAAAATGATATACTAACTCGACAAGAGTCAATAAATTTGATAAGCTGCTTAAAGGAGATTTGGAGTTTTACAAGAAATTATACCAACAAAGTTGAATATATTGTTTATCATTCTCATAAAATATTCATTAGAAATTACCTCTAAATCTTGATTCATTCAAAATTGTTTTAGTATCAAGTGTGAAAGTGTTTAAAATTGAACAAGTTTTATTTCATCGGTTGAGTGTAATAATGATTCAATCCCTTTTCACTATTCTGATTCACTTACACTCTTAGGATGTAATACAACTGGATAACGTTAGGTTAGACATCTTATGTCAATCGTTACCATCAGGTCACTGGTATTGTCGTAGGAGTTATCCAGCTAGGTATTATTTCTGTTGGACACTGCCGGACATGCACACAGCAGGTGTTGGACTGTTTCTTCTTCAGATTTTCAATTTCCCAGAGAGTCCCTGTGGCCAGGCACCCAAATAGGTTAACATTGAACTGTTCTGTCATCGCGCTCACATATGATTGACAGTCGTGGACTGTTATTGAGTTTGTGGAGGCAGACGCGAGATTTTAAAGCGACTTGGCTGTCCGAGAAAATAAATATACTTTGAGCCAGGATAATGCCTCTTTTATCGCCATTACTTCTGCTTGGAACACGCTATAGAAGTCTAAAGGATCTTGACGGAATAGAAATATAGGAATTGTTTTGTAGTGTTTTTAATGATCCATTAAGTGGCTGCTCTAAGCGGAAAACACAAGCGCTTTTGTTAGCGCTGACTCCGTTACGCTCAATACTTTGGATTGAACTTTGACTGATATCTGTCATTTTACAAAATTAATTTTATTTTCTTCAATATTTTTTGTCAACAAATTATTTATTTTTGTTTTTGAAAACAAAACCGACAGCGGAAGCAAAGAGTAGAATTGAAATAAATTCTCATACATACAAACAGGAAATCGTGTCGGTGATCAAATACATTCAAAAAGTAGAAAACATTTCTACTTTTGCTACAGCTTTTGCTACGTTAGTTTATGTTACGGGTTCTCAGAGTATGTCAAATTAAAGGTCGAGCAACAAAGCTGCTTTGTGATAAGTTGTTAGCAATCCTATGCTTGAACTTTATATGTCACTCAACGCTAACAGCAAAGCAGCTTTGTGTTTTCCGCTTAAGCTCACGCATAATTGAGATCTCAGAGATCTCAGAGACTTTTTAGGTGGAACAAAAAATCTCAGCTGAGAATTGAGATTTTTTTCTGAGATTTCTGAGATGAAAATTTTTTGGATTCGATTTCTCACTCAGCTGTTTTGACGTGACTGACATATGCATAACAACAATTTGTAAGGTAACCATTTTATCTCAATGAGAACTGAGAATTTTGTTTCACCAAATGATTTTGCCTCAGTCAAAGTGACATTGAGATCTGAGTGAGATGTTGTTAGGTGGAACTGGCCTATTTTGTAATCTGTCTTATTTTGTTTGACTTCCAATCTACAGCACTTTGTCCAGTTTGTGAGCCTGTCAAGGAATTTCTTAGATATAAATATTGCAACGTCATCGACATATACAATCACCTTGAAACCCTTTGCTTATAAGAGGTCGCTTACTACCATGTTCCATAGAAGAGACGATATGACTCCACCTTGAGGAGTACACCTCGATTCACCGATCTGGTGGAAGTAGAAGTCCTTGTTTTGGAAATTCTTGTCCTACTTTCAATCATAAGACTTACTATATCAATGAAAAATTAGCTTATGAGAGTGTGATGAAATGATATAATCTGAAACTACTGAACTTTTAACTTTTAATTTTTAGAAACTAAAATTGAAATAGGGAGAACGAGAACCTACTGTTAATATCCCTCTTAATGTTAAGTTTGGTTTGACCTATGAGAAACAAACTCGTTGAGCTTTTTATCATATTAAAAGACAAAATATTTTACATCAAAAGCGTTCCTTATTCAAACCATATTTAATTGCCAAATAAATCGCAAATTCCTTGCAATATTAAATTCTCTGAAAATCCAATACAACTTTCAATTAACGTTCTTTCTGCATCCTTTTTTGATCAACATTGCTCTCCCCCTTTTATTACAGGTAGTCGCCGACCATCAATTTTACCAGTGCCCGACATGTTTACCTCATCCTCATTTAGCATATCTGGCAACGATGATGGCGAAGAAGGTGACGAAAGTGAAGATGAAATTGACGATGACGTCCCTTGGAGGTCTCCATCCGAGAAAATTGCGTAAGTACCTTTGCTTCTACTGCCATGGCCAACCACCGCACCGGCCGCTTAAAGACTTTGCAAGAAAATTAATAAGAAACAAAAAATGTGCATCATCACTCATTCAATTACACACAA
The DNA here is from genome assembly GCA_920937365.1 of Sphaerophoria rueppellii. Lineage (NCBI taxonomy): Eukaryota > Metazoa > Arthropoda > Insecta > Diptera > Syrphidae > Sphaerophoria > Sphaerophoria rueppellii. Next base: position 25,078,704 of record CAKKXW010000002.1, on the reverse strand, counting down.
TGTATAGACGAGCTGCTCCTTGTAGCTCTTTTTCTTTTTTTTTTTTCTACAAATATTTTTGTTTTTGGTTGTTTATAGAGCTACTCCTTTTTTTCGGTGTGCAAGAGTGAGAAAGACAGGGGATGGGGCGTTAGTGGTGTTTATAAGTGTAAATTTGAATTTATCATGTTATTTCTCATGAGGAAGAAAATGGACAGAATAATAAAGTTCTTTGCTGAGCAACAAAAGGATGGCTTTCAATATGTTGACTGTCATAACACCACTTGGCGTTGGCGATAGAACTACATAGTTCTAGAGAGATAGACGGAGGTATTCTATTCCAAAAACAATTTCCTTAATTAAATTTGTACCTTCATCCCGTCGACGACGACGCGACGCACATCGAGGACTTTATTTCACATTTTGCTCCCTCTTTAATTCAAAGATAGGATAGGTTCATTGAGCAATTCCTATTTACATTGAGCTTCTGTGACGTTTCTGTTTTTCGGTTACCCACTGAGGTTCCTATTCGTTGAGATGTGGCAATGCGATAAGTCGGAAGGTGGCTGCTAAGCAAATAACTGGAATAGGAAACTGCAGTCTAGTTTCGAATTCCCTAAAGCATCGATAGGAAAAATGCGAGTCCTGCGATTTTATTTGAATTCTAAATTATTCATCTTCATTTAGCATTCAAAACACAAAATTGGACCAAAGAGCAAGTGCAAATATTATGTGTGTCTGTGTTTACTTTACAACTTTGCATATTTGAAGCTAGGGGGTGGAATTTATTCAACCGAAACCGTTGCAAGCTTAGGGAAAAAGAATAACAGTTGTGCATGTGTCGAATTCGGTTATTTTTTGTTGGTCAATGACTGTGATTCATAAAGAAAATAAGATATGTCGAGACCAAAAATGAGGTTTTGAGAATAATGCCATTTTCTTTTGGCTGGTATTTCCTTATTTGCTTATTTTTCTGTAGTAAAAAGAGAGTAAGTAGATAGGTATTGAAAGTTCTTCATAATACCGTGATTGCATTCTTGAGATAGTCATTATAGATTCAAATTCGGTCAACACTCTTTTATAGGGAGATTTGCTTAAAATGTGATGTGAATAAGAAATTATGGAATAATTCTTTCGGGTTGGTGACGTTTACCACAAGACAAAATCCCCAAACGAAAATCCCCAAATCCAAAATCCCCAAACTGAAATCTCCAGCAGCGAAATCTCCAAAGAGAGAACCCCCATGGCAAAAATTTCCATGCCAAAATCTCCAAAAACCTTACTTTTTTATGAAACAAAATAGTCCTTAGCTAGGAATACACTTGGCAGACTGAAAGTCATAACGGTTTCATGCACATGCCATGAGTCGTACCTTAATATTGGGAATTTGGAGATTTTGGCAAAAGAAATATCTTTTATTTGAGGATTTTTCCATGGGGATTTTCTCGTGGAAATATTGGCAAGTTGGGTTATTTGTTTTGAAGGTTTTGTCTACACGGTGTTTTTGTTTTTTAAGGAATTTCGTACGACTCCCAATTCTTTCGCCCTGAGAAAAAAAAATCCCTCTATATTCGATCGTTAATAACCATACCTACCTAATTTATGTATTTTTGATCAAGAAAATATCAAGTACCTTTTTAAGTTGATACATTAACCAACAATTTCCCTCTTAAGAAACTACAGAAATTGTCAAGGATTTTCAAGAACCTTAATAGAAAATTATTTCCTCGAAAAGTAAAAAAGGTACTTTGTCGAAATTGAGGTGTCTGCCAGATCGATCCTTGACTTTGTTTTTGCAAGATTTTTGTGGTTTTAGCAGACCCAAGAAATTTTATCGATTTTCCAATCCTAATTGTAGACATTTTCTCTAACTTTATTGAAGTGACTTAACAAAGTTACAAGAAGTCCTTGCAAAAGTTAAGAAAATCACGGTACTTACTTATAAAAGGTCAACTGGAAAAGCTTTAACATTCCGAAAGAAATTTCAGGTTTTCACTCTCAATTCATATTGCAACAAGATTCAATTAAACTGTTGGTAAAACTAAAAAAAACTTGAAAAATGTCTTTCCTTTGTACTTATTTTCTTCTTACTGAATAATTTCTAGAAGTGCTGCATAAACTAACGAATATTTCAGCATGCTCGTCCATAGTAACTTTTTAGGAAGACATGTGCCGTGTCACCTTGGGTATTTATCTGCACATCAAAGTTGAACTATCAAGAAGTTTCCGTTTTGTGATAAAGTTTGTTCGTTTACCTTTTTGCAGCTCCAAACAAAACAAAAACTGTCTAGGTACTCTCCATAAATGTACCGCCCCCAACAGCAGCATACATCACCAATACAACTCATCTCATACTCACAAAAGAAGCTTAGGTACTTCCCTGGAATAAAGTTTTTACCTTCAATGTATCTAGGGTGTACTTTTACCACTTGCCACGTCTGATGGTTATGCAATATCCGTGTTCGTATAAGTTTAATATTTAACATTTTACATTTCCGGGTAACAGCTTTCTTACAATGTGTCCTCAACATCGATTGTCGGTTATTCCTGTTGTGGCTGGGTTACTTTGTATTAACTTTTTGCATCTCACTTCGTATTTTTCATTTTTCCTAGAGATTTCAAAAATGTCAACTTTGTTTTGTTAATTTTTTTTTTTTATTTTTTATATGCAAATATATTTTTTTTCCACTTCAAAAATGTTAAAATTTATATATATATACAACAACATATTAAACAAACCATCAAAAAACAAAGATGCCTGGGTGGTCATTTTCCACAATCACGCACCTATTCCCTCATTATGAGCTCCTCAGAGGACTCGAATCGATTGTGTTGCAACAATCCACCGCCCGATCGTAGATTTCGCATGCACAAAAGTTTTAGCTGTGATAGCTATAGAAAAATATCAACTACGACTGATACATCGACCACAACAATTGCACCATCGTCGACAGCTACAACGCTAACGACAGCAACGGCAACAACAATGACGAGTAGTTCGAAAAAATCATCGCGTCCAGTTTGGCATGCTGATTATTATCGGTAAGTTTTTGGACATCAGGAAGCAGCTGCCATATCTTCAGCTTGAATTTGTTTTTGTATGTCATCTTTTGGATAATGTTACATTTATGCTTTTGGAAGCTTTTTTGGTGAATGAACGCGAACAACGGCAATGGCATCAATTCATTATTATTGTTGCTTATCGACTCATTTGAATACAGTGTGTCTAAAAATTAGTTTTTATTTTAAGGTCATAAATATCTACAGTAATTTTAGTTAGTGGTAACATACGTAACATACCGTCTTTAACGGGATGGTAATGAAAGACTGGAAAACGAAAGTCCGTGGAAATCTTTTCCTTTTTCTCATTTGCATTAATGATCTCTTGTCTGTTACTTCTAATACAATTCATTGTTTCGCTGACGATAGTACTCTTAGCTTCTCATATTCGTTTCCAGACTCACACCTCTCCTCTTCGGATGTCGGAACTGCAACGGCAAAATATGATACGTTCATTAAACTCTGACTTAAACAGCATTTTACAATGAGGAATTAAAAACCGTGTAGAGTTTAATGCTTCGAAAACTTAATGCTGTCTTGTATCGTTGAAACGAGATATACCCCCTTGCCGCTGTCCATGAGTGGCACTTGCATCAATGAAACCGAACATCTCGAGATTCTCGGTATGCGTATCACTGACCACCTCTTGTGGACCCAGCACATACGCGATGTCGCCAAAAATGCCGCAAATTGTTTGGGTTTCTTAAGACGGTGCAATTTTTCTCCCCGTCCAAAGCTTGAGTACAATTTCCATCTTTGGGCTGGGTGCTCCAGCTACATACTTAAGCCTCTTCGATGGTACACAAAAAAGAGCAGTAAGATTGATTTATGACAGAGACATCACTAACTCATTCATTGGAACACCGTCGTAACGTTTCTTGTCCCTCCTTGTTCTATCTATACATCTACGGTAATTGCTCTAGTGAAAAACCCAGTTGCATTCCATCCCTTAAACCAGTGTTTTTCAAAGTGTGGGTCGTGACCTACTGGGGGGTCGCGAAGAAGTTTAAAGGAGACCGCCGCCAAGTTAGAAAGAGAACAAATTTTTCCTTTAAGAAACAAAATAAATAAAACACGCTTTTAATGTGCTGAATGAGCCTGGTTATTTTTCACTAAAAATTCAAATCTTGGTTGTATCTTTGAAACGTTTACAATTAAGTCATTTTCCAATTGAAGCTTATTTGTTTTTAAGTTAACTAGCGAAGAGAATGTTATTTCACATAGATATGACGTTGAAAATGGCACAATCATTTTAAAGGCCTCATTTGCCAATTCTGGATATTCGTTTTTCCTTTCTATCCAGAAATTCTTTGGAATTGAACTCCATTCGAAGCATTTCATCTGCAGCTAAGTCAATAAGTTTTTCTTTCATTGTAACAAATGGAAGTTAAGCATGTTGGACGGACATTTCTAAGAAAGGATTCCCTTTTAAGTTGTGCAGACTCTGTGACATCAGCGATATTTTTCTGTTTAAATTTTCCGATTCATCTTTGCAAGTTTCATCGATGGCTTTTTGAAGGCAGGGAAAGGATTCATACACTTTTTTTGGCAAGGACTCTGACCAGAAACAAAGGCTTTTATTCAAGATGTTCGAAGAAATCAGCAAGAAAAGACAATTCAAGAAGCAAACTGGTTTCAGAAAATAAATGTGCACAGCCAGAGTTTGAATCTTCAAGAAACATCAATAATTCTGTGTTCAATTCAAAACCCGGGTCAAACCCTTTCCTCTTGAGAGCCATCTGACTTCGGTGTGGTACAGTAAGTTTTAGTGAAGGGAACCTCATTTCGTCACAAAGGATCCTAAATAGCCTACTTTGCAAAGCTTTTCTTTTAATTGAGTTCACAACTTTGATGTCATCTTAAAGGAAATCATTTAATTCTGAAGGCAAAATCTTAGCAGCTAGAACTTGTCGATGGAGGAAGCAATGTGTCCATGAAACGTATGGCATTATTAATTTGAATTTAGCTATGAGTCCATGGGCAGGCTTTTGCACAAACAGCTACAAATAGCAATACATCTGGTCCAATCCAGATCATAGTCGTGGCAACTTTCGAAAATCATGTCGAACAAACACTGTTCTGTGGAATACGCAGAAATAAAATTTCTTCATCATTCTTGTCAACTGCTTCGAATCGAACAAATACAACAAACTGTGTACAATCTGAAACATCTGTAGACTCATCCAGTTGCAATGCAAATCGTTGGCTCAATTTTACAATTAACTGTTCTCGAATGTCAGCTGCCATATCACTTATCCTTCTCTCAATTATATTATCAGAAAGTGGAATACTTTTAAGCTTCTCTTTCTCCTGACAACCCAACATTATTTCAACCGTGTTAAGAGCTGCAGGCAAAATAAGATTTTCAGCAATTGTGTGCGGTTTTCCGGCTATATATTGGGGGTCGCTTGTTTATTTTTGCATATAAAAGGGGTCTCCAGTTCAAAAAGTTTTAAAAACACTGCCTTAAACAATTCAACCGTAATACCGCGCTTCCAGGAATGCCTATCAGTTTACCCTCGAGTCCATCTTCGGTCGTACACTGCAGTATAGAGAATCGTTCTTTAACCGTACTACGCGAATGTGGAACTCTCTTCCACACTCTGTCTTTCCCGATCATTGCAGTGTTGAAGAATTTAAGACAAATGTACACCGGAACCTCCTCTCCAACCCCTTCCCTCTTTCCTAAAGCACTCACTGTGTCTATGGCATAATAAAAAACCCCTTGAGTTTGTGCTTATTATAAAAAAAAAAAAAAAAAAATTTGGCCCGGAAAATCCTCCCTTTTTTTCAAGAGATGCTACTCCTTTTCGTCACACAATGTTATGAGAATTAAGGAGATCGAAATCTGATACCGTTGTCGATTTTTCTAACAGAAATGTTATGAGACACCAACCGCTGAGAATCATTGAGAACGAAGCATTAAAATTCTTCGTTCAAATAATTCTATGTGAGCAATTGCTTTTTTGGGAAATAATTCTGTTCCAGATTGTTCATGGTGGGAAGAGAAAAGTTATAGATTGAAATTCAATTTTAGTGAGGGATAGTAAAAAAAAATCAGACTTCAGGTCGTAAGGTAAAAAACCGTAAAATATATGGTCTTTCGTTCGTTTCTTCTTTTTTTTCATTTGTTTGCCCTCAATAAATCTTTGGATTCCAAAAACAAGATTTTGAAACTTTAATTTAAATTTTGGAAGCTTTACCTCTTACGAAACTGTTAAACATTTTATTCTTTGTTTTCAAATTTTTGAGACACACTGTATTTTAGAATTCATTTTATGTTGTCTGTTCCATAAACTGAAATAGTTAAGCTTTTCAAATATTTCTATTGATTTACAGTATACTAACACAATAACTGAAAAATTTAAATTTGACAATAACAACTTGTAATTCTCTTCCCTTAAAATTGTTAATTGTTGATATTTCTCTATTTTCTCTGCTTGTTTTAAACAATTACTTTCCTATCATACACGAAAATCAAATAAACAAATAACGCATCAAGAACTACTGGATCGCATTTGCAACTGAAATAATTTTCGAACAAACTGTTGGAGTATGACAAAAGGTGCATGTGCAAAATCTGCTGCGTTCACTTAACACTGGGCAATTAATAAAAACAACAATATTAACACAATAATTTCAAAAGGCTTTTGTTAAATTTCAAAATAGTCAAATATGGTATTACTGCTTCACTAGTGGCCGTTCAAATTAAATTAACAAAATAACGCTTTTAATAAAAGAATATCAGTTTGTGTTTGTGATTTTAAGACGATTATCGAAATTGAACTCACAAACACAGTTAAATTAAAATAGGCATATAAATAAATAACATAAAGGACTCTTTTTGTCTTTATTGTAATTTACATATTTGAAATGTTTGGTTTGTTTAAAAAGTTTGTGCATTTTGTTGATTTTTTTGTATAAGCTTTTGTTTTTAGTTAGTTGTTTGAGTTTTTGTTCAAAAGTTTCTTATCCCAGTTTTTGTTTTGTTTTATTTCAGTTTATAAATATTTTGCTCATAAGAAAAACAAGTTTTGTGAATTGTTTGGTAAAGGTGGTTAAATTTTCTTTTGTCTTTTATTTCTTTTCTTCTATTCTTTCATGAACTTATTCACAGGATTGTAAAAGGATTTCCACCAGTGTCACCTTTCATTGGGGTCAGCCCGACTTTGTGTTATTTACTGAAGGAGAAGAAACCGCTTTGTTGTTTACAATTAGCTCAGGTAAATTTAAATACATTTGTATACTCGTACATATACTTACAAGTCAATGTGTATTTTCGTAAGAAAGAACAATTTAAAGTTAAGTGTGAAACAAATGTTGGAATACCACCAATACAAATTATTAATAACAAAAACTGTTAAGGTGGAAAATGCGTCAAAAGTCTGAATATCAGATTATAGATTTGAAGATTTCGCCAGCAATTTCAAACTTCTCCATATTTTTCCGTTTAAGTTCTCTTGACAATTATTTATTGAGATGTCATTCTACTTTATTCTAATCTTAATTTCTTGGTATTGTTTAACAACGTTCTTTCCTAATTTTCTTTATTTTTTTGATGGTTTTCAATAAAGCTTGATTCACCTAAACAAAATGACAATCAACAAAAGGTATAACGAGTATCAATTGTTTGAGTTTTGGTTTTCGATTTATTCTGTTTTTGAATTTGAAAAGAATGGCTTAGTTGTTCTTAGTTCTTATCATTAACACAATTGCTTACAAGCTGGAGCAAATTTGTTGAAGTGTTCCCTTTTTTTCAATTTTAAAGGTTCCATGTTGAAAAAGCATCATGGAATTCTTAAAAAAATTGATATTGAATTATTGTTTTCATTCTTTGTTTTAATATATAATTTTAAGAAAAATTGCAAATAATAATAAAAAAAAACGATCTGAATAAAATTGTTTGTATTTGAACAAAGAGTGCGAAAATTATTTTTTTTTTTTTAGAAGTTAACACCTTTTTTTCAGATTGAAGAGATTTTCTAGAATTGAAATTTAATATTGCAAATTTTTATGCTTGAGTACACTTTTGCTTTTTAAAACGAGTATTCCGTAAAAACTGTCGCCACTCATTTCTCAACTTTCTATGTTAACACCGTTTTGAAAGAGTGACCTATTGTAAATTAACTTTCTTAATTTTAACTCAATAAATTGAATAAATGAGAAACGATTTAGCTATCGTTTATTAATTTTACATTTTTTTTAATAGATCTGTGAACATTGTAGCTATCGAAATGCCAAAGAATATCAATGGCAAAACAAGACTATAATCTTAGCAGCTGATTATGCATCGAATGGCATTTATAATTTCATCATTCCATTACGAGCACATTTTCGATCGAAAACTTCATTGAATCCAATAATTTTGCTCCTCGAACGTAGGCCCGATGTGGCATTTCTGGACGCACTTTCTTATTTTCCTCTGGTAAGTTTATGAACAGTATTCTTCTCCCTGATGTGACTTCATATTATAATTTTGTTTTCACATTTATTTACTTTTATACTTAAGGTTTATTGGATGCTAGGATCAATTGACTGTCTAGATGATTTGCTTCGCGCTGGTATAACCTTAGCTGAAAGTGTTGTTGTAGTCAACAAAGAACTGTCAAATTCAGCAGAAGAGGATTCGTTATCTGATTGTAATACAATCGTTGCTGTGCAAAATATGTTCAAGTAAGATCAACGCAGTCAATACTATTTCTATTTCAAAGCACAAAATATCCAAACATTTAATTTGACGTAAGACTACTTTTACTTTCTTATTGACTTTTGTTTATAGATTTTTCCCAAGTATAAAAAGTATAACAGAGCTGTCGCAAAGTTCTAATATGAGATTCATGCAGTTTCGAGCACACGACAAATATGCATTGCACCTCAGTAAAATGGAAAAGGTACATATATATACAAATTTGTACAAGCATTCATTTCTAAATACATATTAACATTGTTTGATATTTTGAGAATAAAGAAGGCGTCACAAAATTATATTGTTTGTTAAAAATGTAAAGAACCGATTTGAAGATTTATTAAGAGAGTGCTTATGATTATGATTTATCCAAAAGTAAAAGACGCTAGCTTTAACTATTTTTCGGTCATAATTTCAAATTTATACAAGGACTTACAAATTTATTTTATATATTAAATGCTTAAATAAAACGTCAACAAATGCTGCATCAATAGCTTATGCAATTCTAAAACGACTTTGTTATTTAATTTTTCTTACGCTCAAAAATTTACGTACATACTGAACTGATGTTATATACACGTTACTTATTCATCGTTCCCAGTATTTACATTTCATTGACCTTCAACGCAAATCTGAATGTCCCTTCTTTCTTTCATTTTTCGATTGGTTGGTTTATTTTTTTTTTCTCAATAAAGGAAGTGAAACTCTTCATTCTACCAGATGACAATAGTTTCATCTATATTGGCCCGTTCAAAATAAAGTCTTAGCAAAACTTTTTATGCATTCAAACTCGCATTTAATGTTCAAAGTACAGTCAAACTGACGGCGGCGCGACGCGAGGTATAGATCTGCTTAAAGAGAAGATTGATGTTAATATAGACATTATGTATTAACCCTTTCTGTTAAATGTCAAAGAAATTATATCTCGACTAGAAGAAACATTCCTTAACACAAAGCAAAACAAAAGCAGCACAAAGTTCGTAAGTAATAATAATGTTTAATGAATCCAGTAGCTGGTCTTGTTAAGAGAACTAACGAAAATGTCAACTTTTATTACATTTCCTATTGCACACATGGGGTTTGTTTAAGAGTCGGTCGTGTCGGTTTAATATTTCAGGCAACTTGTGTAATTCAGTATAGAATTTACGAAACAAACTTTAAAGTTTTTAGTTCTCAAAATGTTGCCATTACTTCTATTCGACTTGTAGGACTCTCCCACAGGAAAAAATCTTAAAATTCAAAATTTGTGTCAATTTATGTATGTATTCAAACTTATTCAGAATGTGTGTTTAAAAATTCAAGTTGTCTATTCAATTTATCGTAAGGCAGTGAAGTGTATACCAGTGGCGTAGATAGCTTTTCGCTATGGGGGGGGATATATCTAGTTCGCTCGTTTTTTTTTTTAAGTTTTAATAACTCAAAAAAAACAGCTAACAAACATCATTGTATTCATAAGGAAATAATCTCTTCTCTATGTAAAGGGTTTTCCAATAAGAGATGTTATTTTGAATAGCACGCTTTTTCGGAAGCTGACATTTTTTGACATTTGACAAGAAGAAACTACGCCATTAATAAAAATGGAACGATACACGCTTCAACAACGCATTGAAATTATTAAAATTCACTATAAATATGATGAAAATTTGGTAGAGACGGTTCGTAAAACTTAAACATTTTTGGGCCGTCGTGAAGCACCTTGTCGGACCGCAATACAGAAATTGGTGGACAAATTCGAGCTGTTGGGACAAGTAAGTGATGTGAAGAATAAAACCGTCGTCAAGAACAACGTCGGTCAAGAAGAACTGAGAATATTGCTGTTGTAGCCCAAAGTGTTGAAGAAAACCCAGGTTTGTTGAGTATTCGTCGTTCTTTGGAATTAGGCATTCCACAAACGTCATTACACCGTATTTTGCATAAAGACTTGGGTCTTAAGGCTAATAAAGTTCGGTTAATACAAGAACTCAAGCTGGCTGATCATCAACAACATCGTGCCATTGCTGATGGGTCCTTGAGATGCATTAAAATGATCCGGAATTTCATCGAAAAATCATTTTGACTGATAAGGCCCATTTCCACCTCGGAGGCTACGTCTACAAGCAAAACTGTCGCATCTGGGGCTCGGAAAACCCAAGAGTTATTGTTGAAAAGCCTCTCCATCCTCAACGCGGGACTGTTTGGTGCGGTTTATTGTCCGGCGGGGTCATTGGACCTTACTTTTTCGAAAATGAGGCTGGGGCAACAGTTACGGTCAATGGATTGCGTTATCGAGAGATTATTAATGATTTTTTAAGACCGGAATTGGATGGTATTGATCTGGACAACGTTTACTTTCAACAAGACGGCACTACGTGCCACACAAGCAATGAAACCATCGATCTGTTACGGGAAAAGTTTCGGGACCGTGTTATCTCTCGAAGAGGTGATCACAATTGGCCACCGAGATCTTGTGACTTAACACCTTGCGATAAGGTCTATGCCAACAGCACAGAGTCGATTCAAGACCTCAAAAATGGAATTCGTGAGGCTATCGAGGATATATGGCAGCCACTTTACGATTTGGTTATGGAAAATTTCATGAAAAGGATAAGGTCCTGTAAGTGTGGTCGTGGCGGCCATTTGGCTAATGTTGTGTACCATTATTAACGGCATACCTGCCTCTTTATAATGAAATAAACATCCGCTCATTTATCTGAAAAAATGCCATTTTTCTTTGAATATTAAAAATGGATGTGTGTTTGTTTGTATGTCTCTTATAGACTCTGAAATGGCCCAATAGATATTTGTGAAATTTTCATGGTTGATACTGTTGTATTCAGTGATGATTTCTGTGAAAAAAAAATATTGGAAAAACCTCATGGGAAAGTGGGAAAACTGGAAAAACCAAACAAAGGTCGGAAATTAGATTTTTTTTGCTTGGAATTTCTTGGTTCAAAATGGGTTTTCGAATGGAAAAATAGAAAGTTCTTGATGCAAAACTCGGAAAACTCATTGGTTTTCTAATTGAAAATTGCATAAAATTGTCGATGCATTGGTTTTCAAATAGAAAACGGGAAAATTTTAAAATGGGTTTTAGAAAGGAACTCTGAAAACTCACTGGTTTTCATCGGGAGACTGGAAAATGTTTGATGGGGAACTGGTAAAAAACAAAATTGGAAAAATGGAAAAATTGAAATGCAAAGGGTAGTGGTTTCGGTAGTGTGGTAGAGGGTTATCATTATCGATTATCGATTGAGGCAGTACGAAGTCTGCAGGGTCAGCTGGTATATTATACACGTCAATTTGAATATGAATTAATATAAATAAATATATATAAATAAATCTGCCACTTTTGTAAGGCATGCTTTATGTAATGAGTAGGTAGTAGCGCATTTTGTTTCTGGTCGAAATGAATGAGTTTGAGTTATCGCTATTGTTAAGATTTTGGTTAACTACACCGCAGTTGTGCGAACATTTGTTTTTGTGGATGAATGTGCTGCATGTTTGCGGTGGTTTCTTATACCAACGCAACAATGTGTCACACGATGCGAAGAAATCTTAATAATTTAAATTTTTTGTAATGGAAAGCTGGATGGAAGCTCGTTTTCTTTCACGTTTACTTATTATCAATTGGTGAGAGACGTAAAATAAAAGCTTTTTAAAAATCGATTAAAAAAGAGAAATTTTGCTGTTTCTCCATAGAATGTAGGTATAGAATTCTGTGAGTAGTTACTTTCTTTAACTCGTTTGGAACTGGTTATGTTGAACAATTATCGATCCCAATGGGGGGGGATATATCCCCCTGATCCCCCCCCTATCTACGCCACTGGTGTATACAATATGTGCATAATGTTAGATGATTGCACTTCTGAGTTCGTGCCTTGAAGAAAAGAAAATTTATTGAGTGGTTTCATCTAAGTTGTAAGAATAATGCATAAACATATATTTTTTGCGCTTGGTCAAGTCAAGTTACATGATCTAAAATTAAGGCAAAAATACTGCAATGTCCCAAAGGCAGTAGGAATTTTGGTCATTTCTCATTTGTAAAATGAAAAATTAAGAATTCTTCTTCTCTCTCGGTCCGTACGCTTGTTGACAATGATACTCCAGTTCGCCTCGAATTCTTTGTTGCCAGAGACTATCATGTCAGCTCTTGAGCGCGTCAGTGATTCCATGGGACAAATCTTCTTTCGCACTCGTGCTGTGCCGAGTGTCCTAAAAGATCTCAACATACATAAATCCGCTGGTCCGAAGATCTTTCTTCAAGGCTGGCACAACCCTTGCCATAGCTTTTCCATCCATCCTTTTCTTCTGGGCTCGTAACGAGCAGTTGGAAAACAGCATTTGTCAAGCCAATTCCAAAAAAGGCGAATTTTCTTCTCCCTCCAATCATCGTCCGATTGCACTAACGTCCCTTCTTTCTAAGGTCATGAAAAGCCGGAAAAACTATAAGCTCAAGAAATATTTCGAAGACGAAAAGCTTCTTAATGACCGGCAGTACGGCTTTCGCAGCACTGGTGAACTGATGGTTTATCTCACCGAACAGTGGAACAAGTGCTTACATCGTCTTGGAGAAAGTAAGATTGCTGCACTTGATATTTCAAAGGCATTTGATAAAGTCTGACATCTTGCTCTTTTATCGAAAATGCGTGTTTTCGGCATCGACAAATCCCTTCTTCGTTGGATTAGAAAACTTTCTTTTGAACCGTTCACTACAAGTTGTATGGATGGATTCAAGTCCGAAACCCACAATATAAATGCTGTTGTGCCCCTGGGCTCCGTTTTGTCTCCGACCCTCTTTCTCATTTTCATTAATCATCTCTTGTCTATTACTTCTAAACCAATAAATTTTTTCGCTGACATGAGTACCCTTAGATTTTCTTATTCGTTTTCAAAGTCACATTCCTCCTCTTCCTATGTGGAACTGCAACGACACTGGCAATTGCATCAAAAGACCGAACATCTCGAGATTCTCGGTAAGTGATGCACATACCTCTTGATGAACAAGCACATACGCGATGTTGCCAAAAATGCCGCAAGATGTTTGGGGTTCTTAAGAGAAATTTTTACTCCGTCTGATCTGGCTATTATCTATAAGCTTTATATCCGTCCAAAGGTTGAGTACAATTCCCATCTTTGGGCTGGTGCTCCGTAAGAATGATTGGTTTTAGAGACATCACCGACTCATTCTCTCCTTTAGATCACCAACGTATCTTTTCGTGTCTCCATCTGTTCTATCGTTACTTCTACGGTAAGTGCTCTACTTAAATAGTCAGTTGCATTCCTCTCCTTAAACAATTAAACCGTAATAACCGCGCTTTCAAGAATGCCCACCAGTTTACCCTTGACCCCAACTTCGGTCGTACGCTCTCTTTCACCAATGTACACCAGTACCTCCTTTCCAACCCCATTCTTCCTTCCTAAAGCACTCACTGTGGCTCTGCAGTATAATAAGGGCATAACAAAAATCCCTTGGGTCTTGAAAGAGTGCAAATCAAAAAAAAAATTGGGTTCTATCAAAGAATTTTCAATAGTTTGATCTATAGAAAGAAATAAAACCGAAAACTCGTGAAAAACTAAGCCCGCCCGTCGATGACCCCTGCACTTAAAAGGAAGAGATGTCAAACTCTCCGTTAGTAAATATTTAACTTTTTTTTGCATAAAAACATAACGTTGAAGTCGAAAAAATGTGAATGGTTTGTTCCATTTTCTCCTTCACCTTAACAGACGTCATCCATGGATTACAATGAATAAAACACAAATTTTAAAAAAGAATAAAACCTATCAACATAAGCTCATAGTCTAAGCTTCCAAAAGGTAAAAATAATTTTACGACGAAGCCTTGTTGGATTCATTTAGAAGAGACTATCAAAACATCCAAAAAGTTAATCTTTTTTAATATTATTTCTCTAGGTTTTTTTTTTTCTTTTGCATATTTCCTTTCCCGGTCCAAATTTCCGGTTTTATCTATTTTTTTTTTTTTTTTTCAGCGTGTAAAAGAACGTGGCTCCCACATCTCTTACATGTTCCGTCTGCCATTCCGCTGCAGGTGCCGGTGTTCAGTGGCTTCAATGTTTAGGAGACACACTTCCTCTACCCAGGCCATTTGGTTCAACAGACTGGATGGTCATTACATTTGTCAGGCTTCTTCTTGTAATAGACCAAAGCACACAAGGAAGTGGATTTCTCACATCGGTAAGTTTATCCTCAGGAAAAGTCCCAATTACGTTAATAAAAGAAGAAAAAACATCAAGTGACATTTTTAATCTTTGAACTCTAGATGCGAATCACAAAAGAGGATATGTGGATTCGCACGTACGGCCGATTATATCAAAAACTCTGCTCAACGACATGTGAAATTCCAATTGGTATCTATCGGACACAGGATACATCCAATACAGAAGCGACACATGTGAGTAGTTCACCTGTAGACAAATGGGGACCATTTTCAGCCTTCGGAAAGCCCTGTGTGCGATTGCGGCCATCGGTGAGTCCGTGAAGTCCAAAACGTGATTTGATTAAACAAAAAAAAAAGCTATAACAAATTAAAAAAAATATTTACCTTTCGTTTGACTAATATAAACCATAACATTTTACATCAAGTCTGAATTGAAACTAAATTCGAACACTCGTTCCGCTTTTAAAAATGATTAACTACTTAAAAATAATTTTTATGTCAGAAGAATACAAATCCTTGAAATCCTCCCTTAGATTTTTCTCTTATTGTTGAATTCAACCCTTTTATTTTTTCTTAAAACTCGCTATAGTCAGTACTAAGGCACAAGATAAGACTACCTTACACTCTTTCTTTAGCGACACAATGACACAAACCGATAACTCTTAAACTCTCATAAGAATTTAAATTCAAAAATAAAATAAATAAATAAAAACAAACACATTATAACATTTTTGTTTTGTTTTTAATTTCTTTCCATATTATTATTTTTTTTTTTGCAAATTGTTAACCTAAACAATGAAGCATTTAAAATGCCAAGATCCTACATTCATACTTTTAAATTATTTTCCAGTTCTATGATTCATAAATTTTTTACATTTATTCCTTGGCTATAACTTTTATTATTATTTGCTTGAAAATTTGTTTTATAGATCATTGTATTTCACAAGTACTCTTACCACTAGTAATTGTTTTTTTTTTTTTTTTCTTGGAAATAAACTTATGACCAATAATTCTTTTATCTCTTTCTATAATCTTTTTAACTATTTACATATTTTTCACAATAGCTTATAGCATAACTTAAGTTTTTAAAACAAAGACTCTAATTAACATACACTTAAACGACACGAATTCTAAGTTTTTGTTTTACGTACATTTTTTACTTGCGACATATAGAATATATTGGCCAAGTATTTGATTGCGTAAACAAAAAAAAATATTGAGATGAGAATGAGATATGACATGACGGATGATAGGGAGAAGTCGAAAAAAGTGGGTCCGGCGATTCCGTCTGTCTGTCTGTCGGAAAGTTTACAGGCATCTACAGCCTTAACTACTGGTCCGATTGACTTCAAATTTGAAAATTAGAGGTTTGAGCAAAAAGTCATATCCCAATTTTTTTATTTTTGTTTTAAGATCAAAATTTAGGGTAGCCACCATACGATTTTTTTGGCCAAAAACCAAAACATTTTTTTTCTCCAAAACGGCCCGATAGATTTTTTTTAAACTTTCTTGAGTTTAATTTTTTTAAACATTCATGTATTTTATGTAAAAAAAAATTTTTGTATTGCTCCAAAACGGTACCTCCCATAGAACCGTTTTTTTTGTTATTAGATTTTCTCGAAAACTGAAAGTCCGATCAGCGTAAGTTTTTTTTTGAAAGTACGTATATATTGTTCAAATAATATTGTGTTTTCAAAAAAATTTAAAATTTTTTTTTGGATTTTTAAAAAAATATTTTTAACTTTTTTTTTCAAAATTCTGTATCTCAAAAACGGATCAATTTTAAGAATCCAAGTTGGAGTATAATATGTATATTTACATGGTCTTAAAAACTGCATACTCAAATTAATTTTAAAACATTTTTGAAAAATTTTATATATAAAAAATTAATTTAAAAAAAAACGGCTCCGACGATTTTCAAAAAAAAAATTCAATAAATCAAGAATAAGGTTTGAATTTGTTTGGAATTTAAATTTTTGGAATGAAATGTTTTTACGAGGTTCATTTTCAAATTTTAATTTTCTTAATGAATTCTAATTATTTTTATATATTGAGTTTTTTTTTGTGAGTTACGTGTAAGCTGTAAGTAAGAGTGTAATCAGAATTGCTTATAGTATATCTCTTATTTTAACACTACTTTTTGCAATTTAAGTAATCATAAATATTTAGTTTTAGCATGCAGGAGCAAGTTCGTACGACCCAGTCGTGCACATTTTTTTATTGAAGAATTTTGAACATGTTTTTACTAAAGAAAATACTCAAATCCAACATGAATCCGATTGATTTACTCTATTTAAAATTCCAAAAAAATAAGCTCAATTGTATAGACTCATAAACTTTTTTCAAAGATTAAAGTTTAACGTAATGTAGAAGAAAAAAATTAAATATCCAGAAAAGGCCAGTTTGGAGAAATCAATAACTTCAAGTCATTCACAAATGAAAACACAGAAAAGTGATAAAATAAGTTTATTTCACAAACAATACATAGAAATATAATAATTCATGCTTGTAACAAATTATGTTCTATTATTGCCGTAAAATTAAGAGTTGCAAAAAAAAACAAATGAGGCAGTGGTGCAGCTAGCCTTGGCAAGGGTCCGTGCGTGCAAAGTCCAATGAGGGGTCCTAAACAATTTTTATTTTGTAATTAGTCTAAGTAGTAACATATCAAAACATAATACAAACTTATAGAAAGAGAGATATGCATTTGGCATAGTAGCGGTTTATTTGTTGGCTATAAAATATACAGGATCCACACACTTAGGCAAAAGGAAAAGGCCGATCGCCCATTATGATACCACATAAATCAAGGGAATTAATTCTTACTAGTCGAACACTTTAGAGCTTTTTATAAATCGGTAAAGATAGTTAATATCCTTGTTAATGAGGTTAGGTTTGGCTAAAGTGGCTGTCATGTATGGTAAAGGATACACTTAGGCCAATTGGAAGGCCGCATTGGTGATTACCAACAAGGATCTAAATAGGCCCTTTCTACGAAAGCTCACAGTGAAACGCATTAAAGTACCTAACGAGAACGTAGAATATTAATTAATAATGTGTTCGAGATCGTTTAAATCATTATAAAAGTATTCTCCTAAGTGAATCGCTTATGAGCCAGGTGCAGAGGACGTGAAGGACTGTTTCCTCCTCCTCTTCATCCCAATCGCGCCCAATCGCGCGGCATGATCGACAATCGAGGGCCGTTTGAAAGTTGGTTGAGACATTGTCGAGAATTTAATAGCAGCTTGACTTTTAGAAAAGATGTGGATATCAAAAGTTGATATCACGTTTTCTCTTAGCCAGGATAGAACCTCTTTGATCGCCACAACTTCCGCTTGGAAGACACTACAATGATAAGGTGGCGGAATAAGAGGCTCTAAGCTTTTCTGAGTACACACCGCTACCAACACCATGATTTGTCCTGGACCCATTTTTATAAAAATGAATACTTCCGTCTTACAGAAATTCGTTGTCTTCCTATTCTTGTCTGGATGGAATGGAGATATGGAAGTTGGAAGTTTTTCCCAAATTGGGGTTTTGCAATGGTGTAGTCCATGTACTTTGTTATAGAACCTAGGAAGTTCAAAATGATTATAATGTCTCACATTATTTTTGTTCCAAATATTGAGGAGGAGGAGGTGGTGGAGTGTTATAGCTGTACAAAACAAATTGTAGGTATAAGGATTTTCTTACGTGAAGGCCCCTAAAGATCTGTGGGGCCCTGTGTGCAATTGCACATCCCCTGTCACCTTCCTTGGCTATCGCCACTGGAGACAGGTTTATTCATATTAAGGGTTTTATTTGGGGTAGGTAGGTAAGTAATGGAACTCGAAACCGATTTTTGATAGCTCGCCATGATTTATTGAAAGTAATTATGTAAATGGAAATTTTAAAAGTTGTTCTTTTAACGCCCAATTCTTCACAAGTTCTAGCCCTTAGAACTCGGTTTAGTAAAATTTTAGAACTCATTTGAGTTCTAAGTCATTTCTTCACCAAGTTCTAACGCTAAGAACTTCGATTTAAACTTTGTTACAGTTAGAACTTTCGATAAAATTAGACCCTCGAATTTCGGGGTCTAGTGTCTTAGAACTGGTTTCATTACAATTCCGTCTACGAGCGAATTGAATTGAATTTATTAGAAAATTGTATTGAAAATAAAAAAGAGCAGACAAGAGAAAAAGAATGGGTGAAGATTGAAACTGTCCTAATATTAATGACGCTTTAAAAAAAAAAAAAAAAAGAAAAAAAAAAAAAAAAAAAAAAACGACGACAAGAATCAACGGAAAATCCTGACGATTAGGAGCGTTTGTGAAGGATTATGTAACAAATGCCATATAGGTTATGTTGCTGAAGTATATTTCGTACCGGTGCAAACGCTAAAACAATCCGTGTGCAAGCCACTCTCATCAACAATTCTCTGAGTGCGTGTCAAGGATTGAGGGGACCTAAAGTTTAACCCCGACTCCCGAACGGCTGAGTCGGAAAGCCAACTTTTTCTTGATAGTTTTATAGGCACGATAAGATTGAACCCGACAGTGAAGCAACATACAACGACCAGGAATTTTATACCCAAAACAAAAACTTTTGTATACCGCTCATAATACCCCTAAATTTAAATCTACATTTTAGGTATGAACTGCTAACATGGCTGGTCTGGCAGGTGTAGTTTTGATCCCAAATAAGAAGAATTCCAAATGAATACTTGTAAAAATATTATAATGCTTATACGAAATCAAAGAAGTTGCATTACGTAAACAACATTCGAAAAAAAAAAACAAAATTGTTCCAAAAAGTTCCGTTTTTGTATATTCAATACATAATTTTTTTTGCTCAGACACACTGAAAGCGTTTCCCTTTTTAAATGTTATTTACCTTAAGTTATTCCTGACAGCCTTGTTAAAAAAAATAATTAATAGCTATCAGGCATTATTCAACAAAATTGCTTCGCAGTTAAATATTTAACATCCCTGTGTAACAAGTTCCGCCAGCCATCCAAATGTCCATGTTTTAACTATATTTTTGCCTGTTAAAAATAAGAAACAACAAATAACAGTTTAATTTCGGACTTTCTTGATAATAAACTGCATCAACGCACGCAAGTGAAGTCTTTCTTGTAAAAAAACAATACACATTTTTAACTAACGCCTATTAATAAAACTTTTAACCTTCTACCAAAATTAAATTAAATCCCAAATTAATTTGTTGATTAAATTTCGGTCCTTGACCGCTTTGCCTGCCACTTTAATTATTTCTAATTGTCTGTTTTTTTTTTCTTAATTGGTTATAAACTCACTTTTTCTTAATAATTAAGGCATCCTTACACAAAAATTAGGTTGAGATTTTTGTTTCAGTCCTTGTCATGCTAGAATTGCACAAGTTGTATATTTTATTTTTATAATTTTCATAAAAAATTGTTTACTCGCTTTAGTTTAAGTTTCTTGTAGTATCAATTAAACGAAACTTATCACAGAGAAGTTCATTTCCAGTTTAACCAAAATGCAAAAACAATAACTATAAAATATTTGTTTTCCTTA
Organism: Sphaerophoria rueppellii; assembly: GCA_920937365.1. Taxonomy (NCBI): domain Eukaryota; kingdom Metazoa; phylum Arthropoda; class Insecta; order Diptera; family Syrphidae; genus Sphaerophoria; species Sphaerophoria rueppellii. Next base: position 25,058,291 of record CAKKXW010000002.1, on the reverse strand, counting down.
AAGTTTGTAAAGGCCTAGCGTAGTTACATAAAATTTTGCACTTGGGATAGTCTCTCTTTCTGTGTGGTTGGGACGTTGATTTTGTTTTCAGTTTTGTTTTGTTATCAAAGTTTTTTGCATTCAAATGCAAGTTGTAGTTTTTTTTTCGTGAACCGTATCAATGGAATGCTAGCCAGTACCTAATCATTCAGTATGGACGGTTACGAGCTCTATAGCAGGTCACCCCAAATTTCTGTTTGCATGTTGTGTCTGTTGTATACTTCAATTGCCTGCTTTAGCAGAAAAGCGTTGGAGGACATTTTTCGTTGCTTTCACTTGTTTTCATTTATTTGCTTAATGTAGTTTCAGTTTTCTTTACTTAAACATTCTATTAAGTCTTAATTCACGGGCTTTCCCATTGAACAAGATATTCAAGAATTTACTTTCAAACAAAAGCTTACCTGTTGTTTTATTTAGCATGAGAGTTTCGAAAAGTATGAGTACGTATAAAGAATGAATAAAAAAAGAAAAGCAAAAGGTCAAATTCCCATCTCCAAACGAAAACTGATTCCAGGAGTACCGCCTTAATTTTTGGAGACTGCTTTTCCCAGTGATCTAGTGAAAAATGTGATCATCTCCAATAAGAAATGAAATAATGATATTTTATTTATTTTACAATAAAACCCATTATAAAGAGTATCACTTTGCTTTAAGAAGAAGACTTAACAAATTACTAAAACCCATTAAAGGGTCCCCTAATATAACAATGTTTATATCCCACACACAAATGCGAATCGATACGACTTTTAAACCAAATAAAATGTTTTGATGAAACATCGCACAAAACATTGTTCAATTGTAAAATTGATAATAGTCAAAAGATCTTATCGAAAGACCCTGTACAGTTTTTAAACAAATAAAAAGCAGTCGGCGTACGTAAGAAGAAATTCAGAAATAAATTATTTTGCTTCGTTCTCAACATGATTCTCATCGTTATCCGAAATCTCAACACCTTTTTTTTTTCGATTTGGGGGATTTAAGTAGCTTAGCTACACGTAAACGACTGATAGTAAAATTATAGGGTGTTCCAAAAAGACGGTGTTATTTTGGAATATTCAAAAAGAAAAATGGAATTATTTTGAGATAATATGATCGGATGTTTATTTCATGGTTAAGAGGAAGGCTATGCCGCGTTAATAATGAACATATACAACAACAATCAGGGCACGACCATGTATAACAGGACCATAGCCTTCTTTCATGAACTTTTGCATAACGATATCTGCAAAGTGGCTGCCCTTATGTCCCGCGATAGCCATCACGAATTCCATCTTTGAGGTCTTGAATCGACGTGGGCTGTTGGCGTAGACCTTATCTTTCACGTGGCCCAAAGGAAGAAGTCGCAAGGTGTTTTAATCACAAGATCTCTGGTGGCCAATTGTGATCAACGATCTTCGAGAGATAACAGATGGATTCATTGCTTGTGTGCACGTTAGCGGTCGTCTTGTTGAAAGAAAACGTTTTCCAGATCAATACCATCCAATTCCACCGGCCATAAAAAATCATAATCATCTCTCGATAGCGCAATCCATTGACCGTTAAACTGTTGCTCCAGCCTCATTTTCGAAAACAGTAAGGTCCAAATGACCACGCCGGACCATATAACCGCACCAAACAGTCCTAGCGTTGAGGATGGAGAGGCTTTTCAACTATAACTCTTGGTTTCCCCAGCCCCAGATGCGACAGTTTTGCTTGTTGGACGTAGCCTCCGAGGTCGAAATGGGACCTCATTAAGTCATCCAGAGATGATTTTTCGATGCTAATTATCCGGATCATTTTACAATAGCATTTCAAAGAGAGCCCTAATAGCCATGACACGACGTTGTTGATTTAATCAAGTCCGATTTGAGTTCCTTGTCTGAACAGAACTTGATAAGCCTTTAGACCCAAGTCCTTATGCAAAATACGGTGTAAAATTGAAGTTTGTGGAATGCTAATTCTAGGAACCCGAAAATGACAAACCCGTGTTTCTTCAAACACTTTTGCTACAACAAGCAATAATCTCATTTTCTTGAGCGACGTGCACGGTTCTAATTCTTCACATCACTTACTTGTCCAAAAGCGTATGTATTTGTCCACCAAACTTCTGTATTGGCGGTCCCGACAAGGTGCTTCACCGACGAACCAAAAATGTTTTAGTCTTATCGAACCGTCTCTGCCCAAAATTTTCACTATTTTTATAGTGAATTTTTAATCATTTCAATGCGTTGTTGAAGACGGTATCGTTCCATTTTTAATTAATGGCGTGTTTCTACATTGTCAAATGTAAAAAAATGACAGCTTCAAATGACAGCTACCGAAAAGCGGCTATTCAAAATACACACCATCTCTTATTGGAAAACTTCTTACTTGACGCGGCGAAAGTGACCTCCAAAGCCATAGTTTGATTCATATGGTGTTGCAAAATTTTTGGAAATGCAAGTGGCTAACCAGAAAAGAAGGTCTCAATGACTATTGACATGACAGTTTTCCGATATCCGAAACTCGGACACAGTTTTTTTTGATAGCTAACCCTCAAGACTTCTTTAGTCTTTGGAATAACATATTTTAATCCGTTTAATCCAAAAAAATCAAAATTTTATAGTCCTAAAAAAAAAATATATGTCCTTGTATATGGCAATTTGCACACCAATGAAAGACGCCATTCCCCTTCATTAAAGCACATCACATCAAACGTAACCCAAATTTTTTCCTAGGGTCGTTCCGCCAATGGAGATCAAAAGCTTTAATAAATTTCTCAGTTGGGAAAAATCAAATGGAAACTCAGCTTATAAAAATCCCATCATTAACCATCTGGATTTATGTTCTGTTTAATGCGGCTTTCAAATCATCATTAGCACAACAATATAACAACCAAAGCATTGCAATCATCCGAAACAGAGGACAAGTCAAATTGGAACAGTGCGGATTCCTTTATATTGATCCAAACAATAACAACAGCAAACACACGCTCGGACGACGATAACTATGTATGACCATAACACCGCAGCACAAAAGCAAACAACTTCTGTCTGCCCGAAAGGCTCGATACCATTATCATTTTATTCTCATTCGTTTTCGCGCCAGTGTATAATTGTAAGTTCTTATAACAATGATTTTGTTCTTTTTTATAGATTAGTAAGCTGAGGTCTACACACCGATCTTTGCATATCATAATTTTTCATTTCTCTTGTGATATTGTGTAAGCACACTATACCTTGAGATATTTTAACTTACATAATGTCTATGAAAATTGCTATTTTTTTTGTCGTTGATGCTGTTCGCTCATCCGATAAAGTCACGCTTTAGTCAGTTTTGGAATTTGTCACCGAAACATGAGCGTGAAACGAAATGATAAATTTGAAAAAAAGAAGAATTTCTAGATAAATCCGCAAACAACAATAATGAGATGATTAAAATGTTAAATTTGCATGAACAAAATCTGATTTCTTATTCAAACGTTAATTTCGTAATTTCGTGTCAACTCTGTCAAGCCATATTATGTCCTTTTAGTTGTTGTTGTTCTGGGACGGCTATTTTTATTCTTGTCATAAATAATAACTACTTTTATATCTAATATGCATTACATGATATTTAAAACAAAGTAATATATATATACCTAAAACTGACAATGCACAGTACGATGAGGGATCTCGAACGCCGGAATCAACAAAGGACAGCAGTGAAGCCCTGAGAGGCATGACCTATCGTCCTCCGGCTCATCACAAGCCAACCACTTGCATGGGTGGGTTGTTCTGACCGCAAGGGATCATCCGTAAGTATACACCAAATAGTTTTCATTTTACCACCACAATCATCAAATATTTTAATGAAAAAAAAGAATACAAAAATAGCAATTTTTTTGTCTATAGTAAAATTTTTGTATACCACCACCGTGTTATTTTTACTTTCTTTATGGTTTTGATTTTGACCCTGTAAAAAACACCTTGGGAAAGAATTTTTTTTGTCATATTTTCAAATTGACTTTTCAGCACCAAACACTTTGTGTGAGCTGTTGTTATAGCAAATTGTCTTCCCATGTAAATAGCATTATTTGTTTGTTATCTTTTTTATCTGGAAAATATATTTTTAAAAGACGAAGATACACAGTCGCTATGGCTCCTTTAACAAGCTCACATTTCTTTTGTCGTTTTCCTCGAGGAAGCGGATTTCTTGGAGCGAATGATGTGTGTTGTTATTGAGCCTGGATAGGACGACAATTGGAATACGGGCTGATTCCCTTTTTTTATCTTCTCGGTGTGTTTCTTTTAGTATCTAAATTTAGTATCTAAAAAAAAATATATGGTAATACTTTATATTAGTGTTGTACTTTTGGTGTTTTTGTTTGCTGATAACTTTTTGTATATCAAATTAAATGGTAATATTTTTAAAACAGGAGACTTTAGTTTCAAGGCCAGGTCTTATTCATATCTATTCCTGTCTTTAATTCTGCCCCTTACAGGTGTTTGTGCTCAATGATTTCATCACCGTCAAAATAAAATTAGAAGTGTAACTCTCCCTTAGTCGAATTTTCACTTTATGTCTAAAGTAAGAATAGTTCGGCATAGGGGGAGAGTTCACTTTATGTCATTTCGGGGATGAAAAATTAATGTGATATGCAAAATCTAAAATTACTAGAACATTGGGGGGACAAAACTAAAATAAATGAAGGCCATAATTTCTAGCACCCAAATAGCCAACATTACGTAAAATGTGAACCTTTAATACCCATCTTAGAATGCAGAGCAAATCAAATCTCCTATATTTGGTATAATTTTGTCATTGGACTTGATGAACGGTTGTATTCATCAACACGAGGTTGATCCCAAGAAAAAGCATCATCAGACCAAAGCAACCAGAATTGACGAAGGTGTCGTCAAAGCTCATTTTTAAAATAGAAAGTAAGATGAGATTTTTCACGTATTTCAAAAACAAACTTCTTATTCCGGATAAAAGGAGAATTGGGATCTTACTCTGAATAGAATAGAATATAGTGTTCTCGTTGTGTACTTCTCGTATCTCGACACGTTTACCCTCCAAATACCACCAATATTAATTTTTCCCTACTTCGAGTTTGAAAATAAAGAAATAGTACTCACATTATAAGACATTTCGTTGTTTTAATGACCAATGGTCTTGAAAACACATGGACATGGAAAGAGAAAAAACAACAAAAACCAAAATTCCAGACATCGCACAACTTTGGATAGGAAGCGTTTTCTTGGGAAATCCTGCTTTACTCTGGATAGATTGCCAAAAAACACACACAATTGCTTCCTTTAACTAAATTTGCCTACACGTAATAGAAAATCTACGGTTTCCCTCAGAACTCAGATTTCTCTATTCAATTACAATTACAGTTAAAGCAACACCTAGCAAGTAACGAATGTAACGTATCACTCAACTTAAATATTTTTAACTGAGTCCCAAAAAACTATATGGTTATCTGCCTCGGTTGAACGCTTTTTCAAGATATTAGAGTTTGTGAGCTCTCACCAAACCACACTTTGCCAAGCATAATTTTGCCTTTCGAATACCAAATGAGGACCTTAACGAGCACTCTTCTAAAGTATGTCCCTTTAAACTTAATCATTTTAATTGAAAACTGAGAAGGATGAGTTTTTATTTTGCTCCTGGATCTCAAAAGTTGGTGTGTTTGACTCTTTTGCTTGCTTTTGTTTGTAATTAAATTGCCACTCTTATAAAATTCCTTTTAGGCGGTAAATACTGGCATATTGTCTCTAAAGTGTCTACAAATTTTGTCCTACGGTATACTAACACTAAGGCCGACAAAACTAAAAATGTTAGTTTGTATGTCTACTGAGGCTTAGAATAATGTAATTTGAGGATATTTTTCTAGTTTCAAGGACAATAATTAAAAAGCAAAATTAAAGAAATTGGTGTTGAGTAATTAAGTTTATCAAGATGTTCTGTTTTAATCCTGTTTTTTCAATGATTTTAAGAGTTAAACAAAAGGGACATTTGAGAAGTATATCCACTTCATTATATGAGATGAACTGTTACTTTGTAACTAAATTTGAATTTGTAAAATGCTCTCAGCGGATCCTTGAAATACACTTTCAACATTCATGTCTGTCAATTTAAAAGAAAAACAAAAAAATGTTTAAAAAAAACAACAAACAAATTACAAAAAAAAATTATTTTAACCGAAATCGGCATCCTTCAAACTAAGGTAAACTAAGACGATGATCCAACCAAACAAAATTATTCAAATATCAAAATGTGGTCCAGTAGAACAGTCATTGGAAAACTGTAGCAATTAATTTGAATCAATATTTATGTAAGTTCTAATTTGAAGAAAAAAAAAAATAGCACCAAAACAAAAATTCAGGCGATAAAAAATACTAAACAACGAATTCAAATTTGTCGTCATATTTGTTTCTAGACATTTTCCTATAAATATTCATTGCGGAATTACCCAAACCGTCTAGAACTCGATTTGTGTTTTGCACAAAATGAAAATATGAAGAGTCTTGTTGTTTAGTTGATCAACATTATTTAGTTTGTTTGTTTCGGTTTCAAGTTTTGATCATAGGAGCGTGGTGGCGAGGGAGTCTGTTTGGTTTTTTGACCAGGCTATTAAAATGTGAATGCACCGAACGTAGGTTAAACTTAAAACAAAAGGTTGCAACTTCTATTTTGTTCCTGTTTATACAACTAAATAACTCTGATTTTTAATAAATAATTCTTATATTGACCACATGACTCAAGCAAACAATTGATGGCGCATTAGTTTTAGTCTCTTTGTTATTGATGTTGCTTGAATTCATGTTTTGGCAGAAAAATTGAATTGGTAATTTGTTGTTTTGTTTTGAATTTATTTTGGTCTTTGGCGTAAGGCATTGAATAGAATAAGCTTTAATGCATCTAAAAATAAATTACTTGCTTATTTTTAAATTATAAATGCCTCATTTGACATCCCAAACCAGTATTTTTATACTACCTATTGTTTTTGTTTGTTGTATTAGGTTATGTTATAGGTTACGTTAAAGTGAATACGGATGGAGAATCCGCACACTTAGGCCAAAAGCGAAAAGGCCCATTGTGATATCACATTAATCTAGGGAATTACTTCTTACTATTCGAACCGATATTTGATAGATATCCTTATTAGCTAGTTCACTGGGATTATCGTTTTACTTAAAAATATAAAAAGTAAATAGTAAGGAAGCAAGTTTGCAATTTAATGAAAATTACATAAATCGATTGAAGAAGTTGGATAACAACGTTCACCTAACTGTGACAAAATCTCAATTTAGGTGAAAACAAATTTTCGGAAAATCCTACGGTATGGTCAGCAAATGGGATGATGAAAACTGATTGAAAATTAATTTGTTGCATTAAATTGTGGGAAATTTTAAGAATTGCTTTTTGAATAGAAAAATAGAAGTTTCTCAGATGAAAATTCGAAAAATATTCCGATGTTTTTTCAAAGAAATTTTGCATTTAATTGTTATACATTCATATAGGTACATACTTCCCAATTACGAGGCTTGTGGGGTCTGCTAGTTAAAAATAAATAAAAATCAAAAATAGAGTGGCGCGACAGCTCTTGAAGAGCCAAGGCCTAAGTGACTTACTCTCATCAACAATTCTCAAGGTGCGTATGAAGAATTCAGGGGACCTACAATTAAACGCCGATTCCGAACGACAAAGTTGAGAAGCACTTTTTCATGACAGATGATACTCTTGGAAGTTTTTTCAGTTCTCCGCAAGAGGCAGTGCCCGTAAAAGATGAAATAAAAACTATGGGCACGAGTAGGACTTGAATCCACGACGGACGTTCTGCTTAGCAGCCAAAGCACCTTACGTTCTCCATGATTCTCATAATTGAAAAAGGGTGTGGCCTTCTCCAGGTCTGTAAGAATAATCGAAAAAAGTATCAGATTTCGATCTCCTTCATTCTAATAACTTTGAGTGACAAAAAGGAGTACATTCTCATGAAAAAAGGTAGGATTTTTGTTTTAACGGCAGATGTTATGCGGGTAAAAACTAAAATACAGTGGAAAGTATTTTCCGGGATTTCGTCATACAGGATTTTTATTTCCAGTCCTTGTGTGATGGTTGTTATGGAGAACATGTTGACTCGAATCTAGTTAATGATGCTTTAGCGTTTTTACTGCAACTTCCATGGTGAAAACTGATTATTATTGCGAAGCGAAGGGTTGACAAAATATTAATCTTCCTTGGAAAAAGTTCTTCCCAATCATTCGCAATAAATATACCCTTCAATTCTTCCAATTTATTCGACTCATTTGTTTTTTTTTTTTTCTTTTCTTGAGTGATTGATTAAATAATTTTTCCTATTTATTACCAACTTGAATTTTTTGTGTGTGAGCACTAAACGATGTTTTCTTTAAAGATAATAACTTTGTTTGTATTTAAGTAGGTATATAGTCGATTTCTAGCTAATAATGTCAATTCATTCAAACATTGTAAGCGTTTTTTTAACATTTTTTTGAAAACAAAGCACACTTCATCGAAAAACAAAGCACAGAAACAAAACTTTTCACAACTTTCAAGCAATACAAACAAATTTCGAAAAATACTTAACTCCTTCTTTTGCAATTTTTCTATTTTTTGTATTAAACTTCTACAATCCCAAAAAAAAAATCAGTCTTATGTCAAATACAGTAGCGACTTGCAGATTGCTTATTCAAAGGTAGGTAAAGCGAATGCTGCCAAAAGTTCCAAGGTAAATCAGGTAATAAATTGAAATGAATTATGAATGATTACGTGTAGAGTAGAACATTGAAAGACACCAACACTTTTGCAGAACAGAAATGCAAGCGAATGCGAGTTCTTGAAAAAGAAAAACAAAAATTAGTCACAAATTAGATTGCCTGAGAATGGCACAGAGGTTTTAGTGTTCATATAGATAAAGCCCAAAGAATGTCCTTAGATGGAAATATTGCTTGAAAAATAAGACAAACTTAAAAAGTTAACAAATTCTTTGCTTTTTTCAGTTTTGCCTTGCTTATCTTAATCCCAAATATTGTTTGAGTTTAGTTTAAACTAATTTTCCCTTTCCTCTTCCTAATATTATGCTTCTTACCTGCGCTTTTCCCTCTCACACATAGATGTCGTTAGAACTTTGTTTTATTTCCTTTATCTGTGTCCCACTCAAACATCCCCTTTTTCAACCGAAAAAAAAATAATATGAATCACCCTCTACACCACTTTGTTGCTTTCGCCAATAAAAACAATCTAATCGTAAACCAGTCTTCTATGTTCTTCCAGTACTCAATCAATTTAGCCGATGAGGCCCGGGACAATCATGCTCAACAAATCGAACGGGCCGAAATTGCAAATTTAGTTCGTAGCCGCATGGAATCACTCAATTTGCCGACCATTGACTATGACGATGTTAGTGAGAAGCGAAATCATCTATCGTATGTGATAATCAACCCAAGCTGTGATCTTAAATTAGAGGAAGGAGATGTCATGTAAGTTTGTTTCTGTTTTACAAAATGTTTCCTCTAACGTTTTCTTCTTTGACGAATTCAAATTAATTTGACTATAAAAACTATGCTAGGCTTACTATCAACTATACCCCTTTCAACATGAATTCATAAGACCGTTTTTACTAAGTAATTTTTTCCTACAACAACCAAAACTTCAAGAGCTGTTTTAAAAGATTGAAATCCTTAAAAGTTGGTGTCGACTTCACAAGTAGGTACAGGTACATACATCAAGAAAAAATAACATCAGCCATTAATTAGCTGACAGAAGCTAGAAAATTATAGTCATTTTAACGCATTAGAGCTATGAAAAGCAATCACCATATTTCAATTTCTTGAAAATCAACCTCAATAATTTGAGCAACAGTTTCTGGTTGTCCGTTTAATAATTAGCTATGTTCTCCATTTAAATTATTTACCTAATTTTAATATGCACAACAATCGCAAATTTGTTTTTTTTTTTTGCGAAAATTAAGACCTTACCTAGATGTAGGTTTGTTGATTTAAGTTATTCTTGAAACACAACTTTTTAATATTTATTTCACAATTTGTTTTTTTTTTACTTTGCACAGTTTTATAAAAATTAATAGAAAACTTTCGCATTTTTGGAAATCCTACGAACAAAACAACTGTTTAATAGACTTGACTTTGACTGTCGAATTGAATGAAAAAACTCAATTTTCCTGAAATTTGCTTACCTTTTAATTAATTGGCATTTGTCAACGGACTCAAAGGAAATAACGAAGAATTACTTATTTAAAAAAAAAGTAAATAGAGTGGCGCGGCAGCTCTTGAAGAGCCAAGGCTTTCAAGTGGCTTACTCTCTTCAACAATTCTCTAGGTTCGTGTGAAGAATTGAGGGGACCTCAATCGGACCTAAAATGGCGTTTCGTGCCTACTTATAAAATAAAAAAAAAATTCAATACGATTTAAATTTCGCTTTTGATAATTCATGTTTTTTGGGCAGATGTGCATTATTTAAATGTTCTGTACGAAAATTGTTTAAAACAATAAATAAAAAAAGTGAGGTTACATAGCTATGTTTGTAAAATATTAAGAAATTAGCAACAGTAGGTACCATAAACAATTAATAAAAAAACATTGTTTAGCAAATAAGCGTTACATGAATGTATGTTTGTTCGTCTGTGTGTCCGGTATTGATGTCCAAACGGTCCAACCGAAATTTCCATTCAGGATGATAACATGGAAAAATCAAACATATAGATCGAAAACTTGATCTTTTGTGTGGAAATTTTTGTTCCAGAATGGCTTATTAAATAGAAAAATTGATTGATTATAAAAAAAAAACATTTCATTAGTTTACAAATGGAAAATTGTTGATGGAATACTCAGAAAGTTTATAAAAAGAGCGAAATATCTTCAAATGCAAATATCTCGGCATACAGGGTTCGGAACTGAGTTTGGCTCTCAGTTTTAAACTATGAGAAATATGAAATATGTTGAATTTAGCGAAATTGATTTTCTCGTAATTTTTGAAAAATTTCATGGACAGAAAAAAAAATTCTTGCAGAACCAATCGAAAGTTACATAAAAATAAAAGTATTATCGGACTCTACTCATCAAGGCTGGTTTCAATTTGTTTTTTTGAAGGCCTGGTAGCCAAGATAATTGGAAAAACACACATTTTCCTGCGATTTCAAATCGATATTTCTCACAATAACAGTACAAATTAAGGGCTTACAGGTATTCTATTTTAGGTTGAAAGCAAAAAAAGCCCAACTCGGTTATGAAGTTATAGTCAAAAAATTATTTCTTTCGATTTCTGCCTTCAGAAAATTTTCAGCGATTTCAAATCGCCATATCTCTCAATTTTCCCAGGTGAAGCAAAGATATCAAATGATGAGAACCAAGGTTTGTTCGCCCTTTATCATTTACTGAAAACCAAAACTACATGCGAAGTCCGGCTACCGAATTATGGTCAAAAAACTATTTTTTTTTTGTATTTAGATTTATTAAGTAACGCCATAGAAAGACTATTTTCTGAAATATATATCCGCAATAGGAGCTTAGAATTGAGTTTGGCTTTCAAGAATGAGCTCAAGATTTTGACAACTTTTGAATTAAGTTAGCAAAATTTTGGACAAAAAGAATGCTTCCAAAACCAATTGAATGATGCATCAAAAGAAATATCTGGTCGAATTCAATTCATCGAAATTGGTTTCAAGTTTTTTGAAGGCCTTTGGTCTAGTTCACCAACCTACAAATTGTAGATCACCAGCATCTTCTTAACAAATTTGTGAAAAAAACGTTATTTTTTTTACACTAGTATCGGCTGAACGCACTCAGGCAAAGAAAATAATAGGCAAATCGGACACTGCTGCGGGCCACCATTGTTGTTCACTTTGGCCTTAAAAATAGTAATTAAACATTTTAAAAGCGGTTTAAAACTTTAAAGGGCTGAATTTCATAATGGCTGATACAAAAATCTTAAAAATCAACAGCTTTTATTGCATCTTGTGAAATTCACACTAAGTAATAATTTACTTTCCTAAGTATTTCATCTAAACGACTATTCGCATGAGAAAGAGGAACGAACGACGAATGAATAAAAAAAAAGTGATTTTAATAACGTTCCAAGCAATATTTTCAAATATAAATAAAATGGAGAAAACAAATTTATTCGTCGCGAAAACAATTTTAGTTAATACGAACTACCAAGCTAAGCTCTACTCACGTTCCACACAATCCACACTCACAACTAACAAATTGTTCCTGCGTATTAAAAAAGAAAAAAATCATTCTTTTGATTTTAGGTGTCCATTCCTGACGAATCAACAATTCTCTTGTGAAAGTAATGTCAAAATCGACGAATATTGGTTCATTTGTTGATCGTTTGTCGTTCTCATGTTAGTCAAATGTATTACCAATACTTGTCTTTTAAAATTTGTTTGCCCCTCGCTTACGTTAAGATCACCTACAAATATATTATGGCATCGAAAATTTTGCGAAAAAAACAATTTTCGTTTGATGTTATCAGTAAGAATGTTGACAAATTTGTGAAAAAAATTGTCATTTACAACTTTGCAAATTAAAAGGTGAAACAGTATATTTTTTGTATTTGTAAACAACAAAAACAATTTCCCTTCTTTTTTCTTTCCTTCCAACAAATTTGTGGAAACTTAATTTGCAGTTTGCGAAACAGAAAAACAGTGAACAAATTTGTTAATCTTATTGTAATTTGGTGAATTAGGCAATGATGGTCGCCGAGATATTGGCAAAAACGTAAATTATTCACAAACATTTTCACTCACATAATTTGTAGGTAAGGAAAAAACAATTTGTATAATAAATGAAAGACTCCCATTTGTATAACTAATAGCAGAACAAATAACCAAAGAGAATCCCTTATCAATTTTTTGAATTCTTTTGTTATGTTTTCCTGTTTCGTTCCAATTGAATTGAAAAACAGAACTCATAGAAAACGGATTATAACTCAAATCCTACAAAAAAAAAACCCTATTACACACATGAACACACTTTTTTTAACTACCATACCAATATTAAGAATTCAAGAATACTCAAAAACCGATTTTTGAATGAAAAATCAGTTAAGCATTTTATAGCTTTTAATATACAATTTTGCTTAGACCCACCGCGAAAGTAAATAACCCTTCTCCATCACCTAGTTTGTCGGTCAGCTCTTCTGCTTATGACTTATACAATCACACACTTGTCCTTACCAATTTTAATTCCCTTTTTTGTTTGTTTTAAACTGTAATGCAGCCTTTTCCAATAAATTTATTTCCCACTTCACTTATTTGTTCCGAAAAATTTGATACCAGCAAACAAAGACAATATCATTAAACATCCATTTTGTTTTCAATTTCAGCTACTTAGTTCGACCATCACCATTTTCGGCGCAGAAAACATTCGAACGTCACAATTCACGCCGGAAGTCAAACATATCGTTCTGTTCGAATATAAATCTCGGGGCCACCGGTGGTCCTGGCTCAAGACGTGGTTCCGGCATTAGCTTGAATCCAATGCAAATGCAAAGCGTTCAAACTCTCGCTGGGTATGCATCACCACGCTGCACACCACCAATTCACGCATTTAAATCCAATTCTCTTTCTCTACCCGACAGTCCGACAGTGATGGGCTCAGCTCGTGGACGCAGCAATTCCTTGCGGGTGGGCTACATTTTGATTCAATGTTATTTATTTTTTTCTCCATTTCAATGTCGTCTCACTCTTTTATTTATGTTTTTATTCAAAAAACCACTAATCAATTACTATAAATACGCATATGTACCAATCGAAGTGGAAAATTGTTACTTTTGATCACCATGCACTTACATACGTCATAAAAGATCAATTTGTTTGGATGTTTTTTTTGTTTGTTTGTTCTTGTTTATAATCCAGCAGCTAAGTTAGACTAAAATGGAATACCATTCCATGTGTTTCAGATTGAAAATGATATACTTTTGCGTCGATCGAGCTCCCTGCGTCAGGGACTGCCAAATATTGGTGTCAGTGGCAGGCGGAAGTCGTCATTGGAAGAAATCGGTATCAGTCACTTTACGACTCTCATGCATGCAACGAATCACTCGAATCCAATTAAGATTTCTCTAAATAACAGTATTGGACTGGAGGTAAGCTAGGCACTCCCAAAATCATAATCCTTTTCGGCAACACTTCCTCTGTCTATCTTACTTGATCAACAATTTTCAATTGATATCGGTAAGAATCAAATATCATTGCAGGTAACACCGCCTGAGGAGCCCACCCAGTCGATTGGGCAGCCATTTACGGGTGGCATTAATCCGTCAACTTTGGGCGGCTCATCGTTCGGAGGATCATCGCTCTGTATGAATTCACCTGATTTTGGTAATAATTCTTCGTTGCAATATCAGCAGGAGCAATCACAATCAACGGCACCATCGCCACAACATCAACAGGGGACTATTGTATGATACAACCTAATGTGGGGCCGTAGGCCCCACTCTACGATGCCGAAGAAGAACAAATGGATTTAATGTAAATTTTGCATCAAATATTTAAGTTAATGTTAAGGAGAAAGAAAATATACCTACCAAACAAAGAACAAAAACAACAACAAAAAAGCACAACGATCTTCAATATTTTCATAGCAAGGACTTTCTATCTTAAGCTGCTCTTAATTGCATAAATCGTATGATTTTATGTTTTTCGCATGTTTGCATTTTTAAATTCTTTTGTTAAACAGAATCTCTATGGAAAGCTTTTGACATTATTGTATTCTTAGGTATTATTTGAAATTAACACTACTGCAAAATTCTTAAATCTGGACTTTGAGTGCAGTCGTTCTCATCGATTAACCTTGCTAGATTTGAGTAAATCAAAAGGACTATGGAAAAGACCAATCTCCGGAACTATTTCTACCAATTTCTCGATGATCAAGATTTCAGACCTACATTCCCATGCTTTGAAATTGCAATGAGAATGAATTTGAATGAGTTATAAAAATTAGGTACTGAACCACCATGGTACAAAACCGTCTACCAAAGCTTTCTTTCCTGATTATTGAATGTGATCTACTTCGGAAACTGCATTTAAAAGAAATCATCTACGATTTTTCGACGAAAAAAGCTCGATAAGTTCTGTTCGGTAACGCTAAAATTTAAATTTCAGATCAATATTCTTTCCGATTATATTTTTAAGTTTGTTAAGTAATAAAATAATATATATGTACTTGGTCTTACAATACATCTTTTTTGGAGAAAAATTTGGGGCCAGGGGGCCAAACCTCCTTTGATGCCCTGAGGCCTATAGACTTCGAACAACCCTCTTTAAAAATTTTCAAATTATTTGTGTTTGCAAAATAAAAGATGATGTTAATTGCTCTTATTTTAATATAACCGAGCGAGAACTTTAAAATTAATGGAAATGCCATAAAAATTTGAGCTGTTAATGTTAATTAATGGAATCTTGACATTTTTTCATGGGAGGTTCTGTCACGTTTGTTTGTTGAAAATACAACACAAAGTCCAGCTCCAGATAAATTAACCTCCAACATTTAACTTACTCTATATTAATTCAAATGGATAGACTCATTTAATTTGAATTTAACATTTGACACAATTTCCACTATTAGTGTTAAGCAAATTCTCCCCCTATCTGAATTAAACACATAATAAAGCTTGTTTTTAAAGAAAACAGTTTTAGGACAAATCGCTGTATTGTTTTGCTTAAGAAATATTTTTTGTTGCAAAATAAAAATTATTTTCTAACATGCTTCAAACAATTTTTGAAGAGATGTAGAAAATTGATACAAACAAAAGTGTTTTTGGGAACAAATCAGAGTAGTTTTCTATTTCATTAAATTCAGAAATAAAAATTTAAACTAATTAAATATACAAAAAAATTAGTTATATTTTGTTGAATTTTTCTAGCACCTTCAAAACAATTTTTTTTGTGATTATGTCATAATTACCAAAGTCGATTCGTCCCTAATCTGAGGTTTTGCACCGTGGGTCGTTGTGCTGCATTGGAAAGTTAATATACGTGAAAAAAACATATGATTATTATGTCTTTTCCTGCTCCCACTGTTAGGATGCCATACTGCGATGTGGCAAAAGGTATTGCCACTCTAATTGGTTTCAATGAGCTTTCGAAGAAAAGCCTTTTTAGATTCATGTGGTATCACAATGGGCCTTTGATTAGCCTAAGTGTGTCTTTTAACATCCATGACAGCCACTTTAACCTAACCTATGTCTTTTCTTAAATCAATAAATCATTTGCATAGTTTATGCAGATTAAAGCCACATATGCCAAGTTTTTGCTTATATACTATTAAACCACAGTGTTAATTGACTTGAAACTATTCGTACCACAAGGCAAAAAATGAGCCACCTCAGCATCTTAACATTTTAGTTTAATATGTGTGTTTCAGCACACCCAACGGTTATCTTTTCCAAACAGCTACTCTGCAACACTTTAAGATTACCTCATGTTTCGAAATGCCATCCTAATGAAATACTTAAACTTTAAGCCAATGCATTTTATGAGCCAACTGCGTCGTGTTTTCTGAAGCGCCCAAAAAACTATTCGGAAAGATACACAACACTATGTAATTATTATCCTTTTAAGTTTTGAACAACAGCTCAACAATCAGCGAATTTAACCATATATATAAGGGAACAGTTCGAACGTGTCTGTAGGGCTATATGAAAAAAAATTGTCAAAACTTTAAATGAAATTCCATATTTGTCATAATGTATTGATCAGGCTCAAATTTTTTTTTTTTTTGACGAAAATTAAAATATTTGACGAAAATTGAATATTCGTAGGTATATTGATATATTTAGCTATAGTAATAACCGGACACTGACGGTGCCGAGAAATTTGTCCGGTTATGGAAGATGTCCGGTTAAGGGAACAAACAAATCTACATTCCTTAAGATGCATACAATAGAAGTGTTATTGGGATTAATTTTTAATGTATTTTGTTCATATTAAGAGACTTAAACAAAGATTCACATGTGCATACACACGTAAGTACAATTGATGATTTTGCTTAAACAATTAGAAATCTTAGTTTGGCGCACATATTGGTTACTAAATGGCATATTTTCAGCCAATCGGCCAATAAATCAAATGCTTTCAAATAATTTTTCTCTAACGAAAAGTTTTTTAATCTCCTTATTTCGCTATGGGCCTCTTCATAAGATTTTAACGGGTTGTTATCAAACATCTCGGAATCTTCTTCTTCTTGGGAATCAATTTCATGGATTTCTGCTTCATCCAGACCGTCAACGCATAAACTTTAAAGGTTATCGTCTTCGCAAATAAGACTATTACCCATGATAAGACTATTATGACATAATCTTGAAACGATACATTACCGTCTGCAAAAGCCCTATTCATTGTTTTGAAAATTTGTAGTTTATATAAATATATATAAAAACATCTAAATAGTATTTATACATACATGTATTGTACAAAGAAATTATGTTATATGTTTACAAATAAGATTCAATGAACAAAAAACAAAACCACAACCTTTGGCTTTAATAATTTATTTTTATGCACATTTTATAGAAAAAAAATTGCCGTTTGTAAATATAATTCTATTTTTTTTTTCAAACATTAAATTTACAAACTAAATGCGCAAACTCTATATCCTAATTATAAGATTGTTATAAGAATTAAAATACACTTTATCATGTTAAACTAATTTAGTCAAATATTTTTTTATAAAATTTCAAAACTTACTCCCCACACAGACGTTTAATTATTACTGTGATATCAGAATTCTGTTGCTTGAACCATATCTTTCCTAATGTTGTTTTTATAAAATTGCTGTTAAAAATATAATTTCTTATTAACAGCTTTAATTTCAAATTTTCTCCTAAATTATTAGAAAAAAAAATATAAACATATATTTTAAAACAATTGTAAAGAAAATAAAAAAACAAATAACGCTTTGGTATACTATGAACGCTTTACAAAAAAAAAATAAAAACTCTCGACTCTAGATATAGATAATTAAAATTGTATGTCAGAAATGTATTGTAAAATATAAATAAAAAAAAAATAGTTAAGAAATCTTTAAGATCAAGCAAATTTTAGTGACTAATATGCTTAACTCAACACTCAAAATTATATTAATTTTATTTTTCTCGATAATTTGTATATTTTCATAATCTTTAAACCTTTATTTTGCACAAAAAGTTCTATTTACCTTTTTATATAAACATTTCATTATTTCGTCATTAGTTTTTCAATAATAAATAATAATTCTTACGAAAAATAAAATCTTTTTTATTTATATTATTTTTTAAATTTACGATCAAAAATATTTATCAGAAATGTAAATAAAAATATCGTAGCCCAGTAGAATGTTAACATGTTGTATAAAATAATAAAAAATCTTTTGTTCCTTAAACGACAGGCATACAAATTTAAACTGCAGTGGTAATTTTGTTGCGCCTAAGAGCTCTGTATATATCGCTTGAGATAATTTGCTTACTTTAATGTATCTGATCTGACTAAAAGGCCTTAGAAAAATAAACGTTAACCTAGTTAAACCTACAACAAAAAAAACTTAGCTAAATATGATTTGACTACTGATCATTATTATAACGAATAGATCTAATATAATATAAATACTTAGAGACAAGAAAATATATATATAAAACATAATGCTTCTGTTAATGTGCAGGTATCCAAAAATTAAGTCTTGGATTTTACACAATTTCGAAAACTTCATTTAGCTAAATTGTCGGTTGTTTTATTCATCTCACAAAAAAAAAATACAATGAGTCATCGTAATATAATAATTTAGAATTAATTAAATGTAAATAAACTGAAAGCATGAGTATAATAGACGGAAACTAATAAATAAAACACATAAACATTTTCTTAAAAACATAGTTTGCTTTTATATTATATGGAATCAAAAAGGGAATTCTTAAATTGTTCTCTCCCATCATAGAGATCACCAAAAGAAAGAACTACTAAGATGTATGTAAGTTTGAGTAAGTAAAGGGTTTTTCAATAAGGACGCTACACAAGTAGACCGGTCGGGACAGCAAACGACGCCATATTTTCCGCCCTTTTGACATTTCCGTAAGTGTAAGGTTTGCCATTTCATCATGAAAAGGTATACGATCCAACAACGAGTCGAAATTATTAAAATTTACTACCGAAATTCGGAGTCAGTGGTCAACACTTTAAGAGCGCTACGTACAATTTATGGTCGTCATAATCGTCCTGCCAGATCAACAATTGAGCGTCTAGTGGAAAAATTTGAATCCACAGGCTCAGTACAAAATGTTCCTGTGCCAGTGAGACAAAGAAGTGCCCGTAGTGTCGAGAATATTGCTGCCGCTAGCGCATCAATTGCGGAAGACCCAAATCAGTCTCTCACACGTCGTTCTCAAGCGTTGGGCATCTCTGTGACGTCGTTGTGGCGAATTTCGCGAAAAGATCTTGGCATACATCCTTACAAGATCAAATTGACGCAAGAACTGAAGCCGCTTGATCACCAGAAGCGTCGTATGTTCGTGAATTGGGCTGAGCAACAACTTGAAAATGATCCGGATTTTCATCGAAAAATCATCTTCAGCGATGAGGCTCATTTCTGGCTGGATGGCTTCGTCAATAAGCAAAATATACGTTATTTGTCAGGCAGCAATCCACATGTGCTTCACGAGGCACCATTACATCCCGAAAAAATCACTGTTTGGTGCGGTTTACATGCTGGTGTTGTCATTGGGCCGTACTTCTTCCGTGATGATCAAGACCGGCACGTTACTGTGAATGGGAATCGCTACCGCTCAATGCTAACCGATTATTTTTGGAATGAATTGGATGATATGGACTTGGACGATATGTGGTTTCAACAGGACGGTGCCACATGTCACACAGCGGGCCAAACAATAGAATTATTGAGAACGAAGTTCGATGAGCGCATTATCTCCAGAAATGGACCTGTGAATTGGCCGCCTCGTTCATGCGATTTAACGCCGTTAGACTATCTCCTGTGGGGCTATGTCAAATCTATGGTTTATGCCAACGATTGATGAAAAACCCTTTATATATAATTAATTTATTTGGTAGTGTTTTAGCGAGTTGGGGTCGTAAACGATATTCCGGATAACGAAATCCCGCAAAGTGCCTTAACGCAGTAATTTTTTCCAACATTTCCTAACTGCCCTGAATTAGACCAACCTTCTTTTTCAAAGAAATCTTATATGACATCAACCGCTGAGAATCATGGAGAACGAAGCTTTAAAATTCTTCATTCAAATAATTCTAAATAAGCAATTGCTTTTTTGGGAAATCACTCAGTTCAAGATTATTCATATTAGAGAGAGGACAGAGAGAAAAATGGCCTTTAATTGTTATGAATAATATTTGCCCACATTGAGACAGTAATATTTCCATTTTAAAATATTTAACTTATAAATGTTGATACATATTTTGACTCAAAAAGCACGACTATTTCTTTTTTCTTTAACAGTGAGCGAAATACAAAATGTGGCAATATTATCTGATATTCAAAACAAAAGAATTATTACATCTACTTAATGTTTTTGTACCTACTAACTGCCGACTACAAGCAGTCCACAAGTTCATTATTGCCAAATATTTGTTCATGCATCGCTGCCGAAGCTCCAAAACTAACAATACACTTAAGCCACTGTTTAAAGCCAAAATGCATTCCTAATTGCAATGATGTTGATGTATTGACCACTGTTGGCCTAAATAGTTCCAGCTGACCCAACATGTTGCAATCGAAGATCGAACCAACAGGTGTTGTGATTTGTGACGCATAAAAAAGCTCTTTTAGCTCCACTCTGAATCAATCCATCCAGTGTTGGTTTTCTTTTACTAATAATACCAAACACAACTGAAACGACTGACTTGGAATTTGAGTTGAAACCAGTTTTCTGTGTTTTATTTTTCTTTTTTTTTGCGGTCGCACAAAATAAAAACAATCATTTTATTGAATTAAAGTTTTTTATATCGCAAAGAAGTGGGAGTAAATTTTACTAAACCATGACGAAAGATTGAATTTTGACACTTCCGAAGGCCTACTTTCGGTTCTGTAGGCGTATGTTGCGATGTATTAAGAATTTAGGTTAGGTATGTTAAGTGGAACTTGAACCGCTGGAAAAGACAATGGGTGATCACTCAAAGCATTTAAAAATGACTAAAAATTAAATTTTAGAACAACAATTTTCTTTGTCAAAATAGTTTGATAGCACGATTAAGGTAAATGTAATATTCACGCTTTCCAAATATGTCTGCAACAATAGTTTTTCCTACGAGGTGGCATAGGTATACTTTTTTGTCAAGCACACTGTTCATTACAACCGCTAAACTAAAATTCCCTCTTTTACATTTATTCTGATAATGATGTTGTACATAAGCTGTCTTAATCCATCTTGTGTGAGTCCGAAATTGTAGAAACCAAAAGATATTTAAGCAAACAAGTTCACAATTTGACACGGAAAAGGTAAGAGAAGAGGGTTATTCTTGAATTAATTAATTCAGCGGAACAAGAAACAGGAGTAAGTAATTGATCATGTAAGTAGGTAAACCTTGTTGTTTATAGTTTTTTGAGTAGCCCAATGTCAAGCAACGTGTTTGGTAGTGTCAGTCATTAACAACTTTAAAAAAAAATTCCTGATGTTTGTCAGATAATTCAATTTTTAGTCCTTGTTTTGTTGTTATTATTTTGTGCTTTAGTTCAATTAAAAAATTTGCTTGCACACGACATGGAATAACCTTTTGTTTTAAGATTCCCGAGCCCGCGCCCACACTAGACTTAACATGAAAAATGCGGTTAGAACCAAAATTATCGATAAACAGAAACCGATGCAAATCTAAAATATCTGAAAGGTGATCGAACCGCAAATTCTCAAGGCAACAAAAAGACAAACCAACAAGTTTTGCAAGAATTAGCATTCACGAAAATTGACAAAAAAAAAAACCAATTTGAAGTTCCTTTGCTTGATTTGATAACAAAGGAATAAAAAGTGACTGTCAATTGGACTGGTTAAAAAAAAAAAAAAAAACAAAAAAAAAAAAATAAACATGCTATTGAAAATTGCTGAGAAACTTTGAATAATAATTATGACATCATTGAGATGGATGCGACAGTTGATAAATTAAACATTTGAGGTGAACCGCACGCTTGCTGCGTTTTGATTTATTTATGTTTTTTTTAAGCGGCGTGTTTGGTTTATTTTGCAGACGCCAGATTATGCTAAATAAACATTAATTAGTGTCTTCCTAATAACGTAACATCTTACTTGAAATTCAAATGAAAACAAACAAAATGCTTTCGCATTACGAACATTTTTAAACTACAAAACTATAGATTGCAATAGTCATGATTTTATTTAAGGCAAAATACTTAAAATCAGTCTTAAGTTGCGACCTTATCAATTTTTAATAGAGACATTTAAATGAAGGAAATGATTAGCGATGGCTGGCCGCGGAGCTGTGTCTTCAAATAAATTTTAAGTAGTTTGTTATATAAAACTCCTAAAAAAGAAAATGAAATTATTATTATAATTACTATTATTATCATGATTATTATTATTATTAGCACCATCTTCGGCAGTAAGCATTCTTTTTCTACAAAAATCGCCAGCTTATCTGAGGCCACCTGTGCGATAATATGAGACAATAAAAATCTGTCTCCTCCTCTGTGCCACGTAGGTTTCTGTTATATGTTCTTTCCTTCTATGTGTCTATCTGTCTCTCTCTGTTGTATTAATGTCTTGTTCTGTCTCAGCCGATGGCCTCATTCGCCAGTGCTGTATGTGTCTGTAGTTCGTTGCATTTATGTGCGAAGTACTGTGATGTCAATAGTCAACAGTCAATTATTATTATTATTATTATTATTATTATTATTATTATTATTATTATTATTATTATTATTTTACTATTATTATTTAAGCGCATGCTGGTTCTCCATGATCTTGGAGTCTTTTACACTTCTCCGGCGTAATGCCATTCGGATCTTAGGAGCTCATAGTGGATGTCCAAAAATCCCCCTTGGCCAGTCTTCTGAAGGATAAACAATCGTCCATTTTCTTGAGAAAACCAAGGAGATCGAGTTCTACTTCCATTTTTATTTCTGATGAACACTGTTTTAGGCTAAACTTGAGACTTGAAATGATGAGAATCAAGAGGAAACGAAGAAAAATTGTTTTTTGTTCAATTACTATTACTTCCACAGAGGGATTGTTTTTCTTGTTATCGTTATTGGGAATTATTATTATTCTATTTCCTTATTTTGTTTGTGCTTTTATTATTGGTTTCAGTTATATTATAAACATTATAAACTTATAACTTATAACTTACCACATAGAAGGAAGTGGAGAGTGGAAGTGATTTTTGCCAAGCGCTAAGATTTCACTAGTACGTACCTAATGTTTTTCCTTACGCGTTTACAATGTAATGCGTGCTTGGTATACTGAAACTGATTGATTTACAAAAAAAGATATATATATAACAAAAACCCAACAACTACTTTGTATAGGTAGACAAAAATTGTTCCGCATTTTAAATCTGCTTGGAGACCACGTTGCTATTTTAAATTCTTAAAATTTCTAGTTTAAGATATTTTTTTTTAAAAAAAGCGGTTTGTTTTTTTTTTATATGTTTATTCAGTCTTACTTTAAATGAAATTTAAAATTTTGGGATCAATTTTGTCAAAAAGTCTTGTTTTATTCAACATGTCGCATAAGGAAATGAAAAAGTTTCATCGGGATGAGTAAACATTATGCAAATCTTGTGCTCTTTCTTTGTATTTGTTCAATAATCTACACGCGTTAAGCTATAAAAAAAAAAGAAAAAAAATATATTTATATGCAAGTGATTCAGAGTTTCTGTGTTCTTAAACCGCAACCGCGACCAGGTTGATCTTTTTAAAAATACATCCAACGGCAACTTCATAAAACAACATAGGTACAAGAAAAGAAGCACGTTAATTCAACATGACTTTGAACAATAGAAGCTATACCAGCTACTTTTTGTTTTCTGAAATCCAATAAAAAAAAAGAACAAACACTTTTTCAATTTATTATTTTTTTCTTTTTAACATTATCCTGTTTTATTTACATTAAATAAAGTATAATACAGTATAATAACTACAATCTAATTAATACCAAATTTACATTACATTAAACATTTTATTTTTTTTTTTATTTACGAAACCGTGTCGAGACAAAAATCCCTTAAGAACTATATTCCAAACAGTAATCATTTTTTTTTCTTTTTTTTTAAGTATAGATATTTACATAAAGTAACAATTTAAAATCACAATTTTTCTATAAACGAATATTTTTAGTAAAAACTTTGTTCTATTTTATGTACATTTGAATAAAATATTAAATTAAAAGCTAATTAAATTAGAATTTTAAATGAGTTTTATTATTTCAAATCTTAGGTTTGATATTTCATCATAAATTTAAGATGCCAAATTGTCTGCTGACGAAGACGTTGTTTGCCATCGATTGGCTTGGATTGATGTGTCGTTCTTTAATTATATCTTTGACGTAGGATTGACATTATAACTTATTTATTCTGTTTTCTTCGGTTAGAAGAAATTGAAAAATAAGTTTTGTCCTCAAATCTGTCATACTACCAATTAATAGTTTGTCCAAAAACTGAAAAAATAAAAAAAAACCGTGAAATAGTTAATTTATCTTTGTACCACATAATAGTTATAATTTTTATTAATAATTATTTAAATTAAATTGATATACATATTTGATACAACAACGCAATAGTTAGGCTTGCAACAGAAATGAAGGTATCGTTTGACCAAATTTTTGATGTCAGTAAAAAAAAAAAACACCATAGTCATCTTGCGACCTAGCTGTTGGCAGACGAGGGCGGTGACTCGAAAATGTTTTGCCAGTCAAAATAGTTTTCAGGGTTTATCGTTCATGTCAATCGATTTTGTCGAAGAATTTTCAAATATCACTTTGTCTTCAATAGATTGTTACCGAATGGTTGGTCACCTTTGCAGGCAACAAATGTAAAATAGTTTAAGAAAAATTAAATATCCAACTTTTGTATTGCAAATTGAAACACAAACTTATAAATCCTTACACATTAACCTCTCTTGTTTAATAATCCGTACCTACCCATCTATTCTGTTTGAGCAAAAAAAAAAAAACAACTATGATCTAAGTTTAATTTTCGTCTGCACTTTCATTTCGTATTCTTTTTTCCAAGAGCAAGAAATAAAACACTCTCAAATCGCAATTATTCTTCATTAATTCATACCCTGAAACCATTAAACCTATTCGTAGATCGAGATAAATCAATCGAAAATTACGTTTTCCTTATCATTTATTAACAAAATAAACTTCCTATACAGCAATGAAACTTTAGTGGTAATTAGAGATGATGCGTGATGTAATAAATGGAAGCAACAACGAGTCATTATCACATTCGATGCCAGTAATACTAATCAAACTGAGGAGTATCAATGAGTTATGTAAACGCGGAGCCATTGATGGACTTTTTAGCACTTTGAATCTAAGATATACCAGTAATGGCATTGACTAGTGTTTTTTTTTTTTTTTTGTTAAATTTTGTTTTAAGCGCAGAAAACAGTTCCTGATTGCTTTTAATTTTTTTAACATTTAACAAACATTTCAAACAGTTTCAACATATCTCATCTCATAATTTAGGACATAACTTTTTCAGAAGGTTATACAAAAAAGTATTTCTATGCTGCAAAATAATTTGTTGATACTGCTGGAGATGCTTACAAAATGGTAGAACCAAACCGACATGGTCTTGAAAATATTAAAAACCCTTCAAACAAAACGCAATGGACTTCCTTTAACATTAAAAATAATAACACGACCCATTTACAAGGCAATTTATATCAAGGTAAGCTTGACAGCTTAATACAATTTGAGTCATGTCCATAACAATTGTGTTATGAATACATTTAATACAAAAGTAAAGAATTTTAATAACTTTGAATTATTTGGCTGTGAAGGTGAAGGCCAAACATCTTTATCGTTAAAATGTTAACATAATAATAAAGTTATCACTTAAAAACAAAATTGCTTGCAATAATGATAATTTTTTTGTTTTATTAAATTTGGTAGTTCAACTTCATTTGGAGAATTTCAAGTTGTGTGAACATCATAATTTCAAAGATATTTAAGGAGTGGCTACGAAAACACATTCGACTTTATAATTCAACTTTGAATTACAAAAGTGTCTTCAAGTCTTTTAATAGTACTCGTAAAATAGAAACGTGAACCTTTATTAATTTTGTTTGCAACATATAGGGCCCGAAATTAATTTACTTTTGATTTTCAAATCGCTATATCTCGCAAATGTATATGTTAACAAATCTTCCGGAGGGAATGCGCCTTAAAGTTCAGAAATAAATAAATCTACAGTTGCTTTTAATATTTTCGTCAAAAATTTGCAGGTGGCTTCCAGTATGTTTGGAAAAAATGTGTAAACAAATTGCTAGAATTATTGTATACAGCTCAAATTAAGTAACAATATTGGAACAACACACAACTTTTGTACCCATTCAATTAAATGAGTATTTCAAAGGCACTGTCTCAATAAGGAACAAATATTATTAATAATAATTTATCTTTTTGAATTATTTTTTGTCCTAAAAAGGGCGCTTTCTAACCGGAAGAGAAGACTACAAACAATTAAATATAATACAAACTTATTAGGTCCGTTAATATGAGCTGCGACCTGCGTCTGTGAATAATTCTCTTAAAGCATTTATAAAGCAAATACCAGCCTATTCTTTTTAAATAATTTGAATTAATGACCATACCAACATATTTTAATATAGAATACTGCCTAAAACAAGTTAAAACTACACAAAAAAACCATTTTACGGCTGCAAACTGCTTTAGCAGCACTACAAATGTCGTTTATCGGCAACACTTAAAAATATTTACAGCTCATCAGCATGATATAATATAAAACCGTATGTCTAAAAGCATGACGAATTAAATACATGGAGATAAAGAAAGCCCCGTTTATCATCATGATCACCAGATCAGTTTTTCTCTTCAAAGCACTTGCACTTGATTTTTGATAAGAGAATGAAGAAACGTTTTCCTCCACGCAAGTCTTCGATTTTAATATATTTAGTTTAAGAAATAAACATTTGTTAAATTAATATTGAAATTAACATCGTTTTTATTAGCTTTTCTTTTCATCATCGAAATAGCTAAACTGCGATCGTTCAGATGAGAATTCGTGATCTACAAATACGAAAAGCCTTCCACTAAGCTACGAATATAATAATTCCCTCGCTCCGATTTCAAAAATCAAAAATCAAATAAAAATTATTTTCTGTTTACCTGGCTTGTTTTTTATGACACTTCGCAGCTCTCTGCGACTACTCATATGAATGAAATAGCAAATGCAACAACCATCGTATCTCGATATGAATGGACCTATAGTCTTAAATTTCGCACAAATTACTTTGTATTTTATTGAAATAAAAACAAGTAAATATACTGACTGAACTGATTTTGATTCTCCAAAAAAAAGCGATTGCTGACATACAATTATTTGAACGAAGAATTTTGATGATTCGTTCTCCATGATTCTCAGTGTTTGTATAATGTATAATAATCCCACGCCTCTTTCCCCCCCAGATACCGCGCGAGCTGGGGTCCATTTTCACCGAGTACGATTTCAGTTACGGTTGTTAATCGTATCGGCACTTAATTAGAAATTATTTGGAATAAATAAATTAAAAAAGTGATGGCCATATGAATTTAAGGAAGATAAGAGTTTGGGACTGCTTAATGCAAGCAGGTATAAAAGGAAAAACAAAGTAATTTAAAGTTTTAAATTAAAATATTGCAAGAAATAAAAAAAAAAACAAAAATGAAAAATTTTGAAATAAAAAAAAAAAAAATTAAAAACATGAAAAAAAAACAAAGAAAAAAAGTAAATACGCGTGTAGAAGACACTTGTCAAGTTCGTAAAAAGTAAAAAATAAAAAAGAGTTATAAATAGATAACAAACAATTTTACATAATAAACAAAATACAAACAAATACAGAAAACATTTAAGAACGTGGTACACTGGTCTTAAGAATTTGTTTTTAAGTGTATTTATTGATATGAAAATCAAGTAAGTTTTCGTTCGCATTCAAAAGTTTACTCATTCTTGTCAGTGGCTCATGCATTCCGTAGTTTGTTCTATGTTTAGGAACTTTAATCAAACTATGAGAACGCAAAACATAATCTCCACCTCGATAATTAAAGAGGATAGAATTTAGAATATCTGGAGCATCAGTGACACCAGTGATAATTTGATGAAGGAAAACAATATCATTATTTGTTCTCCTTTGACAAAGTTTTTGCATCTGGAAAAATGTAAGTCGATCATCATAAGAAGGGATATTATTGGGGTCAATCCACTGAAGCCCTCTAAAGGCGAAACGTGTAAAATTGCGTTGAACTGATTCAAGTCTCTCAATATGTATCTCATAATGAGGAGACCAAACTTGTGATGCATATTCGAGATGGGGTCGAGCTAAACTGTTATACAAGCTAAAGGTAACGTTAGGGTCAAGAAATTCCTTGGACCAACGCTTAATAAATCCTAACATTGAGTTAGCTTTGTTGACGATGTTGTTAATGTGTTCTGAAATATCCAAATTGGATTTGAAAAGAACTCCTAAGTCCTTTACCTTAAAAACACGGTATATGATGTGTTGGGAGATAACATAATCATATGATGAAGGATTTCGCTTTTTTGAAATTGTCATTGTCTGACATTTTCCTGGATTAAGATTTAAATTATTTTTTTCACACCATACAAAAAACCTATTAATATCATCTTGCAGTTGAACGCGATCTTCATTGCATGAAATGTTTTTGAAGATCTTCATATCATCAGCAAAGATAAGAATTTTACTATTTCGAACACTTAACGGAGCATCGTTAATAGCTAAAATAAATAAAAGGGGCCCTAGATGACTACCTTGTGGTACACCCGACTTGGCGATGAAAGGTTTTGAGTAAGAGTTTCTGAACTTTACTAAGTGTCTGGTGTCTCATTAAATTTCTTTTTCTTTTTTTTGAGGTGTGGCAAATGTACTTCCGGACGGTAGTTTCCGGGACCTGGGTATATATGGGGATTTTGATTTGCGGTCTTTCGGTTTCGACTCTAACCCCAATACAAATCAAAAGTAAGACAATCAATTTTGTTATTATTTATTAAGAGTTTATTATGAACAAAGTAGTGTCCGTAGCTCAGTGGTAAGGTGTGTTGGCTGCTAAGCAGAAGGTCGTGGGTGCGAGTCCTACTCGTGCCCATAGTTTTTATTTCATCTTTCACGGGCACTGCCTCTTGCGAAGAACAGACAAAACTTCCAAGAGTATCATCTGTCATGAAAAAGTGCTTCTCAACTTTGCCGTTCGGAATCGGCGTTAAATTGTAGGTCCCCTCAATTCTTCACACGCACCCAGAGAATTGTTGAAGAGAGTAAGCCACTTAGGCCTTGGCTCTTCAAGAGCTGTCGCGCCACTCTATTTATTTTTTATTTTTTTTTATTATGAACACAAATGAGTGTGGAAGTTTTCTGGTTTATATCAGAGAGCCTTGAGTCGATTTATTGACCAAAGATAATATTTTGGCATCTTTAAATCCACAACAAAATCAATCGTTCCAGTCATATAATATTTACCATCCAAATATTGTGTATGAGAACAATATAACCTTAGCAAGTCAATGCAAAATATTTGTCAAAATATTTAATATCAAATATTTTGATTGCAATTCTGAAGTTTGTTTGTCAATTTTTTAACGCTCATAGCTATATGCCAATTTTGGTAAGTGAATTCTATATTTAATCAACCGAGAGGAGGTATCAGAGTATATTTACTTATAAGAAGTTTCAATTCTGTGATTGTCACGTAGTTGAGGGTAGTTGTGAATATGAGAAGAATTTGAAACGTGATTTTCATTATTGATTGAGTGTGTTTACTCATCAATGGAAGGTCATCGATTTGTAAATGACTTATTAGACAAATTAAGAAGTGTTTGGAAATATTTGTTTTTGAAATTTGGCCAATGACACTGTTTGAAGCTTATCCTTCAATTAAGGTTCTAAAATGGCTTGTAGATCACAAAAAGAATAATAAACAAACTTCCTTAAAAAAAGTATATATCGGGATCACACTGCAGTACGCGAACTAAATATAATCATTTCATGTACATGTATATGTATTATTAAAAGTATAATTAGGTAAGCAAAGTTAAAAGGGTGTTTCTTCAGAACCCCCTGTGAAATTAAAAAAGGCTTCTAGTGTCTCGTTTTTATTAAATAAGTACTTCAGCAGGCATTTGCCGTTTTCAACTTTCAATGTCGCATTACTTTATAATAATAACCTGTTAGTAAAAAATTAATGTAGATAGGTAATTGAGTCTTTAAATAAAACCAAAACAAAAACCGTAGATTAATGTTAAGCAAACAATATTAAAGATTCTTTGTTTGTAGGTTTTATTAAAAGGTGGTTCTGCGACCAGTTGTGGCGGTTTTTTTTTCGTTTTAATAATTATTATTATGTCATTATTGTTGATGTTTTGTTTAGTTCTTAGAATGACGAAATCGTCCCTCATAGACACTTATAACTTTGTTTGATTTAAAAACCTGATGTATTCTGCTGCCGACAAAGAAAATAAGAACTAATTGTTGCGAAGACGCTAATTGAATTTACCTACGTGGCTTTTTTTGAGATATTCTCAGAAACATTATTTTGTTTGATCTTTTCCAAAGTGTTGAACTTAGAATTAAGTACTTAATTATAAAGCAATATCAATTAGCTTCACAAATTGAAAAAATATTTTTTCGAACCAAGTTTGCACGTCAAATCTTTTGTTTAGCAATTTGAGTCTATAATATAATTGAATACATTCGACGTTAATTTGAAAAATCTGTTTTTTTCTAAGTGGTTTGATTACAGCTTTTATAGTTTTCAGGTATATAGGTAATCTGGAAAGTCCGAATAAACGATTTTCTGTTTACTTTCTCAAGAAAATAGTGCAAATGTTCTAAGTAGATCAGTTGGAAACCTTTATTTTCTGCAAAGTTTTATATTAACTTAGTCCTCAGTTACTAAAATAACATTTACCAGTTGGAGTTCATTAACTTTTAGTTGAATCAATGACAGAATTATTTGCCAACAATCTTTTTTCTACATTTCCTTTTGTTGTTCAACATATTTCATTTTACCCTTCAATTTGGTATCGGTCAAATAGTAAAACAAAACGGAAGAACCTCCACCGCAGCAAGTGCAATCACCTAAAAATTATTGCTTGATATAATTTTCAAAATCATCAATAAGCAAGTATGGTCTATCACTATAATGAACAATGAAGGTCATTTCTCCATTGAAACGTTAAAACATCGAAAACAATATGAATTATTAAACAAAAACAACAACAAAAAAAATTATGTGCAACAACAAGTTTTCCTCTATACTATATCTACATACTACACAACATCAAACAAATCCACAGCCGAACATTAAAAGTTAGCAACGGCTTATGCTTCCCAGGTGTATGTGGCTCTGAGGCTATGAAATATAAATATAACCATCATAGAGCAATTATTGCCCTACTTTCAGACTAAGCAAGTATTTCTACTACTCAAAGTCATAGAGCTGCTACCGCTCCTACAAAAATGCGCGGCAGAGTGCTATGCAACTTCTATATAGTCACGCATTGAAACAGGTACCTCCTCTACGTGTATCTAGCAAACAACTTTTAAGTAGCTATCTATGCATCTATAAAAGCCAAAACCATACTCGAAGCCAAAGCAAATTCATATGAGTATGAATATGGTGTACCTAGCAATTTTGTGCGGTAATATTAATAGTAAAAGTGAATGAGATTGTAAATGTTACAAGGTCGTTCATTGTATTTTGTTTTTTTTTTTTTTTTTTCACATTTTGTGTTTTTTTGTCTTCGATGTTTGAACGCGAGTTTAAGGAACTGGTTAGTCGGAGGAATGAGGACTCGAGGAAAACGAGGATTGTCGAAATGTTTTTCATTTACGAAAGACAGCAGATAATGGAAATCAATGGATGATGACTGAGAAGCACCTCATCAGGAACAAGATAAATTATTGTGTATATCTTATTCTTGGAAACATAATACAGAAAGATAAATAAGCAAAAATACAAAAGATATTTTGGCTTTTTGGTAATATCCTAATAATGGAAGCAATTAGTCTTTTTAATGAAGGCAATTCGAGGAGGTGGTATGGCTTGCTTAATAATTGAGATTGAGTCGGTTTGGTCGCACTCTGTCGTTATGGCGTATTCATCTTGTTTGCACATGTTATATAGTGTATTGATTATGATTATTCTTATTGTTTGGTTGACGTATAAGAAAAAATATTTTTGTTGGTGTTTTGGTTGTGGAGTTGTCCTTAAAGGAAGAATTTCCACATGAAAAATCTTCATGGTGCTGACGAACAGCATTGAATTATGCAAAACATACATCTGGTTATAAAAGTAACACGGTTATATGAGTATAGTCAGACGATTCCAATGTTGGCCCAATTAATTTTTGAATTTATAGAAACATGGACGGCCAACTAATGCATGTTTTTTTATCTATTTTTAGATAAGTGCATGAGGTTTTTTTATAATATTAACGTTTTTAAAATTTGTTGTATACATTATGTTAATTAATATAATATTTTTCAGATTTATGAATTATCACTTTCCATACAAAAGGTAGGCCACTAATTGCTCTACGAACCAAATGTCATTAAATCTGTTCCGTGGACTTGCAAAGAAATCAGTTTGCAGGGCTTACTTCTTTCTGAAAGTGAAATGATAATTATTTACTACGGGATTTAGCACTTGAAATATGTACTGAAATTATTACTTTATGTAAGCATATAATTGTTGTTTGTTTTTTTTAGTGTTTAGATCAGATAAAATTTTTTGGAAAATTAAAAATTTCTTTTACGAAATATTCTCATTTCGTTTGTAATGCCGTCTCTTTATGGAACTCATTACCCATTTCATTTAGGAGAAACACAAACATGAAATAACTTTAAAAATAACCTTTTCATTCTACTTGGCAGTGATACATAGATACTTATTTGGGACTTATTTTTTATTTATTTATTTAGCTTGAAGATTTATTTAAGTTATAATTAATGTAAACTTTTTACATACAATACTTAGTTAAGCTCGAACATTATAGAATATTTATTAATTTGTAAAGCATTCACTATGATGATTTTAATGTGAAAATCATTTTTTATCTTACAATAAACATAAACATTGTGATACCACTGGATGTGTTGCCGCCAATAACTGACGTAAGGTTATTTGGATTTTTGACGTTTTAACTATGTATGACTTAAGAATGCATGCATAGTCTTTTTTGACTGGAATTTTAAAAATAGTCTTGTTGATTCAAGCTTTTCTTCGATGTATAAGACATTAAGACTCGACATTCAGTTTTCGAACAAAAGAACATATTTTACAATATTCCTGTGCAATATTTCAAAATAGTATTACCAAACTACTAGATAGAACGCTATAGTTCGGAAAAATGTGTAAATGTGCCTTTTGAACATACCGGAACAAAAATATACTTTTTTTAGCCATTCAGTTGAATGACTTCTCAGTGACACTATTTCAATATGACCAAGTATTATTAATAACATTTTAAGGCGATTTTCTTTTAAACATTTTTTCGTGCTAAAAAGGACGGGAAAGGTTATCACTTCTCTCACAGCGTTTTAAGCAAAAAAACATTTTATTTCTTTAGCATGACTGATTTCCCGAAAAAAAAAAAAGAAACAGCTGAGTTTTCATATAGAAATATTTGATAGAAGACTTTTAATGCTTCGCTTCTCGAGATTCTCATCGTTTGATGTTCTCATAAGATTTCTGTTTTTAAAAAGGATTTGGCGCTAACTCTGGGGAACTGTTAGAGAAATCGAAAAAAAAGTTTTTGATTTCGATCTTCCTTAATTCTCATAACATGAAGTTACTGAAAGGTGGTAGATGTTGATTTGTGAACAATTGAAGTGCGTGATTACTCTTCGGCTTTGTTGGTCTTTTTGGGTGGTTAAAAAGAAACCAGTTTTCACAGCTTCCGATAGTGTAAGGCTATGTCTACTGTCAACTGGTTAAATTTGAACTGTTTAATTATTCTGTGTTTGAAACTAAAGAACAACACTTTTGTAAACACCTTTTTCTCTTCCAACCTATTTTCGTCAAAAAATATCAAGTTTCTTTCCGGAAAAAAGGTTGGAGAGGAAGAAAGGTGTTTTACAAAATGTGTTGTGTATGTTCCCAACTCTCTGAAAATTTCAAAGATGTTTGTCGCCAAAAACAACCCAGACGCGAACCATTTAACATCAAAAAGAACAACAAAGCCGATAAGATTCACCACTTTAATTGTTCTCAAATTCAACATAAACATCAACTTGCGTCCAAAAATTTTAAATCATGGAAAAGGATGTAGATTTTTCATGAAAAAAGGTATGATTTTTTTCCGGGAAAACGTTGTTCGTAAACTTGTTTCCGGGATTTCGTTTTCGATCCCAACCCAGTTTTATATAAAAAATGTTGGTACATATTAAATATGGGGGTTAAGTGGCCATGCAGAAAGTGATAGTGAAAAAGTGAACAAAAAAGATAATTATAAAAATAGTAACTCATATTTAAATGGCGAAAATTGTCAATTTTGTATCTTTCTTCAACGGACAACGATTATACTTTCTGACTTTATTTCTTTTTAAGAATTGCTTTAGTTTTATTTTTCTTTTTTTTCAGAAATTTTCTGTAAGGTTTCACTATAAAAACAAAACAGAATGATAATTTTTCGGTTTGATGATAAAAATTTTCGAAAATTCTAATTCACTTATTTTTACCTTATACATTTTAGATTTGTTAAGGCAAAATTTTATTTAAGTTTTAGAAAACTTTCAAAACTATTCTATTCCACTTTTTTTCAATAATAAGTTTAGTGTGAGAAAGTATTCATTGGAACGGTGCTTTTTCTTAGTTTCCAGATTGCCAATCAAAACGCCATAAGAAAATCTCCAAAAACCTCTAGTCTATTTTTCTAACAAAAGAAAAACACCACTTCTCTAACTTTTTTATAAATTTAAACCCCCACTCTTTCCCTGCTCACAAATAAAAATTATTAAAAATGTAAATTTATACAAAACTAACAGGGTCCAAAAAAGGTATGGAAACTGTAAACTTCTACCGGTGAAAAAATATGTGATCTAGATCGTTTAAAAATATTATTTTATGGAGCAAATTAGATAATAATTTTTACTTAATTTCAATGTTCGTAAAAAAGTTCAACTCACCTCAACAATGCGATTGTGTGCGAAACACTCTCCGGTCTTCAATTTCAATGCAAATGTTGTTGGACTTCATTTAGATTTAATTAAACAAAAACTGCGAATTAGTGTCTCTAACTATTTTAGTTGTTTTTATTATTTTCTTAACTCTTGCAAAATTTCGGGTTAATGATGGTAAAGACAACCACGATGATGACTAACAACGTTGCAGCTTCTGGTGAATTTTTGTGTTTGACAATTTTTATTGTTATTATTTCTCACAAGGTGTCGGGCTGATTTAAAGTCAAGTCATAAGTTATTATGGTAATTGGTTGGCAAGTAAATTAAATTTTGTTGTTTTTACTGTCTTCCACATTTGGTAAGTTGGTAGGTTATTTTTCGTATTACGCAAAAGTTTGGCTCTTCTTTCATTTTATGTGACACGCCAATCGGAACAAAATAATAATAAAAACAAAAAAACAGAGAAGCGCGAGAAGGAGGAGAAGGTACCCTTATGTAAAACTATACGTTGTCACATTCAATGATGCTTATGACGATTATGTCGGGCTTACGGGTGGGCGGAAAACACACACATTATAATGTATTATACAAAATGAAAGATACAAAAACCGACTACAAAAAAAATTACATTTCAAACACAACCAGGCGCGTGATTACACTTTAAATGGTTGCCAAATTGTTACGCCAGACTCACACACCGTCAACGACTACAATTTAACGCTTGACAATCACGAAAATTCGATGTTCTTCTTTGTTCACTTTGTTTTTTTGTTATGAATTTTACACTTGATTTTAATGTTCGGTCATCCAACAAAGAAGATAAATAAATATGCTAAGCTTAAAGCTATGAGATAATTGATCCCCGGAAAACCAAAAAAAGCTAAATTACAATTTAGACTCTAATGCAGTTTTTATTTTTATTCCGACTCCAATTAATGTTTTTGATCACTTCTAAACACATCACCAACTTATTTTTTTTTTTTAGAGAACCCGTTCGCCCAATGATGGTGATCGTTGTATCAAAATTGAGGCCGTCTTCGCCATGGTCTCACCCAAATCAGTAAACACATTATTGTTCGACTTCATCATGTCATTTTTGACATTCGCCGCTGATTGTGCAACACTCTGCTGCAGTCCATGTGGTGATGCATCCGGTACCAAGCGACGCAACAAACCAGCATTGCAGCCCCACGGGAAGGTCCACTTCAACGACAGCAAAATCTTGATGTATCCCGGAATAATGGCAATCTTCTGCTTGGTCTTAATTGCCTTGATCACTCGATCAGCAACATCATTGGGGTTCAGTGTTGGCACCCAACGGGCGTTGACATCATCAAACATTCCCGTAGCCTGAATAAAGAACGGGCAAATGCATGTCGTATCTATGTTTTTATGTCCAAGAACATCCAATTCGAGACGCAATGCCTCATCAAAGCCGACCACAGCAAATTTGCTCGCACAATAATCAACCAGTTTGGTTATGCCCACATGTCCGGCCAATGAGGCAATCGATACAATATGGCCATGATCTTTCTCAATCATTCGTGGGAGGAATGCCTTTGTGGTCCAAAAGTGTGACAGTGCATTTACATTGAACGAACGTTCGATAAGATTATCGGGAGTTTCAAGTAGCAGAGTTCCAGACACAACACCAGCATTATTGATCAACAATGTTACATCACCGACTTCGTGACGGACAACATCGGCGGCTTTGTACACCTGTTCGCGTTTGGATATGTCCACAACGTACCCTTTGCAATAGCCGCCGAGGGCTTTGACAATGCTGACGGTTTCATTGATACCTTCTTCGTTGATGTCCCAGATGACGATTTTAGTGCCCATTTTGCAGAGAAGTTGGGCAAGGAGTCGACCCAAGCCACTGCCTCCTCCGGTGATCAATGCTATGTCGCCATTCAGATCCTTCTCGGGATAGCCAAAAGTGAGATAATAAATGTCCTGCAGGATGAATCCAATTGAGGTGATAATGAATGTTAGGAAATCAACAAATGCGTCCCAGGTTGTCACAATTGCCGGAACTGGAATTTGTTCAATTTTGTTGCCATTTCCGTCACTGGGCGAAATATTCGCATTTGATTGACGTGACATGGTTTCGTGTTATAAAATATTAAAGTCAATTTTTTGTAATTTAGAAAAAGGAAAACACTCAAATTTCAAGAGTCACTAATTGCAGCATTTAATGTTTTTTTTTTTTTTGTGAGAACAACTTTTACTTTCGTAGCTTCAAAAGACGTTTGAGATGCGAACTAAAAGAAACTAAAAAAAAAATATCAAGAAACGGACAGTCAGATCCAACAATAACAAAACTCAATCAAAGACTAAAATGCGACTGCTCATCAGAGCGGTACGAATGTGTTTATAGCCAAAGGTTTTGATTTTGGCTGATAAAACTTCGGCTTAGCAAATAAGACGATGACGATGACGGTGGCGGTTGCGCGGCGACCCACCGAACTACAAAATAACTGTCGACGATGACGACTAAGCGAGAGGCGAGAGACACAATCAGCACAGATCGCAGAGAAACTGAAAGGTAACACAAACAGCAGCTCTAAAACAGCTTTACTCCAAAGACCAATGTTGTCTATACCTACTACTGTGGCTTGCCTTTTTTGGGAGATGAATTGAATATCAAAGCTGTTTTGTTCTTCTGTCGGCTTGGCTTGGGGTTTTGTGGTTTGTGGTAACTGCACGTACGCGACGACTTCGATGGCGAGAAGGCGACGACGCTAGTTTGATTGCCCTTCCGTTTTGCCTTCTGAATATTTTGCAGCAACCACCTCTACTTCTGCTGCTACACTTAAGAGAGTTAGTAATGAAATTGTGAAAAAAACATGAGCTTTGGTCGTGAGCGCTAGTGAGGTTTAGTGGTGTTACTCGTTACTTTTCTTCAATAAGGCGATGATTTAAGGTGTTCAAATGTTGGGGAAGATTTTTTTTTTTTTTTGATTTTATGTCCCCAATATAAGTTTGCTTTTGTCTGGATCTACAATTGACATACCGCATTAGTCGATCCTTAACTCTACAGCAGCGCTTTTTTACGGAGCACGTTGATATTTCAAATAATGCGTAGGTGCTAATATTCGTCGCCACTACGCACAAGACTCAACAACGCGACGATTGAGTGGTCTTGATGCAAATTATGTTATTATGCAAATTGTTTGGTTTTTTTAATTAAGATTTTTTTTAAATACCTCGTTTGCTGTTATCTTTTGAGATGATGCTTGCTAGGTCTGGCTTGGGGTCAAGCAACTTTAAAATGAGTTTCTGTTTGGTGATCGCTTTTCAAGCTGTCGCAATCAATTTAAATTACAAATTCTGAGATCAGAGGTGTGCCACTTTTTTTGGTTGGCTTGAGTCGGTATTCATTTTTAAATAAATTTTGTTAAGACAATAAATTTAATGGAGGGTTAAGGGTGAGTTGTGAGTATTTTAATAGAGCTCATCAAAACTTAATGATTGTGCATTTTGTTAATTGTGATCTTTAGACTGCTTTCAAAAACTACATTGTGCGCATGGGAAATTTTATCAAAAACAGCTAATTCAACTTTTCTTTAACGTCAAATCAATACTTGGTTTGCTTTGACGAAAT
The DNA here is from genome assembly GCA_920937365.1 of Sphaerophoria rueppellii. Taxonomy (NCBI): domain Eukaryota; kingdom Metazoa; phylum Arthropoda; class Insecta; order Diptera; family Syrphidae; genus Sphaerophoria; species Sphaerophoria rueppellii. The sequence goes on along the minus strand of CAKKXW010000002.1, from coordinate 25,019,348 downwards.
TCACATCACAGAATTTTAAACAAATATTGAGAGGGCATTAATTTCCTGTATTAATATTGTTCAAAATCAGTAGCTTTTGATTTTTATTGCGCATATCAAGTTACATTGCACAATATTTTGCACACACATTTCGAGCGGCTAGGGAACGAAAATGACTTGCCAGTACAATACACTATTATTGTGGGTCACTCAATTGCATGAGAATCATGGAGAACGATGTTCTTTTATGATTTTTTTATTCATATGGCCAACCCTTCTCTTAACGATTTACTATCGATAGAAGTGGTTCTGGTTTTGTATGAAAAAAAAACTCATTATTTTTAAAAAATAAACAAAATACAAAAAATGCAGTTAAGATGAGCGATGAATGTTCGATTGCATTTTTTGAAAAAGTGACATTGTATGGAAATAATTTTTGGTTTCAGCATTCATTGACTTTCTATGTTTTGCCCTTGCATTTTTGTAAACACATACAATTGTTTTTTATCTAATAGGCTAATAGGTACTAAGCAATGAACAATCGTTGAGATTTAAAGCTGACCTTTTTGAGTCATATGTCGGTTCTTACTAAAGACATTTATATTAACGAAATGTACTTAGAAAATAAAAAGATGACTCTTACAAAATACACGAATTGTCAATTAAAGCTCTAATAAAAACTTATTTTCATCAAAACAATTTTTAGTATAAAAATAAGTACACAAATTAAAATGTTGAGAAGTTTTCAGGTCAATAATATCAAGCAGTTTTCAGTGTTTACCGACAACTATTACCCGACAATGTTATAACCTTGAAATGTTTAACAGCTAATTTTTTTTTTTTTCAGTTTGAAAGTAATAAATTATTTTACCCAAATTATGAATATAGATAATTGATAGTCAGTGTCTTCATAATGAATCATTTAAGTGTTAAAAAAAATATGGAAAATACCTTAACATTGAAAAGTGTGAACTTTATGTTTTGGTTTTATGCTTAGGATGTTATTGCTTTTCTTAAGAAAAAGTTAAAGCCCACAAGGTTGTGCAAAATTTTGAACATAGTCGAAAAATAATCTGTTCAAATTAAATAAGGCTAAAATGTATGTGATCTTCAATGTTGAATTGTTTATGATTTACGGAAGAGTTTCGATAGTGTAGGTACCTGTACCTATTTATGTAGGTACCTACACCTTTTTTCAATTTACTCGGTATTTATGTGTTACAAAAAACGAACATATGTACATAAATATTATTGTAATAATCGACGAACATTTATTCAAAAACGCTTTATTTTTCTCTTATGAGTATATCTATAGAGATTTTTCATACAATTTTAACTCATTTGATAGTAAAAAGTGACTTTTGGTGATCAGATTCTATCAATAATTATATGAAATAAAAACAGTCATTCATAAGGCCATAGTTAAAATTAAGAAAGGTTTTTAAATTCCATCTCCTTTAAGTTCGTTATTCTAGATACAGCGATGCTAAAGCTTGATTAACCCGTCTGAAAAGCACGTATTCTCATGTATATACGTATATAGGTCTTCGTGGCGACCATAATCTCCTCAATCGATTGAATGCCATTGAAGGAATACGCAGCATCCGGTGACGTGAAATAACGCCCGACGAAATAAGGCCCCATCCTATTTCCATGCTGAAATTGAAATAACACCCGACGGGCCTTATTTCAATTGCATTATGGAAATAAAGCCGCATTTTACATGGAAATAAGGCCGCATTTACAAAACACATAAGAAAACATGAAATAGGGCCTAGTTTCCATGCCAACTTGGAAATAAGACACCTTTTGGTGACGTGAAATAACGCCAAATTTGGATTTATTTCGATTTAAAAAGAAATAAAGCCATAAATAAAATAGCAGTACCTAATCCCCAATATTTTAATATTCGAAATCGGTGCAGGGATATAACTTCACGAGAATCTGCTTCTAAAGTGGAATAAATTTCCACTGCCAGTAGAAAATAACTGCACATTTTTTTAAATTATTTCCCAGCATAAAACTGAACTATTCAGGTTTTTACGAGGAATGTTAGTAATTTCAGTTTCATCTTATTGCATCTTTTCTTCACCTAAAATAACTGAGCTGTTTCAATAACTTTATCAGCTCCATCAGAAAAACATTTTTGTATTGATGTTTTCTTGCATCAAGTGAATGCAGTGAATTTGCCCAAAAGAGAATCAATTTGGGGTGTGAAAATAAGAAATTTCGTGCGAATTTTTGTATTTCCACACCCCAAATTGATTCTCTTTTGGGCAAATTTTTTTCCGCTCGTTCCGCTCTCAATCAAACCAAATCGATTTTGTATGTTCCAGTTCGTCATTATCCTTAGACGAAAGTGAAAAAAAAATGCTCAAAATGAATCATTGCAAATCGTCACCTGTTTTCCAGACTCTAGCGTGCATTACAAAGGTGCGTGGTGGTTCCTTTTCCAAAATAAAGGAAACAGCAGCAGCCTTGAAAATGAATTGATCTGTCAATTTTGTCGACAAACAGTATAAATAAAAATGATTCTTTGTATCTGTGAATTTTCTTTATATATATTTTTTGGTACGTTTAAACACGTTTTTTTGTTTTATTTTTACGATGAACAATTTTTGTTTCCATATAATAGTGACGAATGCAAACAAAGTTATTGATTTTCATAAAATACTTTTTTCATAAGAGACTTTTGTCCGTTGGAAGATAAAATAAATTTAGGACTACTGACCCATAATAGTGACCCACATAAGTAGGACTTCTGACTTCGCGACCTAATTCTCCATAACTTCAAATTGAAATACTGCCAACTTGGTATAATTTCGTTTTCTTAACCGAAATAATGCCAAATTGAGAATTTGGCGTTTTTTTCCGTTTTTAAAACGAAATACTGCCAATTTTTTCGAACTCGGCCTTATTTTGTTTGGCAATATTGGCGATATTACACGTCACCACACCTTTTTACCGCTGTTGGTAAGCTCTTAAACAGAGATTTACTCTCAATTGCACCAATATGCTTAAGAATACTTGTTGTTTTAATGTGAAGAACATCTTCTTCATGATTTGTGAATCAGATGTTATGAAAAAGTGCAGTGATAAGTGCTCCATTTAAAAGAAAAAAAAAGAATTTTGATGAGTAAATGATGGAGAACAATTTTTTGATTATTTGAAAAATTTCAAAAATTTTAACGCTCAAAAACTGAGCTTCAAAAGTGATTTACCTCTGAAAACTTTGTAGAATTGTATTTTGAAAGTCAGTTTTTTTAAAAGTTAACATTTTTGAAAACTCGACTATGAAGACTTTGAAAATAATCAAAAAAAAAAAATCGCGGCTTAACTAAAACAGAAAAACGAAATAAGGCCCCACGGGCCCTATCGGGCCTTATTTCGTCGGGCGTTATTTCACGTCACCGCAGCATCAGCATCCAAATGATTTCCAATTTTTGTGTGGAATTGGATTTCCAGAAAGAAGAATCGAATGGCCCACTGATATTGCTTTTTTTCTATTTTTCTAAAATCTGATCTGGCTGAAATTTCGAAAACCCGTCTTCTCGAATGAAGTGTCCGTAGCTTAGTGGTTAGGTGCGTTGGCTGTTAAGCAGAACGTCGTGGGTTCGAGTCTTACTCGTGCGCATAGTTTTTATTTCATCTTTCACGGGCACTGCCTCTTGCGAAGAACTGATAAGACTTCCAAGAGTATCATCTTTCATGAAAAAGTGCTTCTCAACTCTACCTTTCGTAATCGGCGTAAAATTGTAGGTCCCCTCAATTCTTCATACGCACCTAGAGAATTGTTGATGAGAGTAAGCCACTTAGGCCTTGGCTCTTCAAAAGCTGTCGCGCCACTCTATTCACATAAGTCTATGTGACCTAAAGGAAACTGTTCCCAATGTAAATGTACTTCTGAACTTTGGTGTTCGGTGAGAGTAGAGCATTTTACAAGCAAAATGACGGAGCTGACGAGTTCCAGAAAAAAGATGCTCAAAATAAATCATTGCAATACAGCACCTGCTTTCCAGACACAAGCGTGCTTCACAAAGGTGCGGTGTGATTACTTATTAAAATTAAAGGAATCGTCAGTAGCATTGTAAAAAGGAATTGCTCTGTCAATTTTGTCGACAAATAGTATAGATAAAAATGGTTCCTTTTTATTTATGAGACTCTTTATAGATGTAGTTATATGCACATTTTTTTATTTTTACGACAAACATTTTTTTGTTTTCATATAATAGTGACAAATAATTTTATTGATTCTCATAAATAAATTTTTTTTTCATTGAGGACTTTTGTCCAATAGAAGATAAAATAAATTTGGGACTACTGACCCACCATAGTGACCCACATAAGGAGGACTTTTGACTTCGGGACCTAATTCTGCATTCATTCAAATCGAAATACTGCAAAATTTGTATATTATTTCGTTCTCTAGATCGAAATAAGGCCAAATTGAGAGTTTGGCGTTATTTCGTTTTTAAAAACGAAATACTGCAAAATTATTTCGAATTCGGTCTTATTTCGTTTGGCGATATTTCACGTCACCCATAAATCATTTAAGTTCATTACTCTGGTGTAAGGAATTTATTTCAAAGGGGGCTTACGGCATTGGTCCTAGTTCTAACAGTTTCATAACAATAACGCAGTAATTTTTTCTTTACTTGCGGACGATATAGGATTATATGGCAAGTATTGAATTCGTACAAAAAAAAAATTTGAGATGAGGATGAGATATGACATTACGATGATAGAGAAGTCGAAAAAAGTGGGTCCGGCGATTCCGTCTGTCTGTCTGTCGGAAAGTTTACAGGCATCTACAGCCTTAACTACTGGTCCGATTGACTTCAAATTTGAAAATTAGAGGTTTGAGCAAAAAGTCATATCCCAATTTTTTTATTTTTGTTTTAAGATCAAAATTTAGGGTAGCCACCATACGATTTTTTTGGCCAAAAACCAAAACATTTTTTTTTCTCCAAAACGGCCCGATAGATTTTTTTTAAACTTTCTTGAGTTTAATTTTTTTAAACATTCATGTATTTTATGTAAAAAAAAATTTTTGTATTGCTCCAAAACGGTACCTCCCATAGAACCGTTTTTTTGTTATTAGATTTTCTCGAAAACTGAAAGTCCGATCAGCGTAAGTTTTTTTTTGAAAGTACGTATATATTGTTCAAATAATATTTTGTTTTCAAAAAAATTTAAAATTTTTTTTTGGATTTTTAAAAAATATTTTTAACTTTTTTTTTCAAAATTCTGTATCTCAAAAACGGATCAATTTTAAGAATCCAAGTTGGAGTATAATATGTATATTTACATGGTCTTAAAAACTGCATACTCAAATTAATTTTAAAACATTTTTGAAAAATTTTATATATAAAAAATTAATTTAAAAAAAAACGGCTCCGACGATTTTCAAAAAAAAAATTCAATAAATCAAGAATAAGGTTTGAATTTGTTTGGAATTTAAATTTTTGGAATGAAATGTTTTTACGAGGTTCATTTTCAAATTTTAATTTTCTTAATGAATTCTAATTATTTTTATATATTGAGTTTTTTTTTGTGAGTTACGTGTAAGCTGTAAGTAAGAGTGTAATCAGAATTGCTTATAGTATATCTCTTATTTTAACACTACTTTTTGCAATTTAAGTAATCATAAATATTTAGTTTTAGCATGCAGGAGCAAGTTCGTACGACCCAGTCGTGCACATTTTTTACTTTAAGATCTAAATTCCACATTTTATTTCTTGTTGGTTACGTTCATTCGTTCGATAAAAAAAAATCAAACATGAATTGCTTTCATTTAAGATACATATCATATAACAAAGACGTCAAACTATTTTTTTATGTTGAAATATTTGGGTTAAATCTTAAATGCTTAAACTAGTTGCTTTGCCAATAGCCATCATCGATAGACACATAAATTCCAGATTCTGGTACAAATAAATATTCAATAGAAAAGCATAACAAAGTAAACAGTTGTTTACTCTTATATTATCCCAAAATATGTAAATGAATATAAGAAGAATTTTTTGTATAATAGTTCCCTGAATTCGAATGACTTGGCTATTTGAAAAATAAAAAACACAACAAAACCTGTTATTTCACTGACGTCTAACAATTAACAGTATTAAGACGTTGTTTTTATCCTTTTGCATGAAAAATAACCGCATCATATGAATTCCTATAAGCAAAAACAATAGTTTATAATTAAATTATTAATTGTAAACAAAAAACGACGGAAACCTGTTATTAAAATTGAATCAGACTCGATTGTAAATTTATACCGATGACGACGATGTCTTCAAAATATTTCCATCGAAATTTGAACTTCATTGAACTCTGACTTTGAATCTGAAGCTTACAATGTTTTGTAACCGTATAATTTTATGCAATTTTTTGTTTATATTTATTTACCTTAACTGTAGTTATGATTGATTAGATTCGAGTGAAACTTAATCTCAGGTTTAACAGCTAAAGACGAAATTTCGTCGTTTGTTTAAAACAAACAAAATTTAGAGCATATTGAATAAGTAAAAATGCTGTTGTTATTTCAGAGTTTTGGGCAATACGAGTTTGATGAGAACAACTAAAAACGCATAAGAATCAAAACTTGGTTTTCAAGTGTTTCTAATCAAAATCATTAAACAAGTTTCTTAGAATGCGAAATTTAGCTGAATTGATTAGTGCGACCTTCAAAAGAATTTAATTCTCAATTATTTGTTTGTTCATTTATTATTTGTTTTACTCAAATCGACAGTCATTGAATATACTTAAAACAAAGAGTTTAAGTCTTTGAAAATCGAATATTCCTATGATGTGTTTCATTCTTTTAGAACTTGTTGTTGAACTTTGTTTGTTTGACGATTAAAACAACCAAAACAATTTAGAACTAGTCTCACTAGTTAGTCTTCTTCAATGTGGAGTCTGCGTTGAAGTCGTTGTTGTGTCTTCAAAACATCATCAGGTTGTTGGAGATTAAGTGGTTGCTTGGATAAAATAAATAAATAGCAAACTATACCTACCTAGTGGGAAAAAAGGAATATTTGCAAAATATTAAAACGTACAATATAAACAAATATAATTATAACAATGGCATTGAAATATTAATTGAAATATATTTTCCGGGTAGATTATCATGCTGCCACGCGAATAATTGTGATCAATTCAGTGGTGTTGAAGGCCTTAAAAAATGTTATGATAGTTTATAGAACCGGCACGAGTCGTTGAATACAAAAAGTGATATATTGTATAATGGGTTTTTCTTGTCAAACTCGAAAGCATCTTCAAAGAGCAAAGTACAAATAGCTATCAAAGATCGCCTTGGCATAAGCCAAGCGGAAGATGAAATGCCACTTTGAAATAGTTAAGATACAAACTATACAGCAGAGCAAATGATACAATCTTAAATTACTGAGTGATTTTCAAATGTGTTTATAAGATTTAAAGTAACACCTCTGCCGTCCCAGAAGGGGGGTGGAAAGTAGAATATTACATATGTATAAGGTTTTTATTAAAAACACAGCTAGGAATTCCACAAATAAAAACTTCGTTAACGTGCCTTCAAAACCATTACAAGTCCATTCAAATTATAATGACTGTATTTTGAATTTCGAAATACTAAAAGTCCATGAGCCTGACAAGTTACTAGAAACTAGATGCAAGTGCATTAAGCACAAACAACATTCAAACGGAATAATTACTATTGATACTTGTCTTTTACATTGCGCCTCGTTATCCATCACCATCACAAAATAAACTCACTCTCCAATAGTCGAACACAACACTCAACTGATTTCGAAATCAAAAATCATTTTTTTGTTTGTTTTTCATATCCACAGGAAGCTGCAATCTGCAAGTCTTTTTCTGATTGCAACCAAACCAAACAGCATAACAAAACTGGTAAATTGTAAAATGTGCCAATTGAAATGCCCCACATTAACCACATCTCTGACCAAACCAACATGTTTAAGTCAACTTTTAGTTTGTTGCTGTTGCTGGTTGCTGTTGCAACTTGCAAAACGTAAAGAGCTTTCAACAAAACCTTTTCAATACATGTGTATATTTTTTTTAAATTTTCCATAAGACTATCTGTCACAAAAATTTACCAACAAACGAATAGAAACAAATGCCAGTTGTGGAAATGGAAACAAGCTTGGTTCAGTATCAGTTATAATCTCGACATGTCTGCGGAGCAATTTTATAATGATTGAGTTGCAACCTGCGCAAGGTGTAGTTTTTCTACCATGAAGTTCACTGATGAAGAACAGATTCAAATAAGCAACTTGAGTTGCAATTTGAATGGCTTATGTTAACACTTTTATTCCTTTCCATAAAAAAAAAAAAAACATTTGCAAGGTTTCGAAGTGCAACTTTGTCATTTTGTGATTCAATATTTGATGTTGAAAAATGCATTTCCATAGAAATAACCATAATGATAATATTAGTTTTCCTATACCAGTAGCTTAACATTTGCCTACTAATTACTGATCGAAGTGCAGAAAGTCATTATAGGTGATGTTTAAACTAGTTAAATCATTGCGATGTTCACCTTTGTCACGTCAGTTGTCATCAGCAGCATTTCAAGTAAGTAGATACACAATATGTCAGGGTTGCGAAATTATAGAGATCTTTACAAAGCAATTTCGCAAACAAATATTATATTTGGAGACTGTCCGATCGTTAATGGTGCCTTGCACTTCATATTTTATGGATTTTTAATATTAATACTAAGTTCTATAATCAATAACGTATATAAATGTTGTAAAATCAAAATAGATGCAAACTTCTGTGAAATAACTGGGGATTAATCGATTTTGAACAACACTGAGTTCAAAGGGTGTGCAAAAATTACCGCGAGCTAAAATTAAAAATGTTCAAATCCAAATTGAACTGCGTTTTGATAGGCAATCACGTGACGTAGCTTACTTGCAGTTGTAAACAGAAACATTTTGATGAGTATATTTTGATAATTTAACATACAAATTCTGACTACGCAGATAAGACGTCATTTGGATCAGGATAATATAGATATGATATGCCCAACCAAAACTCGTTTTCCGAAAAATAAGGAAAAACTTGGACTAAGTACTACAATTTCACTTTAATCATACTGCTCGACTTTTAAAAGGGCATTTGACACTGTTGACCAACATATTTTATGCACCAAAAAACCACTAAACTAATTTTGTTTTTTTTTTTTTTTTATGGTCATGGAATCAAGTAGTTCTTGCTTATAGTTATAGTCATCATTCCTTGCGCATTGATGTAATTTTTAACCACTTTTTAGCTCATATCGGGCGGTATCTCAACCAAAAGTTTGCGTCAATAGAGTTCATAAATACGGAAATTTGCGTAGCCCTACAGAATAAAATCGGCGCAGTGCCATAAGTCCGTTGGCCATAAGTCCGTAAAGGACTTTTGACCCACTTAGGTGGGTCAAAACTTCATAAATTTATTATGAACTTATAACCCACGTAAGTGAGTCAAAAGTCAGCAAAAAAGAGCCATTATTTCTTAGAAAACAAAATTTAATAGATATGGCAAAAATTAATAAATTTTTTTTTTCTTTATGAACTAGACTAGAAAAAGGGAGAGCCTCTAAACTGCGCCAACTATAGAGGAATAAGTCTACTAAATATCGCCTACAAGATCCTCTCTGCCGTAATATGTGAACAATGTCAACAATCTGATTGGTCCTTATCAATGTGGCTTCAGGCCAGGAAAGTCAACCATCGACCAAATTTTCACGTTGCGGCAGATCCTGGAAAAGACTTATGAACTCCAAATCGATACCCACCACCTTTTCATCGATTTTAAGGCCGCGTATGACAGCATCTACAGAGACGAACTGTACAAAGCTATGTCTAGTTTTGGCGTCCCTGCCAAGCTCGTTCGCTTGTGCAAAATGACGATGGAGAACTCACGCTGCTCCATCAAGGTTGGCAACGAGCTTACGGAATCTTTCGACGTCAAAAAAGGATTCCGACAAGGCGATGCACTGTCATGCGATTTCCTTAACATCGTTCTTGAGAAGATAGTGCAGAACTCCAACATCAACAACAGAGGCACTATCTTCCGAAAATCCGTTCAACTTCTCGCGTTCGCCGATGATATTGATATGATGGGAAGAACACAGCGTGATGTCAATGGCGCCTTTGTGAGAATTGAGACAGAAGCGGCAAAAATGGGTTTAGCGGTAAATGAGGGAAAAACGAAGTATATGCTGTCTTCGAGGAAGTACGCCCAACACCGACTGATCGGGCAGAACGTCACAATAGACGCATACAACTTCGAGGTAGTAGAGGAGTTTGTCTACCTAGGCTCCGCTATAAACACGGGCAATAACGCGCCGAGATCAGACGAAGAATAACTCTTGCTAATCGCTGTTTCTTTGGGCTAAGAAAGCAATTGATTGGAATAGCCCTCTCTCGAGTGACTAAAGTAAAACTGTACAACACACTCATCGTCCCAGTCCTGCTGTATGGTGCAGAATAATGGACCTGACAAAATAGGATAAAAGTGCCTTAGGCTGTTTTGAGAGGAAAGTTCTTCGGGTCATCTTTGGCCCCGTGTGCATTGAAGGGGAATGGCGAAGAAGATACAACGACATGGACCTAGCCAGAACGGTCAAGGCCCAGAGACTCAATGGCTCGGTCATTTAGAGCAAATGGAGACCAATGCTCCGGCCCGGAAAGCCTTCGACACTATTCCCGAGGGACGTAGGAGGAGAGGAAGACCGCGACTCAGGTGGCGCACTCAAGTGGAAGAGGACCTCAATCAACTTGGAGTGCAAAACTGGAGACGACTAGCTAAGGACCGAGCTAGCTGGCGGAGACGGTTGATTGAGGCCCAAGTCAAAAAAGGATATTTTAATGAAATAAAATAAAAAACTTAAATAATATAACAAAATTTAACGCGTTAAATGTTTTTGTTTTGTTTTTGGATTCGGAAATTCATTTGATGATGATATGCGATACTTTTTAAAGCGCAATATAATTAATGAAATATATAAAGAACAAAGAACTTTTTTAATAAATTAACATATTCTCTTTTTAGGTCATAACATTTTTCTTCCTCCTCAGTATAACTTCGTCCCGCGGTTCATTGTTAAGTTGAAGCCATTATTTTCAGCAATAGACCTTTCTAAACATAAACATAATGTTGATGAGTCGATAAACAAAAACAAAAAAACATGAAACTATAGTATAAGAAACCGCTTACAACTCTCCTTCCGAGTTGAAATTTTAAAAACTTCTCCTTCTTCCGTGGAGAGCTTGTGAAAGATATCAGCGCTAATTTTTCTGTATCTTCTTTTAGAATTGAAGATTGAAGAACCTGCTATCTTCTGATGGATTCACTTTTGATCCTCTTGGAGGTGGAACAAATTATGTTCTGTTTAAGAAATACAGTTAAGGAATGTAGTGCATTAATAACCTTTGGTTTTTATATTTTTCAAATTCGGAACGATCAGCATTTATTAATATTATTTCATTTTATGAATTGACAAAACAAAATTGTGCATATGGGGACGATGGAGAGATAGAGTTTCAGAGTTTCGTGTTAATGTATAGATTAATCATATAATAAAACAAATGCTTACCTTAGAAATTATACTTCTGGTGCTGGTGTTGTTTTGATTCTATTTGTTAGGCAATTAATGTTTTTTTTTTAACAAACTCTTATTCACTTTATACACACGTCATATTCACCAAAAAAGCTAAGCTAAAGAACAACAAAACGAATGCATTGACACTCAAATATGCAAGATTGTTACTGGCCAAACAATACAAGTATTCTATTGGACATACACGTTATTTATACGTTACTTCAAGTTCGAAAGGTATTCAAATGAAAATGATTGCGACAATATGAACATTGTTGATAAAGCATATCCGTGAAAATTCAATAGGATTTTTATCCTTTCAACAGTTTTTTGCAAGCTTCAGAATTGCAATTCCGTTATAGGGAGTAACGTTTTTTTTACTTGCGACATATAGAATATATGGCAAGTATTGAATTCGTAAAAAAAAAAATTGAGATGAGGATGAGATATGATATTACGATGATAGAGAAGTCGAAAAAAGTGGGTCCGGCGATTCCGTCTGTCTGTCTGTCGGAAAGTTTACAGGCATCTACAGGCTTAACTACTGGTCCGATTGACTTCAAATTTGAAAATTAGAGGTTTGAGCAAAAAGTCATATCCCAATTTTTTTATTTTTGTTTTAAGATCAAAATTTAGGGTAGCCACCATACGATTTTTTTGGCCAAAAACCAAAACTTTTTTTTTCACAAAAACGGCCCGAACGATTTTTTTTAAACTTCCTCGAGTTTAATTTTTTTAAACATTCATGTGTTTTATGTAAAAACAAAATTTTTGTATTGCTCCAAAACGGTACCTCCCATAGAACCGTTTTTTTGTTATTAGATTTTCTCGAAAACTGAAAGTCTGATCAGCGTAAGTTTTTTTTCGAAAGTACGTATATATTGTTCAAATAATATTTTGTTTTCAAAAAAATTTCAAATTTTTTTTGGATTCTTAGAAAATATTTTTAACTTTTTTTTCAAAATTCTGTATCTCAAAAACGGATCAATTTTAAAAATCCAAATTGGAGTATAATATGTATATTTACATGGTCTTGAAAACTGCATACCCAAATTAATTTTAAGATATTTTTGAAAAACTTTATGTATAAAAACTTAATTTAAAAAAAAAACGGCTCCGACGATTTTCAAAAAAAAAATTCAATAAATCAAAATAAGGTTTGAATTTGTTTCGGCATTTAAATTTTTGGAATGAAATGTATATATGAGGTACATTTCCAAATTTTAATTTTTTTAATAAATTCTTATTATTTTATATATATATATTTTTTTTTTGAGTTAAGTGTAAGCTGTAAGTAAGAGTGTAATCAGAATTGCTTTAGGTATATCCCTTATTTTAACACTTCCTTTTGCAATTTAAGTAATCATAAATATTTAGTTTTAGCATGCAGGAGCAAGTTCGTACGACCCAGTCGTGCACATTCTTATCTTTATATTAAAGTATTCAAATTGAACATTTTTGTGATACTTTAACGGCCGCTGTGTATCTTCAAAAATTCTTGTGGTTGGTTAAATATTTTCATTGTTGATTAAACATTTTTCGTGTGTAAGGGATTCGATGTCTTCCAATATGAATCAATAAATAAAAACATGTGGTAACGCGCATTTACGATATCATGTTCATGTTCCATATTCCATTTTTAAGTCTAACAAGAGAAAGCTTTCTATAAGATCACATATAGGTATTTACTTTCGAAACAAAATTGTTACATGATACCTATAAAAGGGTTCAATTGAATACTCTCTTACTTTTTAAATCGAATGATAATTTTACTGTTTTTATGTTCATTACTCTTGTACATTATGTTATTACTGTTAAGTTCATCGATCTTTTGTTATATTGTAACAGCTTTCCTATTATGGTTAATGTTAATTTTAAGTCACTCGTAATAAGGAAGTCACATGAAATAGTTGTGTTTTTGCTTGCTTTTATTTTTTGCTTGGCTTTAATTTGCACGTTTTTTATTTTGCGCTTGCTTTTAATTTTGGCTTTATTTTATCGATTTTAATAATTGAATGATATTCATATACCTTACACGTGATACTTCAATGTGATACGTTTTTTATCGTTGTCACTTTTCATAAAATTCAGTTGAAATAAAAAAAGTATAAATTCAACAATGATATTCTTGCTTTAGTAAGAAAATGTTCAAATCTACTAGATACATGCTTAATTTTGACATTTTAATGTTACTCACCAAAATAAAACTTTATCACGTCTGCATTGTTGATTTAAACATGTGGTCTTATTTGTTTTCATCACAAGACTTGTTTATGTACAATGTACTCAAAATTCTTGAAGATGGGAGTCCAATATCACTATATCAGGCACATGTATGTATTACAAAATTCAAGCAGCTGCTTATAATTTATTTAGCGTAACGGGTACAATGGTTGGCACCTCCAATTTTTGTACTAATTATTGGCACCCCTCATTAAATTAAGAATGTATCAATTTTCTACAATTCTGCATTTTTATTGAGAATTATTTCAATCTCTTTTTATTTTTATCAGTGAAAGAGTAAAGTCGTTTGTGAAAAAAGCGCTAAAAATACAGTGTTCCCGCTAAGGAGACCAAATTTTGTAACTGTCCGTTTTTCAATTTTTTTTGAGTTTTTGGATGTATATTTATTTTTTTAAATATAAAAATATAATACATTAAATATTTTCAATTGTTTTGTTAAAAAAATATATTTTTAAATTTTTAAAAAAGGGGTGCCAATAATTGGTCCAATATAAAGTTGTGGTTTAATTATTGGCAGGGAGGTGCCAATTATTCGTGCTAGACTGCCAATAATTGTACCCTGTATCAGTTGTAAATTTCAGTTTGAAAAATGAGACAAAAAAGGCACAAATATGGAGAAGAAAATAATCAGCATGCTTTAATAATTGAATAATATTGTATTTAATATAATTTTTAATTTCCCAGAAGGGACTATACCGACTGAAACACATGTTGAAATTTCTTTAAAAATTATGAAGAAATTAATAAAAAAAACTTTAAATTTAAAATGCAAGTTAGAGATTTTTTAATGAAATATAATTTTAATTTTTTTTATTTGCGTTAAATGTTTTTTTGGTAAAATAAACCGTTTTTTTTTAACTAAATTTTGATTTGATCAAAATAGCTAGCTATCACGAAAAAAAATGGTATTTCTCTCATTTTTAAGGGTGCCAACAATTGTACCATTGGGTGCCAACAATTGTACCTTGGTGTTGATGCCAATGATTGTGCCTTTTCGCAGTCTTTTCCTATTTTGTAGTTTTTATAGGATTCTTTATTTTATTTTTTTTATTTAACATTTTTTATGATAATATTCAAGTTAGAAATTCTTTAAGCTTTAATTTAACATACAAAACATATAACTCACTCTTTAAATGCGAGAGCAATTCGCAATTTAAAGTGAAAAAATGCTTAGGGGTGCCAATCATTGTACCCGTTACGCTATTTTTTAATAATTAGCGCGCGCTCAAGGGCTTTTTTCAAGGGAGAGGGTTTAAATGGAGGTGTCGGTTACTCAGTGTACATTTGCGTTGAATTTCTCAATATTGAAATGACTCAGGAAGACAGAGTGTGGAAGAGAGTTCCACATTCGCGTAGTACGGCTAAAGAACGATTCACTGTATATGACAGTACAGAAGTTGGGCTCGAGAGTAAACTGATGAGCATTCCTAGAAGCCCGAGTATTACTGATGAATCGTTGAGGGGAGGAATGCAACTGGCTGGCTGGAGCAGAGAACAGACCGTAGAAGTAAGAAGCAGTTATTTTTAGTGGTAAAAAAGAAAACTTGTCGACTTGAAATTCGAGTGCGTTGATTCAGGCAGTCACAACTTATTTGCGATAGTGCAAAATGTATATGAGCACTAAGTGAATCCGTTTTTATCTCATATGGATATTATGAAAAGTAAATATTTTATTCCTATTGCAGCAATAACAGCAAAAGTTCTCAGCTGTTGATGTTCACATTTATGATTTATTTATTTATTATCACTTAGACTTAAGTGTGGTCACGTGTTTGTGTAGCAATATTGAATGTTTTTTTTCTGTGTGTACAAATAGCAAGCACATACAATAAGAAAGGCATATACCAGTAAGTGCTAACCAATATATAAATTTATTAATTTCGAAATGATCCTAGAGTACAAATGTATCTCTTTAACATTCAATGAACGCAAAAAAGCTGTCTTTTTTATATTACTAAAATAAGGTTGACAAACATTACTTTTAACATTTCGATACAAACAAAAAATAAAAAAACAAAAACAAAAAAACGCATATCACATCCGTTAAATAGGCAAAAAGTAATATCTTCCACTTCATGGTTGTAATAATTCTGAGGATATTCTCGCTTTCAGATTGGTCACGAAACTCAATTATCCCACTCGACTCTATTGCACTTAATGCTTCAATATTTGCTGCGCCCTTCAACACAATAAACACATCAACTAGCTATACAATGCGTCCTCAACTCAAAACGACTGTGCTTGAATTTTAATTGAAATCTTTTCACACAAAAATTAAGTGTGATGATGCGTGCATTTCAAAAATTAAGAGCAAATAGTTTTTTTTATATTTTTTTATTAAAATAAAGTTAATCCCTAAAAATGTAAAAAAAACAAAAAAAAAATAAATAAAAGGTTAACGTATTCATCAAGTTATGTTCGGGTCAATTTTCAATATGTGAATGGCATTAACTTAATAATTTAAATCACAATTTTGATTGAGTGGACACAGCTCTTTTGAAAGGACAAAAAAAAGGATGTTATATTTTGAATTAAATGTGATGCATTTTATAATTAATTTTATTTTATGGTGAATTGAAAGAGAAGTGTTTTGTATGCAGATCGTTGGCATAAAATTTGAATATAAGCTGCTTTTTCTAGATTAGTTGGAATTTGAAGGTCTATAATTCTTTTTCATCCAAATTTTAACCCCAACATTCAACATCTATTGAGGTTCATTTATGCATATTGAACTACTCAAAAATAAGTGAGAACAAGTGTTGATATCAATTAAAAATAATAGCCCCCAATTAAGTCAAGTCAAACGTACTTTTTTATTTCAAGGCGGTTATACGTTAAAAAAAATTCGGTACTAAGTATTGATATAATATACAGTCACTTTTACTAAAGTATACGTCACTGCCCTCTGAATGTTGGACAACAGGTGCGTACTGCGTACATTCATATCCCATACTGCATGGTGTTAATTTATTGGTCAAAAACCACCACATGGTGAATTCAAACGAAAAAAATCACTGTGTGCTCAAATAAAAGTTATAGTCGATAGTATCACTCAATACTACGATTACTAAAAGTTAGTCGCAGTCAAAAAACTTACTGACTAATCGAGCTTAAGTTAGATGGCTTTTGCTGACTTAACTCACTAAAAACACTTAAACAATCCTTCAGTCAACTAACATTTCGTCAATTGACTTTGTTAAATTGTTCAAATGCAAGTTAAACATACAGTACTAATTGGTGACTGCTCCATTCCAGTTAAAGTATTATTATAAGTTAAAAGCCTTAACACAAGGATTCTTTCGTCACTTAACTAGTGTACCGAAATGACTGCAGTCCTTAAAACTCTGCTCAGTTTTGGAATTGGTTACGATAATCAGATTGTGTTGTGTTTACAGAAAAAGCCTTTTTTTACAGGCGGCTTTCTTCCTGATTCAAGATTTTTTTCTACTTCATTGATTCTTTTGTATTCTTCTTAGCGTGCCGTTCTCTATTTCTGTCTTTGCACGTTGTTAATTGCTAAAAGATTTTATATGGAATCAGATAAGTAAAGTCTAGAAGCTAAAGAAAACCATTTAGTTTTTAAGACCAGAAGCGAAATTTTCTTCTTTTCAGAATCAGAACTGTCACTTTTGCCCATTTGAACGCATTCAGATTTTTTTTATCTTCCAAATTGCCAATAACCGCATATTTTTTTTCTTGCTTGAGCTAGGTCACCCTGTGAATTGCCATATTATTGTGAATTATCTGATTCTGGGTTTACATATTTCAAATTGGTTCAAGTATTAGCTTTACAGTTTTTTCATGTAGTCTATATCACAACCAATCGTCAAAGTTGATGCAGCTTTTACAACAGTCAAGTAATGTTAATGTACTCAAAACCGTCACTTTGCAACACATACTATGTACAGAATGTTTTTTTTTTCCTTAATAACGTCCCGCCTGAGCCAAGCGTGAAAACGAGAGCGCGGAATGAGAGATAGGGAGGCACGTTAAATAACATTGTATTTTCAAGCATCGTTAAAACGCCAAATTATTGGTTGAAATAGTTGTATTTGCATCTCAGGGGATTAATATTAACAAGCTGTTTATTGGTTGATGGCGTCATTGGGTCATAATTTTTCACAAATGAGATCGGCCAAGTCGTTAAAGTGAATGGATCTGGGCGATATGTGGTTACAAAAGGACGTTGACCTAGGGCCGTGTACATATTAAGTTCAAAAGTGGTTAAAATTTGACGTCTGTTTAAATTTTAACATTTCACATTGAATAGAATGTGTTCAAATTAGAGTAGCTGCGGAGCATGCTAAAATATGGCACTTGTGGTTAAATTAAAAAAATATTTTTAACCAAAATCATCCAATTCACACACGGCCTTACTAACGAAACAATAGCTGCGTTTTATTATCCTCACTTACACATATGGCATGGGTTACCTCGTGATAATAAAACGATTTGGGTTTGGAAAAGGTTGAAGTTAAAGCTATGTTTTTGGAGACAGCTAGCTAGTAACCGAGCTGTCTGGAGAAGTTTGTTGGGTGAGGCCCTGTTCCGACCTGGACTGTAGCGCCGCCATAAGTTAGGCTAAGAGTGGAATACGCGTTATTTTTTATTATTATGGCTGATATTAATAAATCTTTCTACAACAACTTCTCCCTTGCATCACTCTTGCCATCTATCCGCCATAATGAGAACCAATTTTTGTGTTACAAAATAAACCCCGGGGGTCCCAGGGGTCCCAAACCCATATGGGTTAGTGAGGATAATAAAACCTTTGTATATGGAATTTATAGTATTTTCAGCCTCGAGAATACTTGGTTGGACAGTCGTCTTGGCGCTGTCAGTTTTTCTATTTACAAGATTTTAGTTCTGTATCGCGTTCCGGACGTCGCTGTCGTCGATTCACGAGGCTGCAACTACTATAAATTCCATATACAAAGATAAAACGCAGCCAATGGTTCTTTTGCGGAGCCAATTCAATGGCGCAATTATATCGCATTTGTAGTCGCGATTTGCCTGCCACGTTCATATGGGGTATGGTTTGTTTCACCACAAATATCACGTTTTTTGATTATTTCGTCAAGGTCGCTTCGCCATTTACTTGTTTTTTTTTTTTTTTTTTTTATGTTTCGTTTTCGTTTATTTCGCCCAATATATACTTCGCTTCATCATATTGTCGTTTTTGGTTTATTTTGTTTCTGTTCACTTCGTATTTATATTATTTTGCCTTTTTATTATTTGGCCTTTTATTATTTCGTTTTTGTTCACTTCGATTTTAATTATTTCGCCCATCGTTTATTTCGTTCTTTTTTTTGTGAATGTTAAGAGCCCAAGGGCGAAATAATTAATGCACCAGATATTTTGGAATTGATTGCTTACTTTTTTTCCAAAGTTCTCAAAAAATTCTTTTCAACGATCCCAATTAGACCGACAAAACAACCTTGAATCAAATTAAACAAAAGACGAGGCAACCGTTATCGAGATAAACTAAAACCAAATCACTGAGTGCAATTGTAACGGAAATGCAAAACAATTAAAAAACAAAAGAAACAAATGCGAAGTTATAGTTTGGCGAATTAAACAAAAGTTGTAGTTTGAAAAACGAAGTGTTTGGGGGCCAAGTAAAAAAAGCGAAAGGAACAATGAAAAAATTTGAAATTTTACTTTAGTCAAAATGCTTAAAATAGCACTGTATGTTACTATAAATGCGCAAATAGTAGGTACCTTGAAAAAAAAAACAATTGTTTTTACTATTAAAATATTTTATTATGGTTTTCTTGTACAAAAAATTAATATCATATGGCACGCGTAATGGTTACTGAATCTGTATGGTTGTTTCTTTTTAAGTCAATTAAATTGTGTTGCAATAATTGTAAGACAACTAAAAAATATTAAAAACTGATTGTTCATTAAATTAGGCATTATTTAAAAATTAAATAAAATCTCAAAGAAACTGTTGAGCATTCTCGTCGTAAAACTGCAAATCACAAGTCTTGGACATCTTCGTGCATTTACAACTTTTTCCGGATGGTGAATTTCGATTGGCCAAGCAAATTCTCTCTACCGGGCATCCACCGTTATTAAATTGACATGGACTTGAAGCTTGAGGACAGAAGTCTTCCACCGCTGTCATGCCGTACATTTTTTGACTACCAAAACCGCGAGTGAGCATACCTGGATGACGTTTACCATCAAAATCGACACGTTCGATTTTTTTCCTATAGAACAACATCAACAAAATTAAAAATTAAAATAGATTTCAATATGAGAAGAATGAACACTTCAACGTACGTTGACCAATCAGTCCAGTAGAAACTGCTATCAGTGGCCGATAGACCAAATGGATATGACAAATCCGAAGCAATAGTCCTAACCGAGTTCAAATACGAATCAATGCACTCAATCTTATGGCTTCCAGCATCGGCAAAGCAAAGCTCTCCTGATTGTTTAAGTACCACCAACGAATTGGGTAGCACAACTCTAGATTTATCGAAGAGTATTTGACGACCAGTGCCGTCCAAATCGGACATTTCAATTTTTGGTGATTCACGATTCCAATCGGACCAGTAGAGTTTTCTGAAAGGAGATGCAAACGGGGTTAAGCATCATCATCATTCCAATTTGGTTTATTCGAATCGAGAAATGTTTACTTACTCTCTATATGGGTCGACGGCAATGCCTCGCGGATTGACCAAATTTTTATTGACCAATACAGCTCTCATCTGTGGATCTTCCAAGCTGGCCACTTCGATAGTGTCCTTCACCGAATCAGCCCAATAGATACGTCGGGATACCGAATCAATTGCTATGCCTTCCGGCGATTCGATGTCTTCAATATGAAATCAGACGAAGAGGAAAACATTTTATACATCGAAATGATTTTTGATTAAAAATCAAATATATATTTATATTGGTTGGAAAGACGACGAGGAGGGTTCTTCGTTTCAATACCTACCGTCTGTTATGAATGGACGACTATCTGTGCCATCGTATTTTGCGCTTATGATTTTCTTTGCTGAAATATCACTCCAATAGACACGTCCTTCGATGCAATCCTTGTCCAGTCCAATTGCCATGGAAGCAACTGAAATGGGTCGACTTTGCTTCCCATTGAATGGTACACGCACGATAACGACACCCTGACTTATCAACAAGAAGCCAGAATCGTGGGTTGGTCGTTCTCGGCAGATTGTTCCGTTGCCAAGATATCCTGTGGAGAGAATGTGTATTTATAGACTTGAAACAACAATTAATACGGAATCCCGATGGGGATTGGATTGATTTGATTTCTATTGTTTTTTTTTTATGTTTTGAAATATTGAGTTTGTATTATAATCGAAACAAAAATGTTTTGCATCGATCGCAAGAAAACTTCTTGATGATTTCTGTTATGTGTTTTGTTGCTATCGCCTAACCCCTTCCACAATCTATACCCAATCATTTTGTCACATCGCAGTCAGGCGTGGCAGATTTGTATATTTGTCGACATTATTACCAATAATTCTAGTATGACAAAGCGCAATCAAAGTTGGGCTATATCAATCCGAAAAAGAACTCGTGGCATTATATTTTCCCTTATTTATCATTAACATCCGGGGAGCCTATACAACTCCTACTGGTATTCTTTTCAAAACCCAACTGTCTTATTTTGAAAATCATGGTAATGTTGCAGAATGTGTGCGGAAGGATTTTGGAAGAAAAGAAGCACCGTCAGCTCCGTATGTTCGTTATCTTGTGGAAAAAAGTGAAAGAAACTGAAAACGTGAATTGCCAAAAACAGTGCGTACACCCGAGAATATTGCTGCTGTGGCAGAAAGTGTGCGTGAAGCGCCATCAACATCAATTCACCGTCGTTCTCAACAATTGAACATTTCGGAGACATCATTGAGACGAATTTTGCATAAAAACCTTGGTATGACGCCATACAAAGTCCAATTGGTTCAGGAGTAAAAGCCAACTAACCATCCAATGTGTTTTCGCTTCGCTAAGTTGGCCTGCAATCGGCTTAGAGAAGATGTCAATTTTGCCAAAAAATCATCTTCTGAGATGAAGCTCATTTTGATCTTGGCGGGTATGTAAACAAGCAAAATTGTCGCATTTGGGGCACAGAAAACCTGCACGCATACATAGAAAAGCCAATACACCCAAAATGAGTTACTTTTTGGTGCGGATTTTGGTCCAGAATCATAATTGGGCCATTTTTCTTCGAAAATGAGCAAGGACAATCGTTATCGGGCCATGCTGAACGAATTTTTGTGTACAAAAACTCAAAAGCAGGATATTGGCAACATTTGGTTTTAACAGGACGGCGCTACGTGCCACATAGCCGAAGCTACTCGATGTTTTGCACCCTGTTTTTGAAGATCACATTATCAGCCGCAGAGCTGATGCCGTTTGGCCTTCTCGGAGCTCCGATTTGACACCGTTGGACTATTATTTGTGGGGTGCCGTAAAAGATAAGTGTGAAGTCAACAAGCCAGAGCCAATTGACGCTTTAAAGGACAATATTATTGAAGCCATTGGTGAAATACAGCTGCACACAATCGATAATGTGTTTAAAATGAAATTATTTCCCATTATTAACCCTAAGGATTGTACTTTCAAATAAAAAAAGAAATTTTAGAAAATATTCAGTAGTTTTTTTAAAGCATTTTCAAAAAAAAGGCGATTTAGCAGACCCTTCATATCACCGAACAGAGAGATTGGGAATTGAGTTTGGCTTTCAGGAATAAGCTACCCATGAAAATGTTGATTCAGCTAAATCGATGTCTTCATTATTTTTGAAAAATCCATGGGCTAACGCTTGGCAAAATTTTGCACAAAAAAAAAATTGATGATGATACATCAGAAGAAAGTAGTGTCCGTAGCTTAGTGGTTAGGTGCGTTGGCTGCTAAGCAGAACGTCGTGGGTTCGAGTCCTACTTGTGCCCAAAGTTTTTATTTCATCTTTCACGGGCACTGCCTCTTGCGAAGAACTGACAAAACTTCCAAGAGTATCATCTGTCATGAAAAAGTGCTTCTCAACTTTGCAGTTCGGAATCGGCGTAAAATTGTAGGTCCCCTCAATTCTTCACACGCACCTAGAGAATTGTTGATGAGAGTAAGCCACTTAGGCCTTGGCTCTTCAAGAGCTGTCGCGCCACTCTATATACATATATATATACATCAGAAGAAAGGTGTGGTCGAACTCTATTCATCGGAATTGGTTTCAAGTTTTTTGAAGGCCTGGTAGCTATGATATTTGTTATTCCATCCTGTATGATACAATAATAATTCTGGTCCGGATGGTATACCATCCTTCATGTTGAAAAATGTGTGTCCTACTTATCCTACCCGTTATTTCTTCTTTTCAACGAGTCATTAAAGTGTTGTACATTTCCAGATCTTTGGAAATATTCTCATCTTACTGCAATTTATAAAAAGGGTCCTAGAGACTTAATAACAAATTATCGTCCTATTGCTAAGCTTTCCGCTATTCCTAAATTGTTTGAGTCAATTGTTTGCGATATCCTGTCTTTTAACTGTTTTTTTGTTATGTGACAATCAACATGGTTTTGTAAAAAAGAAGTTAACAATCACTAATCTATTGAACTTTTCTACTTATTGTTTAGATGTATTCGAAAAGCGATCGCAAGTTGACTGTGTGTTCACCGACTTCAGCAAAGCGTTTGATAAGCTTAATCACGCAATTCTTTTAATAAAACTTAATAAATTAGGACTCAGCAATCGCTTTGTACTTTGGATATCGTCATATCTTAGAAATAGATAGGCTCTATATAGTGTATTGTTTAAAAATAAATGTTCTCATCAATTTATTATCATTCTGGAGTACCACAAGGGAGTCATCTCGGTCCAATGCTTTTTATATTATTAATTAATGACCTTACCTTCTATATTTCAAAACTCAATGACATTAATCTACGCTGACGACGTCAACAATTTTCAATCAATTAATAGTATCACTGATTGTGAACTTCTTCAAGACGATCTACAGAGATTTTGGGAATGGTGCAACAATAATCATTTGACTTTAAATATAGACAAGTGTAAGACAATGAGTTTTACACGCAAACAGAACTTATTTATTTTTGACTACGCGTTGAATTCGTCACTTTTGTGTAGGATATCTAGTTTTTCTGACCTTGGAATAATGTTAGATCCAAAACTAACATTCACTGACCATTATAATTATATTATAAAAAAAGCAAATAAAACACTTGGTTTCGTCAAAAGGTTTTCTCGTGAATTTCGTGATCCATATGTTATTAAAACTCTTTTTATATCTTATGTAAGGCCTATTCTTGAATACGGTTGTGTTGTTTGGGCACCTCACCACTCCACACATATGAACAGAATTGAAAATATTCAGCGTCGATTTTTAAGATTTTCTCTCCGATTCTTATTCCCATGGACAGAAAATGCTACTTTACCTCCATATACTGACAGACTTAAATTGATAAACCTTCCAACTCTTTCTGGTCACAGAGAATATTTGAAATTTTGTTTCATTAATGGGCTCATGAATGGATCTATTTTGTCTCCAAATATGCTTTGTAGATTGAATTTTAACACAAGCCGAACTAGTCTGAGAAGAAATATAAATGTTTGTCCCAATTTTAGCAGAACAAACTATGGCACTATCATTCATCTAAATCAGTTAGTAAGAAACTATAATAAATTCTCAGTTCTGTTTACTACTTCGAATGATAACATTAAATCTACATATTTTAAATTAAAATTGTTTAAAATATTAGAAAATTTAGATTTAATAAATAATAAGAATGTAATGATAAAATTTCTAGATATAAGAAAAATTGTAGTTGTAGTTTTAATTGTATTTAACGGATTTAATAAATAAATAAATAAATAAAAAAAAAGAGGAGTTCTTGCAAGTTGCAACCCATTATAAAAACTGTCTACCAAACAAGGAATCACAAGGTTTCCACAGGAGTTCCATTTTTAGATAATTCTACTTACCAGGCTTGCACACGCAACCAATTCCACCATTAACCGCCTGGCAAATAGCATTTACATCGCACATGGACGGCGTATTCTGACAGTTCTGCTCCTCAATACAAAGGTACCCATCGCCGTAATATCCAGAATTGCATATGCACTCAAACATTCCGGGATCACTTCATTGAAAATCATAAACTTAGTAACATTGCGAATCCAATGAAAAAAAAGCAGAATATTCACACTACTTACGTCCTTGATTGTTCGCAAGAGGCATGCACACCGCATGTATTCCTTACACGACACGATGTAGGGATACTTTTGCAACTACTCACTCCATCGCCCATATATCCTTCCATACACTCACAATACTGGACATTTTGTTTATTATCCCACTTGCACATGGCATTGTCGGCGCAAAAAACTCCACTGCACATACCGGCGGGCACACAAAAGTCCGACAAATCACGTTCGTATCCTTCAACGCATTGACACACTCCCTTATCACAATACGCCGACTGACCGCAATCAATGTCGGAACGGCACTCTGGAGCGAGTTTGCATTGCATGCCATCACCTTCGTAGTGCGGCTCGCACTTGCATTCGGATTTACCAATGGATTCGTTATACTCGCAGCTAGCATGGGCGCCACATAAACCTGGATTCTATAAGTAAACATTTTACTATGTGTACGAGGAGGACAAGAAAAAGGAAGACCGGATGCCTACCGTTGTGCATGATTCATCAATCTTACTACACTTGAAGCCATCACCGGCATAACCATGAATGCAAATGCAAATGTGATGCATTTTCTCCTCAGACCATTCGCAAGTTGCATTTTGATGACAGTTGTCGTCAACGTCACAAGTCACTGTTGGATTTTTTTTCCCAGAGAAAAGGTTTAACGTTTTATTTTTGTCAATCAATCAACGTTAAGAATTTTCGAACTTACCCATATCACTGCCGAGTTCATTTGAGTTAATAGACCGACAAACGTTTTCATCCGAAGCCAAATCGTAACCCTCGGGACATGTGCAATCACCGAAAAAGCCGCATTTTGGTGTGACGGTTGAAGGGACACATTCTCCATCCACCCAGTTCTCGTCCTGTCGGCATATGTATTCACAATCGAAACCGTTGCCTTTGTGTCCTTCCCGGCACTCGCAACGTCCTTCAACGCAATTGGCATCCTTTGAACAGCGCTGTTGAGGGGAGAAAATTGCAAAAATGATTCAATTTAATGTGTGGTTATCTTTAGTAATAGAAATATTCATACTTGAAGCATTGAGAACTTTAAAATAAGAAAAGCACCATTACTCACATAACAATCAGAACTCTGCTCTGGCTGCTGTTGTGAATCTTCTGTGCCACTGTCTTCCCCAGCTCCTGGCCTTCTATCATCACCCCATTTCTCTTCATCTTCCCTCTGTTCTTCCTCCCTTCTTCTTTCATCGTCACGGTCGTTTCTCTCGTCTTCTTCGCGCCTTTGATTTTCCATTCGATCTGCATTTCTTCGCTCTTCTTCTCGCCTTGCTGCGAAATCTCTTCTCTCGGCTTCTCTTTGAATTTCAAGTTGTTTCCTCTCGTTCTGTCTTCGGAATTCTTCTTGTCTCAATGTCTCACCCATTCTTCTGTCTTCTTCTTCTCGCCTCCTCTCGTCATCTGCCCTCTCCTGCTCCTTTCTCTGTTGACTCTCTCTCAATCGGTCTTCTAAAGCTGCTCTTCTGTCTTCTTCTTGTCTTCTCTGCTCTTCTTGGTTCCACAGCAATTCTTGCCTTCTCTCTTGATCGAGATCATTTTCGCCTTCGTCACTGTCACTTCTAGCGGTAGTTGACTCAATAATGTAATTTTGACCAAACAGCCTGCACTCGTATCCGTTTCCGTAGTATCCTTCGAAACAAGTGCACGTATAGCCACCAAGTGTATTGTCACACTGAGCGTTTTCGTCACAGATATTTGACCCGGTTTGACATTCGTCAATATCAACACAGATTTCCCTATCGCCTTCGACATCATCGGGTGCGAAGCCATTCATACAAACACAGCTGTATGAGTCATCCTCTGGAACACACACCATGTTGGGTCCACAGTTTGCTGAACCGTCCGAGCAGGGGTTCAATGCAACATCGACACCAATTTTTACCAATAATCCAGTCCTCAGAGCTTGGTCTTGTTGGAAGTAATCTAAATTGATCTTTGACACTTTCTCGAGAATCGTTGTTCCAGTCAGATCGGTCTCATGGTCCAAATGGCATGATTCGAACGAAATTTTTGTGTTCACTTGGAACTCAATCGCTCTGTTTTCCGCTGGAATCTCGACCTTATGTTCTATTGTTGACGAAACTGAATTCGGCGACGTGAATTGCAACTGCTCAATATAATCGGCAATCTGAATTTTCTCATCATGCGAGACCTCTGGCACATGTCCGTTGATATCGATCTTCACCGTCTGTTGATCCCAATAGTTCAAACCGTCGAAAGTTTGATTGATGTGCAAGACTTCTCCCGACCTGAAGATCACTTCAGAACTGTGGACAAGTTTGCCACCTGTCAATTGGTAACCATTCAAACCCTCAGCGGTTAAGGGCTTAGCAAAGAGCCAGCCAATTGAAGTTACAACTGGCAGAGCTAACTTCAAACGGGCACCCAACTCGTGACTGATTGGGTTGATGGCAGTGTAACTGCGGCCATCTTGTAAGACGATGTATGATTGGAGCTTGGCAGATGTGTCGATTGGCTGATTGTTAATGTTTCCGCTCAGTGATCCAGAGACTCTGATGGGAACAGTGTTCTTGATACATGACTGACCGTTTCCGTAGTAGCCCTTGAGACATTTGCAACAGAATCCCTCGGATTTGTCCACACAAGTGGCCGAAGAATGACAAGTTCCCAGATGACCTTCGGCACAAGATCTTGGAGGTGGAGGATCAGTGATGGTTTCTTGACTGACTGCGTCCGAAATGTTCGACTCGAAATCTAATAGTCCAACATGATAAAGGAAAACACCATCGATACCGATGTTCGACATTTCACTAAAGTACCGAGCCTTTGGAGATAATGCAAAAAAAGAAAACAAAAATTATATACTTTCAGTTGTCATGATGTTTTGAAATTTGCTCACATTATCGGTGGCCGATCCTTCGATAGTGAAGAACCTTCCATCTTCCGAGATGAAGCCAGCTTGAGCTCGAACATCAGGCAAGCCGAGCTCGCCAGTATCAGCCTGCAGCCAGTTGATGCCTCCTTTTGGATAGATAAATTGCACATAGGTTTCGTCTGGATTGCAAATTATGACAGCCTAGAAACACTTCAAATGAATATGCGATTTCAAAGAAAAGAGGTACTGAGCTTACCTGGAAAGTGTTCAACTTATCAGTTTTGCCATCGTAGTAACCAACATTCTCCCAAGTGGCTATGTAGAGAGTTGTTGCTTCAAAATCATATTCTTCAGGAAATATGCTGCGAATGAGGCCATTGACCTTTTGGAGTTTATCCGGATTTTGTGATTTGAAGAGGCTGATGGTGGTTGAATCGTTTCCGCCAGATGTATCGACATTCGAGAAGAATGGGGCTATCGACGGATATTCCAGTGGGAATGGTTGATTGAGGTATTCAGGGAATTGTGTGATGAAAGTTAGAATACCATTTGTATTAATCTGGAAGTAGAACAAGAAAAATTGTGTAAGACAAAAATGTTATGAACATCTTTAAGAAAGAAAACAGAAGCCCCATGTTATTTTTTCAGCAAGTGAAGGAACGAAGTGAAAAGAGAATTTTTAAATATATAATTCAAAAATGTGTTAGAATAGCAGAAATTTAAAGTTTGTGGAAGGATTTATAATGACGTAACATGTCTTGAAGTCATGTACTCGGAATAAATATAAATACAGTGGCGCGACAGCTCTTGAAGAGCCAAGACCTAAGTGGCTTATTCTCATCAACATTTCTCCAAGTGCGTATGAAGAACTGAGTGGACGTTCCGCCGGCCGTCCGAACGGCAAAGTTGAGAAGCACTTTTTTATGACAGATGATACTCTTGGAAGTTATGTCAGTTCTTCGCAAGAGGCACTGCCCGTGAAAGATGAAATAAAAACTAGGGACAGAAGTAGGACTCGAACCCACGACGTTCTGTTTAGCAGCCAGCGCACCTAACCACTAAGCTACGGACACTGCATTTACTCCGAATAAGCTTTTCAAAAACCAGAAATATATTTACAACACAATATACGTGGTTTTTTACATCAAGCTAGCATTGCATTTCATTTAACACAATGAAATTAATATAATATGTAAATAAATACCAAATACCGTACTTTGCCATGCTTTCGCCTAAAAATATACTTGTTGATAAATCATTTTGATAAGCCCTTATCATATTTTGTAAATGTTTGTTGAAAATCGTAGTCGGTGCAAAAATTTAACTTATATAATTTTCGAAAAGTAAATGCCATGAATTTTTTTAACCGATAGTCCAAAGGTTTTTAAGTAAACTTTAAAATTTACGTCTTTTATTTTTAAGTTCCAAGAGGAAGTTATTGTAATGGGTCCGATTTTGTGATTCTCCAATTTTGCAAATCCCCATGTTTCGAGGTCACTAGAATCCGAATCAAGCGTTTTTATGATGATGTCTGTGTGTGTATGTGTGTTCGTATGTGCGTATGTGCGTACGTGCGTTACGTTTTTTCAGCTCGATTATCTCGCGAACCACTCATCGTATTGTCATAATTGGTCTCATTCGACGCGGTATTGTGTTGTTAAGAGCTGATTAGGTTTTGAGCGAAATCGGCTATAGCGTTTTTTTAATGGCAATCAAAAATCTAAGACAACCCTAATATAATGAAAATAATGATAATTTCTGCAATAATTTCAACAAAAGTACAAAAAATCTTACAGATAGTGTGAAAAAAAACAATATTCGGAGTAAAGACTATATTTGATTACTAGCGGACCCACAAAACACTGTTTTGCCATATAATTAATATTAACCTTCGGAATTATAATCCGATTAGAAAAATTCTTTCACTAATAGAAAACTACAATATTCAGGAGAAATAAAGGCTGTATTTTACTGTGCAAAGTAGTTGTACATGAGTACATGAGTTGGTATGAAATTTCGCAAATGGGCCCTTTTTCAATGAACTTAATGTATATCCTCAAATCATCAGTTTTATGGAATTTGACTTTGAAAACCAATACGTGCGTGTACATTGTACAACTACAACGGGATGCATTGGCTGGAGATTTTGCAAAACAACTAATGTTTTTCCTTATTTTTATGTTCTGGGAAGTTAGTCGTGTGGACCATATTTTTTACAGAATAGAATTTCAATATAAAAATAGGTGCATGACTGGGTCGTACGTTACGAAATTATAACTCATAAAAAAACATTAAGAACATTAAAATAAAAAAAAAATCATTAAAAGTTCATAAAAAATAAAATTTAAATATGAAACATGTACCGTCAGAAATACATTTCATATCTGAAAAAAATTGATCTCATTAAGGCCTTCTTAAGAAACACTGTTGATATTTTTATTTTTTTTTTAAATCCTGAATCGGTTTGTTTCTCTTACATTAATTTTTTATATATAAAATTTTGCGAAAATGCCTTAAAATTAATTTGAGTATGCAGTATTCAATAATATGTAAATATAAATCTTATAAGTGAATTTCGATTTTTTACATTGATCCGTTTTCGAGATACAGAATTTTGTAAAAAAAAGTTTAAAAATATTTTTAAAAAATACAAACAAATTAAACCATTTTTTTTTTTTGAAAACAGCATATTATACATATAATAATAACAATATAAAAAATTGTAAATCACAGTAAATCGATATTGTTATACAAATGTGTTTTTTTTTTGGCCAAAAATCAAAAGTTGCAATTATCTCAAAAAGAAATTATATGATTTTTTTTAAACTTCCTCGTAGTTTTTTTCTTAAACACATGTATTTTATGTAAACGAATATTTTTGTATTGCTCCAAAATGGAACCTTTCCTTTTTTCTATGAATTTTCTCGAAAACTAAAAAGTCCGATCAACGTATTTTTTTTAAAGAACGTAAATGTATAATATGCTGTTTTCAAAAAAAAAATGTTTAATTTTGTTTGTATTTTTTAAAATATTTTTAAACTTTTTTTTTACAAAATTCTGTATCTCGAAAACGGATCAATTTAAAAATCGAAATTCACTTATAAATTTATATTTACATATTATTGAATACTGCATACCCACATTAATTTTAAGGCATTTTCGCAAAATTTTATATATAAAAAATTAATGTAAGAAAAAACCGATTCAGGGATTTAAAAAAAATAATATAACAACAGTTTCTTAGAAGGCTTATGAGATCCAATTTTTTCAGATAGAATGTATTTCTGAGGTACATGTTTCAATTTTAATTTTATTTTTTATGAATTTTAATGATTTTTTTTTATTTTAAGTTTTTAATGTTTTTTATGAGTTATAATTTGGAGTACAGGACAAGTTCGTACGACCCAGTCGTGCACATATTTTTATATTGAAATTCTATCTATATTGTTTAATTTTTAATTTTAGCATCAACAAAAAAAAAAACAACTATTGTAAGTTAGATCAAAAATGTAGGAGAAACCATGGCCTACCGCACCAGTTACATAATTATACAACAATTACACAAAATGAAAGCAAAACAAAAAAACATCTAAGCCACAAAATGTGTGTCCGCCCACTTTGCTAACAAAAATATAATTTATAAACATAAAATAGGTCGATACTATATAAACAAAAAAAAAAACATCTACTATACCTTATGTATGAAATTTTAAGTTGTAGTTATTGCCACGTTTTCATTTGTTCCCTGCATTCTAAACTTTTCTGAATGAAAAACAAAGAAAGAAAGCATTTTTCAAAAAAAAAGTATTTATTTTAAGAAACCAAAATAAGTGTGTTTGGTTTATCATTATGATTTGTTTTGATTTCTTGGTTGATTGATGTTCAAGTGGAAAATTATTTCTTATTTTGAAATGTGGCGAATGTTGCCAAAATGTATTTTAACAAATTAACACAAATCTAAAAAAAAAAAAAATATATATCAACACATATGGATGGGAGTGTCAGACAATTCATCGAATTTGTTTAATCACTTAATTCACAGATTTAAATATAAAAAATATTTGTTTACATTTACAAAAAAAATGGAAAATGTTATACTTTGTCAGACCAATTTGCATTCACAGTAGAAAACTTTGCTTAAGGAATTACAAAGTTTAAATCGTTATTTAGCACAGAGGAGAAATTTCATAATTGAAAAACGATTAAACTAGCGGAATATAAATTAAGTATAAAATATAACCCGAGCCAAAAAAAAACTACCATTTCGGTTATATTCATTCTTATCAAACATTTTTAACATCTTCAATATTCGCGATGACACCCATTGCATTCATCAATTTTATAAGTTTCGAATGAGTAATTAATTCCCACTTTAAAACGTTCGCCTTTTTTGCTCTGCAACACTTGTCACAATAATTACCTTTAGTTGTACATTTTATTTTTTAACATTAGTAAAAGAAAATACTGTTGAGCCCTATACAACCGTAGCCGGTTGGTGATACACATTCTTTGCTAAAAATAAAACTCATTCAAAAGTTCTTACGAATCATGATAAGAATTGAGAGGCCATAGATCATCGATAATGGCCTTACATCCGTTCTCGCTTTCGTACATTTGTTAATTTTTAATCATTTTGATGTTGTATTGATTGAACTGATTACCTCTATTTTCAATTAAGGTTTCTTTTTCCATTCACAATTTAGTTTAGTAATCACTTTCGTTATTAATGGTGTTTACTACAGTAGAAAAAAATGTGTTTTACTTGATTTTTTAACAAATCTTAAGTCCTTGAAGTAGAAAAAGCGAGTACAGACTGACTCTAAATTCCATCCTTATTATATTAAAATAGAAGTACACCCTTAAGTGAATGATTTGCTTTGTTTGATGTTTTCCGTCACTGTCACAAACTAACATCAAATGGTACAAATCGCTATCATTTCCATGGCTATGGCTCTTTAATGAATTAATCTGATCCAGCTGTGTTACTTCACACTGCATTGCATGGCAAATCGGGTAATCATAATGATCCCTTGTCCAATATAATGCATGATATTTTCGCTGCTTCAAAGCATTGCTGTTGTTCTTAATTCATATATTTTCCATCGTTAATACACAATTTGTGTTATATGTTATCTGCCAAGATCTAATGCAGATAAGGCATTGTATATATACAATGTATGTAGAAGAAATAATAATTTTTGCAATAAAATAATACTGATAAGATACTCTTTGACCTTTCGGTCGTTATCAATCAACTGCTTTCGTTTTCTATTTTCATTTATTTTTCATTCAAGTCAGTCACAGCAAATAAAAGATAATAAAACTCAACTGATTTAGTTTGATATGTGAATCCCCATAATCGTGGGAATTCCTGTTTTGAGTTTCAACTGCAAAACGTATATGAAACTTATTGCTCCTTATTTACAGAACTTAACAAAAACAATTTATGGTTCATCTTAAGGTTGAAAACAGATTGGCAAATGTATTGAATATGGCGTTCGGGATATTGTTTAAACAAAGGTTATGCTTAGTAAATTTGATTTTGAATTTTTCAAACACAAACTTAGAAGAAAATGTTTTTTTAATAAACAATCGTTTGATGGAAATTCATTTTTTTTCTATCATGTTCCAAAATTCCAAAATAGACACCGTTCACACAAAGCAAAATTGAATTTCACGCGCACAAAAAAATTAATTGCATTCAACGGGCATAGTTAAAACAGTGCAGGGAACTAACTTCACTGGATACTTCACATGGGAATTAACCTCACCTCAAAAGGGAAATATCTTCATTTTTCTGTGGGTAATGATATGAAACACTGATATGAAACTATTTCCCACAGAAGGTGTGAATTAATTGCAACTTATGCATAATTTATTGTATTTCTCGAAGCAGACATCAAAGGATATTGGTTCCATTACACGCTGGCAATCCGCAGAAGGTGTAAAACACACGATATAATTCTAAAGCTGAAGACCAATCCCAATCTTTTTAAATGGTACAAAAAGTTTCTGGTTTTACCATTATTTAGTCAAAATAATATTCAAAGAGCGTTGGATTTATTAAAGGCTAAAACTCAAACTATCAATTTAAGCCCTTTTTCTTAAATTTTCTTTTCTCTTAAAATCTTTGAATTGCGGGTGGTTATTTACTTCCCACAAATATCTGATGAAGTAACTTCACACTATAGTTGGGATATAACTCCACCTGAAAAAAGTGAATATTTTTCCAACTTGAGGTGAGGTTAATTCCCATGTGAAGGTAGTGCCCAATGAAGGTAGTTCCCTGCACCAGTCAAAGCAATAAGTTGAGTTAACAAAATTAGACTCACCAAAATGTTATGTTATGCTTTCGAAATTCCTGGTAAGCAGTTCGAATATTCCATGTGATCGAATCGAAATCACGAATAAAAATGGTTGGAGTAAAAAAAGGGAAATCAAAATCCAGGA
Organism: Sphaerophoria rueppellii; assembly: GCA_920937365.1. Taxonomy (NCBI): domain Eukaryota; kingdom Metazoa; phylum Arthropoda; class Insecta; order Diptera; family Syrphidae; genus Sphaerophoria; species Sphaerophoria rueppellii. Next base: position 24,985,029 of record CAKKXW010000002.1, on the reverse strand, counting down.
CAACGAAGTCCCGGAAAGTAAGTGCTTCCCGCAGTACTTTTTCTCGTGCGTCATTTGCCCTCCTTTTTTTCATGAAGATCTATTCCTTTTCGCAACTTAAATTTATGAGAATTAAGAAGATCGAAATCTGGTATGATTGTACTAGCCAACAGACGTGAGAATCATGGAGAACGAAGGATTAAAATTCTTCGTTCAAATAAGACATTTGTTTTTTTGGTAAAAACGGCCAGTAGTTGAAGATTGTTGACTGTTTTATTTATTTTTCTTTTTTTTTTAATAAAATGCAAGTTTAAAATATACGCGAACTGAAAACTGTGACTTTGTATTTTATTTAATCTCTATATATATATAAAAAAGAATGTGGAAAGTTTGAAATGCAAAAAAAAATTGACTAAACAAAAATCTCAAAATCACTCTTTCAAATGAAATGCATTAGTTTTGAAATGGTAAAGTAGAAAAATTGATGTAACGGTAAGGGTTTTGTGTCGTAACGGGGTACTGGGTAGCGTTTAAAGGGTAGTGAATAGTGTGGTAGAGGGGTATCAATTATCGATTGAGGCAGTACGAAGTCTGCAGGGTCAGCTAGTTGTTTATAATAAACAACATAAATACATACGCCTGTCTGGTTTGGACACCCTTGTACGAAGTTCATATTGTGAGGCTTGAATCCGTTCAACGGAATTTTACCTTCAAATTCATGCAATGGAGCGATCCCCTTAACATTCCTGCTTATGAATATTCTTTGCCAACTCTTCAGATGGTACTATTGTCACAAGGAAGAACCAACAATGACATTGTATTTTTCCATCAGGTTATTATGGGTGTTACTGACGCTTCGGACTTATTAGGGCTTATTTCATTCAATCATCGTGGATGGGGTTACAATTTTCGTGGTAGGGACATGATTAATGCACCAAACCTAAGCATCAAACGAACTATGGAATGCATGAAATCTTGACACGAATGAGCAACCTTTCAAAATGCAACTCAAACCTATTTGATTTTAATCTTAGTGAAAATCATTTAAAATCACTATCAGCCTTATTTATTAGATTTCCCTAATACTCGTTTGAAACGTAGAATAGTTATTACGAGTATAAGCAAGTACATAATCCTATTCCTATTCCTTATTTATAAAATATTCTCCTACTCGTTTTAGTTATGCCTCGCTTATGTCAAATTTTGCCCTATAGAATTGACCGACCTAAAACTCTGGTTATTGAAAATGAAGCAAATCTGACACCTTTGTATATTATTTGTCAAATAAATATACAGAACTGACACTGCCTTTCATTTTTCATAAAATAAATTAATTGAAGAACAAAATGTATTTTTTTTTTTAAATTGGACAAGGTTTATTTATATTGATACCAGCAAAAGTAAGTATGAAAAAGAATGTTTCCCAATAATTTTAAGAACCATGTACGTGATGAAGATTTGACATTAATGGCCCTTTTGGACGAAAATGCTCCTGCCAGACATTTGAAAATTTGACAAAACATTTGTTTGACAATTTTTTTTTTCAAAATGACATTTAGGTACTGAAACGGACTTACACCGGCTTTAAACCTCCTATGAAACAGTTTTAGCTTATTCCGACTTAAATAAGCTTTTCAGTAATAAAGGCGGTTTAAGGTCGGAATAACTTTATTCTGCCTTTAATACTCGTTTATAAATAAGGCTGTATATGTTTTATGTTGTGGTTTTCTATTTTTTGTGATGAGCAGGTGGTATAAAACTTATTCAGCCTTATTTATTAGATTTCACTAATACTCGTTTGAAACCCGGAATAGTTATAACGAGAATAAGCACGTACATCAACCTATTCCTATTCCTTATTTATAAAATATTTTCCTACTCGTTTTAGTTATGCTCTGCTTATGTCAAATTTTGTCCTATAAATTTGACCGGTCTAAAACTCTGGTTATTGAAAATGAAGCAAATCTGACACCTTTATATATTTTTTGTCAAATAAATTTACAGACCTGACACTGCCTTTCATTTTTTCAAAAAATTAATTAAATGAAGGACAAAATGTATTTTTTTTTTTGAATTGGACAAGGTTTATATTGTTACCAGCAAAAGTAAGTATGAAGAAGAATGTCTCCCAATAATTTTAAGAACCGTGTACGTGCTGAAGATTTGACATCAATGGCCCTTTTGGACGAAAATGCTCCTGCCAGACATTTGAAAATTTGACAAAACATTTGTTTGACAAATTTTTTTTCAAAATGACATTTAGGTACTGAAACGGACTTACACCGGCTTTAAACCTCCTATGAAACAGTTTTAGCTTATTCCGACTTAAATAAGCTTTTCAGTATTAAAGGCGGTTTAAGGTCGGAATAACTTTATTCTGCCTTTAATACTCGTTTATAAATAAGGCTGTATATGTTTTATGTTGTGGTTTTCTATTTTTTGTGATGAGCAGGTGGTATAAAACTTATTATGTGTTGGTAAAACATTAGTCGCTAGACATAGTTTGCTATAAGCTCATTTCAACCAAAGGTTTAAGATCATAATTCACTCAAATTTTTCTTTTCTTACCTCCTGTCATAAAGTTGATTAAAAAAACAATTGCAATCAAAACAAAAATAAAACCTATGTTTTCTATTTACATAATACAAATCTTCCGTTATTTTTGGGACACCCTCTACAAACATCATTTATTTTTTATTTTGTTCAAAACGCTAAATTCTAACGGTTACATAAAAAAAGAACATACAAACTAATTTAAAAATAATAAAAAAAGAAAAAATGTTTAGCTGCTACACAGAACGTCGTTGGTTGGAGTCCTACTCGTGCCCATTTCACGGGCACTGCCTCTTGCGAAGAACTGACAAAACTTCCAAGAGTATCAATCTGTCACGAAAAGGTGCAAAACCTTTGCCGTTCGGAATCGGCGTTAAGTTGTAGGTCCCCTCAATTCTTCACACGCATCTAGAGAATTGTTGATGAGAGTAAGGCCTTGGCTCTTCAAAAGCTGTCGCGCCACTGTATTTATTTATTTGTTAAATCGTGATTTTAAATTAAACGTTTTTACATTATCATCGATGGAATCGATCAAGTCATAATCTTTATTAAAAATATTAATAAGAAGATTAACAGTGCTATTCATACCGTAGTTTGACCTACTAAATGTACTATTCGCTCGGGCGAAAACTAAACATTTTATTTTACTTTTTCAAGATTTTAGTCTGCGAGTTTTCAAAATTGCGAGATTTGAGAAAGCGCAATTTTGTGACTGCGGGATTCTTATCTTAGAAACAAGATTTTATTTTGCGAGATTAAAGTTTGCGAGATTTTGTGAACAAGATTTTAATCTGCCGTCTTTCGTAGACAACCCGTTTAAGACGATCAGTATATGGTGAAAGAACCTTCTTTGAACAGACTCCAATCTATTAACAAGTACTGCATAGTTAGGGGCCCAAACTTTACAAAGAGAAGACGAATTTAATAAATAAGAAAAGTCAATAATATTTTTCTTACGAGTAAGACACATGCTTTAAATAGAGTATGTGTCACTCTTAACATTTATCAATATTTAAGACAAGACCATTATTATTCCACAATTCCCCAAATCTATTGAGACCTTCTTGTAGAAGATCAAAGTCATTTAATGAAATAATTCTTCGAAAAATGTTCACGTCATCAGCATAAACAAGAGACATAGAGTTTACCAACACAGAAGAAGATCATTAATAAATAACACAAATAATAGAGGACAAAGATGGCTACATTGCGGGACACCAGAGTTAACTTTGATTTGATTTGATTTGAGCTTCGTTGTTCCAAGATCTATTCAATTTAATCCATTATTTGTTTCTTCTATCTTTAAGTGTTTTAATACGTTGAATAGAAAATAGTTCGTAAAAAACAGTCAAAAAGTATTTTATAAAAGCGAAATACCATTTCATCTAGACTTGCTATTTTAAATAAAATATCCCAGTCAATATCACTAAGCAACCGAAAGAGATCGACAAAATTACATTTCCTTAAATTTAATTCATGCATATTCTTACAATGATTAGTAGAGCTATATAAAACTTCGACTTAAAGACAAGAGAAGACATTACTATCTGAAAGTTTATATAAAATAAATAGAGTGGCGTGACAGCTCTTGAAGAGCCTAGGCCTAAGTGCCTTGCTCTCATCAACAATTCTCTAGGTGCATGTGAAGAATTGAGGTTGAGAAGCACTTTTTCATGACAGATGATACTCTTGGAAGTTTTGTCAGTTCTTCGCAAGAGGCAGTGCCCGTGAAAGATGAAATAAAAACTATGGGCATGAGTAGGACTCGCACCCAACGCACCTACTGAAAGTTTAGTCCATTCAATATTCGGCAGATTACAGTCGCCAACAATCAATAATTCGCCTGAGGGTTCCAACATATCATTTATAGAATCTAGGCAGTCCAAAAATCTGCTATATGTGTCATTATTTTATGATGGAGGAATATAATAAGCGATGATATACACATAACTGGAAGTCAATTTCAATTTAACACACAAGATTTCCAAGTTTTGGTCAAAAAAATCGGTAACTTAATTACAATTCACTATACGGATACCTAAGCCGATTTCGAGGTGATACAAATGTACACAAAAATCCGAATGCTCAAATGCGTTCCAAAAGATTCGAGAAACAACAATTATTATTCTAATTGCGCTTTCCAGTACCATGTTTAAGAGGTCGGATGCAAAACAAACATTTCAGAGAAATTAGCATTGCAGTTTTTGAGAAAGTTTAGTCTAGTTAGATCTATCTCCTAGGTCTCCTTTTTCAAGCTTGAATGTATTATTGACAGGTTCATAAAAAAATATTCGGACTTTTTGACAAAAAGTAGATTAAATTGCTAGCCTCATTAGTATTTTTATTGTTATGGAAACAATCAACAAAAATCAAAATTTAAGCAAAAAAATACAAAACCGAAAAATGGTTTTGATCAAAATTTTTTGCGATGTCTAGAAATGGTTTTTTATAGCAGTGTTTATATAAGAAATTTGAATTAATAAGTATTTCACAATTGTGTGCAACTTAAGTTTATATTTTGTTTAAAAGAAGTTCATATTAAGCTTATTGTGACATTGAAAAACACAATTCATGCATTCAAATTTGAAGCCATGAAAAATATTTGCATTGATATCAAAGAAAAACATAGATTATGATGCAAATAACAACCGACGACGACTTCAGAGTAATTCCTGAACTACGAAATGACTCAAATAAACAACGTGATCCCAATAGATAAATCGTTTTCCAGTTCTATGTTATGCGCAATAAAAAATAAACCTTTATCTGAACTTTGCAATAATTATATATTAAACTTTAGTTGTTAAACCAAAGTTAGGCAAGCCAAACACTTCGATTGAAATTATTGATCTTCAAGAACTCACATAAATATGATCATAAGTTTCACTGTAGAAATGAACCGGAGTCTCCAACTGCATAAATCCATACTCGCTATCGCCTTGCCTTAGAACCTCTATCATAGGCTCATCGGTACGTCTAAAGAGCTGATTGAAGTTCGTACTATCCAAATAATGTTGATATTGTGAATTGGCTGTTTGCAACACCCCTAACACGATCACCATGCACAAGAAATGTGCAATTTTACAAAAACTAGTCATTTTGTTCACTTTTAATGCCAATGCGTGTTCATCAATGGCAACTGAAAAAGGACACTAAAAATATAATACTTTCTTATTTTTTGTTTTCACTATAAGAGAAAATTGAAAAAAAAATTAATTTTCTTTTAAACACTTTTGACTATAGTATAAAAGGGACATCACATTCGTTTCATTTTTATATTAAATTAATTAAATAAAAATAATAATACGTTTGGTCTTAAAGGTTACACACAAGAGATAAAGTTCGAAAAGAAATAATATGAAAAAGAAATACAAGAATTGAGAAATTATATTCAAAAGTTTAATCTGAAAATAACCCCGACGATACCGCGTTTCCTACAAATTCAAAGATAAGACACTGAAGAACAAACGCACCAAAGAAATGTTTTTCTTATTTATTTATTTTTATTTTTTTTTTCACTTACAAGAGGATCACTGAAACGAGAGATGTGCGAACGCTATCCCGGCACTTCGTCAACTGATTTAAATAAAATCAAAGTGGATCTTCTTATTCTAAGTTTAGAGGAATGGGCGCTGGAAGAACTATCTCAATCTCATCGAGAGTGAAGAAGAATCTGTTGAACGCTCGGCAGCGCCCGCTCGTCATAACATAAACTTCATTATGAGGTTGTTTTTATAAATTGTTGATAGGCATCCCTATCGATTGCGGATGAATACAGTGGCAATGGAAAGAAATTATTAGTGATCTTTTTGGAGTTGATATATTCGTATACGAAGCAAAGTTTGCATTTTGTTTTTTTTTTTAAACATTAATTTAATACAAACTGCAAGAGAGAGTTTGCAAGAAATACAGAAAAATATTGTTAAAATTGGTTAAAAGTTCACACTCTATTCAAACTAATAACAAAAAAACGGATTCAAAATGAAAATCAGGAAAATTCTAGATAGATAGATAGGTTACATCCTTTTTGCTTTAAACTGTAATTTGGAGTGGTTCGAAATAATGAGAATCATGGCGAACGAAGCAGCTCAATTGTTCGTTTAATCAGTTTTGCTTCTAATTGCTATGTTTTTGTTACTGTTTTTTTTTTTATTAAAATGAAAGGACAACTTTTAATTTTTGTTCGTTTTTTAAGGAATAGCAATAAAGCAGTCAATGCTGTTGATTTGGAAGGACCACCTCTGTAGACTGTATTACGGCGAAAACGACGATAGCCAACAATTACGTGAACCTGGCCTAGAAGAAGTGAAAACCGCACGGCTGAAATCCAACAAAGCCGCTGGAGCAGATGGACAGCTGCTGAGTTGTTCAAAGCAGCAGGCGACGAGCTAGGAACCTCAGCATTGTTTGCGCGATCCTGAAAAAGAGAGATCATCTAAACTGCACCAACTACAAAAGAATAAGTCTACTTAACATCGCCTACAAGATCCTCTCTGCCGTTATATATGAACGTCTGAAGCCTTCCGTCAACAAGTCTTATCAATGTGGCTTCAGGCCAGAAAAGTCAACCATCGATCAAATTATCACGTTGCGGCAGATCCTGGAAAAGACCTATGAACTCCAAATTGATACCCACCACCTTTTCATCGATTTAAAGGCCGCGTATGACAGCGTCTACAGAGACGAACTGTACAAAGCTATGTTTAGTTTTTTCATCCCTTCCAAACTCGTTCGCTTGTGTAAAATGACTATGGAGAACTCACGCTACTCCATCAAGGTTGGCAACGAGCTACGGAATCTTTCGAAGTCAAAAAAGGATTCAGACAAGGTAATGTGGTGCGATTTCCTTAACATCGTTCTTGAGAAGATAGTGCAGAACTCACCGTCAACACAACTTCTCGCGTACGCCGATGATATTGATATAATGGGAAGAACACAGCGTGATGTCAATTGTGCCTTTGTGGGAATTGAGACAGAAGCGGCAAAAATGGGTTTAGCGGTAAATGCGGAAAAACGAAGTGTATGCTGTCTTCGAGGACACCCAACACTGATGGATCGGACAGAACGTCACGACGCTTACAACTTCGAGGTAATAGAGGAGTTTGTCTACCTAGGCTCCGCTACAAACACAGGCAATAACACCAGCGCCCAGATCAGACGAAGAATAACTATTGCTAATCGCTGTTTCTTTGGGCTTAGAAAGCAATTGAGTGGAAAAGCCCTCTCTCGAGCAACTAATGTAAAACTGTACAACACACTCATTATCCTAGTCCTGCTGTATGGTGCAGAAGCATGGACCCTGACAAAATCGGATGAAAGTGCCTTGAGCTGTTTTGAGAGGAAAGTTTTTCGGGTCATCTTTGGCTCCGTATGCATTAAAGGGGAATGGCGAAGAAGATATAACAGCGAACTTTTTAGAGACTCAGCGGATGGACACCAATTCTCCGGCCCGGAAAGCCTTTGACACTATTCCCGAGGGACGTAGAAAAAGAGGAAGACCGCGACTCAGGTGGGTGCACTCAAGTGGAATAGGGCCTCAATCAACTTGGAGTGCAAAACGAGACAGCTATAGCTAAGGACCGAGCGGGCTGGCGGAGACTGTTGATTGAGGCTCAACTCCACAGCGGACAGTAGAGCCACCTTAAGTAAGAAAGTAATGAAGCAACTCAATCGTTATACTTCCTAGTGAGTTTAATTGTTAGAAAAACTTGGAACTCTTAAATAGGGACAGTAATCCGATGACTTTGTTAAATTTTTTAAAAGAAATAGTTGTGCCCAATTTCTCACTCAAAATAAACAATTCCCATATTAACAGACTTATGTTGAAAGCTTGCCATAATCTTCCTATTAGAGAAAATGCGATGAGTTCATCACGAACTTTGTTGACATAAAAACTACCAAAACGTTTTACGCACCATTTAATGAATTTTATCTGTCCCACAAAATTAAACCATCAATCGGGTGTCCCACCAGTATAATCACTCGACATTATTCATTCTAAATTAATTACACTCACAAACATTTTGTGACCCCAACCCCACAACAAACGCCACATCTTGCGTGCGTCGCGTCGTCGGCCGTAGAAATGGCGCGAAGCAAGAACTCTCCAATTTTAAAACATTCATACTATAAAACTATTTTTAAAACGCCTATTTATAATACAAAAACAAATACATATCTGTCAATCACTTTAAGTGTGGCACGTGTTTAATTGATCTACATAGAGCATAGAACATGAAACAAATGAAACCGAATCAGTGCCTAAAATATCTATGGTGTCCAAAAATTCTAAGCACAACAATTTCTCTTCGCCCCATTAGAATCTTAATCATTCTGTCTGACAAATGCAACAAAGCGAAGGTACTGATACAAAAATGTATTTCTGTTGCATCGTCACGCTTAAGTAAACATTATGTTGTTTTACTTTGTTTTGTTTTGAAAAATGCACTAAGCGTGTATTTATGGGTGCATTAGAACTTACTCACACAAATTCATCATAACATCGTTAATTTTGAAAAATCTAAAATTTACTTTTTTTATTTTGTAAAATAAAGAAAACAAGAGTGAAGAGTATTATCTAAGTCAGGGATGTGCCTTTCCCAATATGTTGCTTCTACTTTCGAAATATTTAGTCAGTTTTTTTTTTGTGGTTGTGTGTAGATAATTTTCGCAGTTTCTGTTGATGTTTTTGTTTCGTCTTAAAATAGATTTCAAAATTATTATTGAAAATAAACAATAACACTTACAGCATTGAGGGTATTCACACATGAGCTCTCCATATGCCATTCAATGCAACATGTGTGAATTGTAGGTACGTACTTCGGGATGTTGTGTGTCATGTAAAAACACCTACCTACTTTTTATGTAAATCATTTGCATAATGAAAGATGAACAAGCCTATGAGAAGGAGTAGACGTTTTCACTATCTGCATACCAATTTTCTTCTTTAAATAAAATACACCATAGAAAGTGTGCAACACACATGTTTTATTTAAAATGTTTATCGGCTGAGAATCATTATGTTATGAATCCAGATTCAGGTTATTGTCGTTCACCACACCATAAAAAATTGCCAAAACAGAATTGAACTAGGTCCTATGTGCTATTGTCACAGATAAAATATTTAATTATAATTTGTGTGAAAAGTCAAAGAAAGAAACATCAAAATAATCTCTCCTTGTTATTAACAAAATAAATATATAAGAACTTCGCTCAAGAAATACGAAATTTCAATAGCATGAAATGAGTTAAAAAAGGAAAATTGTCTCCCAATATACTCATTTTCTATAGTCCATAGTTGTCTAAACTATCTCTTAAAATATAGTTTTCTTGAACAAACAATTTAGCAGAGGTATATTGAAAAGATATCGTTTGTTTGCAAAATAATAAAATGACGTTACTTCAGCCAACTCCGCTCCGATTCATTTTAAAGGACAGAAAACCAAGTAGAAGTTATCTCTTCAAACTCAAAGTAAAGAAAAAAAAAAAAAGCATCAAACTTTATTGAGGATTGTACCGATTTCATAGGAATCCCTATGTTCTTGTTTAATGGTAAACAAATAACTAACGAGGACTTGAAACTTTTGTAGATTTCTATTTCTATTCATATCTGGTATACCCAAAAAATCCGTTGGGAAATTTTTAACGAAGAATCAGATAACGAAGCGTAGAAGTACTTTTAAAGAAAAGTAATTTAAGTAGGTAATTGGTCTGAATTCTGAATGGACGAATAAAAAGAATATTTCTCATGCCGGGAATCGAACCCGGGCCTCCTGGGTGAGAGCCAGGTATCCTAAAATCTAGACAATATGGGATTGGGTTGGTTTTAGGGACTATTATTTTTTTTCTCTTTTTTATGTAAACAAATTTGAAGCAAACCAAAAAATTATAATATCGCGATGAAGTAAGATCAACTTTTAAGCCTTATGTCCCTTCTGTTAGAAAACTATTCTTCTGGTCCTAACATTATTCAACCCATTTTATTGATAAGGCAGCTTATGCTCTTATCAAATTATTTGAATCATGTTTGGAACTTGCTAAATTACTATGCGTTTGGAAGAAAGCTTCCATCGCGTCTGTTTTCGAAAAAGAAGATGAGTACATATTGTAAGTTATATTAACAATTAAAGCAAATAATATTTGACAGTCCATTCTTTTACTGTGTCATATGCATTTAAATAAGGTCCGCATCTTGAAACAGCACTGAAAATAACCAGAGTCGTGGTCGAAGGTACACTTCAGCATGGAATTTCCCACTTCATGTGGACTTCAAAAAACAATCCCGCTAAAATCGACACAGCAGTAAACGAATGTTACAGAACATCAACCGGAGCTCTAAAATCTACACCAATTGAGGCACTTAGAACAGAAGCTGGTTTTAAATCAACAAAGAGACTGGGACAAAAAAGAGCTGTAAACCTAATTAGTAACGCGCTAACAAACCCTCTCCACCTACTACACACAGCATCAAGAGAATCTCTTTGCCGAAAAAAACAAAATAAAAAACTTCGATATCCTCACATACCCGTTTCTAGTCACGGATGTATCCGCGGTCACACCCCAATATACTGCGGATCTTCACCAACCCCCTGGAAAAGACATAAGCTAGCCATTAACACCAGCCTATCTGGCTATCTGGTCACAAGAAAGAAGAAACATCAAATTTAGAGTACCAAATGCTCCATCTTGAACTTATAGACAGGATCAAGCCAGCTAGAGTCCTATATACTGACGGATCTTACAAAAAAGAAAACTGTTCCTATGCAGTCACCGAGCTTTGCACAAACAACAAAGTCATCCCTGTTTTCCAAGGCATCCTTCCCGACGCTGCTGGAAGCTATATAGCTGAAGTTACAGCTTTGCTTAAAAGCCTAACCCTTGCACAGGGCTGGTACATAAGACACTGATTTTCACCGATTCATTAAGTATTCTTAACGGAATTAAGAACCATAATACTCACTGCTCTACCCTTGAACAAATCAGGTGAATACTTCACAATCACCCATATATAACTCTGGCATGGGTGCCTGGACACGTACGTATTAAAGGGAATGAAGCAGCCGATCAACTTGCTAAAGAAGCGGTCAAATATCCTTATACAAGTGAGCTCCCTAACATACCCACCATCATAAGAAAAATCTTCTTAAGCCATGAGCAAGAAGAAATTTCAACTTCCTGGCTGAATGAAGACAATTTTCTCCGAAAACACCACCACCGAACTCCTTACAACAAAGGTTTTAGCAGGGAAGAATGTATTACTTTATTTCGGATGGAAGACTCTATTTTCGACCAGGCACTATTATTGCAACGAACCACCATAGATGTGCATCAATTGCAGAGAAGTTCAATGAATGCCCTATTTCCCGTCAAACTACAAGCTTTGACTCACTTCAGGACAAGCAAAAACAGTTCGACCAATATCCTCAACCCATCCGAAATACAATCCATACACTTTGTCAAAGCAGCTACAAAATTGCACAATGTTTTAAAAATATATCAATACAGCCGATCATGCTCTAATGAAGTTTAAATTTAAAAACAAATTAACATACATATGTAACGGGTGTATTTTTAGCTGGTTTGGTTTTGGCAACACTGGTTTTGACAGCTGACGTGTGTTTAGTACCTTGTGTCACTGTCAAACAGCTTCAGTTTGGTTTGCAATTTAACCATGGATCGTCTTACAAATGAACAACGCTTGCAAATTATTGAATTTTACTATCATAATTCGTGCTCGGTTCGAAATGTTCATCGCACGCTGCTTCCATTTTATGGTCGGCATTCTCGACCTTCTGAGCAGTCTATTCGGAAGATTGTGACCAAATTTCGCACCAAATTTACTTTGTTGGACATTAAACCACCAACACGTTTACGTACTGTGCGTAGTGAAGAAAATATTGCGGCCGTATCAGCTAGTGTGACAGAAGACCGCAAAATGTCGATTCGGCGCCGTTCCCAGCAGTTAGGCCTTTGTTACAGCACTACGTGGAAAATTTAAGATACAGCTGGTGCAAGAACTAAAGCCAGCCGACCTATACCACAACGCCGAATTTTTGGTGAATGGGCTCTTGGAAAGATGGCCGAGGATCCGCTTTTTTATCGAAAAATTGTGTTCAGCGATGAGGCTCATTTTTGGTTGAATGGGTACGTAAATAAGCAAAATTGCCGCATTTGGAGTGAAGATCAGCCAGAAGCATTGCAACAGCTACCAATGCATCCCGAAAAAGCCACTGTTTGGTGCGGTTTATGGGCCGGCGGCATTATTGGGCCATATTTCTTCAAAGATGATGAGAATCGCAGCGTTACTGTCAATGGTGAACGCTACCGAGCGATGATAACAAACTTTTTTTTGCCCGAAATGGAAGTTCTTGACTTGCATGATATGTGGTTTCAACAAGACGGTGCCACATGCCACACAGCACGCGAAACAATGGCGCAATTGCGAGGCGAGTTTGGTGAACAGTTAATTTCACGTTTCGGGCCGGTCAATTGGCCGCCTAGATCGTGCGATTTGACACCATTAGACTATTTTTTGTGGAGGTATGTCAAGGCTAATGTCTATAGGGACAAGCCCGCTTCGATTGACGTACTGGAAGCCAACATCCATGCATTCATTCGTGAGATACCGGCCGATATGTGTGAAAGAGTATGCCAAAATTGGACTCAGCGGATGGGCTACCTGAGACGCAGCCGCGGTCAACATTTGCATGAAATTATCTTTAAACATTAAATTGCAAGGTTCAAACTATCGATTCAAATAAATATTGCATTCATTTTTCGATTTTTTGTTTTTTTTTTTAAGTTCTAAACCTCTTAAAAAATCACCTTTTACATACAAATACTTCCATTGTTAAAAAATTTTAATACTAAATATGTAATAAAATGACATCTATGGTTTTAATTGCCCTGATGTCTTTAAATTTGTAAATAATTTATAAATTTATTTTTGTAAGTTATTTTTAAATAAATAAATAAATAAAATCGGCGACCTACGGTCACAAGCATTGTTGTCTTCATGCATGAATGATTTAGGGAACATTGACACGAAGTTGATCAATTTACCAAGTCAAGTTCAGGGAAACGTTTTCGAAAACTTCCACAGGGAAATCGGGCATCGGGCATTAATTCGTCGTAATGTCAGACAATGGCATTCTCAAAGAAATGAGCAATTTCGATTTATGAAATTTTTTTTTCTCAGCAAATTCTATCTCTTGTTAAAAAGTAACGAATTTCGGAGTTCTTTTACACTCAATCTAGATTTTATTAAGCACACTTACAAGGTTGTTAATAAAGCTTGCACTATACTTGACTTGCGTAAAGGACCAACGATGCCATTGTTTTATATCAGCGGATTCCTTATTTTATTACAGTCCAGCAACGCAGAGCCAATTATGAAATCCATCATATACAGTTGTAGTGCAAATCTCTTTTAATTGTAATTCTAAAGTCTAATTTTGAATTATTTTTGGTTTAATTGTATTATTAAGTTCTTAATTTCTCGTGTAACTGACAACTGTTCGTTTGTGTTAGATAGCCTAATAACAACTTACAATGCAGGTACTACGTGATGAGCACGTGTAAGTTTCAGATTTATTCGATGTTGAGTATTGTTTCCTATAAGCTTTCTTCGACCTAAAGATAGAGTGCAAAAAATCAAATTTATATAAATTTTCACATTTTGATGTATTTAATATTTTAATATCTCGAAAGCTTGAGTAAAAGTCTTCTTTAAGGTACACAACATAAGCTTTAAATTCAGTATAGTTTTTAACGTAAACGAGTTCATTCGTATACCCATAATGCAATGCTAAGCTTTAACAGCTTGTACTTACTTACTCAATTTTTAAATTCAGTTTATTGGGTTGTACGGTGTTCCCTATATTTTTAAGAATATAACGTTCGACATTTTGAAGAAGTCCTTAATATCTCGAATGTTTTGTAAGTCTTCCAAACACTTCGTGAGACATCTATCGAAAAAAACATTCACAAAAAGTGTCCCTGCTACAACTGATAAACCACCACCAATGTGGACCGTAATGCGGAAACCACCCCTTTTGTCGTCAAGTCGTCTTTGCTATAAAACTCATTTGCTTCTCCTTCATTTCAGAAGGAGAAGAAGGGTGGTTTCGTTTTTCTCAAAAATCGATGTGCTGACCGCTGAACAAGTCTGCCTCAAAAGCTCTAAGCAATTAAACTTTTTGCAGACCTACATATCTGCCCGCTTTCAAGTTCAAGTGGGGTAGGTTTATTTTGTTGTGTTCACTAAGCTTTAAGTTCATCAAGTTTTCAAGGGATGATGAATGAACTAAGCTTCCCCGTTTTTACGTTCTTCCAGTGGAAAAATGAGCTTACAACTCTCAATTTCTTCTGTTCCACGCTTTAGAGTGTAGTAAAGGCTGCTTGTCCTATTGACATATATGGGTCATTAGGTGAACTCGTTTCGTGTTACTCTATTCACGGAAGGGCTTAATTTAGAACCATAGAAAATGATGACTTTAATGACCTCTTTAGAATTGCAATAGAAACAAACAAACAAAAATAAAACAATGACTCTAAATAAAACGACTTTGTGTGAATACCTGAAGTCACTTAAGCTTGTTAATGTGTGCAAGAGTGGGTACTTATGAGCTGACTTTAGTAGACACTTGTTGAAGGAAGTTCTTTGTGTCGATTTTGCTCAGCTTGAGTTTTATTTTGTAAGTGAATGAGGCGAATGAGGCGATCAAAGGAATAAGGTGTTTTTGTTTTTTTATTCTGGTTTAATTGAAAAACATTTGGATGTAAGGTATTTGGATGTTGGACATTTAGGATGCATTGTTTTTTTTTTGCCATTACTATTGATTTGGGATTGTTGCTTTAAAAAATATTCTGGAAAATATTAAAATCTTTTGCCAAGAGACTAATTAGATTTTTTTTTTCAAACAAGTGGGCCATCAAATTATATGTTAACAAAATACTTAATTAGATTACTAAAGTAAAACTATAATACTATGTAAAACACCAAGTTCAAGCTTATTTTATTCGAGAGCTTATTGTGAAATTGGTGTTAAGGTTTATAATTTAACTGCATAATTTGAAACGACTTTAAAGTACCACAAACCGAAAAGAATTTAAGTGTAAAAGGTCCCGATGGTTACAATAACCCTTTTCAAGACCTTAGAAGACCATCTACTGATCTTCAAACAAAATAAGTAATTGCGCTCCAGAAAAATAGCAGCTACCTAGTTGAAGATATTGTTCACTAGTTGTTTAGTTTGAAAACAAAAAGCTTTGTATTTAACTGCGTAGTGGAGTCAATGAAACTTTTTTCTTAGAAAGACCTCAGAAACAGCTCAGATTTTAATGATTATTTTTTAAATATGTTGCGTAGCAATTCAATCTTCAACTTATTAATTTCTGCCAATGCCACGACTTTGGCTTCTGATGGAACTGTCTTTGCTTCCCTTTGACCCAATTCTCCCCTTTCAGTCCATTGTTTTGACTCTTTTTTATCACAGGTGTGAAGGCATGGACCCATTTCTCTTCCATGGTTATAAATCGACGCGAAAACTCGGCTTTATTTCTACGAAACGATGCCAAACTTTGTAACATCCTTCCGATGCGACGCTATTTTCGTGTGATTGTCAATTTTAATAAATTGCGGCAATTACCTAGCGGACAGCTTTCTCATACCAAAATATTCGGTTAGGATACGGCGTATGATATGCCTCTACGCTATACCATGTCTACTAACTCGCGCAATTTAAGTCTGCTGTCATCCAACGATGTCTGATTTTATCCATGTATAGTGTATACCAACTCACGGAAATCACCTACATTTAATGTCCACCATT
The DNA here is from genome assembly GCA_920937365.1 of Sphaerophoria rueppellii. NCBI lineage: Eukaryota > Metazoa > Arthropoda > Insecta > Diptera > Syrphidae > Sphaerophoria > Sphaerophoria rueppellii. The sequence goes on along the minus strand of CAKKXW010000002.1, from coordinate 24,968,665 downwards.
CCACCATTTTGTGATTGGAAATTGCATTTTCAGTATTGAGCTATATAATCTCAACGTAATAATGGCTTTCAGTCTGTTTTTATTGAATTGACTGAGTTTTCAGTGCAAGTTTGTGCAACATTCTGATTTTCTTTGACTTACTACATTTTGTTGCGGGTTCCAAGTCCAGGGGCCTAACTATATGTAATTCGATTCTACAATAAAATTATTCGAATTCGCAAATTCCGTACTTTGTAATTCTATAAGAATGTTTTAATATGTGATAATCGAATAGTTCTAGTAGTGCCAAATGTATTTGATATGTTTTCGCAGAAAAACAGGAACTCTCTAATTCGAAAGTAGAATTCAAAAACAAGGGGCACTAATAGGTGGGAAGCATTGTAAATTAGCCACATTCACATTTTTTGGGTTGTTTGGGATCGTTATTTTGCTGGAAGTAGAAATTATTTAAAAAAAAAAAAAAACAGTAGTCTCGCACTTTCCTCTAAATTTTCTTTGAGAATATCAAATAAAATATTTTGGTCCATGGTATTTTCTATTAAAACTTAATTTCCGACCCCAGATGCAGCCATACAGCCCCACATGACTATACCTCCACCATCGTGTTTAATTGTCTTAGTCGGATTTTTCGGATGTAAGGCTTCTCCTCCCTTTCAGCATACTTTAACGCGACCACCTGAGGCAAAAACATTATTCTTCGATTCATTTACGTACTGTTTCGCAAACACAATCCTTCTTTTTCTATAAACCTCATTGATCAACAGCTTCCTTCTAAGTAAACGAGGCTTAAACCCAGCTTGAACGGTGCACGGTGCACTGTTTCAGTATAAACTTGTACTTTTCAAGGTCTCCACTCATCTTTCTCGCACTTATAATTGGATCTTGGACTACCACGTGCTTGTTTTTTGTTTTATCCCGAGCTATAAGCTTTGATGGACGTGTGTTCGTTTTTAAAGCGCTTAATACGCTTAATAAATTTTTGAATCGTGCAATGGATTCTAGAAACAATATAACACATTTTGCAGTAAATTTTGTTTTGATTTTGATGAAGATCAATAGTAATTTTTCGCCAAAAATTACACAGAAAATTTAAAAGACTTCGCTCAAACAATTGTTTCGAGTAAATAACAAGGCTTACTGACATAAGAAAATGAATCAAACTATTAACCGTTGTACAGAAGTGCGTTTTTGCGCTGACGATAGTTGACTATAGTTTTTATGTCAAAAGGAAAATGGTTGATGTGTCATAGTTGAAATAGTTAGAAATAGTTGAAATCATCCAAAAACGCGTTTTAGTTAGGTTTGGTTGATCTGTCAAACACGAAAAAAAATCTTTTGAGGTAACATTTTTCTTTTTGCTCTAAATTTATTTCAAAAATTCAAGAATGATCTTGATATGGTAAGATCTTAAAGCCAATTGAAATGAGAACATATTTATTTATTTTTGAACAACCCACAGCAAGAAAAGAAAAGAGAAAGAGACTGAAGACCACCCCCCATAAAGAAATCTTCAAGCTGTTCCAAGTAAGCCAGCTGCTGATATTCTCTCAGATTCAGCGAAAAACTATCAAAACCAATATCTAGTTCGTGATTTTATATAAATAAACGAAAAAAAGTCTTTATTCTCTGAAACTAATTAGACATTTTTTATTGCTGACAGACAAACATAAAAACAATGAATTCAAATATGTATGCCGATTTCGTCCTTCATTCATTGATTCTTCGAGAGCGTCATTGAGCTTCCTCTCCGAATTGTCCTTCTCTCCTGTGATCTTCGTAATTTTCTCCTCAGTCAGCTCCATTCACCGCTGCGTCAATTTCTTCTCATGCAGAGCAACTTCCATTTGCCGTTCGTGCCGACTCACGTTCGACGATCATTATGCTCATGGGCAGTGGCCAACTTTTCCTCCAAAACCATGTCCATGTCCCCGAGTTTTTCGATGATTTTTTGTAAATCAACCGTACGTAGACGCTGACTGTTTTGGCCATCTTTGGCGGCCTGCAAGTCGCCACGCAGTTGCAGTTGAAATAGGGGTGTTTGCGGATTGCAGTATAGCCAATTCGATTGGAAGAGTTTGTGACCGGTGATAGAATGAGATTCTTGAAATTGGCGCTGAATTTTAAGTCACTTGGAAATGCGATAATTTCTTTGGTGTGTATATCCTCGTAGTGACTGAGGACTTTCAGTTTGACACGTGAAGCTTTGAAATTTGTAAGGGGAACCTTATTTTCTTTATATTTTTGTAATGGAATATTTTTTATTCAAGACGAACAGAAATCCTTTGATTGGAATTAAATTTGCGGCGGCACGGATACGGACAACTACGACGGTAAAAAATGCACGAACAGAATGTTTTTGTTTATTCCAGATTGATAGTAATTAAAAACACCATTAAACAGAAAAAAAAAAGATTTTGACTCATCAACCATTTTCAACTCACCTCCTGAGTAGAGTTGGGAATAGTTAGAAATAGTTACGATTTGACACTTTAACACTGACCGCAAAAACGACAATTGTGGTTACGAAACGTAACTATTGGCGTGCAAAAACGAGAAATAGTCAACTATAGTTAACTATAGTCAACTATAGTCAGCGCAAAGACGCACTTCAGTTCTCTAAAAACCTACAGTAGTTGCCAGGTGTACCATTACTTTTGTGGAAGAGAATTCATGTGTGAAACGTTATTTGGCAAAAATGTTTCTTTTCTTTTTATTGGAATAAGGAACAATTGTGAATCTGCTAACTTAAGATAAAAAATTTGAAATATTGTTTTATTGCGGAATTTTGTAAACCTTATGAATAAAAATGTATGATGTACCATGATGACTTTTGTGGAACACTGTATAGTTATTCTGAAGTTGCTCCGAAGATTGGCAAGACGAGGCTCGCAGGGTCGGCTAGCTTATGTGTATAAAAATGGATGCATTCATGCATGTCCGGTATAGACTCCTAAACGGCCCAGCAAATATTTATGATATTTTCATGGTAAATACTGTTGTATTCAGAGATTTCAAATCACTCTCTCTCAATTTTACGAGGTCTGGTTACCAAATTATAATAATAAAACTTTTTTTTGTGCTGTCCTTGGCTAATTGTAATCTATAATATGTATCCATATTCATATATTGTATGAACATATAAGGACTTTTATCGATAGCCAAGACCAACTTGCAACGTGCAACATTTTCTTCTGAAAATCATTAAAAAATTCTTTCTTTGCGTTTGGCATAGTTCACCTCAACTGGGATTAATGAAACTCTGCTTGATTTTCTTACCGTATTCGTAAATCTATTGGTATTTTAATATAAACCATTAAAATGGTGTGTTATTCCCTTTAATCCTTTTAAATGTTCAATCGACAAAACTAACATAACTTGCTTCCGAAGTTTGGTTTAAATAAATTTGTCATTCTGAGAAATAACAACCGAAAATAAATATGAATTCATGGAAACCCATGTTCGGCATTTAATAGCAGTTATCATTTACTTCTCGTGTTGTCAATTGACTCTCAACAATTCCAGAAATATTTAACTTGAATTCTAACTTCTAAATAATATTGTCACACAACCAAATTTTGTAGGTGATTAATTTTGAACACACTCAACAAATATTCAATTCGTAAATCTATTCGAAAAATTCAAGGAATGTGTGTGAATTGTTACTTTCTATTACTTCAAACTTCATCAAGCATTATTGAGGTTAAATAAAATCCATAGTCTAGTGTCTTGTTATCGATTCCCCACAGAAAGCAATATATTCTATTTCCTGTATCGATGGCAATGTCCTGGCACTAATCAAAGTTTTGTGGACTTCCGTAGTGAGTATCAGAAATACCTCGAATCTAACAATTCCTCTCCGTTCAAGGATACGTAAAAGAATTTCTATGACACTCTTATCTTGATCTTCATCATGAGCAACAACAACAACAAATTAGACTTTCATAGATATATACAACAAAATATCACCCGTTTGTCTTCCTTTAACACTGGAAAAAAAGGGTATTCATTCCACAGCACACAACATAAAAGGACATTCGTGCGTGTTCTTTTTTCCCAAATCAGGCCATGTTATATTATGTTATGCTACGAATGTGTTCAGTGACCTCCCCAACTCGACCTCAACCTTCTTTTAGTAAATGAAAGCAAATATTCGCTCGTTCGAGACTGTGGTTTTATTTCATACTTCTGATGCATAACTAAAGTTTCTTGACAAAAGGACGATGTTGAAGTGACTTCATTAGTGCTGAAAACTATATATTATAAAGGTTCTTTGGATGTATTTGTTGTGCGGGTGGGTTTTGGAAAATAGTAGCACATACAGGATAACTTGGGTTACAATTTATAAGATACCAACAACTGTATATTTTGTCTTTCGTTCAAGAGAATTTTAATTTGACCACATTTCAATCAACCGGAGCGATAAGGGATTATAGAAAAACTTGTTGTGTACATAGGCTATGGTAAAAACCTTTAACCTAAAGTACTAAACAAAATAAAAATGTTTGAACAATTGCGTCGCCACTTTCTTGTGCTAATAGTCGAAATCACCTGCCTGCTTGACTCTCTTATTCATATTAAAAATGCGAAATCGACAAAACGTATCACTATTTTTTATAAGCAATTGCTGGAATATGGAATTATTTGAACGAAGAATTATTTTGCTTGTTTCTCAGCATTTGGTGTCTCATAAAATGTCTGTTTTTTGAAAAGGGTGCGGCCCAATTCAAGAGGCTTTTAGAAAAATCATAAAAGGAATTCTCATAACTGTGAGTGACGAAATGATAGGATTTTTGGAATTCAAATGATATGATGGCAAAAGTGCTGAGGGATTTTGTTTGGCGGTCTTTCCACTCCAACCCTGAAAATTACAGGACAGCTCTTGAAGAGCCAAGGACTAAGTGGTTTACTCTCATCAACAATTATCTAGGTGCGTGTGAAGAATTGAGGGGACCTACAATTTAACACTGATTCCGAACGGCAAAGTTGAGAAGCGCAAGAGGCAGTGCTCGTGAAAGATGAAATAAAAACTTTTGGGCACGAGTAGGGCTGGAACCCACGACGTTCTGCTTAGCAGCCAACGCACCTAACCACTAAGCTACGGACACTACAGGAATCTATTTTCGTTGATTTTTTGCAAGAAACAAAAAGTCTTGAAGAGTCAACTTTTAAGTCTCTTTGAAATTTTCTTTTAATGTAACTAAATATTTGGTCGACGAGAATTAGAATTGAATTTTGTTAACAGAAATAAGAAAATGAAGAAATTGATTTTCATGAGTGGTTTGCAAAAGCGGTTAATCCCTTTTCCATTTTTTAGTATAAAATAAAAATTCTTCAGAAAACCCTTAAGTGACTTTAAACGCAAGGTTTCGTAGAGTCATATTTGAAACGCATGTATTGGAGGCTTGGGTTGTTATAATAAATCCACTTTATTTTGGCCAGCTATCACTTTCAATTTTCCAATATTGAGAGCAAAAAACCTTTTTATTCAGAAAATATTATTACTTATGATTGAATTCTATTTTGGTTACTTTTTAACTTTAAAAAATGTGCGTAGGTTAACAAGAAGCTACATTGAGTGGACGAGAAAATAAATTCGTAAGGTGGACGTTGAAGTTCAGTAACCATTCTCTTCAACAATCCGCTCATGACCTTTACTCTTTCCATCTTTATCAAAGCAAAGCTGAAAATAAAGAACATTGAAACTCACAGAAACTCATCACTTTACTATACAATTCATCGTCCGTTCGTTCGCAGGAAGCATTCGTTTCTTTTATCACCAGCAGCACCCTGTGTACACTTTCATCTGCATTAAATATGGGTATGATACGTTCACATTGTTAATTCACGTTTTCCATTAAACATAAAATATTAAAACTCTTGCAACGATTTACCATCTCCATCGTTTTCCCTCCAATCTGGTTGATATACATTTCCATTACAATGAACATAATTAATTCGAATCTTTTCTTTTGTTTCGCAGTTAAAATGGTTTTCTTTTTGTATTGTTTCAGTTTACGTTATCCTCGCCACAGAAATCAAAAGTCCAAAAAGCATATTTCATAAAATGGAATTTTTTTTTTTTTTTTTGATTACGAATACGACATCTATTTCAGATGGTCTATATATTTTATTCCACTTAATGAGAGAGTTTCAAAATTCAATCTCAAAATGTGTTTTGTATTTTAAAATCAATATTTATTGACAGAGTTGATTCTTGGTCCAACAGCATTGTTTTCAACCTTCAACATAATTAAAAAGAAATCATTTTTACTGAGGCATCTGCATGCAAACAGTGTCAACGTTTGCATTTTAAATTGATGACAAAAATGTATAGGAAGCTTTCAAATAATTAGAATTTATTTTGAATTTACAAATTATTTATAAAATAAATAAAACTAAACAGCTACATTGAAATGCATGTATTGCATTTTATTATGTCGTCCTTACTATTCGTTTTGCGATGATAAACTTTTCACGTGACAATTTCAATTTTAATCAGAAGGTAGTTAATTGATGGTGTTATGAGTGTGACACGCTTCAGGGCGTTTATTCAAACGAAAAATTTAATTTTATCAAAATTGTTCAAACAAGGTAATATTGGTTTGTGGGGTATGGGGACCAGCGCGGTAAGCGCATGGAGTTAGGCGCACACGTATGTTAACAGGGAGTATAGTTTGATGGTGGACTAACTAGCTTATTTATTTATTTATTTAAAAGTTTGGTTGTTAATAATTTGCAAAATAGTTATTATTCATAGACTAATGTAAACAAAAGTTGGCAATTACCTAAGTGCATACAAAAAATTGAAGTATTTTTGGATTTTGTACATAAGTCCTTCACTTAATTATGAGTTATGAAAATTAGTTTTAGAAGCATTACTATTTGTGAAACATTTTTTTTGCAAATATTAGGAAACTTTGTATTTTTGTTTTAGAGAATTTTAATATTCATTTAGGGCTTCCTAAATTCTAAATAAATAAATTTCGATGGTAAATACCAAAAACTCAATTGAAAAATATAAATAAACTATTTGAACTATTTGGTGGAACAAAACAAGTGCATTAACAACAAACACCTAAACGGGAATCCTATATCCTCTTTTGTGGAATGTTCTATTCAACGAGATACTATTTGTACTGAGTGTATAGGGCTTCAAGGAATTGACTTATGAATGGTTTTGTTATCAATGCTTCTTTACTGGAGTAACTTTAGGACACCTGAATAGATAACAAAAACCAAACAAGCATTGTAATGGAATTAGTGGTGGTTCCGATAGTGAAGATGACGTAAGTTAAAAAGTTTCTCATCAATCAATGTCTGGCATCCTCATCTTTTCGGATAGTCAAACCAATTACACAATTGGCGTTGAAAACTCCTCTACAAATAACGTAAACCGTTGATAAAAGCTTTGGCGAGGTAAGGCTTAAGTGGTTGTGAATGCAAGACCCACACACTAGCCACAACAGTTAAATTTTGTTAAGTATCCATCCACATTTACATATTTAAATTCAAAATGTAACGTAGCTAGTTGTGCATTTGACATTACTCATTAAAATTTGCGGCTTGGTGTATTTTCATAGGCTTTCTGCAGAAGCTGTCTGGATGAACACAGACTGGGTTGGTGCGATTCATTGACTGCTAGCCGACGACTCACGCCGCGAACCTCGTTTCAACAGCTATTTTAAGCATCCACAAATTTTATCAAATTTTAACAATATATACTTGAATCCAATCAATGTCAGTTAAGTGCGATAGGTATTTTTTTTTTTTTCAAAGCTTCACAATTAACATTCATCCTTATATGTTTAGTCTGAAATCATTAAAAGCCGTTTTCTTCACTCGAAGTTGAAGTCAACTTCCGGTTTTCTCAACTTCCCAAAAAAGTGGAAGTTGATTGAGTAAACTTGAGTTTAACCTCAGAATTTTTTAATTGGGTTTGTTCTCGAAAAAGTAATTCTTTGTTAACATATTTAAAAATGCACCGAGCTAATTAGTCTTTGGAAAATCATCTTTCATCTGCTTCAGAAAACGAAAATGATGAAGAAGTGTTGCTGTCAATAAAAAGAAGAGAATATGAAATGCTTTCGCGGATCGGATTAAATAAATGGACGACCGTGATTTCGTGCATCGTTTTCGGGTTGGGTACGATTTGCCGAATTTTAAAATGTCGATTTAAAAAAGTCGACCATTATAATGTCGATTTTCGAAAAGCCGATTGATAAAAGTACCGACTGAACAAAATGCCGACTCTTATAATGTCGATTTTGAAAATATCGACCAGTAAAAGGTCGACAACAAGTCACTCTCGGTTAACTGTTAATGTTTACATTCGCCGCATGCATGTGAAATCTCAGATAACTGTATATCATTGAATTATAAATAAAATTGAGTTTCCACATTAAAGAGAGAGTTTCTTGTTTTTTTCTTTACAACAGTAGACATTTTAACCGACAACTTTGCAGTCGACATTTTTTATAGTCGACATTTAAATGGGCAACTTTTTTTTTGTCGATCAAACTTCAGTCGACATTTTAACAGTCTGTAAGGCTTTCAGTTGGCCAGTCGACATTTTTTTTGTCGACCATTCGTACGCCACCCATCGTTTTCGTCTGTCAAAGGAGACGACAATTATGCTCTTGCATTTGATAGAAAATGATCTGATGCCGTGCCTTGAAACGAGGTATGTATTTGTTTGAATATTGTTAAACATTATTTAAAATCGTGTCTCAATTAATTGACCCACGAATAACGACCAATTGTCGCTCTCATTTCTCAAGACAATTGCTAATTGTCTTGAGATATTATGCACTGGGGTTAGTACAATTGGGGATTGCCGATTTCATTGTTGTCAGTATGTCAACCGTGCATCGAATGATTAAAACGAGTCTGAAAAGCAATTGTAAGCCTCTCTCAACAATTTTCTAAAATGCCGGAAACACGAATTGAACATCTAGAAGCAGCACGTCAATTTTACTCAGTAGCAAAGTTTCCAAGGACGATTGGGGCAATAGATTGTACGTATGTTCGCATCCACTCTCCTGGTGGAAATGACGCAGAACTACACCAAAATCGTAAGGGTTGGTTTTCAATAAACGTTCAGACCGTGGCTGCTGCGGATCTAAAAATAATTAATCGATATTGTTGCTCGTTGGCAGGTATTATTATCGTATGAATAGTGAGTGTACAATTATATATTTATTAAATACACGTTTTTTTATTTTAAGGGCTCAACCTGCGATCAACGAATTTTTAATTCACCGAAACTGAAAAAACGATTTGAAGGTAAATTTGGACAGTTCATAATAATAATTGGTGACTCTGAACATATATTTTCTGTAACTTAGGTGATAACATATCGCAGTGATAAAAATGAACCACAAAATTCTTTCTTTTATCACATCTGCTTAAAATAGCGTTCCTGTAACTGGGAGTGTTAACTCAAAAATTCCATTGGAAAGTCCAGTGGAAAGTGGTAATTTTGACATTGGAAATTTGTTGTGTCATATTGTTAAAAAAATGCAAATTTTAATTGGTAATGTGATATCTTTAAGATCCAAAATAAGCATACAAGCAAAGCGTAAATTAAAGAAAACGTAAAACCGAAATGATCGAGCGCCGCAATTACATGCGGATTCAAAGAAGAATCCTTAGGGATGGTGCAAATCCCTTTGCCATGCCCGAAGAGTGCTTAAGGGAACTGTTTCGCCTTACCAAAGGAGTAGCAGAGATTTTGGTTGAGGAAATGAGTCCTCACATCGAAATTTTGTTGCAAAGTTATTTTAAAATTGTGGACTTTCTAAATCGAAATTTTTTTTTATTTTCACACTATCAGATAAAGTCAAAGAGAGCTTAAAGCAAGCCACATCTAACGACCATTAGTCTTTAACCCAATCACTTAGTGCATTGTTAGTTGTTAGTAGGCAATCTAAAACAAACGAACACTTACACAAGAAATGACAAAATTATACAAATACAAACAAATAAAAAACAATACATGATTAGACAACAATTAAAACAATTAAGAGCGTGCTACACTGGTTTTAAGCATAGTCTTTAATTTATTCTTATTAATATGAAAGTCAATAAGATCCATATTATAATTCAAAAGCCTACTCATCCTTGTCAAGGGCTCATGCATTCCGTAATTGGTCCTATGTCTTGGGACTTTAATAAGATCGATGCTGCGAAGGTGATAACCTCCTCCCCGATAGTAAAAAAGTATAGCACTAAGAAGGTCTGGTGCATCTGTGACGCCTGTTATGAGTTGATGAAGGAAAACTAAATCATTGTTAGTCCTTCTTTGAGACAACGTTTGCATTTGAAGAAGTGATAATCGATCCTCATAAGGAGGAATATTTTGAGGATCATGCCATTGAATACCTTTTAATGTGAAACGAGTAAAATTACGTTGCACCGATTCTAACCTGTCAATATGAACGTTATAATAAGGACTCTAAATCTGTGAAGCATATTCAAGATGCGGACGAACAAGGCAATTATAAAGAGAAAGGGTGACGTTAGGATCAAGAAATTCTTTTGACCAACGCTTAACGAAACCCAGCATTGAATTAGCTTTATTAACAATGTTGTTAATGTGCTCTGTAAAATCAAGATTCGGTGTAAAAAGAACCCCTAGGTCCCTTACTTTAAAAACACGAGAAAGAATCTGCTGAGATATATAATACTCATAAGTCGAAGATGCTCGTTTTTTTGAGAATGTCATTGTCTGACATTTCGATGGGTTTAGATTTAAACTGTTCTTATTACACCATACAGAAAACCTATTTATATCATTTTGCAGAAGAATGCGATCATCGTTAGATGTAATTTTCTTAAAGATCTTCATGTCATCTGCAAAAATAAGAATTATTTGTAAATTGTTCTTAATTCGAAGCCTTCACTGATGCTTTGCTCTTATTATTCGTAACTTATTAGCGTAACGTTGTTTAGCTAAAACGCTTTCTCGATAAATGGACTATTCAATACAAAAAGAATTGTTTAATTTTATTTAGCAGTTGCTAGGATAAAGGCTTTGAAACAATCAGAAAAAGGAATATTTTGCTGCCGTTCTTCAAACATTTTCCATTGATTTCTATTGTTATATGGACTAAATGCTTCCATTGTTAATGAACTATTCAACACAAAAAGAATTTTTCAATTTGATTAAGCAGTTCCTGAGATAAGCTCGGTAAAACGCAGAAAAATTAACATTTTTTGAAGTTTTTTCCACATTTTAAACTGATTCTTTGCTCCTATTGGTCACAGCTTTATGTTAAGAAACCTAAAGCCTTCCTCGATAAATGAACTATCTAACACAAAAAGAATACAATTCGAACCAGTAGTTCCAAATATTACCGCGTTTAAACGAAACAAACTCTTCAGCTTTATTATTAGTAGAGATAGATAAGAATACGATTCGATAGAAAAAGTTACGGAAAGAAAAATAGCTTTGAAGTAGCAATTGTAATTAAACTGGGGAAATTTATTTTGGATTAATGATATTACAAAATTCTATTTGTGTGTAAACTATGTATAACACCTTTTAGAAAAAGAACATGAAATAGTACATATACGCCGCAGTGGACATTTTTTTCAATTTTACATTTTAATTTTAAGAAAAAATGAATAGCACCATTATCATCGTCACTCTGGTCGATCTATTCTGTCTGTCCTTTCAGCAACAAGTTCTTCCAATTATCTCGATCGTCACGCGACAAAATCCAATTGTGTATCCCCAGACTTTGGGCGTCTCGGCATATGTCATTATTCATGGGCAAATTTAGTACCGCTCATATAAGCTAGTTGTAGTTATGTCCAGCCCACCATAGTTTACCAAGTTTGATTTTTGTCACCGCATATCCTTTGTGTAGACATGAGTCGTCCTTCCTCTAAAACGGTGCCTTCACTCTCCTTAGGATGTTATTTTCGCAAATATGTATTTTAGAATCCTTTTGTCTAAGCAATAATGGTTGTGAACAATGCACTTCCCTTCATAATACAGCCCCTATTGGCGTTCTTAAATCTATAATTACTATTTTGGATGTCGTTCATTTTTATTTACGCAAACAATTTCCAAATGCTAATTTTTCTATGCCTTATGAATATTTCTGCTGAGTTTTACCATCGAAATAAAAGTGTTAAAATTGCGGTTTTAAATTGATCGAAAATTTCGGTTATATCACAAAATCGAAAATAATAGATCGGCTGTCAAGCTGTTGTTACACTTACCTATATCTACATACAATATAGCCAGCAAAAAATTCAAGGAAATTCAAAAAGATTGTTTGTTTAATTTTCAAGACCAACACAATCATTCTTTCTCCAAAAAAAAAAAAAAATAGGAATAGTTTTCACATTTGTTTTACTCCTATGTACCTATGTTCTTTGTACAACAAAACTCAAACCTTCTTAATGTTCGCTTTAGTTTTACAAAATCCTTTTAAGTGATTGCAACAATTTATTTTAAGACTTGAAGTAGTTCTTTTAATAAGTCAATACTTGAGGAAATGACACCCATGTGTATTTATCCTTTTGGTATGAGCTTATCTTGAAAATTACATTTAATTCTAAAAACTTCCCAACTGGTCGAAGGTGAAAAACTATAAACATGTTTAAGCAAACTTTTAGTCCATTCTCACTCATCAACTTTGTTACCTACCACAACTCTATCATATTTCAATGCTTAATTAAACACACAAAATAAGATAAAGCCAGCTAAAAAATCATTCTAAGCCATTTAAAAAGGCTCTTCTCTCTTATGATCTTATCACTGACACTGATAGAGTACCTAAAACTCAATTTGGCTTCCTAGCTCTGGTAGTTGCTTCCTGGACTAGCTACAGCAACAAGACTTAAAGTTCATAAACTAACAGACAAACTTCTTCTGCTCATCGTCGTCCTCCTAAACCATCACACACAGGTAGAACATTGTTGAACAGGATATGAACACAAAAGGTATATGCTATCCTTTTTTTCTAAGCACTTTGATGCTATGGCGGCCGGTTGACGGCTGAGGCGTAAAATTGTTTGAGGCTACAAGGTCTGTCAGTAAATGCAGCTTACGTGGAAGAGTTATGTATGTTGGTTGCGAGGAAGAAAATCAAATTCCTTATATTGGTTAACCTTATACTTATTCTTTTGAGAAAAAATCGTTCAATAATTTCAATCAGGATTTTATACATGATAAGTCCACTCCTGAATAACTGACATTCGTTTTGTGCTCCTCGCAGAAGTTACCTTTATGACTTAATCCCTATGGAAACTTTTCTTTACTACTGCTGCGTAGTCAAAGCGAACGGAGTCGCATCCACAAGGATTACGGCCACATTCATCTTTCTATATGGGCCGGATGCATATATTTTTTCTTTCTCATATTTAGAAAATTTCAAAATTTAAATTTTCTATTCATTCCTTTGTCTTATGTAAAATATTCAAAGGCAACACAAAAAAATTATATTCATTTTCAGAAGGCACCTCTGTGTGCCTCAAGTCCAGAATGATATGGGAAAAGGCGGTAGTGTGGCGTTACTCGTAGCAAAAGTTGACTATCAGATGCACAATGAAGAAGAAAATGTGCAGTGCAGTAAACTAAACTTCTGAATACGGATTTAAAATTTAATCCGATAATACAGATGAAAAAGAATTCTCCCTTACAACATATCTACAGAACGGTATGTTCTTCTTATTTTCCAAAGAATGGAGTTTAAGAGAAAGTTTTTCAATTGCTTTGCGTTGGTATTTCTTTTTTGTTCCTTCTATTAGAATATTCACGCGCATTAGTGCAGTAAAGTACGTTTTACGTTGTTAGAAAAAGAGAGCAGTAAAGTCAACAAAATTTAACAAAACCAAAGTATTTTTATGGAGAGCACTGCAATGAATGAGATCTTGTGAATTGTATGGTAATCTGAAGTGAGCTTAATGCGTGTATAAGCTGTTTAGGAAGAAATCCCTTCAAAGTGCTTCATTGTTGAGTTCGGGTTAGAATGGACTTTATAGATGAACGGGTTGTTTTTTCTTTCATGAATTGATTTATTCACGAAAGAGCAGTGGCTAGGATTTAAAGATGAGTTTGATTTCTGTTCTTGTGGTGAATAATACGATTCATTGAAATTTTACAGAATTTTATTCAACTAGATTTCAGTCTAATATCAGTAATTTATGACAAGTATTGAACTTAAATTGGAAAAAATGGAGAGAAGCCTGAGGCTAGAAGTCTGAGCACTCGAAGAGAACTTTTCATAATGAGGAGGATGTCACTGTTATTTATTATGAATAAGTTATCAGCCACTATGCAAACAATACGTATTGCAATATGCAAATGAGTAAGCCCTCGGCCACGCAGTAAGCGGCTAAGCGGTTGAGCGGCTAGCGGCTGAGTGGCAGCTCTAAGCGACTGCTTTTGCTAGTAGTTAAAATTCAGTTTTCAAGAACAGTTTGTCGTATTTTACTGCCGGAAAATCGTTTGTATGTGTACAAATTACTTAAACGTATACAAAAAAGAAGACGATTTGATGTTCATCCGATTAACCAATTAAGATCGGGGTTTGGAGTAAATTATCCATCATTTATTTTTGAATCTACGAAAATTTCCAGATAGATTCTGGCAATATCTACGTATGTCTATCGAATCGTTTGATTTGCTGCTTGAAAAAGCGCGTCCTAGATTAATAAAACCAAGAATTGCTATTTCTCTTGCCGCTCAGAACCTTACTAAAAATTAAAACAGGTTTAGTTGCTGAGCGGCGCCGCTTAGCCGCTCAGAATTTTATTTCGTCACTCGCTCATAGCGTGGCTGCTTCTATGTGATTTCATATTTTTTTTTTTTTGCTCAGCCGCTTACTGCGTGACCGAGGCCTAATACCTCATCTGAGTTGTTTCAAACGTGCGCAAGGTTTGGAGACAAGGAGATGCGTTGTCATGTGACTTCTACAACATAGTTCTAGAGGTAATAGTGCGTAATCAGGTGACAGCACGGGAAAATCACTGTCTACAACAAATCCACCCAGCTCTTGGCTATGGGGACCATATCAACATTATCGGTTGCTACCAAAGAGCTGGAACAAATATCAATTTCACAAACGACACCTTAGTGGAGATCCGACGAAGAATTGCGCTAGCAAACCACAGCTACTTCTGTTTGACCAAGCAACTGGGTTCAAGTCCTGCTCACCCCCCGAGTGCTGGACAAAAAGTAAAAAGGGAGATGGATAGGCGACGTTGGCCAATGGAAAAGAATGTTCAACCGGGAAACGAGTTGTACCAAGATTTCCACTAAGACAGACGAGCCTGTAGTTAACAAAACATTCCTCAAGAACAACCCCATCTGGATTAAGAGGTGCTCTTCAGGATCGAGGATTGTGAAAGATCAAACTGGTGCGCCTTAAAGACACAAGAGTGGTGAAAAGATGTCCGATCAAATTTGCAGCCACACATTGAATTGAATGATTATGTAAGACCTTCTTCGCCAAGTACAAGTCATCGCCGTTCGTTGCCTGATTTATCTCAGCTAAATCATCTCAATATCCAAGTTTTCCTTCTCCATCAACTGATTCATCTTCTGAACGTTCCGAATAAATAACCACAGAATCTACTGAAACAACTCCAAGGCGATTACAGCAGCGTTCACGACACCCTACAGATTTCTATGTTCCATCACTGTGTTAAGGAGTGTAATGTACGACCAAATCGTCAGTGTCAATTATTGATAGTCTGTTACATTGCTTCCTTATGTATTTTTTGATCGCATATGATCCCTCCTTACCTATGTAATAGCCTTCATGCAAAAATCTAACAGATCATAGACGCAGCTGAATGGACTTTCTATATTAAATTAATTAATTTGTTTGAGTCCAGAAAGTCCAGAAAGCCACAAAGAGTGAATGGATGCTCCAGCCAAAAAGTCCTTCTCTTCACAGTCCCTAGGTTCCAAACGACCAGGAAGACCGAACATGCCGTACAAGTAACTGCGGATTCCGAAACGACTAGAAAACGCATGCAAGGGAGCGATACCATATAAAACTGCTGTGTCTCCTACATCGATTGGGAGCTGGCTTAAGAAAGTAAGAAAAGATCAGCTACTTTTTTTATTATATAAGGAACCTGGCATTTAGATAAGAAGGGAGATATCATACCGTGCATATAGGCTGGACATTGTGAAGCACATCCTTAATGGTATAAGATTAGATAGCTCCATACGCGAAAACAATCGTTGACAGGTAACAAAGTGATTTTAGACCAGCAAAATCGATTATCTTAAACCAAGCAATGGTAATTTGTTAAAAATTCAACATCCTAATCTTCCATCAGTTTATAGACTTAAGCCGCCTGCGATAGCGTAGGCAGTGCTGCTAATAACAAGAAGCTGCATACAAATGAAAAGTAGTGTGATTTTTCAATTACAATAATTCAGCAGCCAAAAACAATATGGAAGAAGAACTATTGGCTGCTCAACAGAACCTTCTTTAGACTCTCAATGACTTTAGCATTATTTCAATACTGCTGCTATCATTACTCACTTATGGATCCGACACTTCAGTGCTTAGTCAAAATCCGTCTTAAGTTGAGAGGCAGGAACCTAATCAAATAATTCGAGAAGGAGATGTAATGACAGAAATTAAAATTTGCCGTACTAAATTAACGCAGGAAGGTCGTCAGCTAACGATCGGAAGAGTATCCTGGAGGTGTAACAGCTGAAGGCAGTAAAATTCATTGAATATGCAAAAATCGATGATGATTTTCTTCAGTTACATTTTTCTTTAAATTTAATTAATGTAAAATAATAAATACAAGATCCTCTCTGCCATAATATGTGAACGTCTGAAGCCTTTCGTCAACAATCTGATTGGTCCTTATCAATGTGGCTTCAGGCCAGGAAAGTCAACCATCGACCAAATTTTCACGTTGCGGCAGATCCTGGAAAAGACCTATGAACTACAAATCGATACCCACCACCTTTCATCGATTTTAAGGCCGCGTATGACAGCATCTACAGAGACGAACTGTACAAAGCTATGTCTAGTTTTGGCGTCCCTGCCAAGCTCGTTCGCTTGTGCAAAATGACGATGGAGAACTCACGCTGCTCCATCAGGGTTGGCAACGAGCTTACGGAATCTTTCGACGTCAAAAAAGGATTCAGACAAGGCGATGCACTGTCATGCGATTTCCTTAACATCGTTCTTGAGAAGATAGTGCAGAACTTCAACGTCAACACCAGAGGCACTATCTTCCAAAAATCTGTTCAACTTCTCGCGTACGCTGATGATATTGATATAATGGGAAGAACACAGCGTGATGTCAATGGTGCCTTTGTGAGAACTGAGACAGAAGCGGCAAAAATGGGTTTAGCGGTAAATGAGGGAAAAACGAAGTATACGCTGTCTTCGAGGAAGGACACCCAACACCGACGGCTCGGGCAGAACGTCACAATAGAAGCGTATAACTTCGAGGTAGTAGAGGAGTTTGTCTACCAAGGCTCCGCTATAAACACGGGCAATAACACCAGCGCAGCGCCGAGATCAGACGAAGAATAACTCTTGCTAATCGCTGTTTCTTTGGGCTTAGAAAGCAATTGAGTGGAAAAGCCCTCTCTCGAGCAACTAAGGTAAAACTGTACAACACACTCATCATCCCAGTCCTGCTGTATGGTGCAGAAGCATGGACCCTGGCAAAATCGGATGAAAGTGCCTTAGGCTGTTTCGAGAGGAAAGTTCTTCGGGTCATCTTTGGCCCCGTGTGCATTGAAGGGGAATGGCGAAGAAGATACAACAGCGAACTTTACGGGTTGTACAACGACATGGATTTAGCCAGAAGGGTCAAGGTCCAGAGACTCAGATGGCTCGGTCATTTAGAGCGAATGGACACCAATGCTCCGGCCCGGAAAGCCTTCGACACTATTCCCGAGGGACGTAGGAGGAGAGGAAGACCGCGACTCAGGTGGCGCACTCAAGTGGAAGAGGACCTCAATCAACTTGGAGTGCAAAACTGGAGACGACTAGCTAAGGATCGAGCTAGCTGGCGGAGCCTGTTGAATGAGGCCCAAGTCCACAACGGACTGTAGCGCCACCTTAAGTAAGTAAGTAAGTAAAAAGAGAAAATTGTTCACTGTGGCGTATACGTACTATATCGTTTTTTTCTACTTTTTCATATTTTTGACACTCCAATTCCACAAATGGTTTAATAGTGTAAGCAATGTGCATAATATGGAATTCTGGGAATTTTGTCATATTATCAAACAATAACAATCCAATTGCAATATGCAGTTTCAGTTAACTTTTCCTTCAACTCGGTTTGCTAACTCGGTTCGGCTAATGCCTTGGTTTTCACTGAAAATGCAAAACAAAAAAAGAGGCATACTATAATATTCAAATAAATACTTTTCATGGCAAATGTATTTAAAGATGTATGCTCTGAATTAAGTACAAATCGCCGCGTTATGGTAATGCAACAAGAAATCCATGGGTTCGTACCATCATCATGTTTAAATAATTAGTATTTCATCTTCTTCACTTTTTTGTCTTTCTATTTTTATCTTCCTGCTAAATTGTTCACTAAAACCATAAAACTTTAATGCCAATGAATTAATTGGTCACTCAGAAAACCACTGAATAGTTAAACAAGCCACACCAGCTGCTTTACGGTGGGGTTTTATTTGTTTTTTTTTTATTTATTAGGATCCATCGTACCTTTCCAAGTTTTACTATCATCCTCTACAGCGTTTATTGTATCAAATCGAACAAAGCTTCTACAGCTCCTGCTTATCACCCAATAAACACCTGATGGGAAGCAATTTGTCACTATACTGAACACTTCTGTCATTAAGAAAACCATAAGGAAATAAAAACCAAATCTCAAGCTGTACCGTAAACCACGAGATCATTAAATTCTAAACAAAGCTTACCGAACGAGGTTACCTCACCTAACTATGCCATTAACCGGCACTTAAACGAGATTTCCTGTCACGTTTCTACCTTATCTCCTTATCCTTTCACATCTTCATATGCGTTTGGGTGATACTTGATCTCATTTGGACTGCCTAATGCTGATTAATATATCCGTCAATGTGAATGAATAGCCATAATGTTCTCACATTACTGCTCTACCGACAAACGATAGGTAGCATGTGAAACGAACAGAACAACACCTAAGGCCAGGACATTAAAATATGATCAAAGGAGAACGACAAAAACTAAACCTGAATAGACCATAATTCCATGAATGCATTTGACCCGAAACTGCACTGATTCCTATCTGAAGTCACGTCTAGATCGTAAAACCACTTCCTGCCAAAGTTTAGCTTCTAATTTCTTCTTCAGTTTACTGCAACATAAAAGTTTCGTTCTCCCAAAAAAAAAAAAAAAAATATTGCACAACCCAAACGATTATTCTCTTCTACGACTATGGCTGGGGCTGGCTTGTGTGTGTGTGTGTATGTGGTGTCGGTTTTGTTGAAAGTGGCTGGGTGATTTATTTTTACAATATGCATCGATAAATGCGCCTCTATGGCTCTTCTGGATCTGGATAGATAGCTCCTTATGTTGCGAACGTCATAAAACCAATAATAAATTCATATTATCTGCTCATTAAGTGGAATTGTTCCATTTTTGTTGCTTCGCTGTGCGCCGACCGCTTCTCCTCAGTCTTTGATGTTTCCCTCATAAATAATAAAAAGCGAATTCCTGGATCCACTGAACATCTTTGCATGAGCATATACCGAAAAGAGCCTATTCATCTCGAGTGTCATGTCCTTGGACTAAAGTTTTGGTTTGCTATGATATCGTTTCCCCCATTTGAGCAGATTTTTTTTTTCTGTCACGGTTTGTTGGCGATACGCGCTTACACTTTTATGACAAGCTCGAGTCTGAGCGGGTCGATGATACTGCACGGCCTTGTAATAGATTGGGCCTTAAGTTCTTTTAGCCAGAATATGGAACAACTTTCTGTTCAACGGTTGAATTTGTCTCAAGATAGAAATTCAAAGGAAAAAAACTGTATCCAGCATTCATATTTATAGATAAGAACCACGCAAAACTTCCTGAGTGCATGAGACTTGAGAAAGTCTTTTTTTCCACTCCGATGGAAAGCGAATAAATTATTTACGAGCGCGACAACGAACAGTGACCGGGTAGCATGGCATAAGTTGGTGTACCTACTTAAGCTGCATTCACAAATGAGCAGAGCCTCTTGCTTTATCAAATATCATCACGTTTGTATAGCTTGCAAAATGGGAAGCTTGCAGAAAGTGCACCCTTAAGAATGCACGGAGAGGGAATGTTTTTTTTTTCGAGCGACAACAAGACTTTATTTTTATTGACCAACTTAATGCTTTTGAAATGTGGAATAGTTGAGGATAGGAAACGGAAATGTTGTGTCCTCGTTTTCTGGGCCATATTTAGCTATCTGACTTATTACATTCGTTCTATTTAATATTCCTTGAATAATCTTGCACTTTTTGGTATGCATTTGGGGAATTTGCATTTTATAATAATTGTACGGAAGCAGGTTGAGGCTGGTGGTGTTAAGAGAGTAAATAAACAAAACAACCTTGAACAACCTTGGTTATAAATAATTATGGTTTTGTTCTTTTTGGTGTGGAAAAACTAAAATAGGTTGTTTGCTGAAAATAATGCACGACTGGGTAGCACGAACTTGAACTTATAGTCGAAATAGTTCTCGGGTAGTCAACATCTTAACATCCATAAGAGTACATGGAGATCTCTTGATCAATCAACCGATCGACGTAAGGCACTTGTCCAGCATTCTAGTTGTTCGATCTTTCCGAGTAGCCAACATCGACTGTGACTACTACCTCGCCGTAGCCAAGGTAGTGCTACGAATGTCCCGACAACGGCCAAAACAAGGAAATGCTGCAAGAAAATTTGGCGTCGGACGGCTACAATCGCAAGAGATCGCCAGATCCTTCTCTGGTCGAGTGTCAAGTAATCTCTTAAGGAATCCTATGCCACCAACATCAAGTATCAAAGACAAATGGAAACATTGCCAGAAAGCAGCCACCAAAACAAAACCTCTGGTTTGACAAAGAATGCATACAGGCCCATGCAGCCAAGCAGGATAGAAGGACAAGAGCTGCTCGCAAGCTCTACGAGCAAAAGAGGTGAGACGAACGACGAGAAAAAAGAAGGGGCATGAGAAGGAGGACCTCAATTAACTTGGATTGCAAAACTGGAGACAGCTGGCTAGGGACCGAGCTGGCTGGCGGAGACTGTGGATTGAGGCCCAAGTCCACAAGTAAGTAAGTAAGTTCTTGGGTAGTTAAGAGTCATACATAAAAACTGTCAATACTTAAACGTATTTCGAAGGCCTAAAACAATATATTGTGCCGAAAGTGCATTAAGCGACTTCAAATTTGTTTAATCTCCATAATTCTACAGCGGAGTCTTTCTGCATTTCTAGAACGTTCACTTGTTTGCTTCCGAAAATTGAATTCGACATCGTGTAACTAAAGAGCTAATTTTCTATCAGTACTTTTAATACAAGCTCTAACTTCATCAACTGTACACCATACCTAGTCGAAATATGTAATTTTTTCAGCTATTTTGCCATAATTACAATAGTGTACCCGTAGTTTTGACTAACCTTTGGAGGTTATGAAGTTATATTTTGAATGTGCAGAAAAGGCTTGGCATTATTTGAGATCTGATAAAAAATATAAAAGAGATAGAATATGATCAAAACTAAATTTGTCTTTTGATTGGTTCATTTTTGAGGCATCAATAGCACCTCTTTCTGATTTTATAGGCTTTCAAGGCCGAAAATTACATTGCATTGCATTTGAAAGAATTAAGATTTGCACCTACGAACAAGCCCCTTTCATTGCTCGAGGAAGGCCTAGATTTCCTGACTCCATTATTGTTATTCCAAAAAAGCATGCTTCTCGCAAGATTTAATCTTCGTTTAATCAGATTTGTTTTCGCTGTCCGGATATGTATTGGAATATCGAAATCGGAAGGCCGAGGTTAAAGTAGAGCTGACATGTTTTGGAGGACCACTGACCGCAACCTAGGGGCTAAGCTAGCTGGAGAGACTCTCGCTTGATAAGTTCCTGTTCCGATTTGGAATGAATTATGTTTTGATCGCATTTACTGTTTAAAAACACCACTGACGCTGTTTTTTTTGGAATTCCAATGTCCTTGGCGTATTGGAGTTGTTAAGGGGCTTTTTTTATGCCTTATAGAGTCTCCATATACCTTTTACTGTTAATCAACTAGATGTTCTACCTGCAATGTTGTGTGCAAACTGGACGATCTCTGTCAGGAACTTAAACGAACTTAAGGGACTTCCGATAAGAGATGTTACTTTGAAAAACCCGCTATTTCGGTAGGTGTCGCTTTTGAAGCTGTTATTTTTTGACATTTGAAAAGTATAAATAAATAAAGTAATGGCGTACCATTACTAAAAATGGAACGATACACGCTTCAACAATGCAGTGAAATTTTTAAAATTTACTACAAAAATGGTGGACATTGTACAAGTCACATTTCGCAAAACTCAAGCATTTCTGGGTCGTCGTGAAGCACCTTGTCGGACCGCAATAGAGAAATTGGTGGAAAAATTCGAGCTGTTGAGACAGGATAGTGATGTGAAGAATAAAAACCGTGCCCAAAGTGCTGCAGAAAACCCAGGTTTGTGTATTCTTCGTCGTTCTTTAGAATTGGACATTCCACGAACGTGGCTATGTGCAACACAAGCAACGAAACCATTGATCTCTTCCTGACCGTATTATCTCTTGAAGAGGTGATAACAATTAGCCACTGATTTAACCCCTTGCGACTTCTTCCTTTGGAACCACGTGAAAGAAAAGGTCAACGCCAACAGGCCAAGGTCGCTCGATTTAAGATTTCAAAGATAATATTCGTGACGGTATAGAGGACATAGGGCGTCCACTTTGCGATTTTGTTACGGAAAATTTCAGGAAGAGGATTATGGTCCTGTAAGCATGGTCGTTGTGGACATTTGGCTGATGTTGTTTTTCATTATGAAATAAACATACGATCATTTATCTCAGTGTAACCACTGAATAGGCGGAACCGTATTTCGTCTGTGGTTTTTTGAAATGTATTGCAGTTCCTTTCAACTCTGGTCGAGTGATGTTACAAAACAGTTTTTAACGAAAATTTGCAGGTTGTTTGTTCTAGTCAAATTGCACATTTGATCCTAACAAACTGAGATATTTATTCCTCCATATTTTGGACAGAATAACGATTCTTTAGTGCACCAACTTATGTCTGTGACAGTAAAAAAATATTCGATCACAACCGTAACTCTTCTTTATGTCTATCTAAACGTTATTCCTAAACAGAACATTCACATTCAAAACACCAATATTTGTCATGATAACGGGTTATCCATTTTGCGGTTTCAAAAGTATAGGGCTAGTGTTAAACCAATTTTGTTTTGTTCAGTTGAAAGCCTGACATTTACTAAAACGGATCGCTTAAGTATCCCACAACCATTGAATAAGAAGTACAGGAAGGGGTCTTATAAAAAGAAGTGAAGCATTTTTCCAAGTAGTGTGAGTTTCACAAACACAAATGCATTACAACAGGGCTGGTCTGCAGTTTTTCAGTACATTTTCTTCATTTTTCATCCGTAATTCATCACGTTTATTGAATTTGTTTTGATCGCTTTTAAAAGCAAATTCTATGAACAACTTGAACAAGCGTTTAACATCATGGTCAGACATATCGCATTGCGGAATAAATAACCTCCTTTTTTTCTTGCACCATCGAGTATAAACTCAGTTTCATAAAAGTGTTTTGAACAAACAACGGACTTAGAATTTATTGCATTCAATTTAAGAGTTCTTGAAAATATAATTCACAATAGACAGGGATTCAAATATTGGCAAGGGGAATTCATAGAAGTATTTTCTAGTTCATTGCAACATAATCAACAAATAAAAACGTTTGGAAACACAATGGAAGAACTATTCAACACAACCGTACACACCACGGGAACTCAACGAATCGCAGCGCCTTACCATCACCAACAGAAGTAATACACGCCTGAACTCGACTGACAACACAGTCAGAGTTTGACAGCACATACCCCAAAAATTGACAGCACATACCCCAAAAATGGACATCATCAGACATTTTTGTTGCTTCACTCACGTACACTGTACATGTAGCTAACACCACTTCCTGTACTTCTTATGCAATGCCCACAACGCATAAAAAATGTTACAAAAATGGTGATTCTGCCACAGCCACATATCCAGATTTAAGAGGAGATTATGCGTAGTTGACGCAGGAGATTTTCAAAATTGTGAAAAAAATTGAAGAGACATTGTAAGGCCTTTGCATCATCGTTTCACTCTCACCATTGAAAACATTGCTGCTGTAAGTGAAAGTCATGCCGAAGACGGCATCACTCGTCGTTCTCAGGAATAAGGACTGTCTTATGGCACATTATGACAAGTTTTGCATTTGGATCGACACCTCTACTCATATTTAGTCCAGCTCACACAACAACTGAAGCCAGTTGACCATTCGCAACGTCGTAGATACGTCAATTGGGTGCTTGAACAACAGGCGGTGGACGTCGATTTTTTGCCACATGCCAAACAACTAGAGCGAATATGGCTTTATTGCAAGAGACATTTCCTGGCCGTGTATTATCTCGTTGTGGTGATATCAACTGGCCACCAAGATCATGCAGTTTGACACCGCTGGACTTTTTAGTGGGGCTACGCGAAAGACCGTGTTTAGGCAGATAGACCTTTAACTCTTGAGCACTCAAAAACCAACATTCGTGAGTTTATGGCTGAGATAACGCCCAATATGGGTCAAAAAGTGGTCGAAAATTACCTAAAAGAATCGATGCTTGCAACAATGCGCGTCGTGGTCATTTAAATAATGTAGTGTTTCACGCCTAATGATCAAACATTATAGTACAAAAGAAATACCATAACAAAAAATATTTTATAGGTGTTTTATTTGTTAACTTTTGAAACCGAAAAATGGATAACCTATTACAATAGCTAAAAGACGTAAGCGAGTGATCCTTCACTATCCGATTCGTAATATCGTGATGATACAAACAGTTTGTCATTGTACCACTTCAGCTCACCTAGAGTATTTGAGGTAAGAATTTCGTATAGGAAAGTTGAGTTGCCAACTTAAGCTAATTTAAGACTTTCAACACCGATATCCAGCTAGTAAAAGTGTTTTATCCCCAAGCAACGTCTCGCTTCGAAGTAACAAACAAATAAATCAAGGACACTACTTATTTATTTTCCATCACTGTGTAGTAGTGTCCGTAGCGTAGTGGTTAGGTGCGTTGGCTGCTAAGCAGAACGTCATGGGTTCAAGTCTTACTCGTGCCCATAGTTTGTAATGATGCATTACAATCCAGGCGCCTCATAATTCAAATTGAAAACACAAAAACACATGCAACACCGTAATACATTGGGATATAATTCACACTCAACAAGACAAGCCCGAAACAAACGTAAATCATACGGAAAGAAAAGAAAACACAATCGTTACGTATTTTAAACTTCGCCCTACGTATAGTTCACATTTCGTTTTTCCCAAAAGGTTGACTAGTAGAGACTAAAAAAGAAGGAAAAAGTTAAGTTATACATCCGACATCAACGAGTATAGTATGAAAGTCAATAGCAACAGTGTGAGTAATAAAATCAGTCAATAAGTGAAGAAGCAATCAGTCTGTAGCCGACCGCCGCCGTGGAGTAAGGACCATAGGTAAGTTGCTGAATATATAACAAGGCTTCCCCTCACCAGTGGTAAGGGGCTTCTTGTGAAGTATTTAGACCATCGAAGGTAAGTGTAATACAAGTCTCGACTGCGATTGTACCGGTTACGACCGCGATTACCCACGTTAGTGGCGATTAACCTGTGTGTACAGCGATTGCCCGTTTCGGCGGCGATTGTACCGGTTACGACCGTGATTACCCACGTTGGTGACGATTAACCTGTGTGTACAGCGATTACCTGTTTTGGCGGCGATTGTACCGGTTACGACCGCGATTACCCACCGTAAGTGGTGGGCCCAATTACAGTCCAATTCCAGTAAGAGAAACCCGTCATCGAAAGCATAAGCAACCACCGTCTGAAGGAAGAAACACGGGAGTTGCAATCCAGCGTAAGGGAGAGAGGAACGAACACCGGTATCCCGCCGATTTAACGATAAATGATCTATATCAATTGTGCAGTTATAATCGAATAAAGAAATAGACCACAAGTTAAATTTCGGTATTTTATTTAACATAGCTTGGACTTCCTTGAGCATACCTCAGCTATAAACCTAAAATACCATCATCTTGCGAAGAACAGACAAAACTTCCAAGAGTATCATCTGTCATGAAAAAGTGCTTCTCAACTTTGCCGTTCGAAATCGGTGTTAAACTGTAGGTCCCCTCAATTCTATTCAATCAGTGTGTGATGGACGTACAATTTAAGCACTTACCTTCTTCTAACTCAATTCGTTTGTTTTCGCAACCGGAAAACTAAATACTGTATTTCTGGAAATGGCATCCTGTTTTTGAAAATCTAAGTTGTTCAATACTTGCATTAAAAATTCATGCATTACACTTCACTTCAGTTAAAATGCATGATGTCAAATTTCAATATCATTGACTGCTGCCATAGCATGACCATAACCTAAAACGCGTAATCATATACCAAACATTAAGCAAAGTCATTATTATGGTTGACCCAGTATTTGCCAATGCAATTAATTCTTGCCGAAACCCGAAAAACATTTCATCGGCAAATTTATCCGGCCAATTTAATTTGACCACAATTTCAGCTCTCTCTGCACTCTCATTCTGTTGGCACCTAGACATAATTTTTAATTCCCCTATGCAGTTTTCGGATTAATAAAATCAAATAGCTACTTGATGGAACAAAACGTCGTTTCTTTTTTTTTTGTCAAGCGGTGGCAGCTCTGGCCGGAAGTGACATCGACCGTTCAAAAATATATAGCTGCCTGTCGGCTGTGTGTTGCGCCCTCTTCCAATTGATTGCATTACCTACACGCGATCTGCCGCTAATGTGCGATGTGCAAATTAGTTCCAAATTATTTTGTCACACATTTAAATAAATGCGAGTTTAAGTGGCATAGCTGGGCCAATTTAATTATTATTCTAGTTTTGGGAGTATGAATTAATTGGTGGTGATTGCGGAAAAGAATCGGACACGAAAAATACTAACGAGTTCGGTAATTTTTTTGGAAATTGTACGAACGAGTGCCTTTTGCAACAATTTATTTTATTGTACAATCAAATTAAAGTACCTACCAATTTTGTATTTATTGCATTCCAATGGCGAAACAATAATGGTATGCATCTATTTCAACGAGAATTACGCTATTAATACTCTATTTTTTGTGTCTATGTGCACACAAAAATTCATTAAATGCATACTTTCTCCCATCTTCCCTGACATAGACATTTTTTTTATTTTTATTTATTATTCACACATGAATTCAAGTCTGCCCAGGATCGCAAATAGAGCAACATTTCTCATATCATAGAAAATTAAAATGAATGGAATTCTGCCCGGCTGGCGAGTGGCTTTTTTTAAATTTGAAAACAAAAAGAAGTTGCACAGGGCCATATCTGGAGAAAACAGAGTAAAGTCTTGTGACTTTTTACCTTTCTCGAAGTAGTCGAAGTTAATAACACCTCGTAAGTTTCAAACGGTGGTAATCACCTTTCCTGCGGATGGGTCTTCGTCTTCATCATCTTCTTCGGAGCTCGGACGGAGAAACTACTTATAGTTCAGCTTAATACGCGTCAACCACTGCTCTGAATTGATATTACGGTTGTGCTTGCTATAGGAGGAAGCAATTGTGGGACCCATCGCGCCTGAAGTTTTTTCATACAGGATATAACCTACACAATCCTTGGAAACTCTGCTATCTCACCTCAGTTATCTTGTGTAGCATCAATCGGCCAATACAAGAAAATGGATATTTGTAACCACTTTTTCGAGGCACCTGGACGTGGCTCATCAAAAACCAACATATGGCAAGGTTGAATTTTTTAAGGAGAAGAGATACGGAACACAGGTCTTTGATTTCGCTGATTTTTTCTTCTAAAAACATAAATCGAATAACCAATACTGCTCTTTTCCAATTATTCTAAGAACCACAAACACTAACGTTTCCAAAAGCGGTCAAAACAAAGCCAATCCAGCTGACAGCAGTCATCTACGTGAATACACAATACGATGGTGAAATGTTCTTGTGATATTGACAACATTATATAACGGAACCGAGGTGTTGTCGGCTTTGGACTCCTATCACCTTTTTCATGATGATCTTCACTAACTGATGAGGTGCTATAAGAAAAAACCAGGCCCAGAGCAAATAAGAAAATGTGGTCAAGTGAGTTCAAAAAAACTTTCCTCTTCCTTTGCCACCGTTACGACCCAGTACTTATGGTACAGTGGGCCGATCCGGGCAGCCGAAAAGGAAGGGTGTTCAGCTTTCGTTGGCGTGGCATGCTAGCATAAGCCTAAGCTAAGTTCTAGCTCGTCGGAATAGGAGGGGGGGGGGGGGTTCTGGCCAACGAAAGAGTGAACGGTCGTTACGAATTATGTGGTTGAAATGATACGTTCGGGTTCAAAATTGCAGAGCCCGATTAGTCCTTAAGCTGGATTTTGACCCCTTAATTAAAAAAAAAAAATATATCCCTCAAACAAAGTCTTCCCAGTGTGGAGAGCACATGACGTTGCTGGCTCTCTGAGGATAAACCCACCCACATATCACAAGGATACGTCCATGGCTGCCACGTCCTCAGTTTTGATGACAGCCCCTGATGCAGTGAAAAACAACAAAAACTCATCTTATATGTTCATTGTTGCCGTTTTCTCAACTTCTGGTTTCTATTGTCACATCCACCAATAACGTCTTCTAAAACACGTTCATTCTGAAGTCAATTTTCAAAAATCAACGAAAATAATTCCCAAAACATTTCCTTCATCCGCAGTAAAAATAAAAAAACTTTTTAGATTTTTTTTAACCTTGTTCATCAATCAAATTTTATTCAACAAAATCTTATCCTTAAGCGCTGAGATTGTATTTTCAAAAATTATAGCAAAATTTTGTTTGTTTTTGTTGCGCTGAGATTGTATTTTCAAAAATTATAGCAAAATTTTGTTTATAAAGTGTCCGCCAAATAACTTTTTTTTGAAAATGCTATAAGAAAACCTACTGAATATTTGTTCAAATTTCTTTTTTATTTGAAAGCATAATAAAAATAATTTCATTCAAATGGCTGCCTCGGCTGGCCATGCAGTAGCCTACACGATCTATCCAATTTTTAAGCACATTATTATCGATTGTGTGCAGCTGTGTTTCACCAATGGCTTCACGAATATTGTCCTCTTAAGCATCAATTGTCTGTGGCTTGTCGGCGTCACACTTATCTTTTACGGCACCCCACAAATAAAAGTCCAACGGTGTCAAATCGCAGCTCCGAGGTGACCAAACGACATCAGCTCTGCAGCTGATAATCCTATCTTCAAAAACAGGACGCAAAACATCGAGTATAGCTTCGGCTGTATGGCACGTAGCGCCACGCCAGCCGTCCTGTGAAATCAAATGTTTT
Organism: Sphaerophoria rueppellii; assembly: GCA_920937365.1. Lineage (NCBI taxonomy): Eukaryota > Metazoa > Arthropoda > Insecta > Diptera > Syrphidae > Sphaerophoria > Sphaerophoria rueppellii. The sequence goes on along the minus strand of CAKKXW010000002.1, from coordinate 24,939,072 downwards.
TAATATGTATACTCTTCAATTTTTGTGATTAATAATTCTTTCAACATGGCCCGATAACGATCACCATTGACTGTAACGGCCACTCCTTGCTCATTTTCGAAGAAAAATGGCCCAATTATGCCTCTGGACCAAAATCCGCACCAAACAGTGACTCGTTTTAGGTGTATCGGCTTTTCAATGCATGCTTGCCGGTTTTCTGTGCCCCAAATGCGAAAATTTTGCTTGATTACATACCCGCCGAGATCAAAATGAGCTTCATCTGAAAAGATGATTTTTTTGTCAAAATCGGCATCTTCTCTAAGTCGATCGCAGGCCCACTTAACGAAACGAAAACGCATTGGAACATTGGATGGTCAGTTGGCTTCAACTCCTGAACAATTGGTCTTTGTATGCCGTCTTACCAAGGTCTCTATGCAACATTGCCATGATTTTCAAAGTAATGTCGCAATATTTTTCAGCATTGTTCAAGCGTTTACACAACCATATTCGTTCAGCGGAAGGATAAAAAATGAGCTAAGTATTACCATTCACGAAAAAAGCACTAGTTAAAAAAAAAAAAAACCTTAGATTTTCCTTTTAGAAATGACTGGAACCGTTGAGTTCTACTTTAAACTTTAATAAGATGTAAAGTACGCTTTTCTGTTTTTTAACTAATATTACTTGAGCTTTAATTTTCCAGTTATCTACCATCCTCCTCAAAATTTTCCTCTAACTCAAAAGAATCTCTGCTAATCAAACTTTAATCAGTGCGAAAGCCAGAATCGACACCACATAAGCTAACTTTCATGACAGACGTTAAGACCGTCCGCGTCGTAACATTACTCATCCGATTGACTGGTAATGTTCATCGAGTTTTTCATTTTGCAGAGCGTGAGCATGAAATCGCAACTTTCACACCCCTAGTACATTATACCATAGCACTAATTTCGCATTCATGAACCCACCAACTTTGTGTCTGTCTCTGATCCATGTTTCAATTCTGGTTTTGTGTCGGTGTCTCATCTTTCAGTTGCAACGTGCATATCCTCAATCAATACCTTCGTACATACTCCACAAGTTCCCATCATGTCGTCATTCCTGTTCTGTAATATAACGGTTGCCAGCAGCATGGCCATCACCATCACCATCACCATCACTATCATTTTGTTATCCTTTCTAATTTGTGATTTACATTATCGTTCGCCACACACTCACATGCGATGGGAGTTGAAGTCGTATAAATAAAAGAGCACGAGCATCACTACCAGAAACCGATGTAGAATGAAGTTGATACTAGAAATGGGTTGGTTTGGTAGCCTGGCGCTCAAAGCTGTGGACCTGATGGGAAATCTTCTTAGCCAGCGCGCACATTGATTTGTGTACGTGCTGTTATCATCCGTCCAACTTTGCAACATAATTTTTCATTTTATGAATATGTAATGCTCTGGCAAGGGGGTTATAAGGCATACCGTTACAGCCATCAACATCAGCTCACGGCTGACTCTCTACTTCCTGGTTGTCCCCTAAAGTGCCAGACCCAACCGTTTGTCCATAAACACGCTCGCCCAATTGATCCTAGTTCAAATTTCACACGTACGCTTATAAATCGTATACTTTTGCCTTCGAAAGCTTATGTTTATGTCCCTGACTTATAATAGAAGCATGAAGCACTACCACATCGGCAGTACGAGCTGCAGTGGCATTTTGATGTCTGCCACCACTGCATAACTCGGTTAAGGGATTGTGGGGTGCATTTATATTGGCAGGCCGATCTACGAAGGGTAGTGAAACTCAAACTATTTTTGTGTGCAAAACATGTGGTTGTTGCTCAATATGCTGCGAAAATGCGCTTCTCTCGTTCTTCTATAGGTATTCCTCTTGTAATTCATTCCGTTGCGACTCCTCGCCAAGAACGTGCATCGGAATTTATTCTGGAGTTTGACTCTGAATTTGAAATTTCGTAATTATATTAGAATCATGCACTTGTTGCCCCTTAAGGACACCAAAGGATCCACAGCGAACTACGGTACTAGGGTGCTTTTGTTTAGATTTCCTATCTCAGGACTAGCACACTGGAGAGCCTGGATACGGGCGAGTATCTTAAGTGGATGTACTGGCTGGTTTGCAAAAGGATTGAATCTTGGTTTGACGAGTTGGAAAAGCATATATGAGTGTTGGTGTATGTATGTAAAGTGTTTCCATAGCAAGGACATGAATAATTTAGTAGAAGAGGTTTTGTTTTGTTTTTTTCTCTTGTGGTGTTTCTCGGGTGTTGTTTGGTAAACTTTCTTACTGACTGATCAATTTTGCGAACCCTTGCGAAAATAAAGTTTAACGTCGGAAGCAGGAGATTAATAGATTTGGCATGTGAGTGATGGTTGTTTGGAAAATCACTACTGTGACCTTGAAGTGAAGGAATTCATTTAAATTCATGGCTTCGTTTTCTGGAAATGAGGGAGTCATCAAACTGGTAAGCTAACTTGATCGACTTTAAGAAGCATTGTCGTAAATGTCTAAGGTATTGACACTTCCTCACACGATAATCGATAGCACAAGGAGCTCATTTTAAACTTCTGCTGTTTTATCGTGCCAGGTATTCTCTATTACAGCAACATAATTATATTTTTATGTTTAATATTTTGCTTGGCCTTAAACGTTCTTCTTTTATGTGTTCTGCTCTTGACAGAGAAGTCAGTTCATCTTAATTCCAAACCCATTCTGAATCTGGCAATTAAGCAAAATAATATTTCAAAGTTTATTGAGGTTACCAGAATTAAATAACACTTGAAGATAATGAAAGTGGCTAATTTTTATTCCAACGAGACAAAAATACTACAAGCATAAAGAGACAAAAAAAAAAAGGAAAAACCGAACCAAGCAGCATTTCGAAATGTCCTTTTCCGTCATTCTGTATGCTGTTCGTCCTTTTTAATTTTCTACTCAATTAAAGCAAACCAATTAAAAGTTGATTTGTTGGCCACTTTGCTGCGAGGACATTGCTTGATGCTTACAAGCTGAAAGCAAAAGTATAAAATAGATGGACGGATGTAATGAAAACAGCAAAAAAAGACAAAATAATTCGAGAATCCAAAAGACACGGTCTTTAAGTGGATCTGAAAATGGGTTAAGGTAAGAGATGATATAAATTATAACTGTGTCTACTTGTCGTCGCTCTTGTTGATTTTACTTAGATTTTACTGAAATTCAAGTAGTTGTTGTACTTGAAATGGTTTTAATGTGAGAATGGAAAAGTTTTCACATTGAGTAGAGCCCAAAAAATTTCAATATGGGCAGTTTGCAAAAACTAAAACAAATACATAACTCAACCTTTTCAACTAAAATTACAGACAAACAATTTAAGTATTGTTAGGGGAATTAAAAGTGATTTTGATGTTTAACAGTTAAGAAGTTCTGATGCAACCTGTACTTCTTAACTGTGGTTAATTAACAAGCAAATTAAAAGTAGTAAAATAGTGAACTCTTCAATTTTCAATTCCATAGGCGAGCAGTAAACTGAAACATTAAGATAGTGGCGTTTGTTCACTGTGGCGTACACTTGCTTTCGTATCTTAATTGAAATTGAATATATGGTTTATTTTTACGAATACTGCATTTTTATTTATATCCGAAAATAGAGAGAGAAAGAAAAGATAATAATAAATATACGATATCCAACTAGAAGAACTATTTCTTAGCTGTTTACTTATCAGTTATCTGTATCGACCTAAGACCAATGGAATTTCTCAGAAAGCCTATAAATGATGCACCAGAGCAAAGGCCTGTTCGGCCTCTATCACTGCATGCAAGGTCTGGTTACCGAAAAGTCTGGTCGAACTCTATATTCATCAGAATTGGTTTCAAGTTTTTGAAGTTTTTTTCCATTTTGGTTACCGTCAAGTGCAGTCACATTTTTTCTAGAGCTGCCATTTCTAATGATCTTCGTAAATTTGAAGATACATACAAATTTGTTGACGAAATGTATTTATTTGTAAAAATAACAATGGTTTGAAAGAAACATAAACGCTCTCAATGAAAAACTCTGCAATGACCAATGTAATCTCTGGAAAAGAATCCAGCAAGCATTCTTTAAAAACAGACATTAAAGCCCTAGAAAACAAAACAAACAAACAAACAAACTAAACAAAACAGTTCCAACTAAATCCAAGTGATCAACTTTAATGAACTCAAGTCTAATTCCGTTCTCTTAATTCCATCCGCTCCAACCTTGACCACCAATTTCAATCCGGTTCGTTTTCATCGTTTGAAAAATCCAACCTTCTCCTTAAAGATAACGCTATTAAGTGCATCTCAAACTTTTCGGTAGAACTTTTTACAATATAGGAAAGTGTTGAAGATCTCTCAAACGTTGTGGAAATTTCGTGTTCCAATAACCAGTTCATCACAAAAAAAAAAATGATCGATCACGTTGATGTACAAAATGGCAATTCATTATTTGATGAACTTCAAATTCCCGAAATCCTTAATCCGCCAGAAGAATACTCTACCCCTGTCATTTCGAACTGCATTGAGGTTTCACCAGCTTGCCCGGAACAGCATCGAAGTCAAATATTCAAACGTCTTCGAGTTATACTTTGTCAATAAACGACTTGACCAGAAGTTTACAAAAACTTAATAAGCTCAACGAAAATAAAATTGTTCTTTTCGTGAGCCATCCTCCATAATTTTAAACGAGAAGCATGTGTTCGATTATTTTAAAAACTGTTAAATTCGATATTAAAAAAGCAACGACCATTTAAAATGAAAGTTTCGATTGCAGAAAAATATGGCTAACTGTTAACTAACTCTAATGGATCTCCACTAATTGTTAACGAAGTTATTTTAAAGAAATGGATAGATAATGTAAGACATAACCCCAACGCCCCACTAATGCTAATTGGAGCTTTAAAAATAAACTATTCCCCGACTTCTCCAAATCACAGCCGATTCAACTGAATTTCGCTATAATGTTCTCCCTAGGATTTAGATACAATAAGAGTTATGAGAATGTTTGAATTTTTCTTGCATTTCTTCAAGTCAGATTCTGTTTGCTACGAACTGAGAACCAGAAAAATCGTTGTGGTTTCCATTCAGCAGGAAGATTGGCGTTCTGTATTTTCAAAGCTCATGAAAAATTTGTATCAAATATCATCGCAGTTTTAACTTATCTTCTCAAAAAGTAAATTATGATCTTGATACATTCCGCCAATACCTTCAGTCTAAGCGAATATCCCCCCTACAACGCAATAGAAATGATCACAGCGCTCAAACACGTCCCTCTAACTATCTACTATCGAAACGTTAGAGGTCTTCGATTTAAAAGCAACTCGGTCTTAAGAGAAACACGCTCCCTTCAGTTTGATGTTTTCGCTTTGACTGAAACTAACCTGAACTCGAGCATCATCTTTTAGTGTCTATCGAGATGATTATCGGCCCACCGTAGGCTCTCCTTGCAGAGGAATGCTTATAGCAATCAAAAATTCATTCGACTCATCCTTTTTTTCAACCTCAAGCTCGTCTGAAATTGCTTTTGTTGCTGTTAAAATAAAACTTTCGAAAACATATGTCTATCTTATGTGCTTCACCATGCTAGCCTCCCAACCTCATGCGATACATAACTTAATAAAACAATGCGACCTCCTAGATGAAGTTATATTTTGTAAGGACTTAAACCCTCCACACCTTTAATGGACAGTGTCTTAACAAGGATCGAATTACATTTGTAATCATTCCTTGGCAAAGGAATCTTTTAATCGATCATTTAACTGATTCAAGCCTAAAAGAAAGCAGTTCGTCGTCTTTAGTTTTTTTTTTTTTTTACCGGAATCGCGTACTCGATTTTCATCCTCTTAAGTGTTTTCTTCTACCACAGAAGAGCCCTAAAGATTTCCAACGTCACGTCGCGACGCGTCGTTGCTTCTTTGCCCGACTCTTTTTTTCGCTTTTCGATTCTTATATATGTGGCCATAAGGTTTTCAATTTTAGTTTATGTTCAACACGTCAAAAGAGAAGAATGGGTCGACTTTTTGTATATCGAGGAGCACCGCACTCCACAAAGAAATTTTTTTCATTTTTCCGCATTTGAATTCTTTTTCCCACTGAATCCTTTTTCAATTAATTTTTTGATTTTAGCAGCATTCCAGCCCGCAGCTTTTCCTTCCCTTAAAAAAAGATACATTTAATTTAAAACAAGAAATTTACTAAGAAAATATGAATAATGAACTACATTTCTTGCACTTCAAATTATTTGCTTTTATTTACCGCGTTCTCTTCTTCTGTCTATTGTCTGCAATCAGAGTAAAATGGCTGCACAATCTGCCCGACGCTGATGACATTTATGAACATGCCAACTGCTAGTCAATTGCGTTTGTACGACGCAGTTTCTCAGTTTATGAACAGATCTAAGTTATAGGCCCAAGTTAGGCTGACGTTCATGAAAACAACCGTATTTTTTCTTCCGTTGAAAGCAAATTTTATTTTCAGCACTCGGTTGTAAAGTTTACTAAGGTGGCGCTACGGTTCGTATGTACTTGGGCCTCAATCAAAAGTCTCCGCCAGCCCGCTCGGTCCTTAGCTAGCTGTCTCCATTTTTGCACTCCAAGTTGATTGAGGTCCTCTTCCACTTGAGTGCGCCACCTGAGTCGAGGTCTTGTCTCCTCCTACGTCCCTCGGGAATAGTGTCGAAGGCTTTCAGGGCCGGAGCATTGGTGTCCATCCGCTCTAAATGACCGAGCCATCTGAGTCTCTGGACCTTGACCCTTCTGGCTAGGTCGATGTCGTTGTAAAACCCGTAAAGTTCGCTGATGTATCTTCTACGCCATTCCCCTTCAATGCACACCAAAGATGACAAGGATGATGAAGAACTTTCCTCTCAAAACAGCCTAAGGCACTTTCATCCGATTTTGTCAAGGCCTATGCTTCTGCATGGTGCAGAAGGACTGGGATGATGAGGGTGTTGTACAATTTTACCTTTGTTGCTCGAGAGAAGGCTTTTCCACTCAATTGCTTTCTTAGCCCAAAGAAACAGCGATTAGCAAGAGTTATTCTTCGTCAGATCTCGGCGCTGGTATCATTGCTCGTGTTTATAGCGGAGCCTAGGTAGACAAACTCCTCTACTACCTCACAGTTGTATGCGTCTATTGTGACGTTCTGTCCGAGCCGTCGGTTTTGGGTGTCCTCCCTCGAAGACAACATATACTTCGTTTTACCGCTAGGCCCATTTTTGCCGCTTCTGTCTCAATTCTCACAAAGGCGCCATTGACATCACGCTATCTATATCATCGGCGTACGCGAGAAGTTGAACAGATTTTTCGAAGATAGTGCCTCTGGTGTTGACGGTGGAGTTCTGCACTATCTTCTCAAGAACGAAGTTAAACAAATCGCACGACAGTGCGTCGCCTTGTCTGAATCCTTTTTGACGTATTCACATATTACGGCAGAGAGGATCTTGTAGGCGATGTCAAGTGCTCGAGAACAAAGGCCTGTTCGTCCTCTATCAGTCACTGAAAACCAAAAGTATCTACGAGAGCTGGTTACCACGTTATGATTACAAACCCGTTTTTGTTGGTTTTTGACCTCAGCGTATAGTTGCGAAGAAAGATCTGGGGCCTGATTATGGGATTCGTGGCAAATCGTTTTGCTAGTTTGACATTTTTCAATTATTGCTTTCGCTTTCGCACTTCTTCGTTTTGAATTCAACCAATTAACGAATTCGAAGGCGAATTTGAAATGCCATAATGTTTGCTGGCGAGTTGAAATCCGACAGCTTTTATTGGCGGATTCACAGGCGAAAGAGTGTTTATTATTATTAACTGGAATATTGGAAGAAACAGTCAAACCAAAAGTGTTAAATCATTAGAATGTTGGAAGATTTTTTCGCTCCGCCGCGAATCCGTTAATATAGAAAAACGAAGCGAGTCGAATTTGAAAGGTCGAATTGAAAACGATCCGCTGCGAAACCCATAACTCAGGCCCCTGTTTACGATGATAAACAAACTTACTAATTCCAACTATAACATTTTAAGTTTTTATGATAAATAAATATAAAAGGAAAAATACACGAACTCATAATTTTTTTACATTTAAGTCATACATTTTATTTATTTTTTTGTAGATTACTTGAAATCATTTTTTAATTGTTTGATACATTTACTACACAAATATTGAGTTTTATTTAATTAAAAAAGTGTTGGTTTTAAAACAGACATTTTCACATCCGTCCAGAAAGTTTTATTAAAATACATGAAAACTATCACCAAAAGTTTTAATCTTGAGAAAAAAATAGAAGGACAATTCTCTAATACAAAATAGTGTCTGAATTTTTTACTTCAACACATTAAAGAAAACCAAAAATTATAAGATTAGTAAATTTAGCAAATTGATAAAATTGATATAATGTGAAAGACTTTTTGTTTGTGGAAGCAGTCCTTTTTTTGTTTTTAAAACAAACGATAACTCATCGGATTGGCGGTAACTGTTAAACGCTCAATAGCCTGTTCGACGTGATTCCATTTAGCAGCAGCTGTAACCATTGCCAATTCTTCATAAACATCACGGCAACGTTTGTCGTCGTAGAGTTTTTGCAATATTTTAACCATACGTCCATGATGGCCGTGTACGTATGCATGCCATAAAGTAAAGTTAACAACCTGCCAAAAAATAAAATAAACGCACAAAAACAAACTTTGTGTTACGGCTTACCAATAAAACTATTAGCAAAAAAAACTTTTACCTTGCTGTCTGAAGCATCTGTAAACTTTCCAATTTCACTGTATATGGCGTCGATTTCCTCCAAACGAGCACTTTTCTGTGAACCATGTTCGATAACATTCAATTTGGCGACCGCAATGCCCTTCTTGGTGAGTGCTTCAAGCAAGTTGTTCTTTTGTTTTTCCATTTCACTGAAAGACACAAAAAAAAAATAAATGTTAACGACTTACGGCGAAGAACTTTTCCACAAACACGCCGAACTTCGAGGCGAGATGCTATCAGGTAAATAATAATGATAATAATTATCGTTTAGCAGACCGTCCCCAAGACAAAGAGAATGCTTCAAAGACTTCTGGGAACTTTGTTTACATTCTTATCTTTTATGCGACTTAAAAAATATTTAAAAAAAATTCAAGTCTTGCATTTCGAACGTGAACGAGTCCATATTCATGTCCAAAAGCATAAAATCTCTTCGTTAATGACATTAACATTTAAGACGAATGGCGCAGACCCAAATAACTTTGAATGCTTAAAGTTGAGAGACAAGAAGAGTTTGTGATAATTGTGTACGAGGCATATCGAACCTTTTGGTCTGAAAAGTTATTGAAATCATTAAAGCGATTCAGGGAGAAAGAGCGACAGAGATTGTGAGGGCAAATGAAGCAAAACGGAAAAGATTTAGAACAAATGGAGAATGAGCAGGAATAGGCAATCGCTATTTGGAAATCTGTAAACCAATTCAGAAGTTTCAGCACATTGAGTTTCGAACACTGCGAGTGATTGAAGTAAAATGTTGAAAAGAAATGTTCAGTTTGTCCTATTCACAGGAAAGTTTAGTTCCCTTTTTTATTGTTTGATAAGTTTTATTATTGAAAGGTAATTTACTGAATTTGACACTTTGTTGGTGACTTAAAGGAGTTAATGTTTTTGATGGAAGCGATTTCCTTTGGAATTGGTTTTATTCTTTTTTTTTATGGACAAATGTTCTTTTTTATTCCACAAATGATATTTTTGCAGCAGAGATAGAAGATGTGAGGTAAATCATCAGTGGGACTTCCATTTATAGTTTTGTTATTAAGGAAGTAAAGTTAAGGAGGAAGTGGTAGATAAATCATATTCTTAATTTCTGCCCGCAACTCTTGACGGGAGAAATTTTGGTTTCGCTTTCAGTTGATCAGGGTTCCAACCTGTGAGCAAAAAAATATCACTGTAGTCTCATGGAATTGATAAGAGCCTCACATCTTTTCGTGTCTTTCAACTTCTAAGTTTTTCAACTACACGACCCAGAGCTCGTTCTTATTTTGCCGTTTTGCATTCCACACTTCTTTCTTCAGGTCTTCCCAAGATGTTGAACTGGGTTCAGGTCGTGAGACCGAGCGGGCCACTCCATAACCTCAATTTTCATGTCCTGAAAACCAGTGCTTTTCTTCGGGTGTGCTTGGGTCATTGTTCAACTGGAATATCCATTTCGAATTCAGCATTATATCATGTAAAATGTTTACGTTTTAATGCTGGTCCATTATATGAGTTTCGCGCGCCGAGTTGTTCGAAGTTATCTTTAGCTTGTGCGCGCCACCTGAGCTTTGGTCTTCCTCTTCTGAGTTGTCCCTCTGGGTTGGATTCGAAGACTTTACGGGCCGGAACATTGGTGTCCATTCGTTGGACCCTTACTCTTTTAGCTACGACAGTGACGCTGTACAACCCGTATAGTTCGTGGTCAAATCTTCTTCTCCATTCACCGTCGATGCAGCCAGGACCATAGATCTTCCGTAGAACTCTTCTTTCGAAAGGGCCTAGCTCATACTTTTTGACAGGGTCCATGCTTCTGCACCATATAGCAGGACGGGGATGATGAGAGTATCACAGAGCGTCACCGTAGTTGTGACTCAATTGCTTTCTTAGCCCAAAGAAACAGCCGTTAGAAAGAGTTATTCCCTATTGATCTTGGCCTTGATATCATTATCCGTGTTAATAGCGGAGCCAAGGTAAACAAAATCCTTAAGTATCTCGAAGTTGTATCTTTCTACCGTGAAATTTTGTCCAATACTGGGTGTCAATTCATGATGTCAGCATGGTTCAGGCCCCAGATTCGGCAGCATTCTTTTTCTACAAAAATCGCCAGCTTATCTGAGGCCACCTGTGCGATAATATGAGACAATTAAAATCTGTGTCTCCTCCTCTGTGCCACGTAGGTTAATGTTATGTGTTCTTCCCTTCTATGTATCTATCTGTCTCGCTCTGTTGTATTAATGTCTTGGTCTGTCCCAGCCGATGGTCTGAGTCACCAGTGCTGCTATATGTCTGTAGTTCGTTATATTAATGTGCGAAGTACTGCGAAGTCAATGTCAATGTCAATGATGTCAGCATATACTTTGTTTTGCCCTCATTAAGCGCTTAACATAGCCTATGTTTTAATACTCACAAAGTGCACTATTGACATCACACTGTGTTCTCCCAATAATATTAATATTGGCGGTGTACGCGAGTATAGACTTCTCTAAGATAGTGCCTCTAGTGTTGACGCGGGAGATCTGCGCTATTCCTTTCAGAATGATGTTTAAGAAGTCGTACGAGAGTGCATCGCCTTGTCTTAAACCTTTTTTGACATCGAAGGTGTCGGTGAGGTCGTTATCGACTCTGATGGAGCGGCGTGAGTTCTCCATTGTCATCCTTCTTAGACGAATGAGCTTGGTAGGGATGCCAAAACTGGACTTGGCTTCATAAAATTCTTCTCTATATAAGTTGTCATACGCGGCTTTAAAATAGGTGAAAAGATGGTAGTTATCGAATTCGAGCTCTTGGATATTTTCCAGGACCTGTCGTGATGTGAATATTTGATTGATCGATGCTTGGTGGAATTTCCAAGGCGATATTTAGGAGGCTGATGCCACTATAGTTTGTGCAGTTAAGAGTATCCTTTTTTCAGAATTGGGTAAAACAATTCTGAGGTTCCATCTATCGCACATGCTCTCTTCTGGTCATATTCTGCAGATGTGTTGATGCATGTTCCAAATCATCGCCGGCCGCTTCGAAGAGTTCGGCAGTGATGCCGTTAGCTCCCGCTGCTTTGTCACTTTTTAACCTTAGATATTGCTATCTGACAGCGAACTTTGATTCGTCATCGCCCACGTACAGTCTATAGAAATGGTTTTTACATATCCTCAGCATTGACTGTGACTCTCCTAAGATATTTCCCTGTTGCTCGCTGAAGCTTAAAGTCATTCGTTTCAATTCGTTTTACATCTTCGTTTAACTTCCGATCATTCCTGCTTTTTTAGTCTCTCAACATCCTCAATGGAACGCTTTTAATGCTCTCTTTTTCATCTTGAGAAGCTTGTGTTCTACTCTAGTCTTCTGCTCGTAGAGCTCCCGAACTACTCTAGTCCTCCTGTTCAGCGCTGTTTTATATGCTTCTTACATATTCGTAATGGTGGCCGTGTGAAACCAAGAACATCAGAGGCAGCAATTCTGCCACTGGTTCTCAATACTAGATGCTGGCTGTAGTGGCCTTCTCACGAGGTTAATTGACACTCGATCGGAGAAGGATCTGGTGGTCTGTTGCGATTGTAGCCGTCCGACGTCATACTTTCTTCTACCACTTCCTTTTTTTGGAACTTATTTTAAAATGTTAATGGTTAAGTGATACTATTTAACTCGGCAGAAAAAGAGAAAGCCTTTTCTTTTCGTTCGTCTATCTTCTGAATGGGCATCCCTAACGTCGCGTCGCATCCATTCAAACTGAAAAGCTGCAATGCATCGCAACTTTTTGAAATGATCAAACAAAATAAGTCAATTACGCGAACCCTTAGATTTAAGCATAATAGGTAAAGGTTTTACCGAAAAATACTCAAAGTCAACCAAACAAACTTGCCAAACACTTTGAAGCCGTTATACTTACATAGAATTTGTTGCACTTGCGTTCATCCTTAGACTTACCAATTAAAAATCTGACAGACAGTAAAACCTTTCAATTCCCATTTTTGCTGTTCTGTTCACTTGTTTTAACATTGTTATGGCAGGCAAGAAATACCTTTTCTAGGAACCACTTTATTTTCGTTTAGCATTTTCAAAGGAAGTTTAAAGCACTATTTACTTCTTTTTTTACTAAGTTTTGAAGAAGACAGCAAAGTATAAACAGTTTTTCTAAAGGCAAAACAAAGAGGTAAACAAATAAGAAATATTTTATTCGCCGCTTCAAAAAAAAAGAAAGAAAAGTTTGCTCAAAAGACGCCATAATCCTGTTTTGCCATCCATTCAAGTCCGCTAAGACAAAAAGACAATGAAAGACTATTGGATTCATTATCTCGACTTTCTTACTGTCAATTTTTATACATTTCAAAAATAAACACACACACTAAAACAAAAAATCTAAATTAAAACTAAAACAGCAAACAACACAAACCCATTGACAATGGCAACACCGTTCTTGCGTTTGCTTCGCCGTGTCGTGTCGTCAAAAGTTCTGTGTGGGTAAAAACTACAGCTCACAAAGGACTAATCCGCATTAAAAAACATTGTGTGTTTTGTATATGTTGTGTGCTCGCTGTTTTCCAGATTCATTGAATCTGCTTTTTGTGTTGGTGGTTGTTGGGAATGGGTAGGAATGTTGTAGGGAAAAATGTTTCGAATCGCATATTTAGCCTGGAATGGCACATAAGCCTCTCAAAACCCAGAGTGAAACTTTGTTTTAACAGTCACCCATTCAAGCATTCTCCGGCCTAGGGAGGGCGCTACTCCTGGTGACTGATTGTGCTCCAACTCACACAAAAAAAAAGCACTCCTGCACAATAAATAGCGCATAGACAAAAGCAGCGGCGACGGGCTTAAAAAAGAAATCCCACTTCTGTCTGTGGGGGCTGGCTACACTCTCCCGCATTTTCAATGTCATGAATCATGATGAATATGATCGCGAACAGAAATAAATGGTCCTCGACCCTTGCTCGCTGTGTTTGAAAAGAAATCACTGTCTTAAGGTCCTTGCTCTTGTTTCATTCAAGAAATGCGAAATATTAATGTAAAAAGTTTACCCCCTGCCACCCAAACCCATAAAACCCGACTTATGATACTCACGTTTTAATCTTCGCAGCATCGGAACGTGTATCATTCTTGAGACCATAATACGCCAACAATGCATCCTTGTCAGTTTCTTTGATAACAATGCCAGCCTTGTCTGCCACCGATTCCAAGGTTGTCGTAATACTAGCTACGTCTGGTTTCGTTTCAGCAGTAGCGGTCGTATCCTTTGCCGTGGCAATGTACTTGGCAAAAGTAAACGGAAATTGTGGCTTCAAATGGTTGCTTTCAACATTCTGAATGTACATCAAATGAGCTGTCAGATGTTTTGGATGGGCGGCAATTACAGTGTTGTAAAGTTCTTCAGCTTTTTCCAGATCTACAAGAGGACGTTGACAACACGAGGGGAAGCAATAAAACGGTTATTTCGAGAAACGGATTTTGATTGATTTAGATTTTAAAAAAAGAAAAAAATTACACTCACAAAAAAAAACTTACCCATTTTCGCAATCAACGAACACTGGAAATCACGCAGAGCTTCTGCGTATTCGTCCTTTCCGGTTTTGGTGGATTTCTTTGGACTGGCGCTGCCATTGTTGGCTTTACTGCCATTGCCACCTCCTCCATTGCCACCACAACCAGCAGCAGCGGCCGGAGAATTGCCGGTTGTTTTCTTGCCCGCTGCAGACGATGACGACGAAGCAGAGGACGACGACGATGATGACGATGAGGATGATACAGCTTCCGGTAGCAAATACTGGAATTTCAAAACATGAACCCGCCGACCAACATCGTCTTTGGCCAGCGACATATTTCCATTAAGCCAGGTCGTGCCATTGGGCAACGATGCCTTTGACAACTTCTCACTACTCAATGGGGCCACAAAGACAACTTTCGGTGTGCTTTGCAACATACAGCTGCTGAACTTCCGTCCACCAACAATACACTGATTGTAGTGGTCGTAGATGTCAAGCGTTATCGGACTTGACAATTTGAATAACGCCACCATTGTCGCCTCGGAGATTTTCTCCAGAGCATCTTTTTTTTCATGGCGTATTTGCAGTCGAATTGTGTATTCGCCTTTTTCCAATTTCGTACAAAATGTGTGCGAGTGTGCATCGCCGCAAGCAATCATCATTTTATTTACATCGAATAGCATCCACAATTGTGATTCGAATTCAGATTCGTAGAGTAGTGAATTGAAGAGGGGAGCATAGAGTGAGACTTCGTGTGCCTTGGCGACATTTAAGTTATACGTAAGGACATTTTGATAGATTTGCCTGCCCGCCGGGATGACATCGCGTGTGGAACTGAGTGGGCTGATTTTGGATTCGCTTGGTTTGAGGACGACAGCGGCGGTTTTTAATTGAATGGCTGGTTGGAAATCTTCGGCGGAGAGTGCAGTCACTTGGAAACGATGGATGCCCTTGGCCGAGTGCATGACAGCTGCAAAATTTACGAATGGGAAATTAAATTGTTGTATATACATGTTGAAAGAGAAAATACGTATTTATATTTTGTTCGCATTTTAATTTTCTTGAAAAAAGCAATTGTGAAGTAAATCGCGTCAAAAGGAGTGAGAGATTGAGGGGTTTTAATTTAATTAAGACTCTTTTTATTGTGAACACACTGAAAAGCTTAACGAATCGAAGCCGGAGATGGTTTTTTTTTTTTTTTTCAAAGAAACAATAAGCTCAACAAAGGACAATGGCAGACAATGAACGGGCTCTGGAATCAATAACGGACATTAATGTGTCATTGAATAGGTGGTTTTTCAGAGATCAATTTTGGGGTAAATTATCACAGTTCGTTGAGTTTAAATTTTGCTGTAAAATATGTTGTTAGCGTTAAATCACAGCTGACACAATTTCGCGCATTATTTATTTTTAGATTTCAGCAGAAACTTCAGCGTGGGAGCCGTTATGCATCTTTGCAAAATCAACACAAGAAAGTTATGTTATTTACCAAAAGGAAAAATGAGTTATTCTGAAAATTTCAATAAAACGGTTACCTCTCTTCTAGATTTAAAAAGTAAATGGACTGCTCAAACACTGTTCAGCTGAAAACCTTATCGACTAGTTCGAAATATAGTTGTATAACTTAACTCATAGGACTAGTGGAAACGTCTTCATGGTCTCCACTGAAAACGGATCCTGACGATCCTTTTCGAAGTAAGGTATAGCTTAAGGTTAGCAACGTCACCCAGAAAAGCTAGTCTCGGATACAAAACGATTGAGGTGAAGACAAATACACCAACGCAGACTGCTAGTTTACTCATAAATTCTCATATTGCACTTATGGACTAGATCGACAGAGCATAGCACCAGCTAGCCACATCAAAATCTGACATAAATGAATAAATGACATTTATTACAGCGGACATCCAGTACACTATGTGGATATGTTCGGGGTAGTCAGCGAAAATCTAGAACCTTTCATCCTCAGCTTCACTACAAGACATGTAGGGCTGTATGCAGAATGTCTAGAATTAAAGCTGTGTCGAACCGTTACTATTTTCAACTCCACCCGCACGACAATATCTACCTAAGTCAAAATCCACACCGGACTATTTTGTTACGACCACAACCAACAACTTATACAATGAAGTCAACCAATAACAACAAGCTGAAAATTTCAACAAATGCACACCGTATTTCTGTACGAAAATTATGAAGCAAGAGTGGAATTTCAGCAGTTATTCGGAGGAGTACTTGATTTCTTGATTTAGAAGGCAATTGAGTAGTAAAGTACTCTCCCGAGCAACTAAAGTGACACTCTACAAAACCCTTATCATCCCGGTCCTCATGTATGGTGCAGAGACATGGACTGTGGCAACATCTGATGAAAACGCTTTGGGCTGCTTTGAGAGAAAAATTCTTCGAGTGGTTTTTGGTCCTGTCTGCATTAATGGAGAATGGAGGAGAAGATTCAACCAAGAACTGTACGAGCTGTACAGCGACACTGACCTAGCCAGAAAAGTTAAGGTCCAACGACTTAGATGGTTGGGTCATGTTGAGCGAATGGAAAATAATGCTCCGGCTCGTAGAGTCTTCGAATCCAATCCGGAAGGACGTCGCAGAAGAGGAAGACCGCGACTCCGGTGGAGCACACAGGTGGTAGAGGACCTGAACCAACTTGGCGTGCGAAACTGGAGACAGTTAGCCAGGGACCGAGCTGGCTGGAGAAGTTTGTTGGGTGAGGCCCTGGTCCGACTTGATTTCTTACTGATAAATTAGTTCTTAATTCTTCTTTGCCTTAAAAGCTTTTGATAAGAGCGTTTTGAGTACCATGACTTATGTTCGACACTGTAGGTAATTGGAAGAGTTAATCTTCTTAACTGGAGTTTATTTGCTTTCCTTGATTAACACCCTGGATATCCGACGAGTAATACTTCCGCCTGAGAAAAACAGCAGTTACAAAGCCTGGCTACGACGAAAGCCGAAGCAAATGACCTTTGGAAGACACCACAAACTTTAGATACTTGTCCAGATCGAGCAGGCAGCGCTTATTAACAAAGGAGACGTCAAGTTCATGGTGGCTCCGTCTGCAGAAAACGTTCAAAGTAGGGCGATCCTTTAATATCCTTGGGTCACTGACAACTGACTACTGGGTTAAAACGGGTGGCACAAAGTGATGAAAGCTCTTAAGAGACTAACGCCTAATTTCTTGACAAAGCTCTAGGTTTAGTGAGATTTAAGAATCCAATTAAATTAGACCTTCGAATTGGGGGTCCAGGGCCTTAAAACTCGGTTTATTTATAACTTCGTTTTTTTTTTTTTTCCAACGAGCAAAATGAATTGAAAATACATAAATATGTAAATAAATAAATACAAGAAAATAAAAGGTGTAGACTAAATTCCTATTTATGGACGATGACTTTGAGTACAATGCATATCCTGGGAGAACGGCGTATTTATTGAGTGCCGCTATTAACATATGGGACGACACCTATTTTTTCAGCGTTTCTGTTTAACAAAGCAAACGTTTTTAGCAGACCTTCAACTGGTGGCAGAAAACCTTCAACATACACAACCACAGTAAAAATTGGAATGAATTTTGTGTGCACTTTTCTTCTTGACAGTTTATATGGGCACGATTCGAGCCCCATATTCTGCTTAACAGCCAACGCACATAAACACCACGCCACGGGCATCCCAAAAATAAATATAGGTACACACTTATCTACAAAAAAAACCATAGGTCCGCATAGTGCACCTTGAGTCTTGAAAACTGAATCTCCCAATGAAGGATCAAGTTCTGAAAACTGAATTTCCGAATCAAGCATGTTTAACATTTTTGAGAAACTTAGTCATCTGGAAATTGAGTTTCGACTCAGAGTAATGCAGTTTTTGGTGGAAAGGGGTTTTCAATAGGGACGCTACAAAAGTAGACCGATAGGAACAGCAAACGACGCCATATTTTTCCCCGCTCTCTTAACATTTCTCTTCAGTAAGGTTTGCCATTTTATCATGGAAAGGTATACGATCCAACAACGAGTCGAAATTATTAAAATTTACTACCGAAATTTACTACCGAGTCAGTGGTCAACACTTTAGGAGCGAAAAATCATCTTCAGCGATGAGGCTCATTTCTGGGTGGATGGCTTCGTCAATAAGCAAAATATGCGTTATTGGTCAGGCAGCAATCCACATGTGCTTCACGAGGCACCATTACATCCCGAAAAAATCACTGTTTGGTGCGGTTTAGATGCTGGTGGTGTCATTGGGTCGTACTTCTTCCGTGATGATCAAGACCGGCACGTTACTGTGAATGGGAATCGCTACCGCTCAATGCTAACCGATTATTTTTGGAATGAATTGGATGATATGGACTTGGACGATATGTGGTTTCAACAGGGACGGTCCATTTATTGAGAACGAAGTTCGATGAGCGCATTATCTCCAGAAATGGACCTGTGTTGGCCGCCTCGTTCATGCGATTTAACGCCGTTAGACTATTTCCTGTGGGGCAACGTCAAACTTTGGTTTATGCCAACAAGCCAGCGACGATTGATGAACTTCGTACGAATATCGAACGTGAAATTTCAGCAATATGCGAAATATTGAAAACCGTCGAAAATTGGGTTCAGCGTCTGGACTTCTGCAAGCGTGCGCGTGGTGGCGATGCAAAAAAAGTCGAGTTCCATACATAACGGCATCAAATGTACTTCCACATTAATAAGGAATTTCATTGATATCCAAAACCGTTTTTGTTTTATTTAAGAAAACTTTTGTAGCGTCCCTATTGAAAAACCCTTTTAATACTACAAAATGATAATTTCTTGCAACTGTAATAAAAAGGGAAGAAAAGCCCAAATATTCTAAAAACTAAGTTCCAACGTTAAACCGAGATTTACTAGATCGAGTTTTAAAAGGAATTTAGAACTTTGTGAGGAAATTAAGCGTAAGCGGCCCTAAGATGTTTGGTTGTTGGACTTTAGTATGCACTGCATCGTTGAATACAATATGGACTTAAAACAAATTGAGCCAGCAAACTACAGCCTATCCTAATATATATTAGGTACGAAACAATTCATTCTCAGTGTAGTTTCACCTCTATTTTATTTGCCTTGAACTTATAAGCTTTCCCTTGGACTATTGGCACTCAAAACCTAATCAATTAAAAAGCCAAATTCGAACCTCCGCCAACAGATTGCTTTGCCAAAACATTGACCATGTGAGTTAACATGTCCAAATGAATCCACAAGGTGGATATGTGTACATTACCAACAAAATAAAAATAAAAAAAAGAAAACCCAGTTCAAACTTGAAACTTCAACCGAGTAAACTGGGTGAGGCTGTGAAGCAAAGCACGCAAGTACTGTAGTACAAAATGCAACTTCCGATTGACCAAAGAATTCCTAAATTGGCTTAATCAAAATTCACTGAACGAACGTGCACTATATGAATGACTTTCCACATAATTCACTACCATCCGTTCCTCACTCGTCTACATCCTTTTTTGGTCTTTTGTGCATTTTCAATGACACCCAATTTACTGGCACACACACCCTAAAAAAGCACCAGAAAGCTAGCATGTGGAAATGGCAATATTAACATATATACGTACTATGTGTATTTGCAATGTTGTTGGTTTGGAAAATTTACTTCTGTTCAACATTGAATTAACATTTGCAAACCAAAATTGTTGTATATATTTGTTTAAACAAAAGAATCTCATTTCAAGTGTTGTGTAGCCAGTACTCGGATGTCTTGTATACACACACTTGCAAGTGAGATGAAACTGTGCATAATTTTATTCTAAAATTGTACTTTGGTATTATTACATGTGAATGAATTTGCACAAACAAAGGAGAGCGTTGTTTTATATATTTTTGCACATCCTTTAGAAGCTTGAGCATGTTCCGATAGGTACCCTATCGTTTCGTTTGCTTGTTGTGCATCTTAATTTAGTAGTCGTCGTCCTCGTCGTCTTTCTAAAAATTAAGGTTTTGGCTGCTGCACCAGAACACATACAAAGAAAACGTAACATCACATCCTTTTTCCTTTTCGTTTGTATGATAACTTTAAAACAACAAGCAATGTAATACCCCTTAAACAACGATATTGTCATTATAACGTCCTCTTTGCCAGACTTTATATTCAAAAGGGAGACGAAGAGACGACGCAACTATAAAACTGTTGAAGCACTTGCTAATGTGTATGGTAATTTATATATCCAGGTGGTTTGTCGCATTTTATTACCCAACTTAACTTGGTCCCCTGCCGAAAGAAGGACCTATTCCAAACCGAAAACATCACCATGAGTATAAGGTGGGCTCTTCCAGTACCTGCAACCACATTTCTCATCTACTGGTTGAGACTTAATGCATTGTAAGGAACAAGACAACAAACAGTACAAAGCATCTCTTGCAAAGTAATTTTTTTGTTTTGGTGTAAATTTAGAAGAGAAGACGAATGTTAAAGGTTGAATAAAGGCAGCTTTCCTCAAAGCGTGTATGGTGTGATCTTCTTGTATTGCCGAACATGTTACAGGAAAACTTTTGTTTGAGATTCATAGTGCTGTTTCAGAAGTAGACAGTGATGTTAAATAATTTTGTCAGTTTCTTAAATTCCTTTAAATTTGGCAAGGAATTTATGTTTAAATTAAAAGTACCGGAGTCGAAATTGTTTAAGTCACAATTTTAAACGAAAAATTTTAAATTTCAAGCCTTAAGGAATTTATCAGAATTCTTCTCTTTTAATGTTTCCGTATAACATCCCTGTGTTCACATGAAAAAAAGACTGAACAAGCGTTGTTTCACCTCATGCTTTGAAGACGAAATACCTTGTAATACTGTTTTGCTTCTTGTTGCCGGAAATTGTGAAAATTAAGTGTGATACTTCCATAGCCACATTGTTGAACTTCCAAATAACGAAAACATTAAAATTAACTACACTAATCAAAATTCTGAGGAGAGATTAAAGAAGGAATGAGAAGCTATACAAATAAGACGGATTCGTGAAAGTCCTTTCTTTCGAAGTTCGATGCTGGATGCGTATTTAAACACTTTTTTATTTAAATTTTCACAAAAACTTAATGGTGTTATAACAAAAGCCGAACACAGACGAATGCAAAACTTGTACCAGAGAAATAATGATTTTTTAATGGGGCGTACTCAAAGGACTTCTGATACCATTTCAATGCTAAGGGCAGTGCGAACATTTCGAAAGAGTAAGATGGTTTGAAAAGTAGTCCAGGAAACGTTGGTATCGTTGCTATACTGATGCCGATGAGTATTCCTCCATGCATGGGCATACAATTATCTTAATCGCTTTATATTGAAGAATGTTGAAGAGGCGAAAAATGTTCTGCATAGAAAACGCAAACATATTGTTGCATTTTTCATTAGAATGATTGGTTCCCTTGGTGTATTAAGCCTTAACGACAAAATATATAGAATTGCGTTTTAGACACATTCCATTTTTTTTTTTCTAAGTCCCCACACTATGATGCTGTCGAGTTCACAGTGTTTGTCGTACTATGACTCTCTGATTATTCACATCCAAAGCGAAGGGCAAGGTCGTTTAGAATCCTTCTGTTTCCGCAATTTTTCTTTAGTTTTAGATTTATCAGCAATTGCATGGTCTTAAAGAAGGAACGTAAGTGCAATTGGTCGATAATTACAGAAGGCGTAGTATTCACCTCTTTTGGATGTAACAGAGTGGCGCGACAGCTCTTGAAGAGCTGAGGCCTAGGTAACTTCAATAATCAACAATTCTCTGAGTGCGTCTGGCGAATTGAGGGGGCCAACAATTTAACATTTCCCATGACAGAATTATACTCCTGGAAGTATTGTGAGTTCTTCTTCTTTTCACGTTTATTTGACACGTAAAATTAGAGATGATAAAATGGTGCTTAGAGGAGTACTCTTTGGGTGGTCCGTCAACCCAAATGCGCCAATTTTGTTTATTAACGTATTCATTGAGCCAGAAGTGACCTTCTTCATCGAGCCCATTCACTGAACGCAAATTAAAGTGGCCTGGCATCAGTTCTTGCAAAAGTTGAATATTATACGCTCTCAGGCCGAGGGCTTCATTTCGAATACGGAAAGTTCGACAACAATGGACAGATATGAAGTTTTCTTTTTTTTTTTTATAATGAGCACGCACTCAAGGGGTTTCATTCCCTTTTTATGCCAAAGCACAGTGCGAGATTAGGGAAAATGGGATAGACGGAGAGGGTTAAGGATGAGGTGTCGGTTAACATTGGCTTTGAATTCCTGCACATTGCAATGACTGGGGAAGACAGAGTGTGGAAGACAGTTCCACATCCGCGTAGTACGGCTAAAGAACGATTCTCTGAACATGACCGTACGACCGAAGTTGGGCTCGAGGGTGAACTGATGCGCATTCTGGAGGCGCGGGTATTACGGTTGAATATCTTAAGGGGAGGAATGCAACTGGCTATTTCTCTAGAGCATATACCGTTGAAATAACGATAGAAGAGGGTGAGGCATGAGACATTACGTCGGTGTTCAAGTGACGTAAATGTCTCAATGATGTTACGGTCACCAATCATCTTAAATGCTCTTCTCTGGATGCTGTCCAAAAGACTTAAATACGTTGCTGGAGCACCAGCCCAAACGTGGGAGTTGTACTCAAGCTTTGGACGTATATATGTTTTATAGATGGTAGCCAGATCAGACGGGGAAAAAAAATTCTTGCATCTTCTTAAAAAACCTAAACATCTTGCGGCATTTTTGGCGACATCGCATATGTGATCATTCCATAAGAGGTGGTCGGTGATGCACATACCGAGAATATCGAGATGTTCGGTTTCACCGATGCAAGTGCCACTCATGGACAGTGGCAAGGGGGGTATATCTCGCTTCAACGATACAAGACAGCATTGAGTTTTCGAAGCATTAAACTCTACACGGTTTTTAATTCCCCATTGTACAATGCTGTTTAAGTCAGAGTTTAATGAGCTTATCATATTTTGCCGTTGCAGTTCCACATCCGAAGAGGAGGGATGTGAATCTGGGAACGAATATGAGAAGCTTAGGGTACTATCGTCAGCGAAACAATGAATTGGATTAGAAGTTGCAGACAAGAGATCATTAATGAAAATGAGAAAGAGGGTCGGAGACAAACGGAGCCCTGGGGCACACCAGCATTTATTTTGTGGGTTTCAGACTTGAACCCGTCCAATACAACTTGTATAGAACGGTTCGAAAGAAAATTTCTAATCCAACGAAGGAGGAACTCGTCGATACTGAAAGCACGCATTTTCGATAAAAGAGCCTGGTGCCAAACTCTATCAAATGCCTTTGAAATATCAAGTGCAACAATCTTACTTTCTCCAAAACGATGTAAAGATTTGTTCCACTGTTCGGTGAGATATGCCATCAAATCACCAGTGGACCTGTTGCTGCGAAAGCCGTACTGCCGGTCATTAAGAAGCTTTCGTTCTTCAAGATATTTCTTGAGCTGATAATTTATCAGCGTTTCCATGACCTTAGAAAGAAGGGACGTTAGTGCAATCGGCCGATAATTGGAGGGAGAGGAGGATTCGCCTTTTTTGGATATAGGCTGGACAAATGCTGTTTTCCAACTACTCGGAACGAGCCCAGAAGAATAGGATAGATGGAAAAGCTTACGCAAGGGTTTTGCCAGCGTTGAAGAACACCTCTTCAGAACAATAGCGGGGATGCCATCCGGGCCAGCGGATTTGTGTATGTTGAGATCTTTTAGGACTCTCACCACAGCAGTATTTTTTGCCTTAGTTTTTGGTCATATAAAAATTTGGTCCGACGAATATGAACATTGCAGGCCTTCCTGGCTTGTTTAAACTTATTCCGGTTTTCCTCAGTAGGGTTGGCTTTGTAACAACGGAAACTTACCTCTTTAACCCTGATAACCTCTTTACAGCTCATATCGAACCATGCGTTCTCTTTAGGTCTGATGCTTTTAACCCTGTTCGGGATAAAAGTTCTCATTCCCAGAAAAATTAAACTTGTGAGCATATCTGCACTGGAATCTACGTCACTATCGAGGAAGCATAGTGACCAGTTAAAGATCCTAAAAAAGTTATTGAGACCGTCCCAGTCGGCTTTCTCGTACTGCCAAACGGTTCTCCTAGGAGCTCTTTCTTTAACTGGGCTTTTTTTGACAAGAGAAATTTGCGGATATGACACAATGGTCAGATCGGCCTAGAGGCGATAATACACTTATTGTATATTTATCAGGCTCTTGCGAAGAGCTGACAAAACTTCCAAGAGTATCATCTGTCAGGAAAACGTGCTTCTCAACTTTGCCGTTCGGAATCGGCGTAAAATTGTAGGTCCCTCAATTCTTCACACGCACCTAGAGAATTGTTGATGAGAGTAAGCCACTTAGGCCTTGGCTCTTCAAGAGCTGTTGCGCCACTCTATTTTTATATATTTATCAGGGTCAGAGGTAAGGAACAAGTCAAGCGTGTTTTCTGTTTGGCCGTCAATGTCCGGTATTCGAGTGGGCTCGTTGACCAGCTGAGCGAGATGGTAGTAGTCGGAGACTCTGTTTACCTAGGATCCACAATAACCTCGCACACATCAGTGCTGAGATAAAGCGAAGAATCAATCTTGTCAATCGCTGTTTCTTCGGGCTAAGAAGGCATCTGAGCATTTAAATTAAAACCTCTCTCAAGGAACCAAGTAGGCCTTGTACAAGAACTTAATCATCTCAATCCTGCTGAATGAGGCAGAGCGGATGAGAACTTTCTGGTTGCTTTGGAGAAAGATCTTCGAGCTATGTGGCGTCGGCGGAGAGTGGAGGAGATATAAAAACGAACTTTACGGGCTTTGCAACGACATTGACATTCAGCGGTTAAGATGTCTGGGTCATGTGGAGTATGAGTACCGACGCACGCACCAACCCGTCGAATTTTCGTATCCAACCCCGATGGGTAACATTGAGGACGAAGACCTCATGTTAGGAGGCGTGCTCAATTGGGAAATAACATCAAACTGGATGCAGCTAGCGAGGGATCGAGTTAGCTGCAGAGGCTCGTTGGAGGAGACCGAGATCCATCAAGGTCCCCTCAATCGCGGACTGCAAGTCACTTCGAGAAACTTGTACTACGACCGAAAGCCGCAGACGCTTTCTTTCCTGTTTTTCGTACACATGTATTTTACATACGAATGGAAAGTAAAATATATTAAAAGCAATACATAAGATAACTGTTTTCAATTCGCAGAATATTTATTTTTTACCCACAAACGACGACGATAAAAACTCATCTATCTATTTTGGCTTGCCTCTCATTAGTCTTTGAAAACAATTTAAAACTCACTCACACTTGCATGAATCATACTAAACAACATTTTGTGCGTTGATTTAAATAATTAAATATTATCCTAATTTCATCAAAAACAAAATTGTAATGCCATGTGGCGATAAGCTTGCCCACAATTTGTTTGGGCCACTTGTCTAAACTTTATTTATTTACAACAAACTCGACAAAGTTTTGTTGATTTTTATTTGTGAATTCTTAAGTAGATCAGCCGGTCCGACATCAACAGGAGAAATGAGACACAGAAGCCAACAAAAAAAAAAAACATGACACACAAGATATCCTTTTTGGAATTTCAAAATTACTACAAAATCAAATGTAACTCGATAGATGGCAAGAGCATCAAGCACCAGAGATCTCTTTGCCGAATCAACTAAGACGAAAGGCATTCAAACTACTCGTATCTCGTATGATGATGCATCAGGCGGGTTTATGTACATTCCGGAATCTGTAATCTGTCAAAAGTTAAAGGACACGAAGTTATAATATTGAACTTTAGTCTTTCTCTCACTGTTTTTCTGATTTTATTTCTGGTTCTTCGGGATTCTGGAATGTGGTCGTCGTCGTCGCAACCATTTTGGCAGGAAAATCCTCTATAATGCTGTACCGCTCCGCGCCTTTGAAATCACTAAGTCCTTGTCGTCAGAGTCTTCCTTTTTTGCAAATTAAATGATGGATGGATATTAGGGCAAACACAAACTGTGAGAAAACTTATGCAAATGCCCTTTCTTCTAGTCGGTCTAGTGGTGCACATATGTGCCGGGACATGCAGTAGCAGCCTTAAAATCATGCAACCGCACATATGCACAGTACACACACATATATTGCTTAGCAATGCAAAGAACCATTTTGAAGAATCGAGGAGAAGTACTACGCAAGAAAGAGGACCCGTAGTAATATGTGATTTAAAAGGAAATAAGTATACATACGGCCGACATCATCAGAAGCGAAGGATACTGCATCACCAACGACGACCAAAGGGGATATGGTAACAAACTCAAGGGCGAAAAGCAAATCTGTTGCCAATGTACGAAATTTTCCAGAGCAAAAGCATCAGAAGGCAGGAACAGAATCAGCAACCAGAAAGCACAAGGCGGAAAGCGGAAGGCGGACGACGAATCCTTGCAGTTTATCGGAAACGAATATGCACATGCACAGGCACCGACATACGCTCACAAATATTCACATATGTTGGTCCTCATCGTTCTGCCTGTCTCATATATGTTGATTTCTCATATCTTTTCTTTCTTTTTTGCAAAACAGAACTTATATTATGGTGTGGCAATGGGGTCCGGATTTGCAGCTTCTTCTTGTTCTTGTTTCATTCTTTCGTTTTTCGATAAAATTCCGAACATTTTGTTAATACGTGGACACACACACACACAGCTCATGCATATGAAATTCCAAACACGCAAAGCGGTGCAGTGCGGTGCGACTGTTTTTTTTTTCCTTTCCATACTCCATCCCATATCGGATATGGTAGTAATGGGCTCTGTAGTTGAAATTGCAAAGCATCAGGATTCAGGAGCAAAAGTTTACCGAGAAACTGTTGTTGAAACAGAAGGGTGAATTTTTGCGAAAAATATGTATGCAATGGTATTTATACTTTGGTATATGCGTATGTGCTCGTATGAAATTGGAATTAAATTTAAAATTCATAGAAACTATAACAGTGGGGTGGAGTAAGTGAGAACGAGGCACCTTTTCTTACTCATGCTTATGAGATGCCATCACCACCAATAAATTCCATTTGCCACTATGATATACCGCATATAACACTCTCTGCCGGATGTTAAACGTTCAATATTTAAACTACTTATATAGGTGCTCCAAGGGGTTTTCGGTATACAAACAAAAATATATTCAATCGTTTTCTTTGATTTTATAATGGACGTGTATTGGCCAAAGGATGGAAAAACGAGATTTAGGCAAAGAAGCAATTAAATCAAGTCAATGTGCAGGTCGGTTTTTCAGGAACATAGGTACTTTTTGGAAATAATGCTTATATCAAGCAACAATGGGATTAAACTTTTTCTGAAGTTTTTAAGTTTGAAAATGCATTTTAAAAATTAAAATAAAAAAATTGACTCCTCTTCGAAATAATGAATTTTGAAATAAAAGTATTTTCATGAAGGTTTAAACTTTGTTCACAAAAACAATATGTACTTGCTAAATTGCCTTAGTATCTGGAAGGTTAGAGAAAGGATACTCATAGTCTTTATCAAAAGATTTCACAAAAATAGAAAATAAACGGGAAAACTGCGTCACTCTTTCAATTCCGATATTGGTTTTTGTCAAAATGACAATATGTATTTGAGGTTTGACCTAATGATGATGAATTGATGGCATATGTTATCGGGGTATAACCCTCTGCCAGCGATGCAAACCTAGGCATTTTCATGTCTTTTAGGCATTATTTTGCAAGCTAAGGCTTTAAGGCTAATTTTTTTGTAAAAAGGCATCTTTTTTTCATTTCAGTTTCGAACTATTAACTTCTTTATTTTATTAAAGCATTCATAAAACAGCTGTGTTTTATTGGGAACTTAGGTTATCTCAGGAATTCCAATAAAACGCTAGTCAGTTCTAAACTGAGTTTCGTTCACCAGAATATCAAATATCGAAACCTTTCAAACGCTATCTTGAAACCTATCTGAAGGCCATTTTTTTACGAGTTTCTATGGTGAAAAACTGTTTTCTTCCAAAAGGTTTTAACATTTGATTATATCAAATACCAAAACCCAGCCAAACACAAAACAAGAAACACAACGAAAAACTCATGTGTCGAATTGCCGAAACCTTATCCTGAGGAAATTCCTAACTTATTTTAAGTCAGTTTTCGGTTTTTCTTGTTGTTTGACATGTAAAACTTTGCTAAGGTGAGTATAAAATTTCCAATAAAACACGGCTAATATTCAAGCTGTTCGAATTTTCCATTTCTTTTTTTCTAATTTAGGCATTTTTTCGGCTAAAGTGGTTGGCAACGCTGCCCTCTGCCATCCGCTTACTTTCAAGGCACGTTTGTGGCACGCGGCTAAGCTCACCGAAATTTGGGGGCAGGGGGAATTTTACAACGCACACAATAACATTGCGCCAAGAATCAGAAAAGGACAACACAAAACGAAACAAACACATTACGTTACCTTCACTTTTGGAGCTGCGATGTTAGTGCTTTGTTCATAAGAGCCGTTTATGGAGTAATTTGAAGATTCAAAGAGTACCAAGTAGAATCCAGCAGAGTTGTACGCTAAGTTTTACTTTTCATACGAGTATTATAATACTCTAAAACCCGTTTTCTCATTCGAAACGTAAATTTATGTTCTACTTAAAGTTTTCATTTTTATTTGGAACGTTCCAGAATCCTTTATTGCCACATAAAATCCTCAGACTAAAAGAGAACTTTATGCAGAACGTATATGTAAATTTATGTTCCGAATGAGCAAATTGGCCTAAGAGTTGCATAAATGACCAAGACTTATATTAAAAGTTCATTTTGCAAATTGAAGTTTTAAGGTAAATGTTGTTTTCACTATACATGCAAAGTTTTAATGGCTGTTGTTTAAGGTTTGACAGTTGAGAACTGTAATGACATTTGTGTTCAGTAACATTTGGTGATTCATCACGAATCGTTCAACGCTAAAACAATGCTTCCAAATTGTAGAAATTGAATTTGAAAGGAAATCGCCAAGTTTATAGGGCACTTCCGTTTAACGGCTAACTTTATTGACTAGTTGGCAAGATATAGATGCAGTTATTGTATATTTTCTGGATTGAGAACCATCAACAAGATATAGAAAACAGATGTTACAGTATAGACGCTGTCTCTGTCGGCATCATCATCGGTCGAAATTTCTTTCGAAACGATGAAGACCTCCCACTGCCATGAGTGACGAGCACTACCGAATCATTTTACGAAAAATCAGCTAAACATTAAAGAAATTCTGTTTTCATTAGAAAGAGCAAAATCAGTTTAGTGACAACATTTTTTTTTTTGCAGAAGGAGTCTTACTAACTAACAGCTTCAAAGCATTAGAAGCCAATGTTCAATCTATCATTCTAGCCAAACGGCTAAATTTAGTGGAAAAAGTATATAGTTCTGGACCGATGCAATTACTTAGACTTAGAGCATCCGGTTTTGCGCCAGTAAATTAAATACATGTAAGATTTAGTTTGTAAGCTGGATTTTGAATGAAAAATTGCAAATGAAACATTACTGTTAAAAAAAACTCCCTGGTTTTCGACTTAAAACTACATTTTTCTTCTTTACGGCCAAAAGTGAAGTCCTATTTTTCCCATTTAAATGCCCAGATAATTTTTAAATTGGATCAAAAAAGTTAAAATTTCGTTTCAACTTAATGAAAAAACCAAATACATACATATACGCTAGCTGAACCACCGCTGTTTCTACATATAATTAAAATTACTTAAAATTAATTAAATATTTGTGTAACGTTTTTCCTTCAAATTTGCTTTTCTTGGTAGCCTAGCAACAGCAGTTAGTTATTTTAAAAGTTGTGCATGTTTTTCGGAATTTGGATTTCAAAACATGAAACAACAATGATAACGTTTATGCTTTCGATTAAAATGTACAAGTTACGAGTTAACTGCTTTAAGTCGGCTTTAGAACATAAGTTTTTAATGTAAGGTTATGCAGAACTTTTTCTAATTTTGTTTTTGAACAAAGAATGTGGCGAAGACACTAAAGAATACAAGTATTGGGCATTAACATTTTGAGTAGCTCTATGAAAGAAAAACTTAATTACAATAAACGAAAAGGTAATCCAAGTAAGCAAAGTGTTCGAACACGGATGGTTGAAGCATTTACGTATTAAAACGGGTTATCCATTTCACGGTTTCAAAAGTATAACACTGTAAATCGACATCTGATGTCAAATTCAGTTGTTAAACCAATTTTTTTTTATTTTTTTTTTTTCAGTTGAAAATCTGACAGTTACGAAAATGGATCGCTTAACTATCGCACAACGCGCATAAAAAAGGTGATTCTGCCACAGCCACATATCGTGCTTTAAGAGGAGATTATGGTTTATATAATTGTCCAATTACGCAAGCAATTGGCAAAACTGTGAAGAAATTTGAAGAGACTGGTTTCGTTACAGATATTGTAAGGCCGCTCGTACCACTGAAAATATCGCTGCTTTAAGTGAAAGTGCTGCCGAAGACCCAAATGTGTCGATTCCTTGTCGTTTTCAGGAATTAGGATTGTCTTACGGCACATTCTGGCGTATTTTGCTTTTGGAACTACACCTACATCCATATAAAGTCTAGCTAAGACAACAACTGAAGCAAGCTGACCATTCACAACGTCATAGATACGTACATTGGGTGCTTGAACAACAGGCGGTGGACGGGGATTTTTGAACAAAATTTTCTTCAGCGACGAAGCACATTTTTCAATCGGTGGGTATGTGAATAAACAAAATTGTCATATTTCGGGTTCTGAAAATCCTCAAGTAATTGAAGAGAGGCCATTACATCTACAAAAAGTCACTGTTTGCTCCGCTCGGCTTTTTGGTCTGGAGGTGTGATTGAACCTTACTTCTACGAGAACGACGTTGGAAAGACTGTCACCGTCAATTCGAAGCGTTATGGTCATATGATAACCGACTTTTCTTTGCATACTATTGGCTTTTCTGGCACATACGCAATCTTTAATGAAAATTTTCAATGACCGTTTTGCATAAATGCTGCAGTATTTCATTAATGCAGCGTCTAATTTCCTCTTTTAAGGCTTGAGTCTTCGTCGGCTTATTCGAATAAACCATCTACTTCAAAAAACCACAAAAAACAGTCCAGTGGTTTTACATCGCACGATCTAGGCGGCCAATTCTAGTCTCCAAAACGCGAAATAGCACGACCGAAATGACTGATGCAGCAATTGAATTGTTTCTATGGCTGTATGAGATGTGGCACCGTTTTTTTAAAACCACATCTCAATCACATTCATTTCTTCAATTCTAGCCACAAATGTATCATTCACGATACGAACACCTTGACTGTTTGCGTTGACTGACTATTTCATAAAAAGGTCCAATACTCCTCAGCCCAAATCCACACCACACAATGAACGTTTGGATGCATTGTTCAATCATCTGAGATTCTCGCCTATGTTCATCTGCTATGACGACAAAAATGGAAATGGGCCTCGTCACTAAATATGATTTTATCGGTAAAATCTGCATTTTCACGTTGTTTCTCCAATACCCAATTAACGAACTCCCTTCGCTGTGCATGGTCAGCTCGCTTCAGTTCCTGAGTCAATTGAACTTGTATGCATGGAGATGCATATCTTTCGTCAAAATTCGCTGCAAAGTGGATTTGGAAACACAATTTGCTTAGCTCGGTGTCGAATTGAGGTGAATGGAGTTTGAGCGACATTATCACGTACTGCTGCGATATTTTCGGTCCATCGACCTGGTCAAAGGCGCGTTGTTGTATTGGCATCAGTGACAGACCCAGTCTCAGCAAATTTCTCCATTAACCGCTTTACAGTTGACTCTTTTGGAGCATTATTGTAACCCCAAATTAATCGCAATTTGCGAACTGTATAGCCGCAAATCATTCACCATTTTGGTAAAACAATTTCACAAAGTGAATGCGTTTTTCATCCGTGTAGCGGATTTTTGTCAACCTTGTACCCTCTTCTAACAAACATAATTGTTCAAATGTCAAACAGTGACACTTCGAATGGGGCCAAATTTAAATCTTGCGTTCTTGTTGGGACCCCCTTTATATGCTACAATATTTATAATAAAAATTACAATTTAAAGTGCGTTAGTAAAGGTGATTGCATCTACGTATTCAATCACGTCACTTTGATAAACTCAAACATATTTTGATAAAACATAATCCATAAAAAAAACAGTTTACTCTAGTTAGAATAAAGTGTGAGTTATTAGTGTTAATAATGTAGTCCACGCGAATTTATGAAATTGTGTAATTAAGTCAAACACCATTTCAATAATGAACGAATTAATTATGCCCTTCGTTTCAAAAAACAATTAACTTACTTTAATTTCATTCTTGAAAGGATATTCACACTATCTTTGCCTGCAGCATTGTTTTCTGTTAATGTTAAGTCACCAGGTTTGGCTTATGTTGAATAATCCTTTTGATGCTCTAACTTTTTTTGTGTGTTGTTTTAATTAAAAGATATTTGATTTGAATTGCAGATAATTGTAATGAAGCTGCAGGCAACTGTACATCAAGAACAAGTAGGTAAAACAGCAAGAATAAAGAAGTTCGAGAAAATTGCAAAAGGAATTGGTAATGTTTTTTATATAGAAACATCGTTAAAACATTCTTGCTTGAACTTCTTCTTAAATAGAGTAATTTTATTGCTTTTTGTTTAATTCTACATTCCAAACATTTGAATGTTTACGAAGTTAGCCTAAAATGCCTGCGAACAGATGTGTTTAAAAAGTTGAAATGCGACAAACAAGTTGACTTTAATTTTTCTTTTTCAATCTAAGATGGGGAAAAGACTGTGAGGTTTTCTAAATTCCGAGATGACTATGTACAAAATAACGTTCAAACGTCGTCATCGTCGTCGTGACCCAATAAATGTGCGTCTCTTGATTTTCGATGCCATTAGATGTCATGATGGCTTGCAAGACAAAAACTAAAAAAAAAACCGGCGTCGCTCAAAAGAATTGATAATTTCAAATGTAAATGAGGTTGCCATAGAAAGTATCCTTGATATAAATTCTTTGGTTTATCCTTCTTATACATGCATGTACACGTACATATATCTATACGTTGAGAGTTTGAAGAGCTGAACACGTTGCATTTTATTGGTGCATTGATACACTGCAGAAGTATAAAATGAATCGATTACGAGCTAAGTGACTTCGATCAATATAAAACGTAACGAATTTATGTTGGAACTTGGAATAGACCCGGCTTGTATATGAGAACGGAAGAGTAGCACCCACAAATGGAATGTTTGCGGTCGTCGAAGGCAAGCAAGTTGAATGGAGCAATATGAATGCCAATCGGGTTTCAAGTTAAAGGTTGCGAGTTAACAGATGTGGTGTTTCGATTAAAGGTAACCAAATGCAGATGGAGAGGTTCACATTTTATAAAGTGGGTATCATGGTTTTGAAATGGACTGGTAAAAAATTGCTCAAAAGGTCAAATGCAATGAAGTAACATGGGTAACGTGATTTGGGTTAGAATTTAAAGAGCTTTTACAAGATTGGAATTCGAGTGCGAATATTAAGTGTTAATCAGGAGCATTTGGAGAAAATTTAAAATTAATGGAAACTACTGGGGTCAGGTGTTGACATTAACATTAAAAGGTAAAAATATAGTTGGAC
>CAKKXW010000002.1:24869069-24886639 GCA_920937365.1 Sphaerophoria rueppellii | reverse complement strand
AGCAAGCAAAATTGTCGCATCTGGGGCTTTTGTTGAGAAGCCTCTCCATCCTCAATGTGTGACTATTTGGTGCGGTTTATGGTCCGGCGCCGTCATTGGACTTTACTTATTCGAAAACGTGATTAGATAAATAGTTACGGTGAATGGATAGCGCTATCGACAGATGATCAATGATTTTGTACGGCTGGAGTTGGATGGTATTGATTTGGAAAACGTTTGCTTTCATCACTACGGCGCTACGTGTGACACAAGCTACGAAACCATTGATCTTTTACGCCAAAAGTTTTTCGACTTCTTCCTTTGGGGATACGTGAAAGATAAGGTCTACGCCCACAGCCCAGCTTCGATTCAAGTCCTCAAAGATCGAATTCGTGAATGAAAAATTTCATGAATAGGATAGGGTCCGTAAGCGTGGTCGTGGTGGCATGTCACCAACAGCATGGTTTAATGCCGAAAAGTCGAAAATCTCCTTATTTTAAAAAAAAAAAAACTTTTGATCAACTCTTGCTCCATCTCTTATTACTTGGATATCCTCCTACCTTGACTTGACGGCTAAATGCTGACTCACAAGCGAATGACCCAGCAAGCTTCGACGTAAGAAATCTGAGGCACTCTCAGTCTTAAAGTCAAGTAATGTGAGGAACCCTTGATCTGACACATAATGTTAAACCAACTAAGAATTTTTTCAAACAAAACAAAACTTAAATAAAATAACATGAGACCGCTCAAGAATAACAAAAGTTCAAAATTTCTTGTGAGGCAGGTTTTGCTATTACAAGACGTACAAAATGAATACACCTTGACCCTTTTAAACCTAAACTCCCCTTGCAGGAGTCCATATGTGCATTTCGTTCTATTGTTTTCTTTCAAACTTTGTCCTCTTTTTTAGGATTATTTCGGAAATTTAAGCCAGACCAATACGAAACCCTACAAGGCTTTAACAAAAAATTGGGGATCCTACAAAATTGTTGTGGCATATTAAGTACCTAACCAACCACCAATCTTTTCATTAACTTGTAAAATATAAGGAGAGAACTTTTACTCTAAATTTCAATTCTTTTTTGTTCTTTTTCGTTTGGTATACGCTTCCCTTTGCTCTTAAACTGTAAAGGGTGAGAAACAAACTTCTGAACAACAGCATGGACAGGAGCGCACCAAAGTCCGACACCACCACCGACGCGACGGACATCAAGATTTTTCTGCCAAAAATAATAGTTTCTGTCTGAACTTCTAAAAACTCGACCATCTTCTGTTTTCATTTTCTTCTTATTGCCCTGCTTACCCACTCTAGCGTCCAGCCGCCATTGAATGAAAGAAATTATTGGCGTTAAAGAAAAAGTTTTACAGTTTGTGCAAGAGGGTTCCTTTGGTTTTTTTTTTTTTCGTTTTTCAGTGCAAGTGTGTGTTTAACGTTGTAGGGACATTGTACACACTTTTTCTCACTCCTTTCCGTTAACTTCGGTTTTTGTTGATCGAGAGAGGGCGGAAGGAGGGGTAAATAATAGAAACTCATCAAATCGGTACTTACTTGCTTTTGGACTGGTCGAGATTCCATGGAACTCCAAGCTATATTTTACGTGTGTACTCCCAAAGTTTGACCAGTATTTGGCAATGCACAGCTCTAGTATATTGTTCGCCTGGTTGAAGAGACACAAACAAGTAGGATTAAGATTTTTTTTTTTTTGAAAAAGTTGAAATGAGAGGAAATCTTTAGATATAGCGCAAGAACGTACGAGTAATAAGGATGTTCATGGGTAGCTATGAACGCGGGAATGGACTTTGGCAATTGTATATATTTTCCAGCAATTAGGACGAAATACATATCGCACTCGCCATCCATTACGAATTGAACAAGCACATCCTCCCACAGTATTTTTTTCTTTTCACAAACATATGCAGCTTACCTGAACTTTAAATGGCCAACTTGTCTCATTCTCTGCGGTGACGTTGAGGATTTTCATAGTTTCAAGCTTTCGGCATGAGGACACCGGCAGCAACTGCATTGTATGAACAAAGAATTTTCCAACTTCTTTGTCACGATTTGTATCGGTCGAGCGCATTTTTAAAACTGCAATTAAAACGTTTTGCAATGTAGCTTTTGGTTTCTTGTAAGAGAATAAAATGTGGTTATGGTCGGATTCGCGCAGCAGAACTCTCTCCGAACTTGGATTAAGTACTTTGAATGGGAAAGAGATGGAAAACTTACCAGCCCAGGTGGCATTGTTAGGAACTAAGATGAAATCACGTTGGATGGTGTTAGGTTGGAATTCCATGGCAGCTGGAGGATTGAATACACGCGATTGTTCGGTATTAAGTACATGGGGCTGAACAACAGTAACAGGGATCTCGAACAATGGTCCTTTTTCAACGTCACTACTGTCAAATGCTTTAATGCTGAAAGTATGGGAGTTAATTGAAGGGATTATAAGTTTTTGTACTCTTGTAAAGTTTCAAAGAATTGATTTTGTTGGGAGTGTAGTTGACATGCATTTATTTTTTTGTAAATAAAGACTGCAATAATGCAAATAGTACCATTTATGCAGCTCAAAGTTTAGTATACCTGTGCAATAGTATATTGCCTGTGCTACGCTATGAAAAGGTTTTTCATACACTTTACTCTAAAGTTCTTAACGGAAGCTACGAAAAGGACAATGATCATTTTGGGCCCAATGCCTAATGCCGTCTGAAACTCTGGACCCTTCTGGCTAGGTCCATGTCGTTGTACATCCCGTAAAATCCGCTGTTGTATCTTCTTCTCCATTCCCCATGAATGTACTCGGGGACAAAGACGACCCGAAGAACTTTCCTTTCGAAATAGCCTAGGGTACATTCATCAGATTTTGTAAGGTCCATGCTTCTGCACCATACAGCAGGACTGGGATGATGAGGGTATTATACAATGACCCTCAATTACCTTAGTTGCTGGAGATAGGCTTTTCCACTCAACTGCTTTCTTAGCCCAAAGAAACAGCGATTAGCAAGAGTTATTCTTCGTCTGATCTTGGAGCTGGTGTTATTGCCCGTATTAATAGCGGACAAATTCCTTTAAGACCTCGAAGTTTTATACAACTATTATGACGTTCTGTCCGAGCCGTCGGTGTTGGGTGTCCTTCTTCGAAGACAGCATATACTTCGTTTTTCCCTCGTTTACCGCTTTACCCATTTTTGCCGCTTTTGTGTCAATTCTCCGCCATTGACATCATCGGCGGTGTACGCGAGAAGTCGGAAGATAGTGCCTCTGCTGTTGACGGTGGAGTCCTGCACTATCTTCTCAAGAAGGATGTTAAAGAAATCGCACGACAGTCTATCGCCTTGTCTGAATTCTTTTTTGATATCGAAAGATTCCGTAAGCTCATTGCCAACCTTGATGGAGAAGCGTAAGTTCTCCATCGTCATTTTGCACAAGCGAATGAGCTTGGCAGGGATGCCAAAACTAGACATAGCACAGTTACAGTTCGTTTTTTTTCAGGTTCTGCCGCTACGTGAAAATTTGGTCGATGGTTGACTTTCCTGGCCTGAAGCCACATTGATAAGGACCAATCAGATTGTTGACGAAAGAAAAATCTAACAAATTTTACTGTGACGACCGATAAGGAGATGTCAGTGATGACTGGACACGCTGCGTCTAATATAGGTGCACTCTGTAATTTGAGATAAACACTTTTTTGCCGGCTGTCATTTATCTAGGCGCGTGTTTCGGTTGTTTTGTTTTTTTTTTTTTTAGAACGTTTGATAATGGTGATAATATGATAATCTTTGGTTTTCGCATTAGTTCTAGATCGCCCTGACCTCGGTTTAATCTCAATACCCCCCGATAATATCGAATCGCTGGATGTTCCTACTTTGGATATCCGGCGATTTCCTTGTCACTGACCCCACTCGGATATCGGATATTTAGGGCTTCGCGATATTCGATAAAAATATCGGTATCGTATCGTATCGTATCGAAAGTCGATACGATAATCGACACGATAACCAGTACCTGCGATACCGATATCGATACGATAAATGTGTTAATAAAATTGTCGATATTATCGTATCGCCGATAAGCACTGGCCGATAATTATCGAATATATGTATCGTATCGACTGAAAGAATTGTTGGAATATCATGTATTCATTCATGTATTAACTCCTCTAGGCAGATCAGACCATAGTATTCTATCTGCAAATTTCTCGTATCAAACTAAGCCAGTTATTGTAAGATCTCCGAAGAGAAACCGTATGGCTATACGAGAAAGCAAACTGGAACGGCCTCAACAACTTTTTCCGGATCTTTAACTGGTCACTATGCTTCCTCGATAGTGACGTAAACTCCAGCGCAGATATGATTACTAATATGATTATTTTGGAACTGAAAACTTTTATCCCGAATAGGGTTAAAAGCATCAAACCCAAGGAAAAGTCATGGTTTGATTCAAGCTGTAAAGAAGTTATCGTGGAAAAAGAAGTAAAGTTTGGGTGTCTTAGAGCTAACCCAACTGAGGAAAATCGGAACAAGTTTAAACAAGCCACGAAGGCATGCAATGTCCATATTCGTCAGACCAAATTTTTACATGACTAAAAATTAATGGCAACAATTCTGCAATGTCCCAAAGGCTGTCAGAATGTTTGGTCATTTGTAAAAAATGTGAAGAATTCTTCCTCTTCTTCGGTCCTTACGCTCGTTGACAATAACACTCTAGTTGTTAGCCCTCTCTCGAAAGCTTACCTTTTTGCTTGGCAGTTCGCCGCCAACTTTTCGCTGCCAAAGAGTGTCATGACTCCGCCTGTTCTTCAGCGCGTCAATGATTCCATGGGACAAATCTTCTTCCGCACTCGCGCTGTGGTGAGAGTCCTTAAGGATCTCAAGATACATAAATCCGCTGGTCCGGATGGTATCCCTGCTATTATTTTGAAGAGGTGTTCTTCCACGCTGGCAAAACCCTTGCGTAGGCTTTTTCTTCCATCTATCCTATTGTTCTGGTCTCGTTCCAAGCAGTTGGAAAACAGCATTTATCCAGATAATCCCAAAAAAAAGGCGAATCTTTTTCTCCCTCCAATTATCGACTGATTTTACGTCCCTTCTTTCTTAGGTCATGGAAACGGCTGACAAACTATCAGCTTGACAAATATCTCGAAGACCGAAAGCTTCTTAATGACCGGCAGGACGGCTTTCACAGCAAAAGACCACTGGTGACCTGATGGTTTATCTCACCGAACATTGGAACTAGTCTTTACATCATTGCACTTGATGTTTCAAAAGTATTTTATAAAGTATGGCATCTTGCTCTTTTATCGAAAATGCATGCCTTCGGAATCGATGAATCCCTCCTTCGTTGGATTAGAAACTTTCTTTCGAACCGTTCAATACAAGTTTTATTGGATGCAAGTCTGACGCTCACAATGGTGTGTTCCAGGGTTCCGTTTTGTCTCCCACACTGTTTCTCATTTTCATCAATGAACTCTTGTCTGTTACTTTTAATACAAAATTGTTTCGTTGACGCAGACTCACATCCCT
Source organism: Sphaerophoria rueppellii (assembly GCA_920937365.1). NCBI lineage: Eukaryota > Metazoa > Arthropoda > Insecta > Diptera > Syrphidae > Sphaerophoria > Sphaerophoria rueppellii. The sequence goes on along the minus strand of CAKKXW010000002.1, from coordinate 24,881,140 downwards.
CCTCTTCCGATGTGGAACTCCAACGGCAAAATATGATATGAGCTCATTAAACTCTGACTTAAACAACATTATACAATGGGAAATACAAAATCGAAAACCCAATGCTGTCTTTTATCGATGAAGCGAAATATAACTCCCCTGCCACTGTCCATGAGTGGCACTTGCATAAACGAGACCGAACGAGCACATATGCAATGTGCCAAAAATGCCGCAAGATGTAAAGGTTTTTCAAGACGATGCAAGAAATTGTTTCCCCTTCTAATGTGGCTATCTTTTACAAAACTTTCATACGTCCTAAACTTGAGTACAACTCTCACGTCTAGGATGGTGCTCCAGTGAAGTACTTACTTACTTACTTCTGTAGAACATCGGCGTAATGTCTCATGCCACACCCTATTTTACCGATACTTCAACGGTATATGCTCTAATGAAATACCCAGTTGCATTCCTCCGCTTAAGATATTCAACCGAAATACCGCGCCACCAATAATGCCCATCAGTTCACCCTTGAGCCCAACTTCGGACGTACTGTCGTGTACAGAGAATCGTTCTTCAGCGATACTACGCGAATTTGGAAATCTCTTCCACAATCCGTCTTCCCTAGTCATTGTAATATTCAAGAATTCAAAACCAATGTTCACCGACACCTTCTTTTACATCCTCTATCCTTTCCCTAATACTTGGCATATAAAATAAAAGGTAATGAAAAAACAAAAGAGCTCTTGAGTGCGCGTTCATTATAAAAATAAAAAAAAACCAAAGCTGCACAGTGCATGCACACAACCAATCAGGCAACAGAGAAATACGCTGTGTATCAGAGAGATACACAATGTATGGAATCATTTCGTTTGCCCGGCATAATTCACATTCATGTTTTGGCACGAAATTGACTAATAGAAGTTAAATTTGGAAGCAAAAGAACAGAAGAATATACCAGGTCCCAGCGGTTTAGTACCAGACTTGTTGTACTAGGGAAAGTCCTTTCGTAAATTTTGACAGACTGTGAAATTCATTTACTGGGTCTGAAACAGTGGCGGGTGGCGTCTCCTTAAAAATAGAGTGGCGCGATAGCTCTTGAAGAGGCTGTCAGTGAATGTAATATTAATATTATGCCAAGGATATCGCTTTTTAGATCACAAAACTATCTATGGTCATGTCAAAAAGTGACACTGAGTTTTGGTAAAACTTCGAAAACTCTTTTCCACAAAACGGTCTTAATTAAAATTGAGTGTGAACACCAGTGAAAGCCAACCAAAAACTTTCGTCAAAATGGCCAGCTGTACCGATATTTATTCAAATACTAAAAATCTAATACAATTATAAAAATTATGTATGGACTTCTGTCATGTTTTTGTTCACATTTTGAATGTTATTTGTGAATGTGTGTGCTGAACATTGTATTCATTTTAAATATATTTCCTCTTTCATTAAAGTAATTCTTTCTTTTGCTGAAAACATCAATAAAGAAGATTTTAAAACTATTATCCGGCTAATATATTCCACCCCTGAAACAAGTGAACTACTAAATTTCAATTTATTTTGAATTCAGTTTCCATTTAAATCGAAATTGGAAACATTTAATCCTTTGCAACAAATTTTACCACCACAGGACTATTAGCAACACTTAAAAAATCTAGACAGCATAAAACATTTTACAAACCGCAAATTCACTTAAAAGAATTAAAAATCGTATTTTTTTCCAATGAGTTAATTCATAACCATTCATGTTTATAACTACCACACGAAAAAAAACTATCCTACATCCCGCTGTGGCTGCATGGATGTAATCAAGTATTCAAAACCAATCCTGTGATAAATACTTTCTATTAATTGAATTACTTTTTTCAAGTGGGCTTGTTGAGCATTCCAGTGTTATTTTTTATTTCTTTTTTTTAAGCATCCTGAATATCGACTCGGTCGGTCAGGACTTCAATTTGTATAAAGCTAATTCAATTGATGACTTTTAAATGGAGCTATTACTACCGACTCTAGTGAACCAGAACAAGATTCAAATTGATTTTTTCGATTCGTTAAAAAAAAAGAGTGCTTCAAGTATCGTTTTGAAATTATTTTGTTACTTACGCAGCTGAATGGACACCTGAGGGAAGTCCAGTTGGATTGACTTTAACACTTATGGGACGTGTTCCGTAACATAGATCCAAATAGTTTCCACATTGCACAAAAGGTTGCGATGAAACCAAATGCAGACGAACATTAAAATTTATTTTGTCCTGTGGATCTGCAAAATAAAAGATGAAAAGAAACAGGATGCAAGTATTAGAAAACTGAGTAAAAACTAAAATTGTTCAGAAAAAGTTTTTTTGAAAAAGAAAAAAAAAACTATAAACTAGAAATAAACATGCATGTCCATTGGAACATCGCTTTACGTGTGTCGTTTTCAACAAAATGTTGCACACTTTCAAAGTGAAACTTTTTCTAGATTTGTTTTATTTGCTTGTTAAAGTGTCAGCACGACAGCCACGATGTAGTGTCATTGATGGTATGTATCATTTTTTTTTGTTTTTTTTTTTTTTGTTGAACAATTTCAGCCAGTCCAATTAAAAAGAAATTTGTTGGAACGGAGTTTTTTAGCAACGAGTGTAGCTTAGAAAAAAAGGCATTCGGAAATCGTGTAAATCCTGATGGTCTGATCAATTTTATGATGTTTGTGGACATACAGCTGTCAGTCGAGTATCCAACAAGTGTAATGTTGAAATGTTGACAACAGGAGTAAGTATTTAAAAACATACAATTTATTGACTGGATTACATGTTAAATACAATTCTATAAGGAGAATCTGTATGAAACCAAAGTCATTATTGAGTCCTGGATAGGGCTTCCTAACCCTTTCCGAAGATGTCGATTCGCTAGTGTTAAACAAATTCTTAGACAATTTCTTATAAAGTGGAAATAGTCTTCTTTGATTTCAGGATTTTCACCATTTATGACAAGCTATTATGTTGCAATTTTCAAAACGATACAGAGAATAGGTTCATAGGTTCCCTTGGATTTGAGCACCTGGTCGTACATCTCTTCTTTAATATCTTATCGGCGCGGCGTCTTTGACTTAAGTATAGCTGTAGCAGAAGCCGCCATTCGTTGGATAAGCTAACCGTTGAGCAGTTAATTAAAGTGTACTTCCTACCGTCTCACAATACCTTTCATGTTTTTTTACGGATTTGTAGGAATTTTGGTACACTGCTTATGATTTAAGTGTGTGAAGATAGTTTTTTTTTTTTCTGAGCCTCTTATGTGGCCTTTGGTAGGCATTGGAGGCATTATCTTGGGTCATATCAATGGTGTCTATCTGTCTAAATGACCGAGCCATCTGAGTTTCTGATCCTTGATCCTTCTGGCTAAGTCCATGTCGTTGTACAACCCGTAAAGTTCGCTGTTAAATCTTCTTCTCCATTCCCCTTCAATACACACGGGGCCATAGATGACCCGTAGTACTTTACCCTCGAAACAGCCTAAGGCACATTCTGCTGATTTTGTCAGGGTCCAATGCACCATACAGCAGGACTGGGATGATGAGGGTATTATACAATTTTATCTAATTTGCTCGAGAGATGGCTTTAGGTACCACTCAATTGCTTTCTTAGCCCAAACAAGCAGCGATTAGCAAGAGTTATTTTTAGTCTAATTCCCGACGCCGTTGCGCTGGTGTTATTGCCTGTGTTAAAAGCGAAGCCTAGGAAGACAAACTCTTCTACTACCTCAAAGTTATATGCGTCTTTTGTGACATTCTATCCGAGCCGTCGGTATTGGGTGTCCTTCCTCGCTAAACCCATTTTTTCGCTTCTGTGTCATTGACATCACGCTGTGCTCTTCCCATTATATCAATATCATCGGCGTACGTGAGAAGTTGGACAGACTGTAGGAAGATAGTGCTTCTGGTGTTGACGGTGGAGTCTTGCACTATCATCTCAAGAAGGATGTTAAAGAAATCGCATGACACTGCATCGCCTTATCTGAGTTCTTACTTGAAATCGAAAGACTCTGTAAGCTCTTTCAATCCTTGATGGAGCAGCATGAGTTTTCCATCGTCATTTTTCACAAACTAACGAGCTAGGCAGGGATGCCAAAACTAGACATAGCTTTATACAGTTCGTCTCTGTAGATGCTGTCATACGCGGCCTTGAAATCGATGAAAAGGTAGTCAATCAATTTCAATTTCGAGTTCATAGGTTTTTCCAGGACCTGCCGCAAAGTGAAAATTTGGTCGATGGTTGACTTTAATGGTCTGCAGCCAAATTGATAAAGAGCTATTAGACTGTGGACGAAAGGCTTCAGACATTCACATAATACGCGGAGACGATCTTGTAAGCGATGTTAAAAAGGTTGATTCCTTTCTAGTTGGCACAGTTAAGAGGATCTCTCTTCTTCAGGATCGGACAAACGATTCTGAGGTTCTATTCATCGGGCATGCATTCTTGCGACCATATTTTACAGATGATTAGGTGCATGCTCCTCTTTAGATCGTCACCTGCTGCTTTAAACATCTCGGCTAGACCATCTGCTCCAGCAGGCTTGTTGGATTTCAGCCGTGATATTGCTGTTTTCACTTCATCTAGGTTGGGTTCACGGAATTGTTGACTATCATCGTGTCCGATGCAAGGCTACTGCCTGACAGCGGGATTTTCTTCGTCGTCGATGTTAAACAGTCTACAAAAGTGGTCTTTCCAGATCCCCAGCATCGACTGTGATTCTACTAACATATTTTAGAAACTTGCATTAAAAATCTGCCGCAGTAATATTTCATAACAACATGTTTTCGTATTTGTTATACATATGTATGTACAAGTATATTATTGTTAAGTTCTTAATTTTCTTTGGACTCGGGTAGTTGGTATAGACTTAATATTTCGAACATGAAGTGAAAAGAAAATAACAGGGTTTACAAATATTCCATTCAACGAAATATTGATTCGAGACCAACTCTGTCAACACGAAGGTCATGGAAATGCGAAAAATACAATATCAACAGAAAAATCAATAGCATCTTCAAAAACAGGCATATTGCATACATAATAAGTAATTGCAATAATAATAAATTGACCGTTTGTTTTTCTTTTCTCTCATGAACAGTTTAAAAAATAATACAACAAATACCATCATCTGACATTAAACAGAATGTAATGTAAATATTTTGTATCTCAACTCACCGGCTTCTTTGTCATTCATGTAAATGGGCTCAACATTGACATTAAATTCATATGACTTTTTAAGAAAGCCGTCTCTGATGTAAATTCCTTTGGTATTTTGGGAACCTACGCGAATAGAAAATCTAAAAAAAAAAAAAGAAAAAAGGTTATGTAAAACGATAAATAACTATGTAATGTCTAAAAACATTTACACAAACAAAAAAATGTGTATTTAATTTATTATTATTAAAAGAACGATAATTGTAACTGATCGAACATCTACCTAAAACAATATGTCATTAAATAAATAAATTTAAATATTAAATATTTTTTTGTTAATTAATTTGTAACCTTTTTCCATTGAGGAGATTAAGAAGATAAACTAATCAAAAGCCTTTATGAAGCCTCAAAAGAATTATTAACAATGATTTCTATCTTCATTTTAACAACCGATAAGTCTTTTTTTCTTAAGCCCAACTGTCTTAGCGAAAAAAATTAATTATTTTTTCTTAGATATGCATTAAGTTTAATGATTTTTTCGGGTTGGACTCGAAAGGTCTCAAACCAAAATCCCACAAGCAATTAGACCGCAAAATACATTCCCGTATTACTCTAGCTCAGATGCTAAGTCTTACCTATTTTGATGACAATCTACTACCTTTAAGTCACTCAAAATAATGAGAATTAAGGAGATAACCATCTGGTCTCTTTTTCGATTTTTCTAAAAGCCCTAAATTAGGGCACGCCAAAATTTTATGAGACTCGAAATGATGAGAATCATGGAGAACGAATCAAATTAATGTTTCATTGAAATTATTCATGCCGTAGAGTTATCACTGCATAGAAGGACAAGAGCTGCTCGTGAGCTCTACGAGCGAAAGAGGAGAGAGGAACGCCGGCTTCTCAGGAAAAAAAAGAGAGCATAAGAAGCGTCAGATCGAGGATTTTTTTTTTTTTATATATATAATTAGCACAAGGGGATTTGTATGCCCTTATTATGCCAGAGACACAGTGAGTGCTTTAAGAAAGAGGAAAGGGGTTGGAGAGGAGGTGCCGGTGAACATTGGTCTTAAATTCCTGAACATTGCAATGATTTGCAAAAACAGAGTGTGGAAGGGAGTTCCACATTCGCGTAGTACGGCTAAAGAAGGATTCTCTATTCTTGAGGATACGACCGAAGTTGGACTCAAGGGTGAACTGATGGGCATTCCTGGAGGCGCGGGTATTACGGTTGAATATCTTTAGGGGAGGAATGCAACTGGCTATTTCACTAGAGCAAATCAGACGGTTAGAAAAATTTCTTGCACCGTCTTAAGAAACCTAAACATCTTGCGGCATTTTTGGCGACATCGCATATGTGCTCGCTCCACAAGAGGTGGTCTGTGATGCACATACCGAGAATCTCGAGATGTTGGGTCTCATTGATGCAAGTGCCACTCATGGACAGTGGCAAGGGGGGTATGTCTCGCTTTGACGATATTAGACAGCATTGTGTTTTTGAAGCATTAAACTCTACACGGTTATTAATTCCCCATTGTACAATGCTGTTTAGGTCAGAGCTTGTTGAGAGAGCCAACAGCAGGAATAAAGTTCGGAGGTTTTATCGAAAGGTTAAAATGCTGGCTCAAGGTCATCGAGCAGGAACCGATGCCTGCAGAGGTAATCAAGGGACTATCATAGTAGAATCGCAGTCAATGCTGGGGATTTGGAAAGACCAATTCTGTAGACTATATAACGGCGAAGACGAACAAAACACCGTTGTCAGACAGGAGCCTTTCATCGGACACGATGATAGCCAACAATTCCGTGAACCTGACCAAGAAGAAGTGAAAACCGCAATATCACGGCTGAAATCCAACAAAGCCACTGGTAGCTGCCGAGCTGTCCCAAGTAGCAGACGACGATCTAGATAGGAGCATCAAATCATCTGTAAGATATGGTCGGAAGGAGATCCTCTAAACTGCGCCAACTACAGAGAAATCAGTCCACTTAACATCGCCTACAAGATCCTCTCTGCCGTAATATGTGTACGTCTAAAGCCTTTCGCCAACAATCTGATTGGTCCTTATCAATGTGGCTTCAGGCCAGGAAAGTCAACCATCGACCAAATTTTCATGTTGGAAAAGACCTATGAACTCCAAATCGATACCCACCACTTTTTCATCGATTTCAAGGCCGCGTATGACACCATCTACAGAGACGAACTGTATAAAGCTATGTCTAATTTTTGGCATCCCTGCCAAACTCGTTCGCTTGTGCAAAATGACGATGGTGAATTCACGCTGCTCCATCAAGGTTGGCAACGAGCTTACGGAATCTTCAGACAAGGCGATGCAGTCTCATGCGATTTCTTTAACATCGTTCTTGAGAATATAGTGCATAACTCCACCGTCAACATCAGAGGCAATATCTTCCATATATATCTTTATATCTTTTTTGATATAATGGGAAAAACACAGCGTGATGTCAATGGCGCCTTTGTGAGAATTGAGACAGAAGCAGCAAAAATGGGTTTAGCGGTAAATGAGGGAAAAACGAAGTATATATGCTGTCTTCGAGGAAGGACACCCAACACCGACGGCTCGGGCAGAACGTCACAATTGTCGCATACAACTTCGAGGGTAGTAGAGGAGTTTGTCAACTAAGGCTCCGCTATAAACACAGGCAATAACACTAGCGCCGAGATCAGACGAAGAATAACTCTTGCTAATCGCTGTTTCTTTGGGCTTAGAAAGCAATTGAGTGGAAAAGCCCTCTCTCGAGCAACTAATGTAAAACTGTACAACACACTCATCATCCCAGTCTTGATGTATGGTGCAGAAGCATGGACCTTGACAAAATCGGATGAAAGTGCCTTAGGCTGTTTTTAAAGGATAGTTCTTCGGGTCATATTTGGCCCCTTGTGCATTGAAGGGGAATGGCGAAGAAGATACAACAGCGAACTTTACGGGTTGTACAACGACATGAACCTACTTAGAACGGTTAAAGTCCAGAGACTCGGTCATTTAGAGCGGATAGACACCAATGCTACGGTCCGGAAAGCCTTCGACACTATTCCCGAGGGACGTAGAAGGAGAGGAAGACCCCAACTCAGGTGGTGCACTCAAGCGGAAGAGGACTTCAATCAACTCGGAGTGCAAAACTGGAGACAGCTAGCTAACGACCGAGCTGGCTGGCAGAGACTGTTGAATAAGGCCCAGTCCACAAGGGACTGTAGCGCCATCTTAAGTAAGTAAGCATAGGGTTATCATATTTAATTCGAGTGCTTCCGGTAAAAAAAAAAAAACAAAAACTGCCAAGATACAAAATGCATCAAAAAGCTGTAAGGTTATTTTTATTGGTAGTACTTTTTTCTCCAAAAAGGAGTAAATCTCACAAGGCATGTGGTCATTTGATTTGCGGACAATGAGGTTGCACCTATTTTCTTACAAACTTGTTGGATTCGTTCCTCTGTCGTTAAAATTGGAATTCATTATTCGTTCCTCTCAACATAATATTACGGAATCTACTGACTTCTTCAGCTTAAACTTTAGAAAAAAAAAAAAACAGCAAGTACACAGAGCACTAATTTAACTTAAATGCTTCTTTAATTGATTCACAGTAAAGTGAAAAACAAATTAACCCTCTTTATTTCAACACATGTTCATTAGCCCATGCTTTTGGCTATTAAATTAGCCTCCCACTTGTCCTCCTTCACTGTCCCCTATGCAAACAAGTAATAACCTCAACCACAAAGCATACACGTTTTTTTTTGTTTTTTAATAGTTTCCTTTCACTCTTTGTAACTCCTCAAAAGAACCCATTGTTCACTTTCACTGCTTCTTTGTTCATACAAAATTTGTATTTTCTATCCGTGTCGGACAATAAGCTTCTCTGAACAAAGTAGCAAAGAAGCATGCCCCTAGGAATCACGTGATAATGTTTACAACTTCTGGAATCCATAAAACCAAAAGTGTGCTGTGTAACGAGCTGTAATTGTTATTACATCTAAGCTAACGTTAATCAAATAAAATTTACACAAAGGATTCTAAAATGTCTGCTAATAAATTTTAAAATAAGCCACCGACACTATCCCGCTCCCCGCTCCATCGACCGTCAGTATCGTTCGAGAGACCATACCAAAACAGTAAAACTTGCTCACCTTATCGTATTTTCAGCTGCATCCTTGTGCTGCACCAAATATTCGAAAGCTTTCTCCACATTCAAGAGTCCACTGCCTTGAGCAAATGGGTCGACATAATTTAATTTGGTTGCTGTGGCACATATGGCACGCTTTATACTAAACGGCGAATATGATACACCCTTTTGCTTCAATCCGGATATGAGGAGGGCTGCAATAGAGAAGAAAAAAAAAGAAACGAAAAAAGTTAACAAGAAAATTCTTTCCTGCAAAATGCGCTTGGGGTCGTGTGTGTGTGTGTGTACTGAGTGGCGAGAATTGCAGCACCGAAACACAGATCCCAATTTTTAATTATTTTTTTGGCGATGGGATACAGTAAATAAAATAGAAATAAATGAAAGAAAGGGGAATTTCGGTCGAAATAACTGGCTGACCAAAATTACAGGTTAAGTACGCACCTACGGCTCCGGCAACATGAGGAGCTGCCATACTGGTTCCGTTCATAAGTTGTGACTTGCACATTGTAAATTGCGGCACTGATGTTATGGCCGCACCGGGTGCACACACGGTTACTCCTTGGCCACCATCGATGCATGGATCTCGTGATGTCCAGGTGTAAACATTTGCTGGAAGTTTTTCGCGCAAAGCATAGTCGACTTCCATCATTTGTGGCGAAACATATGCTCCAACTCCTGTAATTGGGAAAAATGAGAAAAAAAAGTAACCACTTGATAAGAGAGCGATAAATTAATAAAGTTTTTATTATGACCGAATTTTTAATTTTAATTTTGTTATTCGTTGGAGTTGTGGTTGTTGTTTAAAGGGGACGATATGATTGAAGAAAGCAAGTAGTTTGGGATTTGTTGATTGACAGTGATTAAAAAATAACATGTGACTGATTGACATAAATTACCTCATGTGATAATAATAATGAAAGCAAATGTTTCCATACAAGAAGCATCGCTAAAAAACTGGTAGCGAACTGAAGTGTAAAAATCTGATATACAAATTATACAAAAGTCAAAAAATAGAGCACTGACATAACAGTGTATAGAACTAATGTTATCAAAACTGCTAATGTTACAAATATGCTAGATATAGTGCTTTTATTTTGCCAGAAGGACTAGACAACTATGAAATTAATTTGTGAACCCACCCTTGCACTAATCATCAACCTGTCATTGTGAACCCACCCTTGCACTAATCATCAACCTGTCATAGTCAATTTATTCAGTAAACTAAACATTTTCATCATGGAGCAGTGCACGAACAAGGAACATCTGCAAATCATATACATTTTCTACCGACATTCTGACTCGGTGGCCGTAACTTTAAGAGAGTTAATTCCAACTTTTGGTCGTAACTTCCATCCTAGTAGTCAGGCAATAAGAAGTTCAGTGCAAAAATTTGCGACATTTATTACAGCTGTCATCAAAGAATGCACATATTGGGATGCGGATTCGTCGTGGGAAATTGGCTAAGATCGAGAGTCATGGGTTGCAAGCCAATTAGTGATCGCTGGCTGAAATGCACATCAAATCCACACTACAAAGCATCAGTCTAATATGTGCACACGTCCCTAGCAATGATGCTGAGGAGTCTAGTAGGATTTTAACGATCTCCTGAATAGAGCCTACGGAGCCTGTCCAGAGAGGTACGACGTCAAAATCCTACTCGGAGATTTCAATGCATAAATCGGAAAGGAAGACATCTTTGGCAGATTAGTTGTTAGAGACACTAACTGATAACGGCTTCCGACTAATCTACTTTGCTGCAGCTCGTAATACGGTGATAAGTAGCACTAGGTTTCCAAGACGAAAGATCTACACAGCAACAATGGTCGAACCGCCAATCATGTGCTAATCGGGTCAAGAACAACACCTGACGGCGACGTTTCTTTAAAAGGTCGAAGCAATTAGCTTTTGGTTTCAGAACCTAGACACAGGCTCTTCGAAAAAGTGAAAGAAACCCGGTGCAAGCCACAAGACCGCAAAATAAGAGACCGCATGTCATAAGACCGCAAATTTTTTGGTTGCGAGATTTACTACTTTTTTGAAAAGGAGATAGTACTATTTTCTTTGCGGGATTTAGCACTATTTTGGAAATTTATTCCGAAATTACCATTTCGTATTGGAATGTATGATATGCAAAATTGTTGTTTTTTAATTTTGATATTTTTGATTTTAGATTGAGACCAATATTTTTCTTAGAATTCTTTATGTTTTGAGGAACATCTCTCTGGACGGAAAAAAAATGTTGCTTTTTCGACATTTTTTTTCGTTTTTTCTGTTAAAACTTTTATTTTGGTATGAAAAAATTAAAAATAGACATGCATGATGTTGGGGAGAAATGTTTGGGTTTTTGTTGTTAAAAAATTACTTGAACATTGTATGCAGCTAAAACAACGATTGGCTGAGATACGCTGCAAAAACTGACGTAAGGTCGGTTGAATTTTTTAGCGTTTGGGTCGTTTTTAATTTTTTTTCTTTTTTTATTTTTGGCTGAGAATAAAAATTTTTCTCATTTGTTTATGCATTTCGGTTCAGGTTCTTGGAGAAATTAAAAAAATTTAATTTTTCGAAAAAAAATTTCGATTTTTTTGTTAAAAATTTTATTTTGGTATGAAAAAGTTGAAAATAGACATGCATGATGTTCGGGAGAAATGTTTGGGATTTTGTTAAGTTGGCTGGAATGCAGTCAAAAACGTCGCATAGAGTCGGTTAGCAACAAAATCGACGTATGTTACAAGTTCATTAAAAAATTGTTGTTTTTGGGTTTGTAAAGAGGGGTTGTAGTACGTACAGATA
>CAKKXW010000002.1:24828014-24847560 GCA_920937365.1 Sphaerophoria rueppellii | reverse complement strand
ACTCCACAGTGCAAAACCAGGAAAAAGAACAGAGAATTACAATTTAACTTGTACCGCATTTTGGGATCAAGTTTTCCTACTACATATGTCTTTCTAGAAACTACATTTTAAATCACAGAAGATAATACAACAATATTAAACGAAAATAGAAACTGAGCCCAAAGTTTGTTGGAATGAAAATTTCAAAACACCAAAACACGAATTCCAAATTTCAACATCCTACGACCATTTTAAGAAAGTGGGCGAATACCACGCCCCTAGATTAAAAAAATTAAATTTTCGATTTTTCCTGTGTATACACCCGAAGAACTCCCATTGCATCAAATTTCAAGATTCTGATATTGTTGGAAGTGCTTCATAATTTTGTAATTTTGATGATCAGTCAGTCAGTGAGTCAGTCAGTCAATTACGGTTTTGTAATTTTTACTGTTCAATATCTCAGAAAGTAGTGGTTCCACAAAATTATTTTAATTACAGGGCCTTTGTCTCCATTAAATCAATACGTAATTCAAATTTGAAGCTTCTAAATCTATGGGTTCAAAAGTGATGGGGGGTTAAGAATGTTCTTGAATTCGATATCTAAACTTAAGCCGAATAAAGCCGCTGTAGTAGACGGCATAGCCGCCGAACTGTACAAAGCAGCTGCAGATGGAGATCCCATGAACTGCACCAGCTACAGATGTATCAGTCTCCATAACATCGCCTACAAGATCTTGTCTGCAGTAATGTGTGAACGTTTGAAGCCTTTCGTCAACAACCTGATAGGTCCTCATCAGTGTGGCTTCAGATCAGGAAAGTCCACTATAGATTATTTCACCCTACGACAGATCTTGGAGAAGGCCCAAGACTTCAAACCAATACCTACCACTTTTTCATCGGATTCAAGGCCGCGTATGACAGCGTCTTTTTTGTATTTTTTGTATTTTGTATTGTATTTTACTCATTCATTTAAAATTAAAAATCTAACAATTATTTAAGAAATAAGTTGAATAATAGTGCACATTCTTTAACTATGAAGTTAGTGGTGAATGACACATCAATAGGAAATTCATTGGCATCTGATGTGGGGTGACAGTCAGAGTAAATCAAAATACAAACAGTAATTAAAGCTGTTGGAAAAAATATTATAAGATACTTAACAATTAATTAATAATATACATCTTATGGTTTTTATTTTTCATTAACTATATGACGCGATGAAAAAATACTAAATTAATGATTCGATACAATTCAAGTCCAAAGTGAATAACCAGTCTTTTACTTTTTTATTATAATATGAAAAACGAAGGGTTTCTCTTATAGATAAAGGCAATTTATTGAAAATATTTGGGGCTGTATATGTATAAAAACGAGAGAAATGTGTTCTATAACTGAAGGGTACATTAACTAAACTCATATCATGTCTATAGAGACCAATTATATATGGGGCAATGTCTAGTTTTGGCATCCCTGAAAAAACTCGTCCGTCTGTGTAAGATGACAATGAAAAACTCACTATGTTCCAAGATGGTCGGAAAAAAACTTAACGGATGCATTTGATGTCAAAAAAGGTTTTAGTCAAGGCGATGCGCTGTCATGCGATTTCTTCAACATCATACTTGAAAAGATTGTGCAAAACTCTAACGTCAACACCAGAGGCACAATTTTTCAAAAGTCCGTCCAGCTACTAGGATACGCAGACGACATTGTCATAATTGGAAGAAGACATCATGATGTCAGTGCAGCGTCCGTGAGTCTTGGGACGGAGGCCAGGAACATGGGTCTAGCGGTTAACGAGATTAATGCATAGACATCTTGGAGTAACCGTCAGCATAGACAGATTTAATTTCGAGGTAGTTGAGGACTTCGTCTATACCTAGGATTCGCTATAAAGGCAACAACACCAACTCCAAAGAAGAACTACTCTTGCAAATCGCTGCTTCTTTAGACTTAGAAGGAAATTGAGACGTAAAGTCTTCTCTCCAGCAACTAAATTGTCAGTGCACAAAACTCTCATCATCCTGGTCCTAATGTATGGTGCAGAGAATTGGACCATGACAACATCAAATGAAAACGCTTTGGGTTGTTTCGAGAGAAAAATTCATCGAGTGATTTTTGGTCCTGTCTGCATTAATGGAGAATGGAGACGAAGATTCAACCAAGAACTGTACGAGCTGTACAGCGACACTGACCTAGCCAGAAAAGTTAAGGTCCAACGACTTAGATGGTTGGGTCATGTTAAGCGAAAGGAAAATATCCGACTCGTAGAGTCATCGAATCCAACCCGAAAGGACGTCGCAGAAGAGGAAAACCGCGACTTCGGGGGAGCACACAGGTGGTAGAGGACCTGAACCAACTTGGCTTGCGAAACTGGAGACAGCTAGCCAGGGACCGAGCTGGCTGGAGACGCTTGTTAGATCAGGCCCTGATCCGACCTGGACTATATAAGGGAAAGAACTGTCGACGACAAAATCAGATTGAAGAGTGGTAACATTCCATGCCTCCTTAGTTTTGTAAGCCGATCAGTCGGTCAAAGTATAAGTCCCGGACCTGTCCGTTGAAACACTGGTTAACCGTCGTTCGTTGAAAGCCGGAAGAAACTCCCTCGATAAACCGGTTCAAAGCCGTTGATGAGCCGAAGGGAACTGTGTTGATAGCTGATTGAAAGATTGTTGATAGCCAAGCCAAGAAAATCTTGTTGATACACCTTTCAATCGCGCGCCATTGAAAGCCGGATAAAACTCCGTTGATACACTAGGAGAAACCCTAAGGGCCGTTAAGAGCCGTTGATGAGCCTAGGGAAATCTTGTTGAAAGCCGGAGGAAAATCCGTTGATATACACTAGGGGTAACCATAAGGGTCGCACGCATACGTCGTGCTTATCTTTAACTCATCACAAATCCGAAAAGTATATGCAGTTCCAAGCTGTGAAGGAAGAAAGTCATCACCAGGAAGAACTCCAGTCAACCTAGTCTGTTACCGCAAATGAAACTATTTATATTTTTAAGAAAACTTAATAGAATACTTAAAGTAATAATAAATAGCATTTTTGAATTGAGAAATATTTATTTATGTATTTTTATTGGACCGAACTAAGGTTTACTGTTTACTCCCCTGAGGATACCCCAGCCTTTGACGAGAACGAAAATCACAAACTTATTCATTAATTTCGAGCATTTCATTAAAAAAAAAAAAAAAAACTTAAATGGGTCGAGGAAAAGCATTAACTCAGGCAGAAATTAAATCTTACAAGGGTGCTGGGATTATCGATTGCCAAAATAGCTAAGTCAATCGAGATGAGTCGACTTGTTAAGTTTTTAGTGTAAAGGTGGAAAAAAACATGAAAGACCGTACACACAGCTTCCTCAATTATGAAGAAAGGCAATATTTATTCAAGAAAATCTTCAAATTTTCACGACTCTTTGGCAAAAATCAGGGAAAAGTGTAGGGTTAAGGATAGTCTTACAACTATGCATCGTGTTAATTCTAACAGCTCGAAATTGAGTTAGGCTTTCAGGATTTTCTCATGATTTTCGAAAAGTATCATGGACTAACACCCCCTGCCAAATTTTGGACAGAAATAAGAGAATTCTTCTTGAACTCATCGAATGATACATAAAAGAAAGGTCTGTGTGAACTGTATCAATCATATTAATCTCAGATCTTCAGAAATAAGCCAGCAACGATTAACGCTTTGTAAGCCAACATTGTTCGGCTTATTCGCGATATACCAGTCGCTATGATCGAACTAGTCGGCCAAAATTGAACCTTCAGGTGTATTTATGGGCAACATTTACATATTGCTCAAAAATTGTTTACCCCGCAAGAATAAAAATGTATCTAGGGCTAATCGTTGAATGGGCGTCAAGCTGTTTGGCTTCTCACACCATCTTTATCATCTTTATCACCAAGAAAACAAAACTTCGCCCTTGTACTTTTTTGCAATGTCACTAACGGCTTTTATTAATATTCTTATTTGGTATGCAGTTTTTAAAGCCCAGAATGTGTGTCTTTAACTGTCAATCACATACTAATTAAAGACCACAGATATCGACCGCGGCGATTGACAGTCACTAAATGATTTCCACACTACTATTTGCAGTTTAAAGACGCCACGAGAATAGAAAGATTTAAACTAGCAAACATGACTGACGCTTTGTTCTTTGCTAAGTCTCGGAAAATTCTCCAATTTCTTTCGGTGTGGAATTTGGACTGGAAAAATTCCATATTAAATGGAATTTCTAAATATTTCGTAAGCGAATTTTTAAACCCAAAAGTCAATAATAACCTTTCCACTTGCCCATTTGTTTTAGTTGATCATATTCTCTGGTGGATCGTTGGTCATTCTATCAATGATGGACTTCTTAGAGGCTCTACAAGCTGACCCTGTAGACATCCAATTTACCAAATTCGTTTTTTTTTCTTCGATTTTTGTGGAATGGCAAAAAGCTTGGTCGGTGGCTTACAACGAGAAAAAACTGGACAACTGCATCCGACAGCTTAAGAATTTGTCGTTAAACTTCGACGACAAGACCTATTTTGTCAAAGCCCATGAGTTATACAGGAAACTCTTTTTAGTTGGCTGGTGGACGAAAAATGTAACACTGTTCCTTTTCATGGCTGCCCCGGTGATTGTGAAACGTGAGAGGAAGTTGTTTTTTCATCCGGAAATTGCGTTTTTGAATTTAGACACGAGTCCCGCGTTCGAGCTGATGTTTCTCTATGAAGTTTTTTGTGCTTTTTTTTTAACCAATATAGTTTTTGCATACGATACGGTTAGTAGTAATAAAGGATCATCCATTGAGGGCTTTCTTAACTTAACTAGTGTGTGTGGGCTAACATCGTTTTAATGTCCGCCAAAGTGTCCAATCTTCCATGACTCTCTAGAGCGTAAAGCAGGATGAAATTGACCGTGTGACGTGAGATCTACTGCCTCGGTTTGTCCTACAAGTGGGCAGTTGAACGCATTATCAGACTATAGTCTGAATTTGACATTCCCGAACTGTTAAAGTTCGCAAGCCTTCAATGAAAGACCTTTTTTTTGGTTTTTTTCTAAATCAAATCCATTAACAGATCTTTTGCGGACTATTATGCATCTCTGCTGCAACTTGGAAAAGTATCGCTAAGGAGATCCGAGACATCGAAGCAATTATTACAAATTTCCAAGCGTCGGAGGAGAAACTGATGAAGGTTATCGAAGACATCATCGAGATAACAAGGTTATTTATCTTCGACTTCTTTCTCCACGAAGTTTCAATTAGTTTTTTTTAGTTTCACTGACAGAATGTCGGAAGTAGTTGCATTGTCATCACTCTTACATATGATGTACATTTGCATCTTAATGGCATTAGGATTGTATGTGATGTCGTTTATGCAATTTAATAATTTGTATTCCTTTACAATGATGCTAACAACATTTGTGATATTTTTTTTGCTCTGGATGTATTGTCATTTTGGTCAGATTTTAGTCGATCAGGTGAGACTTAGAAAATAGTATTTTATCGTTTATCACAATTTAATTGTTTTTTTAGAGACAAAATGTTCGCAGCGAGTTGTATTTTTTAAAGTGGTATGATGGTTCGAAGAATTTGAAGATTATGATCTTGGTTTCGTTGTCCGTGTTGCAGAGGGACAATTTTGTATATGCTGGAAAAATAGTTCCACTCTCGATGGAGACATTTGGTCAAGTATGTTTGTATCAGCTTTGGTTTAACCAAACATTTGTATGTTGCTGTTTTTTTTTTTTTCAACAGGTTTTGATGAAGTCTTATACGTTTTTTACTTTTGTTAATAATTTTAAGCATTAGTAGGCACGTAAACGTTTCTGAATGTTCAATGCAATAAAAGCAATTGTTTGGCCTTAGCTTGAATAATACAAGACTTTGTACCCATTTTAAAAAACATAATACTCCTATATTTATGCCAAAGCACAGTGCGAAAGCTGACTAGAACGGAAAGTGTTGTGAAGAGGAGATGTCGGTAAGCATTACTCTTGAATTCCTGACTTGGAAAGACAGAGGTAAACAGTTCCACATTCGTGTAGTATGGCTAAAAAACGAATCTCTATATGTGACAGTACGACCTAAGTTGGTCTCGAGGGTGAGCTGATGGGCATTTCTGGGGGCGCGGGTATAACGGTTGAATATCTAAAAGGATATTCAAATCAAATGGTAGATATCAGTGCACTCATGAGGACCCAAGTCTACCAATTCCTACTCTCATCTCCACGTGCTGACCACCGGGTGTCAAGTACCTCAGCTGGAGATAGGGTTAAAATCCCTATAGAAGGCTTTGGCGACAGCTAAAGTGTTAGCGGCTAGAGTGTTTTCCACTGGGGTACTCCTTTTTCCTTTTCGGCAGCGAAAGAATTCCCAGGATGGAGTCAACGGTGGCGTCTACAGTTCTAGTTAGGTTGAACTACTCAGCGAACACCTTATACGGGCTACTTCGACATATTTGGAGCTCAGGGCGAAAAGGAGCAGTTTATCCGGCTCTTTGCCTTTGGAGTTAAAATAAGGAACCAATCACATTAAGACAAGCTAGTTGTGAAGCAACAACAAGCCTTGGATACGGATGGATTTACTGATGACGAACCATGAAAACGAAATAAGGACAACGACATTTGGATCTGTACGTAGAACGTGCAGCCGAAAAACTAGCGGAGGTCCTAGACCGTTATAAGGCGGATATAACCGCCATCTAGAAAATGCGATGGAATGGGCCGAGCAAAAGGAGGATGAAAAACTGCGATATCTACAACGGCGACTGCTACAGAGCTACAGAGCTAATATGCGCTCACTCCCCCACAGAAGAGAAAGACGACGACATCAAAGACAAGTTCTACAAACTCCTCAACAAGACAAACGAGCAATGCCCTAGCTTTGACGTTAAAGTCTTCCTAGGAGATTTTAACGCCAAACTAGGAAGAGAGGACATCTTTGGCGGAACAGAAAAAACCTCCGATAACAGATTCAGACTTATCGATTTTGCAGCGGGGTGAAATTAAGTAGAAGCAAGTACGCGTTTCCCACATCTCAACATCCACAGTGAACCTGGAGGTCTCCAGACTAATCAACTGGCAACCAGATTGATCATATTGCAATCGACGCAAGACACTCTTCGAGCATTATTGATGTCCGAACCATCCGAGGGTCTAACATCGACTCGGACCACTACCTCGTTGTAGCCAAGGTAGTGCAGCAGATATCTCGCCTGTAAAGACCAACAGGGTAATATCGTAGTAGAGTCAGTCAATGCTGAGGATATGGAAAGACCACTTCTGCAGAGTGTACAACGGCGATGAGGAATCAAATTCCGCTGTCAGGCAGAATAAACCATTCAATGAAGACGACCCGTCGCGAAGCAAGTCAAAATTTCCGTTTACCCGACATTCAAGAAGTAAAGATAGCATCACTGACTTCGTAAATAGCATGCACCAACTCATCTGCAGGGTATGGTCGGAAGAGAGCATGCCCGATGAATGGAACATCAGCATTTCATTATTTGCCCGATTCTGAAGAAAGGAGACCCTCTAAACTGCACAAAATACAGAGGCATCAGCCTCCTAAACATCGCCTGTAAGATCTTTTCTTATATGTAAACGCTTGAAAGCCGTTTGTCAACAAACTGATAGGTCCATATCAGTGTGGCTTTAGACCGGGAAAGACCCCCATCGATCACATTACGCATGATCCTGGAAAAAACTCAAGAACGCCAAATGGACACCTACCATCTTTTTATCGATTTTAAAGCCGCGTATGATAGCATCTATAGAGAAGAAGGCATTCCTACAAAACTCATTCGTCATTGAGAATAATGGAGAACTCACGCTGCTCCATTAAAGTCGTCAAAAAAAATGTCAAAAAAAGCTTTAGCTGCGACTTCTTTAACATCATATTGGAACGAATAGTGCAGAACTTCCACGTCAACACTAGAAACACTATTTTCCATAAGTCTAATTCTCGAGTACGCTGATGACATTGATATCATTGGGAGAACGCAGCGTGATGTCAACAGTGATTTTGCGAGTATACAAGCAAACAAAGTATATGCTGTTATCAAGAAAGGAGACCCAAAAGCGACGTCTTGGACAGAATGTCACGATAGACGTATATAATTTGGAGGTAGTTAGAGTCTTTGTATATCTTGGCTCCGCTATCAACACGGAACAACTAAGGTGATGCTCTATAAGACCCTCATCATTCCCTTCCTGCTTTATGGTGCAGAAGCGTGGACCCTGTCAAAAACGGATGAGAGAAAGTTCTACAGAAGATCTATTGTCCTGTGCCTGTCTGCATAAACGGTGAATGGAGGAGAAGATTAAACCACGAACTTTACGGGCTGTACAGCGACACTGACCTAGCTAAGAGAGTGAAGGTCCAAAGACTCAGATGGCTTGGTCACGTTGAGAGGATGGAAACTAATACTCCGGTCTGTAGTCTGTGAATGTGAATCCACCCCAGAGGGACGACGCAGTAGAAGAAGACTAAGGCTCAGGTGGCACGCGCTAGCTGAAAATAACCTCAACCAACTCAACGTGCGAAACTGGAGACAGCTAACTAGGAACCGAGCTGGCTGGAGGGGTATGTTGGTTGAGCTACAGGCTACAGTCACCTGCCACCTTAAGTAAGTAAGTATCTAAAGGGAAAGAATGTAACTGGCTATCATCTTCTTTTTCTGTATTTCGATGGCAATCAGGATCTTGGATGGGATCACAACTCTCCCACTTTACTGCTTTCTATTATGACTTCACATGTTGGGTTCGCCGGGTTGACCTCAGGAAATATCGGCAGGTTTCCCGGTTTAGAACTGTTCCGTGTCTAGGGCCAACTGAATGCATCGTCGTTGCATTTGGCTTCTTCATAAGTTTTTAGGCCTGTCTCTTCTTCGCGATTGTGTTGGAACGATAGCATTATCGCCTTTTGAGCTGACTTCGCAGGGTTTCTTCTTTGTACATCTTGCGGCACATACATCGCGTATGTGATCATTCCACAACATGTGATTGGTAACACACACGAGAATTTAGAAATGGTCAATTTCTTCGATGCAAGTGCCACGCATGGATAGTGGCAAAGCCGGTGTATTTCGCTTTAACGACAGAAAACATCGTTGCGTCTTCGAAGCATTAACTATTTTAAAATTTACAAAAAATGAGGTGACAATATTCCTATTGTCTTGCAAAAAAAAATATACGATACCGGTAACCCAAGACAAAGTTTTCTAGTCAAAAAAAAGGAAGATTCAACATTGATGTTAATCAGTGCAATAAACGAAATGATATACAGCAGAGTCAAGCAAACGACACGACGCTAGAGTGCTGCTTACCCAGTAAGGTAAGTTAGGTTAGGTTAAAGTGGGTGTGGATACAGAATCCACACACTTAGGCCAAAAGAAAAGGCCCTTTCCGATACCACATGAATCTAGAGAATTACTTCGTACTAGTCGAACCATTTTGAGATTTTTATAAAGCGAAGAAGATATTTGATATCCTTATTAGCTAGTTCACTGGGATTATCAAAAAACTACTCTCCCAGATGAAGTTTGCGTCTTAGTGAAAGAACAGGGCAAGTGCAGAGAAGGTGAGAGATTGTTTCCTCTTATTCCTCGTCCATACAGCTCCTGCAGAAGTCATTTGAGGCTACACCAAGTCGTGTTGCGTGTCTGCCTATAAGACAGTGTCCCGAAAGGACACCTATTAAGGAGCTAATATGAAGTCTGCTTTGAGATATCAAGTCTTTCGAGCGCTTTAGGTTCAGTGAAGGCCATATGAGTTTTGTGGCTGCGCACGTTGGTAAATTGTGCCACCTAGATTTTGTTATCTTTAAGGCTGTTTCTTTTAGCAGAAGTTTACATGTAGCTATCGGTATACCTATCTTCTCCCTTTCAGGTGAAATAAGTATGACGGTTCCATTTTTAGCGAGTTCATCGGCTCTACAATTTCCTGTGATGTCTCTGTGGCCCGCAACCCAAGAGAGGTGAATGTTAAATTGCTGCGCCATCTCCATAAGAGACGATCGACAATCGAGGGCTGTTTGAGATTTGGTTGAGACACAGTCGAGAGATTTAATAGCAGCCTGACTGTCAGAGAAGATGCGGATATCAGAAGTTGATATCACGTTTTCTCTTAGACAGGAGAGAACCTCTTTGATCGCTAAAATTTCCGCTTGCAAGACGCTACAATGATTAGGGAGGCGGAATGAGATGTTTAGATTAAGCTTTTCTGAGTATAAACCACTACCAACTCCATCACTTGTCTTAGATGCATCTGTATAAAAATGAATGCTTTTGTCATCCTGAAGTTTTTTGTCTTCCCACCCATTCATCTCTGGATGGAATGGATATCTGGAAGTTTTTTTCCAAATTGGGGTTTTGGAATGGTGTAGTCTATGTACTTTGGTATAGAACCGAAGAAGTTCAAAATGATGGAATGTCCCACATTATTGTTGGTCCATTGAGATCAGGCGTTGAGTCTTATAGCTGTACTCGCTGCCACTTGTTTGCTAAAAATGTCGAAGGGTGCCAGATGGAAGCGAGTTTCTAACGTTGCTGAGAGTGTGGTTTTCAATGCCCCGCTTATCTAGAGACGTGCGTTGAACTCTGCTGAGTTTGTCGCAGTAAGTGACTTTCTCCAGTGCAGTCCACCATACTACAACCCCGTACATGAGTATTGGTTGGATGAGCGATGTGTATAGCCAATAGGTTAAGCGAGGTTGAAAACCCTATTTGCTTCCTACGGCTTTCTTGCAAGAGAAAAGAGCTACTGTAGCTTTCTTAACTCTTTCCTGAATATTAGGTTTCCAACTTAATTTTTTTTCCAATATTAGACCGAGATATTTGGCTTCATTGGTAAAAATTAGTGGTATACCTTTTATTGAAGGAGGTACAATTATTGGGATCTTGTATTTCCGTGTAAAAAGGACGAGATCTGTTTTTTGGGGATTAATACTAAGTCCACAGTGATCAGCCTATCTAGTGAGCATATTAAGTGCGTTTTGGAGGTGGTCTCCAGGATGTTTCCTGCTGTAGCTTACCCAGTAAAGGGAGAGGTAAGATATTTCCTCCTAAGAGACACAGGACAGAAGAAAAGAAGCGTCAGCGACCGAAAAGCACATGAAACAAGACAATCAAGGAGGCTTTAGCGTCCTTACGTCGTGGTATGAATGAATGAATGAACTAAGATAATGGGTAAAGTACACTGCGACCTAAAGATCTATTGTGCCCCCTTAATTAGCTGATGAGCTAGTAGCTCAAACTACAGCTCCTCCTCTGACCGGATATCTCTAGGGAACTTAAGAATTTGGATTAGTAATACAGATGGAAAATTTGTCTCCCCAATGTGGCAATGACCTAGGTGTTTTAACCTTTGGTGAATAAGTGCACCACAACTGCCTAGAATATAGTACGGTGATTCATCTGCTTCGTTGTGCCTTTTTAATTTACAATGACCCGAGAGAAAACCAGTAATTGTCCTAAATTTATTCTTGCCAAGACTGACGCAGGTCAAAATGCGCTTTTTGGTTGAAGTTACCTAGTTGTTTCCTCTTCGGTTTTCATTTTACTTCTAATGGTGTTTTCTCCTATTCCGCAGTAGGGTTCCGGTCCTAATAGCGGACTCATCCCTCCTGTCTTTACCTCTTAATTTTCCTAAACCACTACATGCTAATTGTGTTGACCTCTGCTTGAAAGATACTGGGAGTTTGACCCAGAGGGAAAGTCCGGTCCCGGGCCCATACATTCCCGCACCAGTACCGTCAGCTGTTCTGAACTCGTCTGTCTTCCATACCTACTTTGAACTTGGACAGAAAGTCCCTGTCTATGTTACATCGAGGTAAGTATGTATCATTTGTAACATTTGTCTTGCAAATGGGCTCTTTATCATATTATGTAAATGTTTGCAAGGTTTGCGACATGTTACTGGTCATATATTGAAAATGGTCTTGTGTAAGGTTCAGAACAACTTCATTGAGATGTACAATGCCGTTTCGTTTTTTGAATCCGTTATAAAAAAGAAAACCCTTAAAACAAAATTCAACTCACAGCACATTCCAACAAGTTCGACAAGATTTCCATCGTCATGAATGTTAATCGAAACCGAAAGATAACTGTCCAGATTCTTTATTTCATGGGTCTTGCTGTATTCTCCTAAATGCACAGCATTCGCGAGATCTCCCTAAAAAGACAAGGAAAACGCAATGAAACCATCGTTCTGAGAGTAGGATTCCAAAATAAAACCTTCAAGGAGGTATCAATAACAGCCTGCCACCCATTCTCTGTGGGATAGACAACGACATCATACGAAGTCTTGATGTCCGAGTACATTTTCTCATAATTGTTAAGGAATTCCAGCTCAAAGTCGAGATTATCCTTCTCGAGCTTCTTGTCCCAAGGTAATTTGGATAAATCTGGAAAAGTTTACAAATAAAACGAGTCAACAAATTATGTGTCATAATGTTTACCGCTATTCTGGAACTCGAATTCAGTCAATTTTCGTAGCACATCGGCTATGGCTGTTTTGTGGGGTTTGTCCCAAGTCTTCAGCTTTTTGTTGTTCACAACTGCGTCACGGATTTTGGACGGATACAAGTCCGATACGCTTTTCAAGCCAACTCTGTACTCTCCATTGGCTTTGTTAGCAGCAACCATTTCGGGGGTCAACTGAAGTAGAAACAAAAATAAAGAGACGTGTCACATATGGTAACTCCGAAACTAGGTCAGCAGTAAAAAGAAATTACCTTCAATGATCGTCCGGAGATTCCAGTAATGCATCCCTTCGTGTCGGCCGTGACCTTTTTGGAGACGTCAGTATCGCCGCAGCCTGAACAATCGAAACGTTCAATGACCTTAACCGATCCATCGTTAACGCTCTACGAGGAAAAACAAATAAAAACACATCCATACAGCTAGATTTTAATATACATCGATTGGCACTGACAGACAGCGATGCGCATCTGGTTCTATTGTTCTTCTATTTTCTTTTTCTTCGAAAATATTCTTACCAAAAGAATAATTATTGCTACAGAGGGCAGGTATAATGAATGCACACACAATAACAAAAAACCGGATGACACGATTGAATTTGGACAAAGAACAAGAATTATTCAGCAGCGCTAAGTGCCAGTGCTATCGAACACAAATAGAAATTTCTGTGAACCTACCGCGAGTCCTGCTGCTTTCGGATCGACACCAGAATCGAAGATTGCAATTATGGTATCACGTCCATCGTAATCTGGGTATTTTTGGAGAAAATTGAGAACTCCTGTTTCGGTTTTTGGAACCAGGGAAATTGCTGGAAAAGCCGTATCAACTATCGCACTACTTGCCATTTTCTTTGAATATACTTCTTGAACTGAAAGTGACAGTAGCGAAGAACTCAGATTTTTTTTCGCTGCGGGCGGATAAGAAAAAGAATGTCAGTTGGTTTGTTCATTTCGCTACTAGGGAGCGCTTTCAGTTTTAGTACAAAAAAGTTAAATAATCTTATGGTGGTGTTATATGCTGTTTCCACTCACACTAATCAAGAGATTTAGCGATGTAGATTAACGACATATATTGCCGCAAAATTATAGTCCGCTAATTAACAATTTTAAGAGAATTTAGTGTGATACTAGCTTAAAATGACGTTTGGGTCATGATTTAAACGTCATTATAAACTAGTATCACACTAAAGTTGTTCGTTAGTGGACTATAATTTTGAACCTCTGACTTTTTTGGGATTTCGGGTAGTAATATACTAAACGTACTATTATTTCCCGTTTTATTTTATTAAAACTTAACCTAAATCCCAGGACAATGGAGATTTGTTCTTAATCTACTTCGCTAGAACTCGTGATTAGCGTCAATGGAAATAGCATATTAAACACTGCTATATTACACGGCGACTCAATGTTTCACACTTTTTTCGAACAATGTCGGTGT
Source organism: Sphaerophoria rueppellii (assembly GCA_920937365.1). Classification (NCBI taxonomy): domain Eukaryota; kingdom Metazoa; phylum Arthropoda; class Insecta; order Diptera; family Syrphidae; genus Sphaerophoria; species Sphaerophoria rueppellii. Next base: position 24,833,667 of record CAKKXW010000002.1, on the reverse strand, counting down.
AGAAGGGATACAGAATTCGAAAAACTGAAAAGAAATTGTTCCGTTGGGTCGCTGGCAAATTTTTGGGCGACTCATTTTGTAATTTTGTTTTGTTCTCATTCTATGACTAAGATTAAGAATAAATCGTGACTTTTCTAGGATTAAGGGTCGATGAAAATGTAGAATAAGAATTATAGTAAGTGTACTATTATTCTATGTTTTAATCTCCTAAAACGTTCCCTAAATCCCAGAAAAGACGAGATTTGTTCCTAATCTGCTTCGCTAAATCTCGTGATTAGCGTCAGTGTAATCAGCATATAAGATTTAAGTGGTGAAATATTTCTATAGCAAGTGTAACGTAGGCCTTGCTTACCTAAACCTCATTATGTAAGCCCAACAAGTACTAAAAAATTGACAATTCGAACTCATCTGTCAACTGTCACTAATTTATATCTGTCAAGAAATGTATGTCATTTGTTCGCCATTCGCCCGAACCACAAAAGAAAACAATTTCTCAATTTAAGAACAAGTGGATTAACTTTTAGAATAACAAAATGTGGTTCGAAATCTTACCATCAGCAGCTATCATTACAGTAGCCCTGTCCATTCCTACATACGCCATGTACGGAATACACAAATTGACTCTCGGAAATGTGAGTAATTGACTTGAATGTTTGCTGCATCCACTGTTCCGAATCAACTTACATAATCGAATAGAATTCCCGATTGAAAGCATTTCTCATTCGAAAAAAAAAAACTTTGTTTAATGTTCTTGCCAGAGATAAATACACTTATGCCAACGAAAACACTTTAACCAGTTTCATGAAATTAATTTAATTATTTTTACAGGCATACCGAAGGAACATGGACGAGCGTTTCGACCGTGTTATGTACCAACGTGATCGTAGATTGACCGACAACCCATACATAATGAATGTGAGTAGTAGTTTATGTTGACAGTTGCACAGCTGTGCGTAGATAGTAAAATGTTTAAATAACACCCAGCTCCCAGCTTTTGATTGTTGATTAGTTCAAACTTTTTTATATTTTTTGTTTTTTTTCTTTCAGGGGTTGGAATCGATTCCAGATGACAAAGAAGACAAATAAGCTGGATGGAATTTGTCTTACCATTGCCGATGAATAATAAATCTAGAAGAGAATCCAATAAACATTACTTGTTTTATTATTTAAAATGTTAATGAAGTGCATAGCACTAGCAACTTTGTTTCTCGCTTCATCTGCGCCACAACCGGGATCCGGTTCGGGCTTTAGCAAGTTCTTCTATGTATCCCAACTGTTGGCCGACACCATCCATTTTAGCACCCCAAGGCCTTAGGCGTCTCTGCCATCCAAATTTGACCTGCCGCGCTGTACCGTGAGTTGTACCGCTACCAATGTTGATTTGTTCCAAAAGAATACTTACTATTTTTAAGCCAAAATCATAACAACAAAGCCGATGAGAAACACCACTTTAATTATTCTCAAATCAACAAAATCATAACATATCAGCCCACTGTGTCCAAAAGTTTAACTTTGTGGTGTTTACACTAGGCAGTATAATCGGTCTTTATTTCCATTATGAAAGCCAAACTATAATAGTCGGAAGGGTGCGTACGTTGACGTACGAAAATTCCCAAACGTTAACTCACTTTTCTTTCTCAATTTATCTGCGGAAATTTGACATTTCTCTAAAAAAAAAATGTCAAGAAAAGTTTGTGGTTAATCAATTTTTTTTTAAAATTTTGTTTATTTTTTGGAAAACTCCCTTTTCGGTCTCGTCATAAAATTGAGGATCAGCTCTGGCGTACAGATCAGTGATGGTATATTTTTTTGCTATCCTGAGATTTAAGTTTCCTTCCATAAGATTTCTTCAAAACCTCTTTGTTGAAATATCTTACTAAAGCTCAGTTATAAAAAACAAATTCTTCTCAATCGAGGTAACCGTCGGAGTGGAATTTTCTCCGATTTCCTCCGAATCGGAAACATTTTGCCTGTCGGAAATCGGAGAACATTCCGCTCAAACGGTTACCTTAGATAGGGCCGATTACTTTTTGATGTTGTCTACCTATCTTGTGCCTATTTTAATGATTACTAAAATGAAAAAGTATTGTCCGTAGCTTAGTGGTTAGGTGCGTTGGCTGCTAAGCAGAACGTCGTGGGTTCGAGTCCTACTCGTGCCTACAGTTTTTATTTCATCTTTCAAGGGCATTGCCTCTTGAGAATAACTGACAAAACTTCCAAGAGTATCATCTGTCATGAAAAAGTGCTTATCAACTTTGCGGTTCGGAATCGGCGTGTAGGTCCCCTCAATTTTTCACACGCACTCAGGGAATTGTTGATGAGAGTAAGTCACTTAGGCCTCACCGCCTTGGCTGTCGCGCCATTTTATTTTTTTTCAAATGAAATATTAGTTATTATAAAAACCGTTAATTTTTATTCTCCGACAAAGTAATGAACAGAAATGAAAAGTTTATTCAAAAATGCCAACCAAACAGAACTACCTTCAAATTCACCTCAAAACCATCCCTGAATTGTTGTCTGGATGAAAGGCGTCGTCTCCAAACCAAAACCAAAACTGCACAATTGTCATTAATCAAAATAAAATTTACAAGACGCGGAAAAAACTTTTTGCACACCAATTAAAACTCATTTTTCCATCGCAAATACTCATTTCAAATTATTTAAACATTTCAAACTAATTCGTTGCACTTTTAACTCACGCTTTAATACAAAACATGCATTAAATCCATTCAATACGGCTGCAGTTTCAATAAAAGAAAAAAATATGTTCCGCAAATTGTTTTTATTCAATATTCTTCTGTTTACAACCGGAATTAATGGCAGCTCCATGAAAAATATCGACCAATACGACGGAGCACCAAACCATCAAGAGAAGGGCTATTGTGCACCGTACAATGGAAAAATTTGCAAATCATTTATTCGCGGACAAGTTTGGTATAGTCGTGAAGATCCAAATGGTGGCTGGAAGAATGAACAGATAACGACAGCTTTGTTTGAGGAATTGATTTCCGATTTGACTGGACAGTGTCGGATAGCAGCTGAGGTAATGTCAAGTGGTTTCTTGTAGGTATCCAAAGATTGATAATTGTTGTAAATTCTCTAGAAAATGCTATGCTCTTATGCATTCCCACAATGTCAAACTGAAAATGGCCAGCCTGTGAGGGTTCCACTGTGCTACGAGGACTGCGTGGCGACACATTTGCAATATTGCTACAACGACTGGGTGCTTATTGAAGAGAAGAAAGAACGAGGAATATTTTACAAGTCGAGGGGACACTTCCGCCTGCCCAATTGCTCGATTCTGCCCAAGTACAATCAAACTGCCAAGAAACCAAACTGCTCCTACATTGGACTGACTAAAATTGACGAATCTCAAGTGTCTTGTAAGTGCTCTGTCTCCCTCCTTTTTATCAAAAACAAATCCTTATGAATGTTTCGCGTTTCAAGACGATTGTCGCAATGGCAACGGAAGATACTACCTCGGCCATGTTAACATATCAAAGACTGGAATCCCCTGTCAACGCTGGGATTCGCAACATCCACACAAACATATCCAACCACCACTTGTGTTCCCTCAAATTGCCGAGGGCGAGAACTATTGTCGAAATGCTGGTGGCGAAGAACCCTATCCATGGTGTTACACAACGGACGAGTCTGTGCGATGGCAGCACTGCGATGTTCCTCTATGCCGTAAGTCTCAATTACAAGTGCAGGAGATCAATTGAATCTATTCTACTTTGTTTTCCTTACAGCCGATTCAATAGACTTCATCAGCAAGGACACAACAACGCCCATTAAAATGGAGACCTTCTTCACGCCATCGATGATCTTCCTGCTGGCTGGCATTGGCTTCCTTGGTATCGTCGCCTTCCATCTCATAATCCTGCTCGTCCATAAAGTAGCCAAACGTAAAGAGATCCATCAACAACTCCCTCAAGCACCACCATCCGAATGCAATATGTCAGTAAGTCGCGACTGTAATCTGTCTACAAGTCATCACACTCTAGACACCTCAAGCAATCACAAATGCGGTACACTCCGGAGCACTCACACCGGAACCATCCGCAGTACAGTCACCATCCACGAACCGAAAACCAAACTCAATACCAAACTGGAGAAACTGGAATATCCCCGAGGCGATATTATTTACGTGCGTAGCTTGGGTCAGGGAGCCTTTGGTCGAGTCTTTCAAGCGAAGGCGCCGGGCCTTATTCCTGGCGATGATGAAATGCTGGTAGCCGTGAAAATGCTCAAAGACGATGCCAGTGAAGCTCAGCAATCAGATTTCGAGAGGGAGGCGTGTCTTCTGGCTGAATTCGATCATCCGAACATCGTCAAATTGCTTGGAGTCTGTGCCCTGGGTCGTCCGATGTGTCTGCTCTTCGAATTCATGTCACCTGGCGATTTGAGTGAATTCTTACGAGCATGCTCTCCATTTGCAACTCATCAAGCAAAACGTACTCGAACCGATCTCACCGAAGCAGACCTACTTAAAATCGCCCAACAAATCGCCGCCGGAATGGTCTATCTGTCCGAGCAGAAGTTTGTGCATAGAGATTTGGCCACACGCAATTGTCTCATAAACGAACAGATGGTCGTGAAAATTGCCGACTTTGGACTATCGCATAAGATCTACCTGCAGGACTACTACAAAGGCGATGAGAACGATGTTATCCCCATACGCTGGATGCCACTGGAAAGTATACTCTACAACAAGTACACAATTGAATCGGATGTGTGGGCTTTTGGTGTGTGTTTGTGGGAGATATTTTCGTATGCTCTGCAGCCGTATTATGGCATGACTCATGAGGAAGTGATTAAGTTTGTGCAGGAAGGTAATGTTCTGAGCTGTCCGGATAACACACCACTCTCTGTTTATGCTCTAATGCGCCGCTGTTGGAATCGTAAACCGTGCGAAAGGCCAAGTTTTGGTGAGATAACTCACTGCATTCAACATAGTATTGTTGAGTACGAGTGTAAGGCTCTGTTGTAAGCTGGGTGCAACGAAATTCCAAAGATTTTGAATTCTTTATTTTGTAAGTTCCTTATTTCCGAAATTGTGTATGTTTTAAGGGAAGATATACATTTTAACGAGCTTAATTATGGTCAGGGGTACAGAAAGTCGGGAATCCTGTGAACATAAATTTAACGGCGCGAATCTCTTCAATATCCCAAATGCCAATTTTTTTCCATTTAAGTGCTGCACTCACAACCAGTGACTTAGTGAGCAAAATAAGCTTGAAAAAAAATCATCATCACCATTAACATTGTTGTCCTAGCTGATGGAGGTTTTGTCTAAGAGTTGGTTACATAGGTTTAGTCTTGTACAGCTGCAAGTTATGAGCAATTGATGTTGCGAGAATGGTCGCACTCGTTGTCTCAACCTTAAACTATTTCTCAATGTTCTCGGACTCTTATGCATTATTCGCTAACGGACATTAACTTAAATTTTTGAATGCTTAATTTACGACAATCTATATACCGCCATACGGTAGAAGAGGCAATGAAATACTCGGCCCAATCGAGGTAATCGTCGGAGCGGAATTTTCTCCGATTTCCTCCGAATCGGAGACATTTTGCCTGTCGGAGAACTACCTCGAAGCAAAATTCGGAGGAAATCGGAGAAAATTCCGCTCTTCAATTACAGGCAATC
>CAKKXW010000002.1:24773802-24792130 GCA_920937365.1 Sphaerophoria rueppellii | reverse complement strand
CCACCTCAGCTTGCAGCTTGGCTGAGGTGGTGGCTTGCCTTTTGATGTCCAGATTAGGCTTTGGCCTAAGACTCCGCCTCCTCTTCTTACTTTTCTCGCTGTCGCTTGCGGGATTCTTCTCTTTGTCCGCTACTTGGCAAACATGCGATGACTTCGCAGAAGCATTTTTCGGTGCCGCTGCCGCCTTCTCCTTGATTATATTAATCATTTTATGTATTTGGAATAAAAAAATTCCACTCCCACACTGGGACTCGAACCCACGTCCTTCGGTTCTCGAGCGAACACACTAGCGCTGCGCTACAGAACAAGTTGAAATTTGCGTGACTAACTACTTCTTTAAACTTTGTCTACTTTCCACAACACTTGAAAATAAACTACACTGCCCAAGTCTTTCCTGCTCGAAAGTCAGAGATCGACTAGTCGACCATTCATCCATTGGACTAAATGTACTTGTACATAAGGGATAGCACATTTCATGTCAAACTTTAAGAGTTCTGAAACAATTATGTCATATTAATGAATAAAATTGTTTAATTATGTTCAGATTGATGATGAACAAAGCTTTTCGTTAAGTTGGTTAAGTTGGAAGCACTAAAACTGAATTAAAATATGTGTGGTATACGCATAGTAGTATGAATAAGATCTTTGAACAACGTAGGAAAAAGTTTGGGATTTAAGGGAATCTATCTTTTTATTGTAAGAGCTTATTAAGAAAACCTTCAGAAAATAAATTAATTATTTCTCAAAAAAAAAAAAAAATACAGATTAATTACAGTACAAGCTCAGGTAATAACGATACACCAACATTTTTATTCAAATAACGATGGAACAATAATTTTTCCATTCAATAAAAAAAGAAGACACAAAAAAAATGGGTTTTGAACTGGGGTAGTCCTACATTCCTTAAGGTGTCCCCCTTCATAAGAGAGCTATAACTATATAATTTGCACAAGGAGGTCTTATCTGTGTTATCAAATTGCAAACCGTTGTAAGTAAACAGAAATAAAGTCTTATACTGGTTATTTAAAATGCATTTTCACGAGAAGGCCTTATGTGATTTCGGTAAATCAATCTTGCGCAAGCAGTTTGTTATTATTTGCACAATGAGGCCTTATCAAATTGCTTTTAGGAAACTAAAAATAGGCCTTATACTAGATATTTTAAATGCGCTTTCACGAGGAAGCAAAGCGAGGCCTTATGTGATTTCGGTAGATCAATCTCGTGCAAGCAGTTTATTATAATTTGCACAAGGAGGCCTTATCTGTGTTATCGAATTGCAGACTGTTATAAGTAAATTACAAAAGGTCTTATTCAAGCAAAATAAAAACAATCATCCTTAAATAAGTCTTAAAATAACACTATAGAAGCTATTGCTTCTGAATGTTCAGGAATCGGACCTTATACAAGATAAATTGTTACTTGGGTAAGCCACTTAGGCCTTGCCTCTTCAAGAGCTGTCGCGCCACTCTATTTATTTTTTTAAGGTATTGACAGAAAGAGAGCATGTCTATCGAAATAGAACCTTAGCATCGTACGCCCGGCCCCGATTGATGTTTTTTCTCACCAATTGTTTAGTTTTTAAAACAAAACTAAATAAGGTTTGCATATACAATTGCACGTATATTTTTCGAATATAAAAATGAACACATAATGTCTCATTATTTTCAATATGCTTTCATCTCTTCTTTATTTCATTTAATCGTCAAATATTTAGTTTAAGATTGAATTCCAAAATAAAAATCAACATTTTAAATTTTCGAAGGTATTTCAATCATATCAGATCTGTAAACTAATCCACAGTTAATTAGTTGCATAACTTCCTTTTAATTAAAACATCAAACTTTATTCACAAAAACATGAATCAAATAATTACTCATTTTTCATTTATCCTACATTTGTTTTTTTTTTTTTTAATGAAAACAAACAAATAGAAATGAAAATATCATTTACTTTTTCCAAAAAAACTCAGAAAACAATGCAACGAAATTCTAATTATGAAATCGTCACTAATGAGATAATTTTATGACAATGGCGGCGGCGGCGACCGACCCCTTTCTAAATTAATGTAGAACTAGAAACAACCAGATTGTCAAGTGCTTGGTGATGTTCATTATCTGGCATCCACTTTCGATTAGCTCGTGTATTCATCACCTAATTGCTTTTAAATCATCAATAACGTGATAATTTCAAAAGACCACTTAATTACCCAAAAAGAATATCTATTTTGTGTGTTTCAGAGTGTTTAAATTGTTATAGCTACCAGAGGTGTTCTGTTCACCCTGGCTCAATGTACGTTGAACGTTCTCCTTCCTTCTTTTGTATTCCGATTGAAGAACAGGGTGTGTATAAATAAAGCGTCTAGCCCATCAGCCATCAACATCACACATGCAGAAATGTTTACTTACTTTTCGATAGGCACATAGGGAAATGGACAACGAAGTGTAATAATCATCAGAAGTGCATTTGAGTTCAAGTATTTTCATCACGTAAAACTCATTCAAAATGAATATGAATAAAAACTTTGAAAAAAAGAAGTGTTAACTACCTTTGAAAAAAAAAAAAAAACTATTACCCAAAACCATGAAACCTTTCTAAAGGAAATACACAAAGAGTAAGAGTATACCATATACAAATGTTGATAGAGCACACATACTACATAGTTTTGAGGGCAGAATATTTTTAATTAGAATTTTGCCTATGCCTGAAATTAATGTCTGCTATGTTGTTGTTTTTAAAAAGGGTTTGCCAAAAGCTTGGACCTACATACATATGCGAAGTTAGTACTCAATTATGTGGTTAGCTAGGAAAAAGAAATTGCAACTTCAATTTGTCTGAATAGAAGGAAATGTGTATATTCTTTCAGTTTAAAATTTCATGATTTAGTGAATATCTTCAATTGCTCACTATGTGAGGAGTCCGCCAAATATTTTTTTTTTTTTTTTGAAAATAAATTTCTTTTTTCATTTGAAAATATAATCCTTCCGGTTAAATAATTGCATTCAAATGGCTGCCTCGGCTGGCCACGATCGGTCCAATTTTTAAGCACATTATCGATTGTGTGAAGCTGTATTTCACCAATGTCTTCACGAATATTGTCCTTTAAAGCGTCAATTGTCAATGACTTGTCGGCGTAGCACTTATCTTTTACGGCACCTCATAAATAATAGTCCAACGGTGTCAAATCGCGGCTCAGAGGTGGTCAAACGACATCAGCTCTGCGGCTGATAATTCGATCTTCAAAATCAGGGCGCGAAACATCGAGTGTAGGTTCGGCTGTGTATACCGCCGTCCTGTTGAAACCAAATGTTCTCTTTATTTTTTGTGAACAAAAATTCGTTCAACATGGCTCGATAACAATCGCCGCATTGACTCGTTTGGGATGTATCGGCTTTTCAATGCATACGCCCGAGTTTTCTCTGTCCCAAATGCGACAATTTTGCTTGTTTAAATACCCGCCAAGATCAAAATGAGCTTCATCTGAAAATATGTTTTTTTTTTGGCAAATTCGTCAGTTGGCTTCAGATCATGGACCAATTGCACTTTGTATGGCGTCATACCAGGTCTTTATGCAAAATTCGTCTCAATGATGTCGCCGAAATGTTCAATTGTTGAGAACGACAGTGAATTGATTTTTGATGGAGCTTCACGCACACTTTCTGCCACAGCAGCAATATTCTCTGGTGTACCGGTGTACGCACTGTTTTTTTGCTTTTCACGATTTGATTTTTCGATGAGGATGCCAGTTTCATTAACGTTTTTCACAAGATAACGAACATACGGAGCTGACAGTGGTTCTCTTCTTCCAAAATCCGTACTCAATTTTCGCACACATTCTGCAACATTACCATGATTTCCAAAGTAATGTCGCAATATTTTTCAGCGTTGTTCAAGTGTATACACAACCATATTCGTTCATCGGAAGGATAAAACTAATTTATCTGTCAAATCAGCCATGAGCTAAGTGTTACCATTAACAAAATAAGCCCTAGTTTAAAAAAAAGTAAGATGGCGGACCCTTTATATGAATTCTAGCCAATTGAGCGTGTTACTACGAAGATGGGTTCATAATAATTAAACAATCATCTTCCATGCAGTTTCACTTTTATTTTAATCCCAATTAATGCAATTTGCTCAGAAAATTAAATCTAACGGAAAGTTATTGAAACATTCGAGGTTTCTTCTTTCATTTTAAGTCTTTGGAAATTATATTTAGTTGTCAAAATAGGCTTATATTCACTAAAACTTTTTATTTTTTTTACACTGTTCACTAATAGCGTTTTGATCAGTATTCTTACATGAATCTAGATACTAGCCTATCCCCGCGGTGTTATCGGAATAAAAAGAAAAAAAGAAGCCTTTATCAATGTCTGACCCCTAAACTGGCACTACGTACCTTCAAGGAAAATCATGTCAATTCTTATCTCTATGAACAAATTTAAAAATAATTTTCACACGGAAAATGTACATTTTACCGGGATAAAAAGTAAAAAGTGCTGTTCCAGGCCATAATCTATCGGTGTGCTAAATTTCAACCAGATCCGTAATGTCGTTCTGAAGTTATTGGGTAACAAACATAAACCCATCCATCATCCAAACGTTCACATTTATAATATTAGTGTGATTAGTCGTTTTTGAAAAGTATTGTTTTCGTAACAAAAGTAAAAATAGAAATTCTGATTAAAGAGATATTAAGATTTTCGACTCTTCCGTCTCACTGCCTTTCTGGCACGGACAAGACGATTTTCATCATCTTCATCATTGTTGGTCATGGTCATCATCGATCGATGAAGTTGTTCCCTTCAATTGCGCTACAACCGCTTGGAACTTTTTCAGCAAGTTCTTCGTTGACTGGCGCCATACAACAACGAACCCTAAGATTTTGGAGGTTCTGATTGCCACCAGAGCAATTTCAGTCTGCCTCTGCCGCACAGTTCCAATCATATTTTTTTAGCAAAAGTCTTTCCGGTTCAATTCCTCCTCGCTTATTTGAACAGTTATCAGTTATCACATTTGCTTCGCGAGAATTGAAAAATAAATCGGCGCCAAAAATGAAGCCTCCTCCCCGACAATAACTTAAATAGTATTGAACTGGTGCATCTGTGACGCCTGTTAGAATTTGTTTAAGTATGAGAGAAAACAATATTATTGTTGGTGCTACTTTGAGACAACGTTTCCATTTGTAAAAGTGATACCCGATTCTCATAAGAAGAAATAATTTGCCAATCATGCTGTTGAAAGACTTTGGCTGAGTTCGTAAATGTAAAACTTCCGCAGTACTGCCAAAATTGTGTTCGTAAATGTAAACAAACAGCATAAGTTCTGCATGAGCATGGCAACACTTGTGTTCATAAAAGTATAACGACTGTCATATTGCGGTCAAGTCGGCATTTGTTTTTATTTTGTGGCTTAATTTGCAGGAAAATGGCAGGGAGCAAATGTGATGTTTGTTGCTCAATAACTCCAGAAGTACAAAACGGATCTGGATGAAATTTAGCACACAGACAGATTATAGTCTAGAATTTCACATAGCTTACTTATATAAAGTAAATATCCGTGGAAAAAAAATTGGTTTAAGTTTAAAAAGGGCATATGTGATTGACATGATTTGCTGCACAGGTCAGAAAATGACAAAGGCTACTTTTTAACCCGTTTATCGCGAGTAACACCGTGATAGCTGGTTTTAGTTTGCTTTTGATCGTAATATTAGTGAAGTGAAAAAATGTTTGGGTGCGATTGACCCTTTATTAAATCATTAGATAATAATGATTTCGGGTAACGAAAATTGCCCCATGCTTACATATATCATACGAAAAGTCCAAGGGTTTTCTTCTTTCTTAACTTTTCAGTTTTTTTATTTCTGCAAGTTTTTGTACCATGTTTTCGAAAACGGTTTCTTCCACAAAGCTTAGAACAATGCGTTTTAAAAATATTTTTGTTGAAAGCCATATTTTGAATGAATGAATAACTACAAACCAAATAAGGAACAAATAAACTTTTTTTCTCATTTTGTCAACGTTTGCTTTTGTAAACTCATTTTAAATAAAGCATTATGACCGCACACATGCAGTCGTAATTGAGTTCATAAAAGTCGTTGAGCATTTTTAAGGCACGGCATGCGCAACAAAGCCTGCAATTACGAACTCGGCCTTTTTATGCCAAACGAGAAAAATTGTGTTGCAGTGATTCTACCCTATCAAAACGACTGTTATAAAAAGGATTCAAAATCTGCAAAGCCAACGCGAATTCAAAGTGAGGACTAATTAGGCCTTAATAAAGATAAAGAGATAGGGTGCTGTAAAGATCAAGACATTTTTCTTTTTACACGATATTGAATAATTTTATTTCCTTCAAGATCTTCAAATGATAATCTACAAAAATTAGAATTTCACTACTGTGAACACATAACGGTGCATCATGAGTGGATAAAACAAATAGAAATGGCCCTAAATGACTACCCCGAGTCAAAGACTTCGAAAACATTTTTTGAACATAAATTGGTTACTTTTTATTCAAAAAAACAAAAATATAAACGTATTTCAGAATATTAAGCTCAGACTCTAAAAATTGAAAAAATGCCCTTTGGTGTTGGCTTACTTCGAATAGCATAACAAAATAAACGTTTGAATGCAAACAAACAAACAAAACACATATGATACCAATCAGCGCTTTCAAGCTGTTTACACTTCATCTCTGGCGCACATTAATTCAAAAAATATAAAACAAACACTCGCTTAAGCAAAACAATTTCGGAGAAATTCCAAAACTCCAAACATTCATATTGATATTCATCGCTTGTGTCGGAAAAAAAATTCCCACAAATAGGATCTATTAAATGTTTTTCACTCTATAATACTCAACTCATAATTCAACATTCTTCAAATCGCCGCCTTTCCGTCACTGACCCAAATCCCAGCAGCTGCATATTACCCAAAGTCTATAGAATCAAAGTAAGTAGTGCCTGCCAACACATATAACATGATTACTCTAAGAAAAGTGTTGCTTCTCCCTATAAGCCCTTAGTACGAATGGAGTTAAGTTCCATAAAGGGAAAGAATTGTCGGTCGGTATGGTTGCGTGTGGTGCGGCGGCTGCCTCTTATCGATTAAATGATTTGATTGACCCACTAAAAGTCAAGTCATCCGGAATGAGATTTCTTACCCAAAAATGGTTGTCTCTACAAATTAAATAAGACGGCAGTATGGCCGTGTGTTGAAGAACCTTGTGCTTATATACGAGCATGTTGTATTGTATCGCATAACGCAGTCATCATCATCTTGTCTTGTGTCACTTATGATGCTTCAGCCACGTTGAGTATGCGATCGCCAGACTGCAACATAACTTGGACGGTTTAGCTTTTGTTTGTGTAGAAGTTAAAAGAAAAGTGAAATATTCAGAGATACCGCAGATACCCATCAGCATCATTGGAACACAACAACACAGAGACCAGAGACCAGAGACCAGACCAGACAGATCTAGCCCGCTCCCAAACAGGCTATAAATACGGTGAGAGATTTATCGGATTATTGCAGCCGCTGCGCTGCTGGCTGGCTGTGTGGATGACGCTAATACACCGGATACATAACGGCCATATGTGTACAAGCTGGCGGCGGCGGCAGCAGCATCGTCATCGACTGGGGCTGTGATGAGGTCGATGACTTTTGTGCGGACCATTAGGTCGCCGGATTTATTGTTGCGATTAATTTCTCAAAGTAAATTATACGCGGGAGACCGATGCCAAGAGGAACTGGTAGTACTAGTCGTGGTCGTGGTCGTGGAATAGACACTCAAAAGTTCATTTGGCATGCATGTGCATAAAGTGATCAATGAAATAGCTGAGGTTGTAAGCGCTGCGGCAGCTGGGGTTCGTTGGCGTTGGTAAGCCATAGTTGTTAGGCTAGTGCGGTAAATGTTTAAATTAATGTTGTTTTTGTTATTGAAAAATATTGCCTGTTGTTGCCGAAGAAAGTTTTAGTCGGCTCTAGAAAGACCAATAAGTATTGATTGGCGGGAAAATGCCATCATGAATTAATACTCGTTGCTATATGCTTTATGGAGATTCATCAGTTAATGAAGTGTAGACGGAGTATAATTGCATTTTTTTAAATTACTTTATTAAATACAATTGTCATGCTTTAGACAAAGATCAAATATGGATGATTATTTTACTGTTGCAGGTGGTAATAGTTCAGAGGAAAGAGTATAGTTGATTGCTAAGCCAAACGCTGCGGGTTCAAGCCCCAGCTTCTGCAGTAAGCAATCTGTCTCAGCCGATTAGTTTTATTCTTTTTCTGAACAAATATGGTTGTGTACACGCTTGAACAACGCTGGGAAATATTGCGACATTACTTTGAAAATCTTGGTAATGTTGCACAATGTGTGCGAAAATTGCGTACGAATTTTGGAAGAAGAGAAGCACCGTCAGCTCCGAATGTTCGTTATCTTATGAAAAAAGTGAAAGAAACCGGCATCCTCATCGATAAACCAAAGCGTGAAAAGCCAAAAACAGTGCGTACACCCGAATAAATTGCTGCTGTGGCAGAAAGTATGTATGAAGCGCCATCAACATCAATTCACCGTCGTTCTCAATAATTGAACATTTTGGAGGCATCATTGAGACGAATTTTGCAAAAAGATCTTATTATTATGCCATACAAAGTCCCATTGGTTAAGGAGTTGAAGCCAACTGACCATCCAATGCGTTTTCGCTTCGCTAAGTGGGCCTGCGATCGACTTAAAGAAGATGCCGATTTTGCCAAAAAATCATCTTCACAGATGAAGCTCATTTGGGGCACAGAAAACCGGCACGCATACATTCAAAAGCCGTTCCACCCAAAACCAAACTGTTTGGAGCGGATTTTGGTCCTGAGGCATAATTGGCCATTTTTCTTCGAAAATGAGCAAGGAATGGCCGTTACAGTCAATGGCAATCGTTATGGGCCGCATGTTGAACAAATTTTTGTCCACAAAAGTTGAAGAGGAGGATATTGACAACATTTGGTTTCAACAGGACTACTCTAAGTGCCTCACAGCCGAAGCTACACTCGATGTTTTGCGCCCTGTTTTTGAAGATCGCACTATCAGGCGCAGAGCTGATGTCATTTGGCCACCTTGGAGCTGCGATTTGACACAGTTGGACTATTATTTGTGGGTTGCCGTAAAAGATAAGTGTTACGCCGACAAGCCAGAGACAATTGACGCTTTAAAGGAAAATATTTGTGAAGTCATTGGTGAAATGCACCTGCACATACTCGATAATGTGCTTAAAAACAATTTCGGCCGAAAAAAGTGAAATTATAACTCACTTGAGGTGAAATTATGACCCGTGAACTTATGCATCCGTACCATGCAGATTTTTTTTGTGTTATCAGGCGGGGTTCTGGTGCATTTATAGAGTTCTCCCTGGTGATAACTTTCTTCTCTGGCTCGGAACTTCGTGTGTTTCTTTTATTAATGGAATTGTTTAGTCTACGGAATAAGGGCACTTCTGTCGCTATTGTGTTTATTAATTTGGCTATTTAAGGGAGAGCTCAAAACAAGAAAAAATTCAAATTTTAAATCTTCCATAAAATAGTAAGTCAAAATTTCGCCCCCATAAATCCCCGCATTGCCCCCCCCCCCCATTTTAATTTTCCAGCCATTTTGGCCGGAAAAAATAGCCAATCTGGAAACACTGCTATCAACGGAGCCTTATCCGGATTTCAAATGCCCTTCCAACGGTTCTCAACAAGGTTTCAAACATTTATATTTCTCTATGTGATTCAATAATTCAGAACAAATTTCCGGAGAAGTGGAATAATCAGAAAAACTGAAAATTGTTTTTTGTATGGAATTTCTTTTTCAGTTTTGGAATGCAACCTTTTTTCAAATAAGAGACAATTTTTCAATCGTCAGATAAACAAGCAGATAGTGTTTATTTGAAAGATAACGAGATTTTTCAATCAACAGATAGACTTTATCTGACGAAAAACGCTCTTATTTATCCGACCGATGAATACTCAGATAAGTTTATTTGCCGGTTTGTTATTTGCAGATTTGTTTGATGAATGAAAAATCGGCTATTAATCGAATACTTCTTAGCATTGTTAATGACTTTGCTGGAGATTTCAGTTGGCCAAAGATCTTCAAACTTTTACTTTTCGCCAGAACTGGCAAGTGGTTCTTCAGAAAACAAAGTTTATCATCGATAACATAACTTAATACAAAAATGCATCTGCAATAATCATCACCATTCAACAACACAATGTCTACGAAAATTTCCCTTTTCATTACTAAAGGTCATAGGTCTTCTTCAAACAAAAACCAAGTTCACACATTTCTTTTCACCACCCATAATCGGCAGATGCATACGCTCTGTGAGACAAATAAATTCATTTGCAACTGTAAAATGGCATTTTCGCATCGTTTGCTTAAAAAGGAGAAATTTTCTATATTCGTCGTCTTTTGGAAAGAAAAGAAAAACACAACAAAAAGCAATAGTTCCATGTTCCCTATGATGTGGAAGAGCTGGCAGCGCTAGTGGTTGATTAAGCATACCAACCAATGCAGCACCTGGTTTGAGTGCTCATTCGATTTCTTGGTTGCTAAACGCGCGATGATGATGATGGTGATAGGATATGTTGGTAGCTCTTCAATTGCACGAGCAAACCACATTTTCTCGCACAGGTGCTAACGGCATCAGAAGACAATGTACCTAAACTTATCCCACACTTTATGCGCTTATTCGGAAATGCAACTGATTGTTTTTTCACTCTATAATTAATTTCGTTAGTGCTGTAGAAAGTTTGAGACTTTTTCACTTTCATTGGTTTTGTGGTGAGATGAAATGTTTGAGATAAGATGAGTAGAACACCTTCGACAAACTTGAGATTTATGTAGCTAATTTATAAATACAAATCCTGGTATTGTTGATCATTGCAGAGAAATTTTTAAAAGACACAAGTGCATACGACTTTCTGTCTAAAGGTTTTATTTTGACTACGGAAATCTGAATACAATACTAGGTTTATACGTCGGGTACAATTCGAACATTAGGAAACGTATAAAGGGTTCACTGACACCCTGTGTTGGAGTCCGGGAACAAATTTCCAATTTTTTGTCTATACTTCACTCTTATCAACATTGAATGACAATATAAATAATGATGGACCGATTTAAGAACCAGTCAAAGATTATGATGATTTAAAGGGTTATTAATTTTTTCAAATTTATCTATGTTCTCTTCCAAATGTACGTTGATAAGATTGTTTGAAAGAAAGGAGAATGATTTCAGGCTGCCAACTTCAGAGTTGAGGAGGCAGGCAAGGCAAGGAAAAACTAATGTGATAACTTTTAAACTTGTTGTATGATTTCAGCCAAAATATTTAATCAAAACGAATATCAACTAGAAAAATCTTCAGTTCGTAAATCTATCACTAACCCAAATAAGCATTGTCCTCTCCTTAGCTAGTCTAAGCCACATAGTTTGAATGCCTTGTCAATCCATTTGTCAACAAAAGATGAAAATTACAACAAGAAAATGTTGTAATTCTTTTAAATTGACATCAATTTTCATTGGAGACAATATCAGGCAAAGAGACACGCAATATGTCATCTTTTGTGCTTAAATTTAAAACTATGTGTGTTTGCAAAAAAAGACCTACAATACTAGCAAACTGTATAATTCAATACAATTATTATTTCATTTTAAAAATGAACTTTGATAAGCCCTTGACGTGCCCTTACCATACTGTCATTAGAGATCTCCTAGAATCTCTAGATGCAGACTATTTATTCGTCTATGATGATGTGGACAAAATGAATCTTGTTAAGGAATAGCTCAACAGATTTTGATTAAATTAGACATTTCCTTCATTTTTCTACCTACACACAAAGTCTTGTACAATAAACAACAACCAAAACGATAGAAGAAGTCATTCTGTATTTTGTTTATGATGTGTGAGATACTGTGCATCTCATAATTTCAATCAAGACGAAAACTGAATTTTATTTTCTACGTCCTATAATATGTCCAACAGAGTTGGGTTTCAGTTCACTTTTGGATTGGAACATTACATGGGACACAAATTGGAGGAAAAATTCAATTAGCTTGAAGTGCTGCACAGACACACACTCGAGAAACGACAAATTTAAAGAACAACAGTATCTCATTGACCGATCCGAGTTTTTTTTTTCTCGGCTTGGTCAGTTTTGTTTTTCTTTTTGGTTTAGGTACCAAACATTGTCTTTCTAGAGATTCTGGATTCGTAGTTTGTTCGTAAGTAGCTAGGTAGGTATAGGTATATAGATTGTACAAATGCGACACCGACACGAAGAGAGCCAGCATGGGGTTGCGCCTTGATTTGATAGATCGAATTTTGTTGTTCTTCATAAAAGATTCATATTATAGTCTGCGCAGCAATGTTGGAAAATTCAATAGAATCACACTTATTCATGTGTTTTGATCAGCTGAAGATTTGAAGACTAAGCTGACAAGAATCAACGTGTGTCTTCCAAGTCCAAAGAAATTGAACCTAAATGTATTTGTTGACCATTTCAAACCCCTTAACCTTTCCTTAAAACTCACAAAAGATCGCCACGGCATGCACAAAGGATGTGCCATTTCATCTAGAAAAAGTGGCTGTTTGGTGTGCTCTATGGTCGAATGTGTGATTGGTCCATAGGACGGTAACAGTCAATTCGGAGCGATAAGGTCGAAAGATAACCGATTATTATTTTGACTGGTGATTGAAAATCATGACTTAAACGATGTGTGGTCCCAAAAAGCAACAAGCCACTCAACATGACCAATTGTGACTTTATTGCGATAGAAGTTTCCTGGTCGCGTAATTTCACATTTTGGCGACCAAGATCATGCGATTTGGCACCGTTAGATTTTTACTTGCGACATATAGAATATATGGCAAGTATTGAATTCGTAAAAAAAAAAAAAATTGAGATGAGGATGAGATATGATATTACGATGATAGAGAAGTCGAAAAAAGTGGGTCCAGCGATTCCGTCTGTCTGTCTGTCGGAAAGTTTACAGGCATCTAGAGGCTTAACTACTGGTCCGATTGACTTCAAATTTGAAAATTAGAGGTTTGAGCAAAAAGTCATATCCCAATTTTTTTATTTTTGTTTTAAGATCAAAATTTAGGATAGCCACCATACGATTTTTTTGGTCAAAAACCAAAACTTTTTTTTTCACAAAAACGGCCCGAAGGATTTTTTTTAAACTTCCTCGAGTTTAATTTGTTTAAACATTCATGTGTTTTATGTAAAAAAAAAAAATTGTATTGCTCCAAAACGGTACCTCCCATAGAACCGTTTTTTTGTTATTAGGTTTTCTCGAAAACTGAAAGTCCGATTAGCGTAAGTTTTTTTCCGAAAGTACGTATATATTGTTCAAATAATATTTTGTTTTCAAAAAAATTTCAAATTTTTTTTCGGATTTTAAAAAAATATTTTTAACTTTTTTTTCAAAATTCTGTATCTCAAAAACGGATCAACTTCAAAAATCCAAATTGGAGTATAATATGTATATTTACATGGTCTTGAAAACTGCATACCCAAATTAATTTTAAGATATTTTTGAAAACATTTATATATAAAAAATTAATTTAAAAAAAACGGCTCCGACGATTTTCAAAAAAAAAATTTAATAAATCAAAAATAAGGTTTGAATTTGTTCGGCATTTAAATTTTTGGAATGAAATGTATATACGAGGTACATTTCCAAATTTTAATTTTTTTAATAAATTCTAATTATTTTTATCTATATTTTGTTTTTTTTTTAGTTAAGTGTAATCAGAATTGCTTAAAGTATATCTCATATTTTAACACTACCTTTTGCAATTTAAGTAATCATAAATATTTAGTTTTAGCATGCAGGAGGAAGTTCGTACGACCCAGTCGTGCACATTTTTTACTTTGGGAGTGAGTTAACGCAAATAGTCCCCGAACTGTAGACGCATTAAAAACCAATAAAACTGAAGTTTTGGCCAAGACACCGATCGATAAATGTGAAAATGTGTTAAGAAATTACCTCGAAAGAATCGCATGCTGCGAGGCGGGCGGACAATTTGAATGATATTGTTTTTCACATGTAATGATAAGGTCCAAACTTTATAATAAAATCATAGTTTCATTGAAAATTTACCATTGTGTGTCTTTTACTTAGCTTTCCTTTCTACTTATAAGTAGAGTCACAAGATTCCTAAGCAAAAAAAAATTAAAAAAAAAAAAACACACATCCCTTGACTATGAGTGTCAAAGCCATTTTTTGTTCGCCTTTACTTGATTTCCATTTAATAAATGAATAACTTAGTGCAATAAAAAATAAGAAATTCAAACAAGAAGGAAGACAATACAGAAAATCGGGATAGAGAAACCCTCATCGCTTTTTTTTTATTCTGTTTGTCTGTCCGCCAGTGAAATTATTTCCAAATAAAATGGTGTCTATGACGTAGCCGTACAGCACGAACGGGTAGGTAATTTTCATTGAATAATTTCATGATTAACAATTGAACTTTTTAGAGCAATTTACTTCTCACTTGCGAGGAGTGTTTCTGTTTTGTCTAATTTTATTTTAATTGTGAAAATCATTTGAATTTTGCGACTAACCCCTATTTGTTCTTACAAATTGTTTTCTTGTTTAAACATAAACACATGAAATTACTTGATTTAAACTTACGCAGTTGTTGTTCCACCACGCGGCATTCTGTTTCTGCGTTCTCGCATCAAATGGGTTAAATTCTTTTGCAAACAAATAGGTCTATGTATATCCGCTCGAGCACTATTTTGAAAATCTTTAAATACCTATCTATTTGTCGTTTTCGTGTGATAATCCAAAATTAAATCGATTAGATGAATCGGATCGAATTGGGTATATTTGACAACAATTAACAATTCGAACAAACGGAATAAACCAATTAACAATCACAAATGAGAATTCACATTAGAATGATAAATACTAATATCCGGGAATATTGAAATCAAATAGTTTTCTTCTTTTGATAGGCTTTCAGAAAAATGGGAATTATATACGGGTGCACTATAGTTGGCTTGACAGCTCTCATGTAATCTGATTATTACCACAAAATTGATAGCAACACGCAACTGTTACTGTATCTGACAGATGCATTCGAACGAACTTAATTCAAGAACAAATGTTTACGATCACGAGTCCACTAGCATACTGACAACAAGTGTTCAAACAAATGATAAACCAACCTCAGACCTCGTCGTCGTCGCTCTTTCGAATTGTTTTTGTTTTGGTTTTCTTGTTTGCGGTTGCTAAGTTTGCAGAGCTCTGGAAATTCTGTTTACAACAAAACAAAAACCACAATACAAAATGTGTGAATGAAAATGAATTGAAGTGTAAAATAAAAGATGCAAGTTGGATGGAGCACAATGCAGTTTGATAGTTTTAATGTATTTGTTGTATTGTTACTGCAATCAACACAACAAGCAGAACGCTCAACCACAAGATCGATTTTGAGTATGATCATACAAGAACGTAAATATAGTAACGCAGACATAGTATCAGTTGAGCCGGTTAGGTTCATGTCTTTGATAGGTTTGACTTAAGCCTTGCTAGGAATGGGAAATGTCAGAACGGGAAGAAAATATTTTCAAATAAATCTTGCAACACCTTAAGTAAGAGTAACCATTTAGCAGCTTAACGTAAAATAAGGAAAAAACACACCATTCACACTGATATTGTAAATGTGAAAGTTTGGATGGATAGATTATTGTATGTTTGTTACTCAATAGCTCAAGAACGGCTGAACGGATCTGGATGAAATTTAACACACAGAAGACTATAATCTGTAAAAATGTATCCTGGTAAAATGTATGGTTCCCATGCATAGAGCAATGTATCAAAATGATTTATTATGATGTGCGTTGACTGCTCAGCAGAACGTTGTGGGTTCGAATCCTACTCGTGCCCATAAAAGTTTTTATTTCATCTCTCACGGGTTCTACCCATGAAACAGCTAATAAAGATAGCGCATTGGGCATGTAAGGTTTTGGTTGTCATACTATCGTGACGTCCCGAACACTCAATCAACTGAGGAATGTTAGCATTTTTGGCGCAGTTTTACTCTATTTCCTGTTGTCAATGTTAGAGGAAATCTGCTGAGCTGTTCAAAGCAGCAGGCGACGAGCTAGATAGGCGCATTCACCAAACCATCTGTAAGACATGGTCAGAGGAATGCATGCCCGATGCATGGAACCTCAGCATTGTTTGCCCGATCCTGAAAAAGGGAGATCCTCTAAACTGCACCAACTATAGAGGAATAAGTCAACTAAACATCGCCTATAAGATCCTCTCTGCCGGAATATGTGAACTTCTGAAGCCTTTCGTCAATAATCTGATTGGTCGTTATCAATGTCGCTTCAGGCCAGGAAAGTCAACCATCGACCAAATTTTCACGTTGCGGCAGATCCTGGAAAAGACCTATGAACTCCAAATCGATACCACCTTTTCATCGATTTTAAGCTATGTCTTGTTTTGGCGTCCCTGCCAAGCTCGTTCGCTTGTGCAAAATGACGATGGAGAACTCACACTGCTCCATCAAGGTTGGCAACGAGTTTACTTAATCTTTCGACGTCAAGAAAGGATTCAGACAAGACGATGCACTGTCACGCGATTTCCTTAACATCGTTCTTGAGAAGATAGTGCAGAACTCCAACGTCAACACCAGAGGCACTATCTTCCAAAAATCTGTTCAACTTCTCGCGTACGCCGATGATATTGATGTAATGGGAAGAACACAGCGTGATGTCAATGGCGCCTTTGTAAAATTGAGACAGAAGCGGCAAAAATGGGTTTAGCGGTAAATGAGGGAAAACGAGGAAGGACACCCAATACTGACGGCTCGGGCAGAACGTCACAATAAAAACATACAACTTCGAGGTAGTAGAGGAGTTTGTCTACCTAGGCAACGCTATAAATACGGGCAATAACATCAGCGCCGAGATCAGACGAAGAATATATCTTGCTAATCGCTGTTTCTTTGGGCTAAGAAAGCAATTGAGTGGAAAAGCCCTCTCTCGAGCAACTAAGGTAAAACTGAACAACACACTCATCATCCCAGTCCTGCTGTATGGTGCAGAAGCATGGACCCTGGCAAAATCGAATAAAAGTGCCTTAGGCTGTTTCGAGAGGAAAGTTCTTCGGGTCATCTTTGGCCCCGTGTGCATTGAAGGGGAATGGCGAAGAAGATACAACAGCGAACTTTACGGGTTGTACAACGACATGGACCTAGCCAGAAGGGTCAAGGTCCAGAGACTCAGATGGCTCGGTCATTTAGAGCGAATGGACACCAATGCTCCGGCCCGGAAAACCTTCGACACTATTCCCGAAGGACGTAGGAGGAGAGGAAGACCGCGCGACTCAGGTGGTGCACTCAAGTGGAAGAGGAGCTCAATCAACTTGGAGTGCAAAAATGGAGACAGCTAGCTAAGGACCGAGCTAGCTGGCGGAGACTGTTGATTGAGGCCCAAGTCCACAACGGACTGTAGCGCCACCTTAAGTAAGTAAGTAATGTAAGAGGAAGTAAATTTTGAGAGTTTTGAATCAATAAAGTTAGTTAAAGTGGTATTGCTTATAATTTATACTAAATAAAAAAACATTAACAAAAAACATAGTGAGATATTCCAAATGTTGTTGTGGATAATACAACAGACTTATGTTTGGAGAAATTTCTTTGACAGGTTTGATCTCACAATGGCTATGTGAAGTTGGCACCCGACTTTTGAAAAAAAATTCTTTCCTTATTTAGATCCTCTCACAATCTATTAATCGATTCTTCTTAACAATATTCCCTTTTTCAGGAAGGATTTTTATCCTTGTTAAAGTCGACAATAGCATGCCAATTGCTTCTGAGCCAAAAGAAAATCTCCCATTTGCCTACGACGATTTGGAAAACTTGGCTGGCTACTTTTGCCATCGTTTCAAAAATACCATACCAAACTTGGAACAAATAGAACCAGACGAAAGGTCTTGGGTCAATCATTTGGACGAAGGAGGCTTGTCTAAAGCAAATCCCACAATGATGGCTCACTTCACTGCATTAAAATATTTTTAATGATGTAAATGGAGAATGTGAAGGCATTTACATCTGTCTAAAGTATATCCAGCATTTACTTGAAGCAGACCAAGATAAACAAGGTTCAAACCATACCATAAAAACTTTGCTACCGTTTTCATCGGTCGGTTCAAAAGGTTTAGCAGCATCCGTTTACCCTCTAAAAGAAAACCGAGTCTTCGTTAACCGTACGATAACAGCTGAAATTGTTCCTATTTTTAGGAAGGACTTTTTCCCTTATAACAATTCTTCTT
>CAKKXW010000002.1:24745187-24760786 GCA_920937365.1 Sphaerophoria rueppellii | reverse complement strand
ACCACACAATTAATTTTTCGTATGTTCACAATTAAAAAAAAAAAGAATTCTGAAAGAATTTAAATTTCTTTAGCGTGGACTCGTTTTTTTGTAAATGACTCATTTTTCAAGCTTCTGGAACTCGAAAATATTTTCCCTGCGGTAACACTGCCCCAACCAAAGTGACAGACTTCCACCATACAGCAAATACGAGACTAAGGCTGTGTGTGAATTGCGTTAAAATGTGTGTTAAAATTTGACGAGCGTTAAAATTTGACACTAATGAGGTGAATAAAATGGGTTAAAATTTATTGAGCTGTGGAGCAGGTTAAAGTGTATTAAAATTTGACGTTTCTGGTGATAGAGAAATTTGCTTTTGCTTTTGCATTCAAACAACGAAACATAACATACCCCACGCTTTCTTTTCTGTTTAATTGAATTTCTTGTTAAAATGCGTTGATATTTTAAAAGATATAAAAGAATTAACACAAAATACTTTAAATTTGTAATTTTTCTAAACCAAATACGAATTTATTGTTTTGTTTGTTTTGAATATATGACAGACAATTTTTCAGTGTTACCACACCGAATAAATCAAATAATCAAAATGGGAATTTTGTTTGACTATTTTTGACTATTGTTTTAAAATATGACATTAGAATCGAGAACAATAAATAGAAAAGATTTTTAAGATTAGTTTCAGAGACTTTTTTTTTAACCCTGTTTTCTTAGAAATATGCTTTGTAAGAGAAATTATTTTTCCATGAAGAAGGAAACCAATTTTTGTTCAGGGAAATTTCTTAAATTATCGAGGGAATTTTTTTTTAACCTACGCAGAAATCTTGGTTAAAATAATTGTTTTAACGCAATTCACACAGCAAATGGCTAAATTTGATCCCACCTTAAGCAAGACGTCAAATTTTAATCGTGGTAGAAGTTTTAACGCAAATTTTAACGCAATTCACACGGCCTAAACGCACGATTGTATGCGTACTATTTCGATTTTCTCTTGTGTTTTTTTTTAAGATTTATTAAGATTTTTGATACAAATATTGGCAAATAATAGTGCAATTACATATTACAAGTGCAAAGAGACAACATAATGTATTTATTTTTTTATATTACATGCATTTTTTTGTATGTTTAAGTTTTTTTTTGAAAATTTTGAGCTCAACGGAATCTTATTTTCGAAATCTGAGCCCGTGAAACCCATCTCGACTGAAACATGAACATTGTATCTAACTCAGTGCAAATGTATTTGTGCAATCTCTCATTTAAAAAGCATTGGAAAACTAACACATTCTCACTTGGTTAGTACAAAACGACCAAATTGCAGCTTGTAGGCAAAAAGAGAGCGAACACCCGAAGTCGCGACTCTAGGTAATATATAATTCTCTATGGTAATTGTGTTGAAGAAAATAGAACACCGAACATTTAAATACCTAGTTAGTTTGTTTAAATTATTACTGACTTAAGTAGATATTTTTATTTACTCGAGTCTTCACAATTTTTAATTCCCAAACAAAACGTGACCTAACGAATGTCATCATCTCAAAGTCGCTCTCGTTCGTTCGATCACTGATGAGACTCACTCCTTAGTTCACGTGAGCGGTAATCCCCTGAAATACACAGGAACGTTTGTTGTTATTATTATTAATGAATTGAAAATTACATTTTCTTTCATTCAAACGCAAGATTGCTGCAACAAAATGTTAATACAGCGAGTATTTCCTTGTATGTATTTAAAAGGGGCTACTTAACGAGAAGTTTTGTTTTAAATGTTCGACAGTTCCTCTAAATAAAAAAAAAATGAATAGAGTGACAGCTCCTGAAGAGAAAGCAAGGCCTAATTGGCTTACAATTCTCTGAGTGCGTGTTAAGAATTGAGGGGACTTATAATTTAACGACGATTCCGAACGGCAAAGTTGAGAAGCACTTTTTTCATGACCGATTGATACTTCTGGAAGTTTTGTCATTCCTACGGAAGAGGCAGTATCCGAGAAAGATGAAATAAAAAGATTTATGGACATAAGTAGTATCTGAGCCCACAACGTTCTGCTTAGCAGCCAACGCACATAACCACTAAACCACAGACACTGCACATACAGTTCCTCCACCTTTCAAAAAAAAAAAGAACCAAAATTGATTTTATGTATGGGAATGGGAGATTTGACAGAGTGCAGTACTTTGGTAATGCAGTTAGTAAAGCCGCAGTTAATGAACTTAAAAACAGACTTAAAGTTCATTATTTTGCGAAGTGCTTTAACTGGAAAGGAGTATTCACCAGCCAATACTTTTTTTTTAACTAACAGTCAAATGAATAAAGTCGATAGACTAAAAGTTAATTAACGGCAATAGTTTTTAACTGGCTTTTGTCAGAAAAGTCAGTAAAAATTCATTTAACTTGATTAAGTTTGGTTTTAGTCAATAAGACTTTTGACTGAAGTCAATTAACTTTAATCAATTGCTTTTTTTTTAAGTCTTTTTAACCTAAATGTTTCAAAAACTCTTTTTCATTAACAACTGTATTGATATTGAAGTATAGAGTCAATACTATTGACTCACTTTTATCGCAGCACACAGTGGATTTTTTCGTTTGAATTTACCCTGTGGAAAAACTTAGGGGAATTTGTCTAATAATTTACGACAATGTGAGATATGAACATGCTGTCCAAATTTCAGAGGACAGGTCCGTATATTTTATTAGCTGAAGGCGAAGGTTTTTAGTTTACCCTGATGTTAGGAATATCGTTCTAGGCTTGCAGAAAAAAATGTGAATGTCCGCAGAGGAATCTTGTTTTTAGTTGTAATATTAATCAAAAACAGTCAGAACATTAGTATTTATTTCTTTTATTCATTGAAAACTGTCATTTTTTTAAATATTAGAATGCTGATATCACTAAAAATTGTTTTCAATCGAACTTTGAAAACAGATTTTTTGTTTTGTTTTCAAAAGCCACTTGCAGCATTAGAATGAGTTCAATGCTTTCTTCCGAGCTTTCGTTTGCAATAGGAATACTCATAATAAGGTGAAGCTGTGCACTTATTCCTTTAAGCCGAATTTCATGATATTTTGATCAACAATTCGAAACGGTCGATACAAAAACTCCTACGTTTTGCACTTAGCAGCTTCAGCAATATTGGTTCCATCACGCAGTGAGGCACTTCGGCTTTCGTATTTTATGTGAACATTTGAATTTTAACCAACTAAATACTAAGTTTTAAAACTCAAAAATAACATTAGATTAAAAAAATTGTATCATTTCAATAACAGTATTTAATTTAAATTATTATTTGTACGCATATTGACATTTAAAGAAAAGCAAGGTGATTACGTCCTTTCATGTTATGAAAAACAACTTTCGCAATATTCTTGCAGCACGTTCTTTCACTAGAATATCTCTCCTCTCTCGCACCTCACGTTTATTCTTTCAGCATTAAAAGTACTTAGAAAAACTTTCAGAATATATTAAACAGCTTGTCACCCTTCCAACTTACAAAACATCATCGCATTTGAAATTTCTTGAGACTTTTCTCGGATAAACACAAACTATCTTTTTGAGTAAAAGCAAAACTTGTTCAAAAGAAAAGGAAAATTAAAAATTGTTTCCCACGTACATGAGAAGAAACGGGTCCTTCTCTCTAATCTTTCAAGCACCTTAACTTTTCCCGTCTGCCCTTAAAACGATATTTGCTAATATGCACATTCTTTGTATTTAAAAGCTAAGTCGTACAAGGACTCTTGACTTGACTTATTTTCTTTCGAGAATCTATGATGTCCTTAAACTTTTTTTTAAATTATATTCCAAGTTGAAAAAAAATTGGCAACTGAAAGTTTTTCGTATCATTCGGTCGACGACATTTTTGTACGATTTATAATTCTACCTCATCTTTATTTCATATATGTGACACCATTTTCGGCACGACATACATTCATACTCATACTCCTTTTGGCTCTTTTGGCAGTCTGGCGTTTAAAATAACACTTTGTGATTGTGTACGTGTGTAGGTACATAATGTCAACGTCCTTTGTAGCCTGTATTCAAAAAGTGAAATCGTTAAAGGCCTACATTTTTCTGGATAAGTGCACGAGGATTTGAGCTTACTCTCTTTTTTGAGTTTAAAGGTTCTTTTATTATTTTTTTTCTTTTAGAGATTAATGCTTACATTTTTGGGTTACTCGGCCAAGTAAAGGATAAAAGAAGGCTATATCATTTCATCGAGATTAAAAATCAGGCTTTGTAAGCACAATGAATTGTTATGTGCTCTGAATAATAAAACAAGGGTATAATAAAGTTCTCGGTGGTAGCAATATGCCAAGAACTTACTTTTACTGGTTGTGTATAATAAAGTCAAAGGCAAGGGCGTTGTCAAGAAAATAACAAATATCTTCATTTTGTAAAGCCCAGTTAGGACATTTTAAATTTAAGTTCATCATGCATGAAAAATTAAGGACAGTTATGAAAATTGTGAGTAACTTTAGCATGAATATTCTGCCCTATCGAGTTATTTTTCTTAGCGGAATTTTGTGGATTTCATACGTTTCGGACAAGTTTTGCTACGAGGTATTCTTCCGACTTACAATTCGGAATTTCTTCCGATATGAAGTAACGCAGAACGATGAGTAACAATGTGGTACGATGCCTAGCTTTATTTTCCTTCATTTTTGATAGTTTTATGTCCGATTTGTCCGCAGAAAATTGTTTGCGGAATTTTTTGTTTTTAATTGTGTTTTAAGCTGGTTGCCATGTTTTTGTCCGATGACAATTAGCTCGAATAAAAATTTAAGCTCCGACCATATTTGCGTTGCGGAAAATTGTCCGCTCGATACCTCGATAGGGCTGATTCAAAAACACTTCATCTTTGTTTAAACAATTCAAACTTTTTACTAATTTTCTGTGTGTGTACAAATACATTCATTATGTTTGAATTTGTTTTTCTCTTAACAATAAGTTCAATTTATTCAATTGAAAAAGTAAATTATTAATATCCTTTTTGCAATTTAATCATACGAACGTGAATTGCGCAAAACAGTCTCCATCTTCATTGTCAGTCGGGCGGTAGTCGTTCTTTAATAAATGCAAAATGCATTTATTTTTGCGTGACCAAAGTTGCCGCCGAATTAAACGCACAATACTGAATGCAAATAACCGTATTATTTATAGTGCTGTGAGAAAAAATAAACCTAACTACTACCATAATAAAAATTTGGGCTACATCCGTACTCTAAGCGAGTAATTTGTTTACCTTCGTTCTCCATGATTCTCATAATTTCAGGTGCCCTAAATGAATTGTGAAAGAAGTAAGAAGAAGTGAATAACATCATTGCTGCCTTCAATTGCTTGCTTTGAATGATAGAATCTATGCCGTGCTGGTTAAATAGCTGAACATAATCTAAAGCATGGCTCACTCGATGCCGAAAATGACCAGTTTGACATTTCCATACAAATTTAAGCTTTACTTTTCGTCATCGGGCGATAGACGATATTATTCATCGGGCATTTGATATGATATTATTCAAATAAGAATGTTATTCCTTAGGGATAGTGGATACGTGCGTTGGCTGTTACGCAGAACGTGTGGGCTAAAAACCTTCTCGTGTTTGCAATGTTCCCTTTCCATCTTCCACTGGTAATGCCGATTGGAAGCAACTGAAAAAACTTTTTAAAGTATATCAAATTGTCAAGAAAAAAAGTGCTTCTCAATTCAGATCCAAATAAACTAATAGATTAGGCAAAACAATGGTTGCCTGTTTTCATCTATCAACGGCGAGATGATTTAAATGAAAAAATTTTTTTACACAACACTGTTCGGTAATATAAAAACGGCTGACAATTTAATCTGCGGGATTCAAAATACAAATAAAAAATATTTGCATCCCGTTTATGCAAATACACAATTCCCCATACCCTTCTCCCCCATAAAACTATGACTATGACAACTGTGTCTCGCTAGGAAAGCGAATGAATGAATAAGCTTCACAAAAAATCATACTTTCCATTTTGAGAGTTGCCAGACACCAGCAATGAATTATTTCGTGGTCCTGGCTATTCGAGAGCAAGTGAAGCCAGTTTTATTTTTTTTTTTTCTCAACAACTTTAAAATGTATGATGTGGTAAATATTTTACGAGCACTTATGTCTCCGACTTTGCGAAAATAAATTGATTTGTGGACTATGACTATGAATCTAAAGCACCTTACCTACACTTGATGCTCACTAGCAAGCTATTTACTCATAAAGAACACACAATTTACTCTCGAGAAAACAAACGACAAGACAACAGAGATGAGCTCCTCTGGGAGGTGTACAATATTTTTGTTTAGGGGTAATTTTTGTTGATTGAATGATAAAGTATATGGCAAGCTGCACCACCCTCTCGTCACCCAAACGTTCAATAAAACAGCATCATCAGGTCTACGCTTAGACAAAGTTGTTTTCTTTAAATTCAGGATGCCTTAGGGGAATTTATGAAATTGAAAAACATAAGCGTTTTTGTCTTAAAAGACATAGCAGACAATGTGGCTCGTCATTTATGGTATAGTTGTGAAAAAAATAAGAAATCGTTTAAGGGTGGGGCTTTGGGTGTTTAGAAAAAAGGTATGTGGAACGAGGTCTAAGGAATTTCGTGTATACCAAAGCATCAAAGTGTAATTTTATATGAAACGTTATAGTTGAATGAGTGAATAAGTGAGGCTATTATTTTTGTTTTCCAGAGAAATTCCTTTGAGCTTAACAACTTGGAAACTAAATCGTTGCTATTCTAAGAGGAAATTGCACAGAAGTAAATTAAGAAATAATTTATCATCATTAGTGTCACTTTTAGGTAGGTATAACGTATAAGTAATGGTTTGAGTTTTATTTGTGAATTTCTTTATAGTTTTTGTTTTCTGTGCATTATGAGGCGAAGTTAATTGATTCTCTTTTTGTTGTTTAAATGAAATGCAAAACACATTCTCAGCGATTATTACGGGGCTGAAGATTTGGATTGGAGAAAATATGAATTTGAAAATAGCACAACATATTCATTTGGAAAGTTATAAGCAAGCCGGAAGTGGAAGTTTAATGAATTAGTTAATGCAAATTATTATTGCTTGTTCATTTTTATCATGGATTTAATTATGTTGGATCCCTTTATTTTTTCTTACATCCAAATAATTGGAGTGTACAACATCGTACTGCGCCTAGAGCCTGAGAAGAATTTTTAGTACCAAACAAGTTTTTACATCTTAGAAAAAAAACAAATTCGAATAATAACTTATGATATGTACGTACCCTTTTCTCTTAACAATCCTTTTCGTTGAAATCGTATCATCCAAGCTAAAAATACAACAAAAAAATAATACTGCCAATTCATAAGTGCACAAAGCAAAATTAAAAATAAAAATTCCAAAGCATTTTAATTAATTAAGAAATGTGGACAAGGTATCTCTACAGAAAATTTACATTTTAGTCATTTTCGTTGAATCATTTCTCTCGATCCAAGCCGGAAAGGAAATTTTCTTTTGAGACATCTCCCATTTCATAATTATAAACATATATGAAAATTTAATTTTGAAATTAAAAACACAATATAAAACAATTTTAGCACACGACCAAGTTTATTTAAGCCTAAAAGCAACACCATTTACTTTTATTTCAATTTAAAAACCAATCTAGCTCGTCAAATGTCTACAAAACCTAACAAAAAAAAAACTCAAACATGACAACCTCGATGACATGGCTTGATTCCTATTACACACTCTGCTCGATAAATTCTCATAAGAGCTTACTCAACGAACACCCTTTCACCAATCTGCAAGTCCCTCCTCACCATGCCAAAACAAATTTAAATATTTCCAGAGAATATATCCTTTAACCACATAAATGAAACGAAGACAAACTCCAGCGAAACGTGATCGACAGGATGTGTGTAACATGTCTCCACGTTACTTCCGTCTTGTCAGTTCTTCTGTTTCTCCTTCTATCTTTATTCCAAGTCATTCCATTCCACTTCAACTGGAAACAATAGAACAACAACATCTGTGATACATGTTCAAGTTGATTTGTAATTCATTTAAATGTAGATTTATAACCTCACTTCTTCCCCTATTTTCCGCCAGCACTACGTTTTATAAAGTTTATAAACCTACACCGATGAAGGAAAACTTTAACGGAAACCATGTCAGGAAGCTTCCTCCTAGACATCAGGCAGAACACGCTATCATACAACATCCGAGATTCTGTATTGCAAACTTAAGCCATATTAGACAGACTCCTTTCACGTCGACACCTCAAACCTAACCTTTACCTCTACACTGCATTTGAAGTCCACTCAATCATAAAGACAAACATCTATCCTAGATACATACGTGTGTACTTACTTTTCATCAGGAGGTGGTGGCATATCGTTAGCCGAAGGACTCCCAGGTGGTGTTTTCTCGTTCTCCATCATTGCTAATGGCGCTTCGGGCGGTGGCAGTGGACTCACTGAGTTCGTGTCCATTCTTAGTGTGAAAATTTTGATGGATTTTTATTTAACCGGTTGGGGATGAAACAAACTCACTAACTTCCTTCTTTCGACGGAATGCGGATGGTTGATTGGTTTCTATATTGAGAAAACAAGAAAAAATAATAACATCGCTGATATTTTGATTTAATTAAACTCAACATTTCTCCAAAAACAGAAGCAATGTGATGCAAGGATGAGGGAAAGGGCAATACAATGTAATAGAATTTTTGAAGAAAAGAAAATTCTCTTATAGATGCCGACAATGACGACGAAGAATTGATATCATGACGGGTTCAGGAAATTTATCATAAAATTCTTGTCTTAACATACAAAAAGGAACTGTTTTTGTTTTTTTGTACGTCAACGTGGAAGCGTAATTGAATTTTAAATTTTATACGATTATATGAGGAGTCTTATGAGGGGACGGACGCTGCATGAGAAGATTGTGGTAGTCTAAGTTTTGGCAGATGAGAGTATCAAACTGTATCGACTTATCTGTTGGCAATTCATCACATCATGACTCGTGGCCCGCTGGAACAAAGCTTCCAAATTGTGGAAGTTTACTTGAGAACAAAAGTTGAAAGAGCTCTTCGTCCATTTTATGGACGAGCAATGAGTAGGAAATTCATGTAGTTATTCAAAACCATCAACAAGACTAACAAATCGATAAGTGCGTTTTGTATGATGGTATTGAATTAAGACTGTGATTGTTTGTTCGGTGACAATTTTATTTCCAGGAGTGTTCCTGCTTATGATTTCTCGCATCTTCATTTGGTGATTACTGATACCGACAAAAAACTAAAATTTGAAACATTCGAAGCCAATATTCAAACCACTATATCTGCACTACGGCCAGATTTAGTGAAAAAGGATTGATAAAATAGACTTTTCGAATAGGCTTTCCTAACGCAGAACATTTGGAGGCATATGCCGGAAAGCACTATCAACCAGATTACAAAGATAAAAAACTTCACACTTACTTCAAAAAAGGCACCCACATTTTTCAAATGGAATGAAGGACATATAGTAGTAGTACGCCGTAGTGTACTAAAAGTTCTGTTCATGTTTTATCGTTTTTCAAAACAATTACAAATTTTGGTACGATACAAATGATTGAAAAAGCCATTTTAAAAGTAAAGGGTATGTGCAGAAGAACACAGCGTGATTGTCAATGGCGCGTTTGTGAGAATTGAGACAGTAGCGGTAAAAATGGGTTAAGCGGTAAATGAGGGCAAAACGAAGTATATGCTGTCTTCGAGAAAGGACACTCAACTTCGAGGTAGTAGAGGAGTTTATCTACCTTGGCTCCGCTATTAACAAGGGCACCAGCCAGCGGCGCCGAAGAATAACTCTTGCTAATCGCCCTCTCTCGATCAACTAAGGTAAGACTATATTACACCCTCGTCATCCCATTCCTGCTGTTTGGTGCAGAAGCGTAGACCTTGACAAAATCGCCTAAGGCTGTATCGAGATGAAAGTTCTACGGATCATCTTCAACCCCGTGTGTATTGATAGGGAATGGAAAAGAAGATTCAATAGCGAACTTTACGGGTTGTATAATAACATGGACCTAGCCCGAAGGGTCAAGGTCCAGAGACTCAGATGGCTCGGTCATCTAGAGCGGATGGACCCCTATGCTCCGGCCCGGAAAGCCTTCGACACTATTCCCGAGGGACGTAGAAGAAGAGGAAAACCGCGACTCAGGTGGCGAACCCAAGTGGAAGAGGACCTCAATCAACTTGAAGTGAAAAAATTGGAGATAGTTAGCTAGGGACTGAGTTGGCTGGCGGAGACTGTTGATTGAGGCCCAAGTCCACAATGGACTGTAGCACCACCTTAAGTAAGTTAGATAAGTAAGAGATTGAAAAGTTATTAAAAAGGGTCAATAAGACGACATGATTTTCCTTAAAATCTTTTGAAAAATTAATTTCAATATTTGAAATATTTTGAAATCTAATCATTTAGCTTCTGTTTCACAATATAAAAGTAAAGTTTTGATTAGTTAACCAGCACTAAAATTAGCTGCCAGTTAAATCCTCCTGTTAGTGAGCTTTACGTTTCACATTCATCCTTCTGATAAATTTATGTTTTGGGTAACTAATTGCCAGTTATTCCAATTTTCCACTTGGAAGATTTTGACAAATTGAAAAAAAATGTAGGTTCTTGGTTTTGCTAAATCGAATATGGGAAATATTAGAAAACAAAATGAATTTGAATGGAATTTCTATGACAACGACAAAGCCAGAAAACAAATAAACAAATAAACAAATATCAAAAGGATATTTGTTGTTGTTTCGGAAATTACTTCGGACAATTTTCTATAGGTTTTGCCCTCAACTTATTACAGGTCAGAACCACTATTAACTTTTCCGGGCGCTCATAAATCAGAAGTAATATAAGCCAGAAAAAAAAAATAAACAAATATCAAAAGGATATTTGTTGTTGTTTCGGAAATTACTTCGGATATATTTCTATAGGTTTTGCTCTCAACTTATTACAGGTCAGAACCACTATTAACTTTTGTGGGCGCTCGCAAATCAGAAGTAATATACGGCAATGAATAGGTTTACGACCTAATAGCGTTCAATGAATAGACACCAGCCTTTGAAAGTTATTAATCTTTGTTTGACTTGTCGTGATTGTTGGCCATACCTACTATCACTCAGTATAAAGGGTGATTATCAATCGAATCATATTTGGTATTGCAGAATGTAATCCAGCGAACCATGCACTATTTTGAATAAACCAGAAAATTTTGCAAATATTTCTAATTTGTCAATTCTATGATGTCCAAGGATTCTATGATGTCCAAGGACTCGGAATACGTGGGTTGGTGATGGCTCCACGACGCGAAAAAAAACTCATAAAATTCATCTTCCTATTAGTGAGTTTACGTTTCACATTCCTATTCATGATTATTAATTAAAGTACACAACACACCACTTCTTTCTTTAATCGAAAACGCGCCCGAAAGTCAACCTCGTCCAAGGATTCCAAACAAACCGATCTAACTCGGACGACAGGGTTTTGTGGTGGTTCCATAACGCGAAAAAAAAACTCATCAAACCTTACGTGTCGAGAAGAATATGCATTATTTCATTGGAAAAAATATGACAATTATTTGAAAATACTTGCTTTTCAGAAATTTAATTATATTTTAATAGAAAAAATGACAAATCTTGTTTTTTTTTTCAGACTTTCAATTCTATTAACTGCCAGTTAACTACTTTATAGGCGATTCATCCTCCCTTTAAGTTACTTGACACTTTAACTACTAGTTAGTTCTACTCAGATATTGTGAAACGCTATTTTCAATTTTAACTGCTAGTCAGCTTCCAAGTAGCTTAACTGGAACTTCAAAATATATTTTAGAGCCGATTTTTCAATCGGGAGGCAAAACAGGCAAATAGTGTTTATTCGACAAATAACCAAATATTGGATTTTTCAATCATCAGATAGACTAATTTATTCGACCGATGAATACTCAGATAAGCTTACTTGCCAGTTTGTTATTTTTATTTTTATTCGATGATTGAAAAATCGGCTCTTAATATAATTTAAATATACATAATAGGGGTATTCACGTAAACGCGGAAAACCCATAGAAACCTTTGAAACCGTAGAATTTTCTATCGGTAGAAATGAGCTGTCAAAATTTGTATGGGAAAAATTTTTTGCAAATCGTAGAATTTTATCTCACAAATTTGAAGCAGAAACTGCAGAAAAAAAACTGATAAAATTTTTGACGTTTAATTTGGCATTCATTTCATCTTTTCTCCAACTGAACTCACATAAGCGGGAACTTCTCGTCAAATTAAATCAAGAAAAAAAAATCAATCAGAATGAATGAATGAATTTTATTTTAAAACTACTTCTTGGCATCTTGAAGAGCAAAAATTAGAATGTAATTAGAATAATAAAAAAAAATCACTTTAACATAAATTATCGAAAGACATGAATTGAGCAAATTCACTTTGTCGTTTAACAAACAGCAGTTTGCTTCTCTTGTTTACGCTACTATTTTCTGCTGGGGTGTTCATTTAAATCTTTTGCGGAATTTTCTATTTTTCCGCAAAGTAGAAAATTATCTCGGTACGTGAATACCCTTAATATAATTTATGTATAATATTTTTTCTGAATTTATTTTTCAAAGGACTTTCAATTTTTGGCTTGATTTTAAATTATAATGTGCCATGTAAATATTGAGACGGATAATTCGGTACTTAGGTACATCTACATACATTATTTATTAACATTTTTCTTTATACAGTGTTCATAAATAACAGACATTCTAATAAAACTCATTACGGGTACAGAAAATAAATATTTTCATCCTCTGTCAATATAAGTTGACATGATTTTCGTATAGGGATTAAGCAAGCACGAAGGATCCTTAAAATTTGATTTGTCTTTAAATTGAAAATTAGCTTTACATTGCAGAGTTTCGTACTGGTGGGAAAAGACTAGATTTCTATTGGAAAAATAATGAATCATCCTTGCTTCAATATCTCTATTGATTTCTTCAATGTAAACAAATAAGTGTAATGTACGCGCATAAATACATACATATACCTATGTATACACTTTTAAACATGTTCAATAATGTTAAAAACTGATTTGTACGGAAAGTAGTAGATCTCGGGATATTTTGGAAATATAAGAAAAATTCAAACATGCAAAGCAGACATGGCATTTCATTTCCCATTTTTTCCCATCAACAAAAAAAAAAACAATGATTTATATTTCACGCACAATTTATGTTCATTTCACTCATTTAAAATGTCCTCTTAGTGAGGAAATTTCTCAAACATTTTTCCAAAAGCCATTATTTTTACTTGAATAGCACTGACAAGGGCCTAAGGTTTCACTATGAAATATTTATGTTTGCCAATTTAATACACTCAACAAAACTTGTCAAAACAAAAAAAAAAACAAAGTTCTTCAAAGTTCCTTCCTCGATGTTGATAAACACCAAGTTTGATAAAAATAAAAGCAGACCCTGATGACATTTTTGCTTTCCTTAGTCACATCATGTTCAAGCGAAAAATGAGAGTGTATTAGAAAGTAAATGTATACCCAATCCATCCCATTTTATTTTGTAAGTTATCCCCTCAAGGATTATACCAAACTTTATTTTATTTTTGTTTGTTTTTCTCTTTAATACGAAGTTTTGTTAAAAACAAATTCATATCATGCCTGGACAGTATCAAAAAGTATTTATTGAAATGGCTTCTGGTTTGATAAAATCTAAATAGGTTTTTTAAAACCTACTCGAATCGACCCTTGTGTTTGGATGAAATTCACTAGTTCATGGGTTATTTGCT
Source organism: Sphaerophoria rueppellii (assembly GCA_920937365.1). Lineage (NCBI taxonomy): Eukaryota > Metazoa > Arthropoda > Insecta > Diptera > Syrphidae > Sphaerophoria > Sphaerophoria rueppellii. The sequence goes on along the minus strand of CAKKXW010000002.1, from coordinate 24,746,994 downwards.
TTAATATCATCAAATTAACTTCTTTATGCTTGCGCTGTTTTGTAATAGAAATCGATATGGTTTATGGAGCAAAAAAGAAACGATTTTATCAGGTTTTATGATCATTTTCATTTTGTTTGTGATTCTATGAAGAATGTTAATAAAATCTTGGAAATGAATTCAGCTAATCGATATTATGAATACAAGTCGATCCAGTACTCAAAATATAAGATGTTCTTCTTCATTTAAAGGGGTTTACATCCAACAACATTTTTTCGTATAACGTAACCCACCTTAATTCTTAATGATATTTTGTGACATTTAATCGCGAACACAGCCTGCACACAACAGCTGTTTGACAGCACTGTGATTTGACATTTTCAATTATTTTGCTTTCAATAACGGTGACTTTTTGTGTCATCTGAGAGTGCAAAACAAGTGTAAGATATGTACTAATAACCCCAATTGAATGACAAGTACAGGAAGCGGTGTTAGCTACATGTACAGTATATGTGAGTGAAGCAACAAAAATGTCTGACGATGTCCATTTTTAGGGTATGTGCTGTCAAACTTTGACTGTGTTGTCAGTCGAGTTCAGGGGTGTATTATTTCTGTTCGTGATGGTAAGGCGCTGCAATTTGTTCATTTCCCGTGGTGTGCACGGTTGTTTTGAATAGTTCTTCGATCGTGTTTCGAAACGTTTTTATTTGTTGGTTTTATTACAATAGGCGTAATAAACGTGATAAATTACGGATGAAAAATCAAGAAAATGTACTGGAAAATAAAAGAATTAAACATTAAAAACCGTACAGTGCATCTGTAGTGTTAAAACACCATGCTTCCTAAAAAAAGAATTGAGATTGAAAAAAAAAGTTGAAGCAAAATCGATGAAATCTTGATTTAATCAAATTTTTCTTTGCGCCCCTGAGATTAACTATTCAACTGCAGACCAGCCCTGTTGTAATGCGTTTGTGTTTGTTTACTTAGAAAATGTAAGCTCTTATTAAAACAACTTCTTGATCTGTTGAACACTTAACACAGAGTGAGTCTTTATTGCACAGTTTAAGAATACATTTTAAGCTTAATAAGAACCGTTTGATGCATGGCATGATGTGAGATTACATATTAAGTGTATATACAAAACGAGATCATACAGTTTAATATGACTTACATGATTCATATAGAGATTAAAAGCTCTTTTTAGTACAGTGTACACTGCGGTTACACAAGTTAAACCTTAGACTAAATAAGAAAGCCTACAAAAAAAGCTTCAATTCTTGTTCATAAGACCCCTTCCTGTACTTCTTATTCAATGATAACCCCTCACACCTCTTATAATTGCATATTTAAAAGTATTTAAGACATTTGTTCTTGTTTTAGCTGTCAAAAGAAGTTAAATAAAAGTCACTTTTTAAACAAACTTGTCCCGCTGTCAGAGAAACTAAGCACAGACTATAGTTTCTACGAGGAAGACAAAGCAACAATAAACAATGACAAAAAAAAAATGGGAAATAAGAAATGGATAAGAATTTGAATCCGAACAAGCACAGGAAAACGTATTCCAAGGATAAAAACTTTACAATATGGAACATCGAGATAGCTGTTCTTTCTTAAATGTTTTGCTTGAAAAAGTTGAATCAGCTTCGTTTATCATTTGGTTGTTCTTCTTTTTTTGTCAAATAACAACGAAACAGAAGGAGCATCTTTGATATCAGACACGAATCAAAGAGACTGTCGCCCTGTTCAAACAAATTTTTCACTGAAAATAAATTGAAGAAAACTGTCGATTTTGTTCTTGTTTACAGAATTTATGAAAATTTATACGTTA
>CAKKXW010000002.1:24718003-24733232 GCA_920937365.1 Sphaerophoria rueppellii | reverse complement strand
GGTTTGAATTTATTTGGAATTTAAATTTTTGGAATGAAATGTTTTTACGAGGTTCATTTTCAAATTTTAATTTTCTTAATGAATTCTAATTATTTTTATATATTGAGTTTTTTTTGTGAGTTTAGTGTAAGCTGTAAGTAAGAGTGTAATCGGAATTGCTTATAGTATATCTCTTATTTTAACACTACTTTTTGCAATTTAAGTAATCATAAATATTTAGTTTTAGCATGCAGGAGCAAGTTCGTACGACCCAGTCGTGCACATTTTTTTTACTTCAGCTCGAACACTCAATTTCGTTATTTTTTCTAAAATAATCCTTACAGCTGACCTAGTTTGTTGTATACGCAATAACTTGATGAAAACACACGGCACACTCCAGAGGACATTGACGTCCTGACCCAGAATCTTAGAACACACATAACCATTTCAATTTTATTTTCTCTCGCATTCTGTTACAAATCCTCTGTTGCCCAAAGCACTGTACCATTGATATCTCAAAAAAAAAAGAAATGAAACAAGGGAAACAAGCTTCGAAAGATGTGGAATTTATTAAATATTTATGTCCAGTGCTCTAGACTATTGGAATCTTATATAATCCACCACCACAGCAGAATGAGATGAGATGAGTATAATACTAAATTTTACATACAAGGCACACAAGAAGAAAAAACAAACAAACTACACCATCTGGAATAAGACTGAAACAATAGGGCACCTATATGATGAGGCGACTCCTAAGGCGAAATATTCTCAAAAGGCTCTGAAGTCGGACAAAGCTCCAACTCGTGCCAGAGAAAGACGAGGACGATAAGGAAATGATGTTGAGATTCACCTACATATTGTATGGCTGGCAAATGAGGGTATGTGTTTGGGATAAGTCCTCGAGGATATGTTCATCATATAAAAAGCATTTTCTGAGATGCGATATAGTCTGAATGGCGGAGGTGGGCTTTCTTGCTCCCAGGTGTTAGGGGGAAATACCCACAGGTAAAGGCATCCACATTTAAAGTGGATCCTTGTAACACATTCAGATGAAAAATTTTGTTGTGTAAGGGATGATAAGGGTTATACAAACAAAAGTATGGATTTTTTCCTTCTGATGGCTTATTGAAGAACAAGCAGAGTAAAGCAAGCTAGAGAAGGATTGGTATACCTGGGAAGTTACGAAGCAATTTGCTTAAAATTTTTAAATATTTGCATAGAATTTCAAATGAAAGGCTTCAATTGTGTGATAGTGAGGAAAAACTGTTTATTCAGGTATTTTTTTTTTTTTTGTATTTGTGATTGGCTCGGTCAGGTTACCCGGAGAATAGGTTGGAGCATAAGCAAAGTGTAAGAATCAGGGCTTTATTTGTTTTGTTGGGGTTTAAGGTCTCACAATTCATATAGGTATACAAGAGAAAACATTTGTGTATGGTTTAATATTACAAATTGAACTTTTAGGTTTATTTTCTTTTTCGATTTGCTTGCAAGATTTTTTAATGTTTGTTGGTTAGTTTGGTACTTTTTTGAGAATTTGTGGTCTTTCGTAACTAATTTTATTGTTCGATGTAAGTTAATGCTTTTTAAACAGTCACCTTTGGACTGATGTTGGATTCAAGGGTTAGGTTACGAGATTTGTGGTTGATTTTCTAATTGAAAATAAGTGCAACTGTTTGGTTCACCTGAGCATTGGTCGTTTCGATAAAATAAATGAACAATGTACATAACTTTTATCAATCAATTTGCACGCTTTTCTTTGGATGCCTTAACGACCATGAGTAAGTCATTGGAGTCATGCAAAAGAGATGGTACCTATTACCTAATTGTGGATATGGATATCGTGAAATAGTGATTTGTTTGACATGTTTGGTTTCTTTGATTCAATTTCTTCTTCATGATTGTGTTTATTGGAATTATATCTGGAATTGGAATTCTATTCTGTTTGAATCAATTAAAACTTTTTTAACCCTATATAGAAAGGTAACCATATTTTTTAGTACGTTAAAGGTAACCATTCGTCGAATCGACAAAGCGGTATTTAACTGAACTTATAGGACACAGTTACAAAACAATTTCTGTGAAATTGAGTTTTTTATGTTTATTAGCTATTTAAATTATTGTTTATTTTCTTGGACAAATTTGTTGGTTTTTATTTTCTTATGATTATGATACCTCATACTAAAGTGGATGCAACCCTTAATGTTCACCCATAAATTCATAAATTTAATTTTTTTTGGCAAGATTTTTATTTTTATTTTTTTTATTTTGTCATGCGGGGTAGTCGGTAGCGGGTAGTGGGTAACAATTACTGGTGTAGCGGGTAGAGCTCAGAAGTATTGAGTAATGGGAAGTGGGGTGGCGGGTAATAGGGTAGCTGTGTATAACGGAAAAGCGTGTAGGGTAGTGGGGTAACGGGTAAAAAGAAACGATTACCGGTTAAGCGGGTGTATTGGGTAGTGAGTAGGGGGCCGTCCATAAAATAAGTTCGCACTTAGGGGGAGGGAGAGGTCATGTTGAGCGTGACAAGATGTGACAAGGGGGGGGTCTACGTCAAAGTGACGTTCGCCAAAGTTAGACTAATAAACCTAAGTTTATTTCCATTTTAAAAAAATAATCTTATTTTATCTTTTTATTGGGTTCTATCAATTACATTTTTTTTTTTTTTTGTTAAGGGGGGAGGGTCTTTTTTTTGTGACGTAATATTTTAAAGGGGTTAAAGCAAGTGTGACAAAGCTTGACACCGGGGGAGGGGGTCAAAACAGCTAAATTCAGCGTGACATAATCTATGGACGGCCCCTATCGACGTAGGGGGTATTGGGGTAGCGGGTAACATGGTAATTGGGTATAACGGGATAGCGGGTAGACGGTAGTGGAGAAGGGGGAGAGAGTATTGGGTGGTATTTAAGCGGGCTACAAAAGTCTAGGTCTTTTTTATATCGATTGAATCAGTACGAAGTCTGTCGGGTCAGCTAGTAATTTTATAAAATAACATAAGAAAAATGAAAATTTTAAATGGTTTGGAAAAAATTTTATATCTGCCTTTTGAACACTGGAACAAAAATTATTTTTTTAGACATTCAAATGAATTATTATTATTTGTCGTCCTTTGTATCGGAAAAGAAGATAGGGATCGCTTACAAACAATTTAAGTTTTAGTTTAAAATTCACACGAACCGTATTTTATTTAATTATTTTTCTTATAAACAAACTAAATTGATTTTTAAAGTAAAATATTCACATGAAATTTGCACTCAGTACGAACTTGCTCCAGTATTCCTAATTATATTATAACTCATAAAAAATCATTAAGAACTAAAAACATGTAATTAAAATTCATAAATAAAAATTTAAATTGGAATATGAACCTCAAAATTAGATTCAATCTGAAAAAAAATGTTGTAAGATTTCTTAAGAAATTGTTGATTTCAATTTTTTTTTTAAATCCTTGGAGCGGTTTTTTTTAATTAATTTTGTATAGTATACACAATTTTACGAAAATGACTTATGAGTAAAATCTGAATTTTAATATTGACCTGTTTCCGAAATACAGAATTTAAAAAAAGAGTTAAAAATATCTTTTTGTTTAATACAAAATTATTTTCGAATTTTTCTTGAAAAAAAAAAATATATTATTTGGGCAATATATACATATACATACGTACTTTCAGAAAATATACGCTGATCGGACTTTTATTTTTCAAGAAAATCGTATAACAAAAAATGGTTCTGTGAAAAGTACCTACCGTTTTGGACAAATAAAAAATATGTGTTTTGAAAGAAAAATGTTCGAGGAAGTTTAAAAAAATCGTAGAAGCCGTTTTTGAGAAAATTGAAACTTTTGGTTTTTGGTCAAAAAAAAATTGTATGGTGGCTACCCTAGGTTTTGATCTTTAAAAAAAGACCCACGCGAATTCACTTAAATCTCTAATTTTGAAGTTTGAAGTCAATCGAACAAGTTGTTAAGGCTGTAGGTGCGTTTACAGACAAACAGACAGGCAGACGGAATCGCTGGACCCATTTTTTTCGACTTCTCTATCATTGTAATGTCACATTGGATCAAAATCTCAACTTTTTCTTACGAATTCAAAATTTGTCATGGATTCTTTACTTGCAATAGCAAGTAAAAAACGTACCCTCCCTGAAACATGAAAAATCTGGAACAGTTTGATTTCAAAAAAATTAATTTATTTTATGGATAATTATTTGAACGAAGAATTACTTTGCTTCGTTCTCCATAATTCTCAGCATTTGGTGTCTCATAAGAGTTCTGTTTTTGAAAAAAGGTGTGACCTAATTCAGGACTATTAGAAAAATTGAAAAGATTTCCATTGTCATGGTCCCATCACGATAGGACTTCTCTGGGCAAATGATATTCGGTCAAAAGTACTACGGGAAAGTACTTTGCCGGCTTTCGTTATCCGCGATTTTCATTTCCAGTCTTTTGACCCCAACTGAAGGAATTTTAATTTAAAATTGTGTAAAGGTTAGTTTTCAGGTTTTACAATATTGTCAGATTTACCAGTGAAAAATGTAATTGCAATGGCCTACAGTCAATTGGGATTCAATTGGCAGGAAATTGTAAAGTGAAAAATAATGTTAAAGGCGAATATCATCGTTTTTTTTAAGTGAATACATTTTCAAAACAGACTGAACTTGTGAACGTCAGTTAGCTGAAGCATTTGTTTAGTTGGAAGTGTTAATTTCGTAAATTTATTTATTAATTAATTTTGATTTCATTAAAACGACTTGCCCAACCAGTATATATCCTAATCACTAATTAAAGCACCATATTCTCGTAGTCACTACCAAACAAAAAAATCGAAACAATAATCTGGATTGAACACATTTTTCCGGTATTGATTTGTTTCTTATTCAAGAAAATTATTCGCCTTCAAATGTGTTAATTAAATCGACTTACTGACAAAACAATAAATCATTATCCAGACCACATTTAAGACAGATCATATAGTCTTATGAATATTAAAAATTGACAACTTTATGCTATCTGTACTTTAAATCTATATCAATACTCTATACTAATATATAAAGCTGAAGAGTTTGTTCGTTTGAACGCGGTAATCTCTGAAACTGCTGGTTCGAATGGTATTATTCTTCTTGTGTTGGATAGTCCATCAATTGAGAAAGGCTTTAGGCTACTTAACGTTAAGCTGTGACCAATAGAAGCGAAGAATCAGTGGAAAATGTGGAAAAATCGGCAAAAAATGTTAATTTTTCTGCGTTTTAGCGCGCTTATCTCGGGAACTGCTAAATCAAATTGAACAATTCTTTTAAGTTTAAATGGTCTATTTATCGTAGAAGGCTTTAAGCTATATAATATTACGCTGCGATTAATAGGAAGCGTCAGTGAAAAATGTTGAAAAAAAGGAAAACAATTACATTTTTGAAGGCTTCGTTGTTTGCTTGAACATGCTGATCTCAGGAACTACTAAATCAAATCAAACAATTTTTTTGGATTAAATAGTCTTTTTATCGAGGAAGGATTCAAGCTATAAAACGTTACGCTCATAAGTAAAAATAATAAGAGCAAAGCATCAGTAAAAAGTGTAGCTAAAACGGGGAAAATTATACCAATTTGAAAGCTCGAATTAAGAACAATTTCGTTTTAGAGAGATTCCACTGTTTTAAAATGATGTGGCAACAAAATTCCCATGCGGGCATGATGCACAAGTCAAAGACACACCTCTGGCCAGTGGATGAGTTAGAGGCGGACGAAGTCGTGGGCAACTGCTAGTTAATATATAAAGGGTCCGCCAAATAACTTTATTTTTGAAAATGCTATAAAAAAAACTGCTGAATATTTTCTCAAAATTTATTTTTATTTCAAAAGACAATCTTTCGGTTAATAATGGAAAATAATTTCAATCAAATGGCTGCCTCGGCTGGCCATGCAGTAGCTTACACGATCGGTCCAATTTTTAAGTGTGCAGGTGTATTTCACCAATGGCTTCCCGAATATTGTCCTTTAAGGCTTCAATTGTCTCTGGCTTGTCGGCGTAACACTTAACTTTAACGGCACCCCGCAAATAATAGTCCAACGTTGTCAAATCGCAACTTCAAGGTGGCCAAATGACATCAGCTCTGCGGCTGATAACGCGATCTTCCAAAACAGGGCGCAAAACATCGAGTGTAGCTTCGGTTGTGTGGCACATAGTGCCGTCCTGTTGAAACCAAATGTTGCCAATATCCTCTTCTTGAATTTTTGTTAACAAAAATAGTTCAACATGGCCCGATAACGATCGCAATTGACTGACTGTAACGGCCATTCCTTGCTTATTTTCGAAAAATGGAAATGAAAAAATGGAATGGAAAAATGGCCCAATTATGCCTCTGGACCAAAATCCGCACCAAACAGTTCCTCGTTTTGGGTGCATCGGCTTTTCAATGTATGCGTGTGGGTTTTCTGTGCCCCAAATGCGACAGTTTTGCTTGTTTACATACCCGCCAACATCAAAATGAGCTTCATCTGAAAAGATGATTTTTTTGGCAAAAATCGGTAGATCTTCTCTAAGTCCATCGCAGGCCCACTTAGCGAAGCGAAAACGCATTGAATGGTCAGTTGGCTTCAACTCCTGAACCAATTGGGTTTTGTATGGCTTCATACCCAGGTTTTTATGCACAGTTCGTCTCAATGATGTCTCAGAAATGTTCAATTGTTGAGAACCACGGTGAATTGCTGTTTATGGCGCTTCACGCACACTTTCTGTGTGTATTTATTTTGTTTTGTTTTTGAATTAAAATATACTTTACGGTTTATGGGGTAGATCACGGGGCCCAGTCATACCCAACATAATTTTTCTTAAATTTTGTCTCAAAACCATGCTCAATCAAGAATACAGATTCAGAGCGTAAGGGTTGACTTAATATTGCTCATAGTTTTTTCAATTCAAACAAAATAAATAACTTGAGACTTGAGATCAAAGAAATCTTGAAAACCTTGACAATATTCATTTTTACTTTATACCTTTTTTTAAAAGATAACTCCTAACGACAAATTCCTAACGACGAATTTCAAAATCACTCAAGCATGAATTAGGAGAGCAAGTAAAAAGTTAATTTAAAAACGACACTTTCGCTCTATTAAAAGATTGAAAATAAGTAAAACAGCATCAACAGTCACCAAGCTAAGTTTATTCTTTTCTTTTCATGTTGAAGCTTAATAAAAACAGTCTGCTCTCTTCGGAATCGTGAATTATGAAATCTATGTTGCCGTATTTTGAACTCTTGTGAATCACATATGATTCAGTGTGTTTGAAATAAATAAATGATCCCATCCAATGAACCGCATTTGATTCATACATCTTTGTTGTGTGTAGCGGAGTTGCGGGTAGTGGGTAACATGGTAAAACTGGGAATAACGGGATAGCGTGTAGACAGTAGTGGAGAAGCGGAGAGAGAGTAACGGGTGGTATTGAAGCGGGCTACAAAAGTCTAGGTCTTTTATATTAATTGAGGCCGTGCGAAGTCTGTCGGGTCAGCTAGTTTAAATATATTTTTAAAGCTTCATACTTTCGAAAACATCAGTTTTTAATTTTAATACTTTTAATTAATTTTATAAAGACCAAGAAAAACGGTGACACGACATCTAACATCCCAACCACTTATAACTCTTAAGATTCACCCCGAGACACAGAGGTACTTTAAAAGCCCTTGGGAAGCTTCAAAAAGGGTAGAGGCAAAGAAAATCAAATCACAAAGAAAAACAGCCAACACAAAGTGGTAGGTACTTACTTTATGAATAAAAAACCTGTTATTCCAATTAGATTTGCTTTTCCGCGCTTCAAAAGAAGGTAAATTTTAATTTTATTCCACCCCAGTGACACAGGATCAAAAACCGTTATTTGATAAACGAGCACCAGAGATTACACACTTTACACTTCAAAATCTCACTCCTTTGACTCTTTTACAAGATAGTTAAGACGCAATATTTGCACGACGAACGTGGATGCTAAGGCGTGGAGGCAGAAAGGAGTAGGTTTTAATTCTCAATGACCACAATAGGAAAAGTCCTTAAAAACTAGGGCGGTAGCTTTTTACGAAATACGACACCACAAATACATATACACACACACACACAGACGACCGACGACGATGCGAAACGCTTCGGAAACAAATAACGCTTGAACTCAATAAATTAAACCGAGCAGTAGGCCCTTATCCTACAGACACCAGAGATTATTTGCCAGCAGCCTGAATTCACAATCACCCCTATTGACCACTGAACTCAATTAAGATGCAAAGAGGTGTTCTCTGAATGAATTACTGTATAAAAGTGTCGAATTATTAATAATCCCAAGCCGAAAATATACGATATCCTGTATGAGGGCAATAAAACCAATTTTTCTTTTTGTATTTCAGATACTGGAGGGATTTCCGGGGCGATAATTTGAAAAACAACTACCGTTAGCACAAGCGAACACTTCGAGGTAACATTTACAACTGGAACTGGAATAGAATCTCAAATCTGTGTTTGCTTGCTGGATATTCGGCTTCGTTCATCGTTTGGTTTGGCGGCGTATTCTACGAAAGATACACAAAATTATTGTTTGGGGGATTGGAGATGGAGTTTCGATTGTAGCTATAAGATAGCAGATATGTATTTAATGTTCGATGTTAGATTGTTATGCGCTGCAGCCAGCAGCGTCCATCGTCATCATGCTAAAGTCAACGGCATCGCTTCTATTGAGCACTTCCGTACTCAGGAGTATATTCTAACAGTTTCTTGAACGCAATAATTCTCTTTTGAGAATTCTGAGAATATGAATGAAAGAGAAAGACGAGGGAGTCTCCTACATTTAGAGATAGGTTGTGCTCTGTGCTCTCTTGAGAGACGAGAATTTGTTCTTTTTATCAGCAATGGAAAGTTGTTTACATCGAATGGGTGTTGTATAAAAATGTGTCCGATACGTGAACTGGAAATAGAAATGCGTCGGAATTTTCCATTTTCAATTGATAAATAGCAAGAAGAGAGAATTTTTCGCTCTTGCTCAAGTGGTATATGCGCAGAAACGTTTGATTCTTTTTGTGTTGTGTGGTGATTGTGAATTGGAGTTTGAATTTGAATTTAAACCACCAAAGATTAATAATTTTGAATTTGTCAAACTTACGAGCGTTGATAGTCGTATTGTATTTTTGCAAGTCATATCTACAAATCTTCTAACATGAAAGTTGGGGAGATAAGAGGTCGTAAGATATTCTCTTATCTATTTGGCCTTCTACTCTGGTATCTGGTAGTTAACGAAATTCTGACCTGTCTAGATAGGGAGGGTTTCAGAGTGATAGCCTATACTGATGACGTTGCTATAGCTGTTTCACGGAAGCATCTTAATACCTTAAAAAAGCTCTTACAAAATGCTCTAAATAAACTAACACTTTGGGCGAATCGGTGTGGTTTAAGCGTTAACCACCCACACAAAACCTATTTAGTCCTAGTGAATCGGATCACTTCGAACGAACCAATCTGCAGCCCTACTGAACCGAAGGAGATCTTCTCCGTCTTGTGCGAGGATGTCTCGACCGCCAATCTGTCCTGTATCAGACCGTATCTATCTAAATAGATGAATACCTCTAGTGGAATGAAGCCGTTCAAGCACTATCAAAATATTTGTGTTTCTGATAGAAGGTCCCAAAGATCAAATTTTTCGTCGAAGTCATAGCTCTCGCAATGTGTGTGTTTTATCACGAAATTGTCAATTCTGTTGATCCGAGCCTCGTTATATAGAACCTCGTTAGAATAGTAATGTACATAAGAAGATTCCGGTGTTCAATACAAACCGAGACAGCTCCAAAAACACTGTTTCTTGAACACCCGAATCTCCATTTGAGATGGTGCAACGTTGAACCACACTCGACAGCCATTAACGATCATCGGCCGTATGAGGGCCATTTTTTTTTTTTTTTTATAATAAGCACGCACTCAAGGGGTTTCATTCCCTTTTTATGCCAAAGCACAGTGCGAGCGTTAGGGGAAATGGGATAGACGGAGAGGGTTTAGGATGAGGTGTTGGTTAACATTGGCTTTGAATTCCTGCACATTGCAATGACTGGGGAAGACAGAGTGTGGAAGACAGTTCCACATCCGCGTAGTACGGCTAAAGAACGATTCTCTGAACATGACCGTACGCCGTACGACCGAAGTTGGGCTCGAGGGTGAACTGATGCGCATTGCTGGAGGCGCGGGTATTACGGTTGAATATCTTAAGGGTAAGAATGCAACTGGCTATTTCTCTAGAGCATATACCGTTAAAATAACGATAGAAGAGGGTGAGGCATGAGACATTACGTCGGTGTTCAAGTGACGTAAATGTCTCAATGATGTTACGGTCACCAATCATCTTAAATGCTCTTATCTGAATGCTGTCCAAAAGACTTAAATACGTTGCTGGAGCACCAGCCCAAAAGTGGGAGTTGTACTCAAGCTTTAGACGTATATATGTTTTGTAGTTTGAAGCCAGATCAGAAGGGGAGAAAAATGCTTGCATCTTCTTAAAAAACCTAAACACCTTGCGGCATTTTTGGCGACATCGCATATGTGATCATTCCATAAGATGTGGTCGGTGATGCACATACCGAGAATATCGAGATGTTCGGTTTCACCGATGCAAGTGCCACTCATGGACAGTGGCAGGGAGGGTATATCTCGCTTCAACGATACAAGACAGCATTGAGTTTTCGAAGCATTAAACTCTACGCGGTTTTTTACTCCCCATTGTACAAATGTACAATGCTGTTTAAGTCAGAGTTTAATGAGCTTATCATATTTAGCCGTTGCAGTTCCACATCCGAAGAGGAGGGATGTGAGTCTGGGAACGAATATGAAAAGCTAAGGGTACTATCGTCAGCGAAACAATGAATTGGATTAGAAGTTGCAGACAAGAGATCATTTATGAAAATGAGAAAGAGGGTCGGAGACAAAACGGAGCCCTGGAGAGACCAAAAATTGTTACTGCCTTTGGGACATTGCAGTATTTTTTGCCTTAGTTTTTGGTCATATAGAAATTTGGTCCGTCGAATATGGACATTGCAGGCCTTCCTGGCTTGTTGAAACTTATTCCGGATTTCCTCAGTAGGGTTGGCTTTGTAACAACGGAAACCTAACTCTTTAACCCTGATAACCTCTTTACAGGTCTGATGCTTTTAACCCTGTTCGGGATAAAATTTCTCATTCCCAGAACAATTAAACTTGTGAGCATATCTGCACTGGAATCTACGTCACTATCGAGGAAGCATAGTGACCAGTTAAAGATCCTAAAAAAGTTATTGAGACCGTCCAAGTCGGCTTTCTCGTACTGCCAAATGGTTCTCCTAGGAGCTCTTTCTTTAACTGGGCTTTTTTGACAAGAGAAATTCGCGGATATGACACACTTATTGTACATTTATCAGGGTCAGAGGTAAGGAACAAGTCAAGCGTGTTTTCTGTTTGGCCGTCAATGTCCGGTATTCGAGTGGGCTCGCTGAGCGAGATGGTCAAACTCAGCAAAGATCTCAGCACACACTCCTTCGGGAGTTGTCTTGCTCGAATGGAGAACCCAGGAAGAATTTTGTGCATTGAAATCGCCCGTAATAACGATTTCAGTGCGAGGATACAAGGAAACAATTCTTTGGATGGGGTCGGACAGTGAGTCAAATTCGTAAGAAGTTGAAATCCTGTCCAAATTTGGGCTTCTATAAAGGAAATAGAAGCAAAATACCTTCACTCTCGAGCCAAGCCGACTGCTGTAAAACAGCTGTTTCGTCACAGTGATGGCTCCTCTGGCCTTAGTCAGAGCAGCATCTATAATGTCTGTCGAAATACAGATACTGGTCCAACTAGTTACCGAGTTGCTTCACTTCACTTTTGCTCGTTAATCGCTGTCCGTGAGGCCCAGCGGTGACCATCTTGCGCAAATTCTTGCGCGCATGGCACATGTGTGTCTTTTTTACTTCCATGACAGCCACTTTAACCTAACCTTAGCCAAAGAGCCAAAAAGCCAAAAAAACAACCTTCAAAATCGAAAAAACAAAAAGCCATTTTGCCAATTAGTCACGATTTTTCCACCTTACCTGGCAAAACAATAGATTACTTTGTTCGGAAAAACGTTTAAAGACGCCAACCTTCGCTTTTATTCAATCAATTAGACCAACAAATTTTCTTCTGGCAACATTTTCATTAAAATGTTTTTAAGTATTTTTTATTATTTTTTAATTCTTTGAATAAAACCAAAAACAATACAAAATCATTTAGGTGTCTCAATCTAAATAATAGATTCAAATAAAGGAAATTAATTAAAAATGTCTATTTTACAATAAAATCAACAACTTGGAGTCTTATCTACTTTTGCTTTTGACCTTTTCCGGGTTTGCCCCTAAACTTTTTATTCTTATTCAAATCTTTTTTATCCTTTTTCAATTGTCCTATTTGTTTAGCTTCAAATTTCTTGTTTTTATTTTGTTTGATTGGTTTACCTTCCAGCACCGGCACATCGTCGATATCCATTTTCTTTTTTTGTTGATTGATTGTTTGAAGTTTTTGTGTTTTTTGCTGATTTGCAGGCGATGTGGCATCTGCTGGTTTTGATTGATTTTTATTTTTTTGTTTATTTTTATTCTTGTTGGCTTTTGGTGGTGTTTGTCCATTTTGTGATTGTAGTTTGGATTGGGGTTGGCCATTTGGAGACTGAGGAGTTTTGCTTTGTTGCGAATGCATGGCCTGATCTGGACTTGAAGGTTGTGCAGGCTTTCCTTCGTTTTTGTTGAATTTCTTCTGTTTTTGATTATTTATTTTGTTTTTCTGATTATTTTTGCCGTTTTGTTGCACTTGCTGCTGCTGTATCTGTTGCTGGTCTGACTTGGGCTTGTTTTGATTTTGTTTCTTGTTCTTATTTATCTTTCCTTGGTTCGGGGATGATGGTACCTGTCCAGCGTTCGAAGGTTTCAGTTCTGCTTTGTTGGCAGGTTGAGCTGGTGTTTGTTTTGGAACACCTCCGGCCTTAAATTCCTTTTTATTCTTATTCTTTTTACCCCCTTTAGGTTCTCCATTGGACACTACATCAGCCGGCTTGCTAACGACTTTCTTTTCTTTTTGCTGAATTCCATTTTGTTTAGCTTCATCCGTGGGTTTCTTTTCCTTGACCACTTTGACGGGCTTTTCAAACACATTAGCAACATACTTTTTCGCACTCTCTTTCATTTTCTTCTTCTTCAACTCCAGTTCGACTTCACTCAAATTCGGGTGACCAGCACGTTTGCCAAGTTTTTTCAACGGTCTCTCTGGCTTTTCTTCTTCACCTTCAGCGCCTTCTTCATTCTTCCCCTCAACGACGTCTTTGGACAATTCTTTTTCATCGTCCTCCTGTTCTTCTTTACTAATTGGAATTTGATTTGAGAATTTCTTCAATTTGGCCACAAAGAAGCCATCCATGTTGTGGGTATGGGGATAGTATCGTCTTGTAAGATTCATGCTAGGATGGAATCTAAACTGCCTGTAGTTAACGAACCCTTCGGTTCCAAAGTCTAGGCCAGTTGGGACTAGTTTGACATTACGTTTCTTAAGAACGTAATCTATAACCCATTCGTTCTCCTCTGGAAGAATCGAACACGTTGAGTACACAATATATCCGCCGGTTTTTGACTTGGCGTCCACACAATCAATCGCAGTAAGGAGAAGCTTCCGTTGCAAATTATAACACCTCTGTACATCGATTTCTGATTTGGAGGTCTTGACGCTGGGATCTTTGGAGACGACACCGGTTCCAGTGCAGGGGGCGTCCAACAGAATCCTATCGAATCCAGTCATGATTTTAGGGAACTTGCAACCGTCCTCGCAGCTGATGACAGCATTGATCACTCCCAGACGATGGAAATTGGCCACGACAGCCTTGATTCGGTCACGATTGGCATCGTTAGCGAAGAGAACTCCAGTGTTCTTCATTATTGCCGCAATATGTGAGCCCTTGCCTCCGGGGGCTGAGCACATGTCAAGAATTCGTTCGTTTTCTTGAGGTGCTAGTGCCATGACTGGTAGCATACTTGAGGCACCCTGAATCATGTAGTGACCGGCCAGATATTCTGGAGTTGCTCCGAGGGGCACCTGAGAGCTATAGACTACCAGGCCGACTTTTGTCCATTTGCCAAGAGGATCTAGATTGACACCACGATTGATTAAAGCAGCTGCCAGGTCCCGACGCCGGGTTTTGAGACTGTTGGTTCGGATGGTTAGGGGACGAGCAACCTTTTTTTAACAAAAACGGAAGAATGTAAATTCAAATAAAAGGGCTGATATCCAGATTTAGACTTACCTCTGAGGTCTCCAAATATTCCATAAGTTCGTTCAGTGGAAACATGTCCATTAGTTTGCCCATCAAGAATTCATTGTAGCTGTAGTAGAGGCACAAATCTTTCTTTAAAACCTCTATGTATTCGGGGCGACTTCGGCCTTCTTGACGGTATTTCTTAAAGTCAGAAAGGACAAGCGTGATGTCCTTGATCCGCTGTTGAACCTCTTGGAGGGTTATTTCTTTTTCTTCATCGCCTTCTTCGGGGAATCGGAAGATCTCTTGATTGTCGACGGACATTTGCATTTCTGCTTGAGCCTCTTTGGCTTCCTTTTCCTTTTTCTTCTTTAGTTTTTTATTGGCTTTTTCTATTGGAAGCTTGTCATCGTCGTCACTGTCGTCGTCGTCATTGTTATCTTCATCATCCTCTTGTTCGGAGAGATCAAAATCGTCATCAGAGTTTGCATCATCGTCGGACAAGTCAGCTAGTTTGCCGACTTTCAGTTTTTCCGCGGTTTCGTCTTCGGATTCATCTTCTTCTTCTTCATCATCCTCCTCCTCGACCTCTTCATCGTCATCTAATTCTTCCCCTTCCGACTCCTCGTTATCTTCCTCTCCTTCGAGTTCTTCTTCATCATCCTCGTCTTCATCACTCTCACCGTCGCTTCCTTGAGGAACAACAACTTTCTTCTGCGCCTTTTGCTTTGGCGTCAACCAGGATTTGTTGTCATCTGTGAAACCTTTCACTGCAGCTCCACCTTCATCTGCCGAACTTTCTTCCATCGATTCATCTTGTTCCTCGGCTCCCGACTCAACTTCCTCCTCGCTTTCGCTCTCATAGTGCTGCTGCTTCTTCGGCTGTAACTTCTTTTGCTGTTGTTTCTTTTTCTGTTCTTCTTTTTTGGCCACTCGCTTGGCTAATCGTTGTTTTTGATGATGGGATAATTTCTTGTCAGTATCCTCCATTGGAGCTATGG
>CAKKXW010000002.1:24586736-24693464 GCA_920937365.1 Sphaerophoria rueppellii | reverse complement strand
TTTGTACGCAATACCGGAAACGCAATTGAGCGTTATCTTGGTGCCATGGGTCACATTTTCTGCTGGATCGGTAATTGAAATAATTCCTTCACAAAGGTTTCAACTGTTTTGAAATTTCTTTTCTTTTTTGACAGGCAATAAAGGTTATAATGGGAATTGATCTGGCCGGGATAATATTCAAATGGAGAGTATTTGACCACGCAGCGCATTTGGGAGGAGCCCTTTTTGGAGTGTAAGTTCATGAAAAGAGCTAGAGTTGAACGCTTTTAATCTCGTTTTTGATTTAAGATTTTGGGCATACTATGGAAATGAAGTGTGGAGCAAGAGAATTAAATTCCTGAGGATGTACCATGATTGGAGGAAAAGCAAACACTAATAATCAGCTTATAATAAAAACAATAAACAGAATAGCTTAAATTACAAATATTAAATTATGTATACAAATTTTTAAACTTGAATTGCGTTTTCCCATTTTTATTTGTAGCGTTTTTTTGTTGGTCGTCCGGAACTGTTCCGAACGATTCTGTTCTTGTTCTGAATACAACAGAAAAGCGATATCAAATTTGAAGTCGGAATCAAAAACAGAATCACGCATACATGCACACACTTGCACATTACATACTCGCTGCCATGTTTACAAACAAATAAAATAAAAACAAAGTCAATTCTGTATATTATGAGGTTTCACAAATCCATACATCCAACCATTAGAAGCAAACAAATTTGTTTGCATGTTATTTTGGTATCCGGAATCGGACAGTCAAAAAAAAAAAAATGTGTGGCGCGACAGCTCTTGAAGAGCCAAGGCCTAAGTGGCTTACTCTCATCAACAATTCTCTGGGTGCGTGTGAAGAATTGAGGGGACCTACAATTTAACGCCGATTCCGAACGGCAAAGTTGAGAAGCACTTTTTCATGACAGATGATACTCTTGGAAGTTTTGTCAGTTCTTCGTAAGGGGCAGTGTCCGTGAAAGATGAAATAAAAACTATGGGCCCGAGTAGGATTCGAGCCCACGACGTTCTGCTTAGCAGCCAACGCACCTTACCACTAAGCTGGACACTACAATCGGACAGTTATGTGTACCAATTCCGGAACACCAAAAAAAGGAAGCCCTGACGTGGCGGAGCGGCTTACGGTAACGGTAACTACTACTATACTTCGTTCACAAATAATTGTCAGCGTTGCTCTTATGGCAGAGCTTTTTTATCTACAAAGGTGCCTGTCTATATAAGGCAGAAAACATCTCGAACTGCCACTGAAAACGTTGTGACACCCTTGAGCTACACCACACAAATTGTTATTGTAATTTTCTTGAGCCGAGAGTATACCCCACACACATGTCTCCTGCACATCTCAGCGCAGACTGATTTCTGTTCATGATCAACTATCCTTAAGTCTGTTCAATGAGTCTGTGCTGGACTGTATTGGACAGAAAAGTACAACATTTTCCTGTTCAATGACACTTTTTCTGTGCTAGAGTGTTCTAGAACAGTCTAGTTTGCTGTTCAATGACTTTTTCTAGAACAGTTTAGCGTAGGTTAGCGTAAAAAAGAACAGGATTTTCTGTACTTGCTTTTGAGGAAGAGTAACCTAGAACAGAATCATGACAACTGTCAAAGTGTAGTTTTTTTGTCTTTGTTATTGTTTTGTTATGAGGTTAAGTGAATTAATTCACTTAAGGCAATAATGAAAGATTTTTTGATTTTACTTCAAAAATAGTATGAATTTATTTGTTTGATTTTTTAAAGATCTAATTCCTTAAATAAATTACATTTTCAAGCATGTGTTGAAGAAAACAATGCAGGAAGTTTTTTTTTCTGATCTTAGCTTTCACAGATGACGTTTCGATGACTGTTCTAACTTGTCTGACATTTCTGTGCTGATCTGTTCTAACCTACACTTTTCTGTACTGTTCTAACCTACACTTTTTCTTATTGAACAAACTTCTTATCATGTATAAAAAACGGGGCTGGCAAAATGAGTACGAAGGTGGTTTTCGTGCTATTCAAACGCGGTTATCCTTTCGAAAATATTTTTCTTTAATACAAAACAACTTAAATATTATTTCTTAATGTTATATTCCACATAATTTATTAAGATATGAGGAGAAAAATTCTTTTAGCATGGTTCTTTCGAACGTCAACATACTCCCTTTGTGGTATTTCGGAGCAAATACTTTCATTATCAGCCCTGGTAAAGAACGAACACAACAATGTGAAAAGCTTTTTAACCGCTTGTATTTCAAAGAAAGCTCTTGAAAGCTGTGCTTTTATGAATAGAAAAATCTATTGTATTGACAAAAAAGTGTTTACATTGATCTTTTGATCATTTTTTGCTACATTTAGTAAGTTGATTACACACTTTTCTGAAGGGGCAATCTATCACTACGAATTTCAAAATGCACATGTATCTTTACTAAACTTACAAGCTGACAAACCAAATTTATTTTTAAACATTTTCTTATAAAATTTAATAAAAAAAATCGCGCTAACGATTTTCATTTTTTTTTATTTTTCATAAATTCAGTTTAATGTTCAAAACCGAATAGCATTTACATTTTGTACAAGAAAACTATTTCTCTGTTTGAAAAAATATTTTTTTATTATTTTGTTTTATTTTAATAACCTGCTGTTGAAGACATGGTATTTTATTTCTGTGGCAACAGGGTAAAACAACATAAGTCGACTAATGTTCAAAATGAGTTAAAAACTTAATTTTTTAATTTTTCGATTTTGAGGGACTAGGACTACTGGGGAAACCCTTTTAAAAACGCACCTTTTATCTTACCCCATGGGTGGTGAGGAAAAAGATAAATCAGTAAAAGCGAATGGCAACACTTATCATTTTCAATACAATTTTTAATAATTTAATGTGTATAGTATGGGAACACTGATGTAGCTTTTGAAAGAATATAGCATTAATTAAACCTGCAATAGTGAAAAAGAGATGCAAACATTCCTATCTCTCCTGTACTGACTATTAAAGTTGAACAGAGTATATAAAATATGAAGCTTAGAGCTATGCGATCGCGAAACTTGATTTCGCAGAAGGGCCTCCCATGGTCGACTTCATTTCGGAATAATATGTATTTACTTTTGTATGGTCTTTATTTTTAGTCGTTGGAATTAAACTTTTTCGCCCGGTGCATGTACTTGGTAGAGAACTGAATTTTCTTCCCTAGTCAACCAACGCAAGTCGAAACAAACAGGGCTAACATTAGCAGAACTTTTTTTTGTAACAGCCACAAAAGCAACATCATTCATTTTTGCAGGATCACTGTTTCTGAATATAAATTGCATCTGTTTATGGAAATCGTTCGATTGGCCTCGATTGGCAATTTTTTTTTTTTAAATCTTGTAAATCCGAAATTACCAAATGAAAGAAGAACAAAAATTTGTTTTCAAACAGGCCCTGCTTTTGACATTTCTCATTTGGCTTGTCTTGTCATCTGTTATTTGTCAGTTGTCACCTTCGCTGTCAGTTTTGCTGTTGCGATATTTGTAATTCAATTCTTGTTTTCCATAAATTCTGTAACTAAACTTTTCTTGTTTTAAATACAAAATAAAAACAACAGAAATAGTAAAATAAAGCAACAGACCAAAACTATGTTACTTATTTAAACTAATGGACTAAAAACAACGTAGAACAATATTGCAACTGAAGAGAAAAGTTTTGTTTTGTAACTAGCTGAAAGGAATCCCCCCCTCGTACATCGAACATGGCAATGAAAAGACAAAAGTAAGCAGTGTGTCGTGTCATTTATTTAGAAACATTTCAATTGATCAACAATTTCTTTAAATTTCAAGAAAATATACTCAACACTACGACGAAGACACAGATTATCTACCTATGCAAAGGGTATCTCAAGCACCAACAAAATTCGAAAACACAATCGAGGCCCAAGTACAAGATGGTGATACACTGCAGGCTCTCGCCTTGCGATTCCATTGTTCAGTGAGTGTCAAGATAAATAAATAACTAATTAGCTAAGTCTTGTTAGTAACTTGTTTTCAAATTAAATCGTTTTTTGTTATTGTTATTTTTATCCATGAAGGTCGCTGACATCAAACGTTTAAATAAAATTGATAAAGATAATGAAATTCACGCGCGAAAGGTTGTGAAAATCCCAGTTACTGTCCATTCTGTTTTACTGGAAACTCTACCGGCAGTCCATAAGAGCGGCAACAATAGTCCGAAACGTCCTCAAGTCATCGAAGCGAATGGAACGAAAAACTCACTGGAAGATTCAATACTTAGTGAGAAGCTGCTTGTGGCATCAGTGAATGCAGGGGGTGATTCCATAAATGATATTATTTTGAAGTCATCAGTGCGACCTAATGCGTTTAATGATGATTCAGTTGATTCAGGTAAGTGCATGGTATGATCTGTTTTTTTTTTTTTGCTTAAGTTTGTTTTAAAGATTATTAAACTAACCCATAAGTTAAGAGCTAGAGACCTTAAAGACCCAAACCCATGCGATGCGTTTCTAGACAATCAAAGACAACGTCGCGGAAGAAATCTGCTAAAAAACCTCACTTATCGCTCAAGACTTCAAATGAATGAATTTTGAATTTAATGCTCTCTGTAAGGTGCACCTAGATGTATGCGCGATTTTTCTTTGATTGCTTTTTTTGTTTATTTATTTTATTTTTAATTGGGATTGATATGAAAAAGCAATAATTATTTGCGACGCATCTTTGGCTTTAGATAAGAATTATTCCTTATTTTTGGAATAACAATTCAATAAACTTTTTTTTTACGAAAAAAGTTTTGTCTGTCAAACAGAGCGGACGCATTTGAGCCCTTCCTCTTACGTGAGTAAATAGCCAATTTATTATATTTGCGAATTTTGTTCACTTCTTTTCTTGTTGTCTTTAAATATGCCTTTAAACCTTTTCTCATATAACGAAGGTGCCATAACATTCCAGTATAGCCAAGGACCTCGTCCTACAAACTTAGATCTCCTTCTTGTCTCGCTTTGTGTTAAAATCACAGATTTTAGTTCCGCGCTCATTCTTAGATCTGCATTGTCAGACGATCTTATTAAATATAGTCTCAATTTGAGATCCACATACAGCTCAGCTGTCATCTGTTCTTAAATAATTGGCTTATAATCCTTTGTTTGATTTTTCTTAAAATGTTTTTTACTAACACACTTGCACATAAAATATTTTAAATTTTAACAAATAATTCATTATTTTCTCGTAGGTAATACATTCTCAATGTCGAACAGCCACTCCGATCCCTACGAACCACTTATGAGTGGCTTCCTAGACGACTCAGTACCTCAACCCAGAGTCATTCCGGGTCCCGCTGTCCGACCATGGGATTGGTCTGGTTCAGACTGCGACATGTCATGGGTGTGTTTGTTTATTGTGATTCTAGCGTTGTGCTTTGCGATTCCACTTATCTATGTCTTCTACCTTGCCGAACATCCGAAAAAAATTCATCACAGTGCTCTTTGACTAGACTTGCTGAGTTTTAATCATTCCCCTGGAGAGTATTGATAGTGATATTGTTAACAAATTTAATTCTCTATTTTCTTCTTCTCAAAATTTTAAATATCTTTTATTCTTTAAACTATTTATAAATCTATGAACTTGTTTCCGGAGACAGCGATTTACAGTGCCTTTCTTGCATTCAATGCTTTTCATGTTTTATTTTTTTTAGTTTCTCATAATTATGTATCTTTTTTGTTCCATCATCACAAGCCAAATTTTGTTTTAAGAAATGGCAAACAATTTTTAAAGAATTTAGGGATCTTATAAACTTTATTGTATATTTCCCCTTTTTTAAACTTTAATGAAAAAAAAAATTAATTGTGAAATTAAAAACAAACAAAAAGTTATACATTATGATAGTATTTTTAATCTGACAATAAATTATTAAAAATAAAAAAAACTGTATTTTTGTTTGCTTCAATCTGGGAAAATTGAGAGATCTGGCGATTTCAAATCGCTGGAAATTTTTTGAAAACAGAATTCGAAAGAAATTAAGTTTTGATTATAACTTTACAAGCGAGTGCCTTTCATCGGACACGATGATAGCCAACAATTCCGTGAGCCCGACCTAGAAGAAGTGAAAACCGCAATATCACGGCTGAAATCCAACAAAGCCGCTGGAGCAGATAGACTAGCTGCTGAGTTGTTCAAAGTAGCAGGCGACGAGCTAGATAGGAGCATGCACCAAATCATCTGTAAGGTATGGTCAGAGGAATGCATACCCGATGAATGGAACCTCATCATTGTTTGCCCGATCCTGAAAAATGGAGATCCTCTAAACTGCGCCAACTATAGAGGAATAAGTCTACTAAACATCGCCTACAAGATCCTCTCTGCCGTAATATGTGAACGTTTGAAGCCTTTCGCCAAAAATCTGATTGGTCCTTATCAATGTGGCTTCAGGCCAGGAAAGTCAACCATCGACCAAATTTTCACGTTGCGGCAGATCCTAGAAAAGACCTATGAACTCCAAATCGATACCCACCACCTTTTCATCGATTTTAAGGCCGCGTATGACAGCATCTATAGAGACGAACTGTACAAAGCTATGTCTAGTTTTGGCATCCCTGCCAAGCTCGTTCGCTTGTGCAAAATGACGATGGAGAACTCACGCTGCTCCATCAAGGTTGGCAACGAGCTTAAGCAATCTTTCGATGTCAACAAAAGATTCAGACAAGGCGATGCACTGTCATGCGATTTCTTAACATCGTTCTTGAGAAGATAGTGCAAAATTCCACCATCAACACCAGAGGCACTATCTTCTAAATAAATAAATAATAACATCTCGCGTACGCCGATGATATGATTGATATAATGGAAGAACAGTAGAACACTGTCATTAAAGTGTTGTACATTCTCAGAACCTTGGAAATATCCTCATCGTACGGCAATTCATAAAAATAGGAAATTAATAAAAAATTATTATCGTTCTATTGCCAAACTTTCCGCTATTCCTAAATTGTTTCAGTCAAGATTGTTTGTGATATATCAATCAAAAACCAACAAATGAACAAAAAAACAACAAGTAAGGAACATACGAGTTCCAATAAATAGAAAACACAAGGCATGTTCATTTTCTAATCCGAATCCCAAAATAGAATTTTACGCGTTTTATTGTTTGTGTTGAAGAAAGGTTAATACTCACTTAATCACATTTCCACACTTATAAATTATGTGTATAAATGTTTTTTATTTAAAAAAAAAGTTGAATTGAGACATAGATGTTTGAATTTTTTGTTCATTAAATTCTTTTCCATTCAAAAAGATCCCGAGTAAATAAAAATTGCATTTTGTTGGACACAGCTATTTCAAATTGTCTTTTTTTGACAAGCCGATGACATTTCATTCACAGTTTGAGAGTTTTAGTGGCTCTCAAAATGTAGAGGCAAAAAAAACGATGGACGAGACGATGACGATCAACTTACGTGAAGCAAATTTGAGACGATATCGTCGACGACAATCGTTTGGACGATAGTCGTTTTCAAAGTTACGGAATGACCCTCCAGTCTTTTAACTGTTCTTCTGTTATTTATGACAATCAACATATTTTTTTTTTAAGAAGTCTACAACTTGGATATCTTCATATTTCGAGAATAGGTGTTATCAAGTAAAATTCATTTTAGCTTCTCAGGGTAGCCATCTAGGACATCTACTTTTTAATTTAGCTATAAATGATGCTCCGTTATGTGTACGTAATAGCTAAATTCTCATCTTCGCAGATGACGTTAATAGTTTTGCATTGCGTTGCGAGAAAAATAGTTTAAACCTAAATCCAATAAAATGTCCTTCCTTTTCAATTAAGAATCTTCATATGACTACGTTATCTCACAGCACATTCTAACCCGTGTAACTTCCGTAAGAGATTTTAGAGTTATTTTTACTCTGAAGATAGATTTTTCTGTGCACATTAACAACATTGTGAATAAAGCCAACTCAATGCTTGGATTTGTAAAGCGTTCGACGGTGGTATAACATAGTTTACTACGTTGGCAAACCATTGGGCGTTAGACTGTGCTTGCTCTAAGCTCTCTTCAACCATTTCTGATAGTGTAAGCAAAAAAATATACTGACAGACTAAAGTTGATACACCTTCCAACTCTTTCTGGTCACAGAGAATATTTGAAATTTTGTTTCATTAAAGCGTCATGGTGGCGCTACCAGTCCAGGTCGGACCAGGGCCTCACCCGACAAACTTCTCCAGCCAGCTCGGTCCCTAACTAGCTGTCTCCAGTTTCGCAGGCCAAGTTTGTTCAGGTCCTCTACCACCTGTGTGCTCCACCTGAATCGCGATCTTCCTCTTCTGCGACGTCCTTCCGGGTTGGATTTGAAGACTCTACGAGCCTGAGCATTATTTTCCATTCGCTCAACATGACCCAAACATCTGAGTCGTTAGACCTTAACTTTTCTAGCTAGGTCAGTGTCGCTGTACTAGTACAGTTCTTGGTTGGTTCTTCGTCTCTATTCTCCATTAAAGCAGACAGAACCAAAAACCACTCGAAGAATTTTTCTCTCAAAGCAACCCAAAGCGTTTTAATCAGATGTTGTCATGGTCCATGTCTCTGCAGTCTGCATTTAATCATTTAAGTTACTCGGGAGAGGACTTTACTACTCAATTGCCTCCTAAGTCCAAAAAAGCAGCGATTGGCAAGAGAAATTCTTCGTTTTTTCAGTGTTGTTGTCTGAGTTGTCTGTCGACAAGAAAGGACAACCAACATCGACGTCTTGGAGCAAACGTCAACATAGATAGATTTAACTTCGAGGTAGTTAAGGACTTTGTCTACCTGGGATCCGCTATCAACTCAGACAACAACAGCGCTGGAATCAAACGAAGAATCATTTTGCCAATCGCTGCTTCTTTGGACTTAGAAGGCAATTGAGTAGTAAAGTTTTCTCCCGAGCAACTAAAGTGACACTCTACAAAACCCTCATCACCCCGGTCCTCATGTATGGTGCAGAGACATGGACTATAACAACATCTGATGAAAACGCTTTGGGCTGCTTTGAGAAAAAAATTCTTCGAGTGATTTTTGGTCCTGTCTGCATTAATGGAGAATGGAGACGAAGATTCAACCAAGAACTGTACGAGCTGTACAGCGACACTGACCTAGCCAGAAAAGTTAAGGTCCAACGACTTAGATGGTTGGGTCATGTTAAGCGAATGGAAAATAATGCTCCGGCTCGTAGAGTCTTCGAATCCAATCCGGAAGGACGTCGCAGAAGAGGAAGACCGCGACTCCGGTGGAGCACACAGGTGGTAGAGGACCTGAACCAACTTGGAGTGCGAAACTGGAGACAGTTAGCCAGGGACCGAGCTGGCTGGAGAAGTTTGTTAGGTGAGAGCCTGGTCCGACCTGGACTGTAGCGCCACCATAAGTAAGTAAGTAAGTGTCTGAGTTGATAGCGGATCCCAGGTAGACAAAGTCCTTAACTACCTCGAAGATAAATCTGTCTATATTGACGTTTGCTCCAAGACGTCGGTGTTGGCAGGCCTTTCTTGTCGACAGCATTAACTTGGTCTTGTCCTCGTTAACCGCTAGACCCATCTTCCTTGCCTCCGTCTCAAGATTCACAAACGCTCCACTGACATCACGCTGTGTTCTTCCAATTATGTCAATGTCGTCTGTGTATCCTAGTAGCTCGACGGACTTTTGAAAGATTGTGCTTCTGGTGCTGGCTTGGACAGAACGTCAAAATAGATACATACAGCTTCGAGTTAGTAGAGGAGGAGTAGAGAAGTTTGTTAATAACACCAGTAGCGCCGAGATTAGACGAAGAATAACTCATGCTAATCGCTGTTTCTTTGGGCTAAGAAAGCAATTGAGTGGAGAAGCCCTCTCTCGAGCAACTAAGGTAAAACTGTACAACACACTCAACATCCCAGTCCTGCTGTATGGTGCGGAAGCATCGACCCTGACAAAATCGGATGAAAGTGCCTTAGGCTGTTTCGAGAGGAAAGTTCTTCGGGTCATTTTTGGCCCCGTGTGCATTGAAGGGAAATGGCGAAGAAGATACAACACCAAACTTTACGGGTTGTATAACGTCGGTCATTTAGAGCGGATGGACACCAGCGCAGGGCTCCGGCCGGAAAGATTTCGACACTATTCCCGAGGGACGTAGAAGTAGAGGAAGAACGCGACTCAGGTGGCGCACCCAAGTGGAAGAGGACCTCAATTAACTTGGAGTCTAAAACTGGGGACAGCTAGCTAGGGACCGAGCTGGCTGGCGGTGACTGTTGGCTGAGGCCAAGTTCACAACGGACTGTAGCTCCACCATAAGTAAGCAAGTATCGATTTGAAATTGCGGGGAAATATTTGCGATTAATTTAGGTTTATGGTTTTTCCAATATGCCGGCTATCAGGCCTTCAGGAAACTTGTTACCCATTTCGATGAATAGAGTTTGATAAGACCTTTCTATTGATGAATCTTTCAATGGGTTTTGGAAGAATTTTTGTTTTCTATCCAAAACTTAGGCGTTACCTAATGATATTTTTTGAAAATTAAGAGAAAAGCGATTACGCTAAATTCAACATATTTCATAATATTTCTTGACCATAACTCTGTAACCAGACCTCACAGATACTTTTGGTTTTCAGTGACTCATAGTGGACAAATAGACCTTTGATCTCGTGTATAATTTGATATAGGGTACCTGGGAAAACTGAGAGATCTGGCGATTTGAAATCTCTGGACATTTTCTGAAGGCAGAAATCGAAAGAAATTATCCCCTCACATTAGAGCTGATGACGACATTTCTTTCCATTTCGTAAGAAAAAAATGCAACAATTATTATTTTATACATTATTTAATTTATAATATATCCTCTTCATTTTCATAAGCTTAACTTTCTAAATCTACATAAATATTAGTTTAAATGTTTGATCTATTTGACGCCTTTTAAGGACTCTTCTATTTGGCGATCATCTTTGGTATATAAAATAAATACGATCTCCATCTAATTTCTGTTTTTCTCTACATAGATATAAGATACAGTTAGGTAATATAAAATTGACACAATAGGGCACAAATAATTTCTTCTTTTGCAACAATGTTCCAATGGCACTAATACAGTTACTTTTTTGTAAGTTTACATAAATATCTGGTTTCTTTTTCTACAGGATGTTCTAGTAATAATATATTACTTCTTTTCAGCTTCAATATATCTTCGGTGTTTAAAAAATATCAACCGAAGATATCCAAACATAAATCTCCTAAGTACTCAGGCTTCTCAATCTGACATAAATATTTACTTATTCTTTAAATTCTCAAAGAAAGCAATATTATTTCTCAGACATCCTGATAGTACAACTCGCTCCTGATTCTCGGTTGTCTCAGTGGCATCAATTCTTGATGGAGGATCGCTGGAAGAAAAACTCAAATTTTATCAAAAAGCACAAGCACCATGAGAGTATTCGATCTCACGTTTCCAGAGATGACAAATCAGAAGCGATTGTTGCATCCTCGGATCCTTGACTAGCTGTATCCACTGGCACCACTGGAATGTGCACTGGTTCTAATTGCTTTTGGATAATTTTGCTGCCACTTGCTACTGGTGTTGCCGATGTTGTCAGTTTGAAGAACTGTAGAGGTGACTTTGCCCGGGCCTTAACAAAAGAATCAGATATTCCTGCTTCTGGTCCTTGCAGCCGATTGAGCACACTTACCTTGCGCCATTTGTTATCCGAAGACGAGGTTGTTGTTGATGTCATGAGGAAGGCTTTCGCCAGCGCCTTGACCGATGGCAATGCATGGACGACTTCTTCTTCGATGACTGGTTTCTCTGATACAGATGGGGTTGTCTATAAACATTCAATTGTAAGCTTACATAATGTTTAATAAGAAAAAGTTGTACTTACTGGTGTCGCATCCATGTCGATGGATAGAACCTGACTAGGATTGATTAGCTTCCTTTTTGGCTGTAAGAATTTAAACGAGGTTGGTGTTGAGCTCTTCGCCGATACCGTAGCTGTTGGTGCAGCTAGTGTCGGTGTAATATCGAGCTCGGTAGGCCGAAGTTTCTTCTCGGTAGATTTTGGCACGGTTATTGTTGTTGTGTGAGTTGTTTCCTTGACGAGTCTTGTCTCTTGTTTCTTCAAATCGTAAATTCGAATTGTATCCGAATCTTCGCTGGGTGTCAGACTAGCATTTGTCAGAATCGAACTTGTTTCACTTGACAGTTTGCTAACAGCTTCGGTTGTGAGAATGGTTGGGGTTGCTTCAGCGAATACTTCTGGGATGTCTTCGATAACTCGGACTGGAGTTGCTAGGTACAGGTCGGCGTCTATTCGACCCTGTTTCTCAAGCTTATGGCACATTTCTTTGACAGGTGTGCTTGCAGAAATCTTTGGCGTACTGTCGTCCCGTTCTTCGAGCTAGACAAGTTTAAAATTCGAATTAAAAAATTGTTTATATCTATGAGAATGAAGAACAACAATTCTATAATTTCCAACCAATTTCGTTAGTAAAGTATGAAAAAAATTATGTTAAACATACAATATTCAAATTGCCATATTTTTGAGTTCATGTAAATGTTGTTTTTAAAATGATTGAAAGATAAATGAAACAAGCTTACAACTCTATTAAGCCATAACCAACACCAGCAAACATGTATGTATTCAATTTGGGAATTTCGATTGACATTCAGGTTTTTGTCCACCACAGGTTTAGTATTAGAAATGCGAAACAAATGTTATTAGTAAAATTGTTCATCATGTTGAATTTACCAATAGCACAAAATTTTGAAAATAATAGATATATTCCCTTCTACAATAAAATTAACAAATTTAACACCGAATGTACTCACCTTAGTTTATTGCTGACATTTTCGAACCGAATTTCAGAGGGAAGTCTGTAAAACATTCTTAAACTTTTCGAAAACTGTAGTTCAGTAATGTTTTAAAATCAAATATTTGTTGGAATACAATTTTACTATAACATTTGCTTCAATTATTTGCAAACGGAATAACAAAGTGCATTAAACAATAAAAGTGTCAACATTTTATTTTTGTGAACCACAGAGAGAAATGGGTTGGGGTCGAGGGCCTTCAAATTTAAACCCCGCATAACGAGATACCGCAAAATACATTTGCCTGCGAAAATTCTACCTTTTTTCATGAGAATCTACTCCTTTTCGTCACTCGTAGTAAAGAGAAGGAAGGAGATGGTGGCATGGAGCCCTGAATTAGGCCACACCCTTTTTCAAAAACAGACATTTTAGGAGACATCAAACGGTGAGAATTATGGAGAACGAAGCATTAAAATTTTTCGTTCAAATAATTCTATATAACCGATAGCTTTTTTGTGAAATCAAATCACAAATAGACAACGAGGACACCCTGACATGAACCACGCCACGAAGTATATTCTTAAGTCAAGTATAATTAAGTACAATACTTTAAATTTAGTCGTTGTAGATTTTTAGGCCGATTTGGTTCAATAAACAATAATGTAAGAAAAAAATCTGAAATCTGATCAGTCAGTTCCAGATTATTCATGCTGAGGAGAGGACACGACCATCATTTTTTAAATTCGCATGAATTTTTCACTATAACTTTGTATATGGCCTTAAATTGTTATTAATTATTGTTATAATTGTGCATAGTGAGGAACAGTCATTCAATTGAATGTCTACAAAAGTGGTTTTTCTTCCAGTGTGTTCGAAAGGCGGATATAAAAAATTTGCGAAATATTCCATCCTATATCTTGTAATTCTTCTCATCACTAAATGCAGAAACCTTATGTTCCTTAATTTATCGAAAAAAGGTTTGAAGAAAGGTTAAAATTCAAAAAATCCAAATGACGTTACGTACGTTTTGGCCGCGTACGTCATCCAATTGATGTTTAAGCTGCATACCATAGAGGAGGTATTACCTAGAGTCTCAACTCGTTCTTTTTTTTTTTTTTAAATCACTGCCCAAAAATTTTTGCAATTAACTCTCTTTTCTTGTGTCCGTGAATCTGTGTAACTCAATATCAATGCTAATGTATTGGTTCACCTCATTTGAAATGCATTGAGAAAACTACACATTCGCATTGATGTGGATATTTTATCAAATTTAATTTTTTAGGTCGAAAGAGAGCAAAATGCCTTGAGTTGCGACTCTAGGTATACCTCCTCTGTGCTGCATACAATGTGCTGTTTGTTAAGCATAACATCCCAAACATTTTTTTTAAAACATCATCATCATCAGCCTTATTAGATTCTCCCTATACACCTCTAAACGGTATTATAGCTATGCTATGAATAAGGCTCTTATGTTACGTTGAATAAATTGTTATTTATACAAATTTGTTCAACATAGCATAGTTATGTTAGATCTCTGTCAAAAAAAGTACCAAAATTATGATCTACTATATTCGACAGATATTTGAATTGACAAAAAAATAATATTCAGTGATAGAATGCTTGTAGAAAAGCTCATGTTTTTAGGGAATGAAAATATCCCATTCATATTTCCCTTTCAAATTACTAAACATTTTTCTACTTTTCTTTACTCACAGCCCAAATGGCTAATTCACTCTAGTAATATTCAT
This sequence comes from Sphaerophoria rueppellii, assembly GCA_920937365.1. Lineage (NCBI taxonomy): Eukaryota > Metazoa > Arthropoda > Insecta > Diptera > Syrphidae > Sphaerophoria > Sphaerophoria rueppellii. The sequence continues at coordinate 24,678,931 of CAKKXW010000002.1, read as the reverse complement.
AGCTCATAGCTTACTTTTTTTTAAGACTATTGGTACGCAATTTGTAAGATATCTTTTTTTTTTATAGTTCATTTCAAGATCAAAAAATTAAACATACAGGAAATGTTTGCTCAGTGTGTTGTCACTGTATTGAAAACGTCGACGTCAAGGTGAAGTCTATGTCAGTTTAAATGAATTAATTTTGATTGATTGAATTTGATTGATATTTCTTGTTACTATTTGGGAGTTGAAAAATAACGAAATTTGGTGTTGAAAGAATGAAGTTCGGTAGGTATTTATCTTTTTTTTTAGTGCAGTGTTCTCAGACAATGGAAAGTATTGCACTCTTGAAAAATCAAACTGAGACTTGGATCAAGCGGCTTACGAAAGGATGTTTTGATCAAGTGATATTCGTAGATTCAATCGTCCGTTCGCTAGTTCATACTGAGTGCACTAACTTGTCAAAACTCACATTTTAAATAGATTTCGTAGCCGTTTTCTGTTACTTCATATTGCTAGATTCATGTTTAGTCCAAACTATTACAAATCGTACTGTTTCTTATCTCTTATCCTTAGGTTTTTTATCAAACCTTTTTCTTGTTCTTGTTCGGCTTCTAAATAAAAGTGAACATTTTAGCCATGAATAATAAATTTCGCCTGAACTGATTGCTCGCAATAAGGGAAATCTTCCGAACAGGGAAGAAAATTAAGGGATTTTTTTCGGGTGGAATACTGTTCACGTGAAACTCACAATAAGGCTGATTATTTCCTGTCAACAGTTGTTGTGTTTGAATAATAACGTATAGTCACTGGGTCAAACCGTTTTTTATAAAGTTTGGGCCTTTGGGAAAGCGAATTCATGTCATTCACGGCACTGCAAGACTCGAATAGATTCCAAATATCTTGACAGAGCTTATTCAATCCTTATGTAGTGTATCTAAAACTTTGTAAATAAGGATTTTCCGTATACAGGCATAATAAGGCTGCATGTACATCTGACTATCTTCAATTTTTTTTATACTAAAATTAAAATTTTAACAAAATGAACGAACAAAATTTCGAAATATTTTTTTCTTAAAAGAAAACTGTAGGGTAAGGTCGGGATGACATGGAAGAGGAATTGACTTTTCTTCAAAACTATTCATTTTGCAGCATTTAGGGTGATGAAGAAATGAAGTAAGTTATGATGGCTTTAAGTGGTAAATAACTGATCAGTGTGTCTTTGAAATTGTGAGAAGTTGAGTTGTTTTTAATATTTTAGTCGGTCGATTTTCTTTTATGGTAAGTACTCCCAGTGCAATTTCTTTAATTCTAAGCTTTCGATACTTCAATTGCAATATTGGGGGGCATCTGCATTTGACTAAAACGTATAGGTGGAAAAATTATTTTTCTGCGCGCTTTTATAAGCGTCTTTTAGAATTGTGTCCAGAAGTAGAAAGAAGGTTTTGACAATGTTTTTGTAGGAGCAATTGAATAAAATAAATAAATAGAGTTGCGCGACAGCTCTTGAAGAGCTAAGGCCTAAGTGGCTTACTCCCATCAACAATTCTCTGAGTGCTTATGAAGAATTGAGGGGACCTACAATTTAACGCCGATTCCGAACGGCAAAGTTGAGAAGCACTTGGAAAGTTTTGTCAGTTCTTCGCAAGGCGCAGTACCCGTAAAAGAAGAAATAATAAGTTTATGGGCACGATTAGGACTCGAACCCGCTACGTTCTGCTTAGCAGTCAGCGCACTTAACCACCAAGCCATGGACACTACTAGTAGGAGCAATTGACATATCCAAAATCATGGAATGTAAACAAACTTGCTGGAAAAGCTTGACTTGCAGATTCTATGAGACGAAACAGTTGCCAAAACTTAAGTTAGCCAGAAAATACGAGTTTGGCACGTATTATAGTTTAAGAAAGTAATAATACAACTTTTGTTCAAACCCTCAGAAGATTGTATGAGTTGCTCCAAAGGTAGGACAACTTTTATTTCTTTAAGATACTTTACACAAATTTTCATAATTTCTATAGGTAATTCCGGAAAAGGGATTTGTTAAATGCTCCTCTCTCTCTCTGTCAAGGCCTTTTTATATCAGTGTCAAATCATCCTTACCCGAAGAATTGACAATTTGGAAGTGTTCAGAAAAAAGTCTAAAACTCAGATAAAAATATTTGAATATATACTTAAATGTTTTCATATTGCCAAAATGATATCTATTGGATTTTGAGATATATTGAAAAGTTTGTTAACGTGTCAAATCATCCCGACCTTGCCCTATCTCAAAACACAAAAATGTTATAAAAACAAACAAGTGTTTACATAATAATAATCTAAACCTTCATTAAAAAAAAGTTAAGCACATCAATTTAGCATATGCAATATACGAATAAATAATTTCGGAAGAAAATACAAAAATAGAGCTAAATCCCGCAATAAACTAGTACTATTTCTTGTAAAAATATAAACTTTACGGACTTACCGCGATTAGTAATAAAAATCAAATTTGTATTGAATGATGGCTTCTGGGTGGATATTGTTTTGTCATTGTTTTGTTCTTGTTCGTAGATTGTACCGTTTCGGTTGTGATGGTATATTTTGCTGCAACTGCACTAGATGCTGTTGTAAGATTTCTATTACTAATCGTGGTAAGTCCGTAAAGTTTATATTTTTACAATGTCGCAGTGCCACGAAAAAAGTTTAAAATCTACTACAATTTCTTGTTTCAAAAAGTAGTCAGTATCGTAAGGAAAAATGTTGCGGAATTTTAATTGGCAGGCTTTCAACATGAGCCGTAGAAAATTCCAATTATTGCTGTATTTTTTTTTATGGGAAAGAAATGTATCTAATATATTTTTTTTAAATGAAAAATATTTTTAGTACGTGGAAGTGTGATGAACATGCTGACTTCGACTCGCAACAACTCCTTAGCATCTTACACAAACAACCTTGCATAGTCCAATTATTTCTGTATTTTTTTATGGGAAAGAAATGTATCTAATATATTTTTTTTTAATGAAAAATATTTTTAGTACGTGGAAGTGTGATGACTTCGATCTAATATAGCTTTTCTTTTACTCGCAACAACTCCTTAGCATCTTACACACACAACCTTGCATAGTTATTGCATTTAATTGTTAAACTGTTTAAAACTGAAGAAAACAAGTTCTAACTAAAACTGTTAATTGCAATTTTCAACAGAAAATTACCTCACAAAAAAGAAAAAAAAAAGAAAATCAGCCATGACAACAAATCAGTACAATCTATAATTCTAAGGTTTGTTCCTCAGCTCTTTCGTTTGTATTTTGCGCAGTGTGTCATGCACAGAAAACTCTACAATGCACTTGTTTCGATTTTTTATTGCATTCTGATAGATAATATGAGTATGAGAAAACTAATACATCTTCCTTTATCAACGACTTAAATAATGTGAAAGGATTTTTTCCGATGAATCTCCATGGACCGAGGACAAAACACAAATGAAGTTCTAGATTTGGTGTTGCAAAGTCAAACAAAAATGGCTTCAACTTGGTAAAAATAGAAAATAAAAAATAAAATAAAATAAAAGCTTTCTACTAGAATCTAGTTATTATTATTGTTGTTAACAAAATAATTACAAAATATGACTAAATAAAATTAATGATAACAAGGTAAGATAAAATTAAATTCCTTAAGTACGAAAACTATAAACAAACTACCCAAGAATTAAAATAAAAGATTCGTTCTAGTGCCATCACCCGGTACCCCATTTAAACAACTGTCCACTCCGGAATCCGCCGTATCGCCATCCGACAAATTGCTACTGCTTTCCTTGCGAACCGACAATTTTGTATCCTTATTGAAAAACTCGTTTTGATCGAATATCGGATTCAGAACAAAATCTTTAGTCGTTGATGAAATGGCACGAAAACTATTTCGTTTCAGATCTTTGTGCAGTAATTGCTTTTCGAAATATGTTAAAACACTGGGACTAGGTGAGTTTCGTTGATGGTTTGACGGTGATTTCAATCGAAGACTCTTCGATGAATAATGTGACCGTGTGTCGTCATCGTTGTCAAAGCCATCATCATTGTTATTGGAGTCGTTGTTGGGGGATTTAGTGATAGCACTAGATCGAAATTGTTTTGGATATTTTAACGACGTACTTCGACGCACGGGAGTCGATAAGGTCCATTCATTTGAATTTCTATTTTCAAATCCGTTTTGAATTACCTCGATTGATGATGCAGTTGGTGTTGGTGATGCGTTTTCGGTTGGTGATGTTGCACTCTTCTTGGTTATTCCACTGGCATGTTTGGCATCGTTGATGTAGTAGTCTCTGCTGTACCTAAAATTTACATAGGGATGGTTTTCAGACATTTTTGGATAAACAATCACACTATGATTCTTGTCAGCAGCGCTATTGTCAGCTTCGTTTAAAAGCTCTTGTCTGCTGCCAGCTGCAGAATTCATTCAATTGTTGGCAAATTAGCTTCTTTTGTGATTTTTATGACCTGATCATAGTGTGAACTGTTCTTAAGGAGCATTTAGATGAAGGGCGATAATCTATTCTACAGTATTGAACATATTGAAGCAAACTTACCTTGCATAATCCCTTTCTTGAGTTTTCATATCCGCCTCCGCACTAGTGTTTTCACATAGCGGCAATGGCTTGTCTTCTACACACGGACTGATATTTGGTAAATCCAATACTCGATCAGGTCCACCACTCAGTCTGCGTCTTAGAGCTTCCACTGAATACGGATTGTTTGGCATGTCAACCGCGTTGTACCATTTCTTATATTCACGTTCGGCTATCGAACCTAAAATTTAATTTTACACAATGTAAAAAAAGAATACAGTTGAATTGTTGTTAAAGAAAGTCAAAAACCACACATAAGGCTTCTTAAGGACAAAAAGGGTATTCAAAATATGTTGTTAGTACAGAAGCTAAAGGACAAACAAAATAAACGAAATATCGGGTCTTAAAACGAGCTGTGATAATTGATTTTTACCTGGTACTAAATGTTTCAATGGATCATCATCAACATGTTCCTCGTTTCCCCCAGTAGGCCGGGTCTCAACTAACAACTTGGAACATGCTGACTCAGTTCTAAGCTCGGGTTGTGGTTGCAGTGGTTGTGGTGGTGGTTGTGATTTAATGTGCGATTGGTTAGTAGTAGCATTGTTAGTAGATAAAATACTGTTAGTAGCAGTAGTAGCAGTAGCCGAACTATCACGATCAGTTGATGACAAATCATCCGGGCTGAAATCTTCACAAGAGTTCGAGTTCGAACTCAATTGACAATCCATCGAACCGAATGTATCGATAACCGTTGTTGTGCTATTATTATCATCATCTTCATCGGTACGATTTGAATCAGAACTTATTCGATCTGAGAAGAGAATGTTTTTAGTTTTTAGAAAATGCGTTTTGGCGTTTGGTAGTGATGTTCGACTAGTGGCGCCTACAATGCAATAGTCTGATGGTTCGATAAACAAACTATAGGGGGATTGCTCAATGGAACTTTTAGGCTTAACATTACGAGTACTTTCAAAAAGATAAATGTCTTCATTAATATAATTTGGGATATCAATTGAATCTAAAGAATCTAAGTAGTTTTGGATAAGCTCTCTCTGTTTGCGACGTTTTTCCAATTCAGCCAAGAATCGACGGTCTTGGAGTGTTAGATTCCGAAATTTATTGCTACTACCATTGATTGTGTTGGCTTTTGGTTTTCTCGACGATTTCTGGGCAAATATTTGCTGACGGGCTTGTTGGCTGATAGTTTGTTTACCTTGGACGGAATCTTGTGCGTTCGGGTGTTGTTCGGTTGCAATAGGATCGCTGGTTGGTTGAGCGACGATGGGTTGTGGATCGGATGCAAAACAACGACTTTCACATGATATGGTTTGGGGTGTTACACATTCAGTTTCAGCGGCGACGACGACGGCTGTTGTTGAATCATCTGCTATTCTGAGTTCTTCAGCAAGATTTGGAGTTCTTAGATCAGGGGAAGATTCCGAAATAGGTTCTGATATTTGTTCGTAGATTGATTGTGCGGATGCGATAAGAGATTCTGTTTTTTCTAACGGTGGATGCGTTATTATTTTGCAGGTTGCTGTAAGGACTTCTATTGGAGTTTTAACTGTGTCTTCATCTCCCGACAATGTTTTGTTTTCAACGACAGAAGACACTGAAACTTCTTCAGAGGATGTTTGCTCTGAAGAGTTACGTTGTACCGAATCCACTGACACTCTATTTGATTCTTTTTGGCAAACATCAGTTTTTACTTCTTGGTCCTTAGGTGTAATTGCTTCCGGTTCTTGGGAAGATAAGTTGTCAACAGGTCTTACTTCTGCAATTTCTTTAGATGAAATTTCTAATATTGGTCTTGATTCTTCTGAAATTGTTTCTTCTTTTAGTTGCCATACAACTTCTTCTACTATTTGAACTGCTTCTTCTTCTTTAGTTTCCGTTGCTGTTGTTATTGTTGGTAAGGACTCGCTTGTATTATGACTCGATTCAACTTCAAGCTCCTTAACTATTAATTCTTCTTTGAACTCTGATGAGACTTCTATCTTTTCATCGACATCGACTTCTTCGTGATTTTTGTTTGAATCAACCTCATTTGGGCTTTTGCTTGTAATAAATTCTTCTGATTTTTTGATTGGTGTTGCATCTTGAGCTTTCGTTTGGGGTTCTTTAACATTTTCCAAAGCTTCTTCTGTACTTTTTAGAGGATTTGGCGATTCAGCAAGAGAATCATCAACTTTCAATGCCTCCTGGTTCGAATCAGACGCTAATATGAAATCGGCACCTTCTGTGGCATAACATTCTTTTTTAGAGTCTGGTGGGTCTTCGGTTACTTCCGATACAATTTGGTGAGGGGTTTCTTCGGTAATTTTTGTTTCTTTTTCATCTGATGCAGCCTCTGTGAGGGTTTGTTCTTTCAACGGCATCTCTTCAGTTGCTGATATTTTTTCATCAAGCTGAGCTGATTCAACGACATTGATCAATTCTTCTTGAATTCCTATGGAACTATTTTCTTCTTTTAAGTCTGGCGGATCTTCGGGAATTCCCGGTATATTTTTGCTCTGAATTTCTTCGGTAATTTCAGTTTCATTCGTGTCTGACGAAGGCTCTTCTCGAGTTTCTTCTTTCAACTCTGCTTCCTCAGGAGCTGATATTATTTCTTCAGGCTGAAGTTCTTCTATCATATTGATAATGTTCTTCATGAACAATTGATAAATCTTCTAGTACAACATCTTTCTCATTTGATTGAATTGATTCTACTGCATTTATGGGAGTAACAGTTTCATCTAATCTAGATTCCAAAGGCTTTGATTCCTCAATATCTTCAGTTTTGACAGCTGGAGATTCTTCAGAAACTTCCGGTTTGGTTTGAGGCACTAAAAATTCTTCAAGCAATTCTTCTGAGGCTGAAGCAAATGAACATTCCGAATCAGATTCTTCAGCTTCTTTGGCAGCTGAACTTTCGAAAATCTGTTCCTGAATAGTGTGTTTGTCATCATCTGTTGTTGATACTACGTCACTTTGATTTTCAACTTCAAGATATTGTGTTGGTTCGTTTTGCTTAGAGCAAGGTGTTTCAATAGTTTCAAGTTCTCTGATAACTCCTGTGATACTGTTAGTTTTGTCTTGGATATCCTTAGAAGAAATAACTTCAATTTTTGAGCCATTTTCTGTGGTATTTGAAAATTCAATATCTGGTTGGATTTTTATTTCGGTTGTCAGTTTCTCCTGCTCCTCAACAACAGGGTCTACTATGTCAATAGTTTCTTCGATTGCAGTTCCTTTCAAAAGTCCTGGTTTTTTGATAATACTGTCTGCAATGTGGTCTGGAATAACTGTTTCAGTGACTTTTTTATCGACAATATTATCTTGGGGATCTGTTTTCGGAATCACACTCGCAATCTGAATTTGTTGGAGCTCTGTTGGCATATTATGATCTTTGGGTATTGGGGTCTGAACGACTTTTCCAGTATTTTCTTTCATAGTGATCTGGAGGTCTGTTGTATTTTCCAAAAGATCTTTTGGTTTAACTTCTTTTTCTGTTGGCGATATTGTAATGTCTACTGTGCTTGCTTTTTCTGAATTAGTAACTGTGTTTTCTACAATATTTGAGGTTTGTTTTTGGACAATTGCATCAGGTGTAGTATCATTTATTGTTTCTTCGACTGGAGAACTACTAATTTTAGTTTCTGCTTCAAAAGTCTGTGATTTGGATAGTGTATTCTGGACCTTCAGAGTTGTTTCTTTTCCAGTGATTACAATTTCTTCCGTAACAAATTTTTCAATAGCTGATAGTTCTTCAACAGCTTTTCCTGCTGTTTTTGTGCCTGCATTCTGCGTTTCTTCAGTTTGTGCATTTTGTTGATTGACTGATTGTTCTTCATCAGCCTGTGATTCAGGTCCTATAATTTTTTCCTTCTTGCTCACTGCTTTTTCCATGGTTGCAATTTCTTCCGTGATATCTTTTTCAATAGCTGGAAGTTTTTCAATAGCTTCTGCTCCGGTTGTTGTACTTTCAATCTGGGTTGCTGCTGTTTGTTCCGTTGAAAGTTCTTCCGTGATATTTGTTTCAGGAGCTGGAAGCTCATGAACTTTGGTTCTTGTGCCTTCGTCTCCTTGGTTCTCTTCTAACTCTTGGATTTGAATTTCTTCCGTGATATCTTTTCTATCTTTTTCAATAGCTGGTAGTTCTCCAACAACTTTTGCTTCCGTTGTTATTGTTTCAGTCTGGGCTGCTAACGTTTGTTCCGTTGAAATTTCTTCTGTGATATTTGTGTTAGGAGTCGGTAGTTCTTTAACTAACTCTGATTCGTTTCCTGTGTCTCCTTCCTCTTGGGTCACTACTATTTTCTTGATTGGAATTTCTTCTGTGATATCTTTTTCAATTGCTGGAAGTTCTTCAATAGCTTCTGTTCCGGTTGTTGTACTATTAATCTGGGTGGCTGCTGTTTGTTCTGTTGAAATTTCTTCCGTGATATTTGTTTCAGGAGCTGGAAGTTCGTCAATTTTGGTTCTTGTGTCTTTTTCTCTTTGGTTCTCTTCTAACTCTTTGATTGGAATTTCTTCCTTGATATCTTTTTCAATAGCTGGTAGTTTTTCAACAACTTCTGCTTCCGTTGTTATTGTTTCAGTCTGGGCTGCTAACGTTTGTTCCGTTGAAATTTCTTCTGTGATATTTGTGTTAGAAGTCGGTAGTTCTTCAACTAACTCTGATTCGTTTCCTGTATCTCCTTTTTCTTGGGTCACTACTACTTCCTTGATTGGAATTTCTTCTGTGATATCTTTTTCAACAGCTGGAAGTTCTTCAATAGCTTCTGTTCCGGTTGTTGTACTTTTAATCTGGGTGGCTGCTGTTTGTTCTATTGAAATTTCTTCCGTGATATTTGTTTCAGGAGCTGGAAGTTCATCAATTGTGGTTCTTGTACCTCCTTCTCCTTGGTTCTCTTCTAACTCTTTGATTGGAATTTCTTCCGTGATATCTTTCTTATCTTTTTCAATAGCTGGTAGTTTTTCAACAACTTCTGCTTCCGTTGTTATTGTTTCAGTCTGAGCTGTTAACATTTGTTCTGTTGGAATTTCTTCTGTGATATTTGTGTTAGAAGCCGGTAGTTCTTTAACTAAATCTGATTCGTTTCCTATATCTCCTTCCTCTTGGGTCACTACTATTTCCTTAATTGGAATTTCTTCTGTGATATCTTTTTCAATAACTGGAAGTTCTTCAATAGCTTCTGTTCCGGTTGTTGTACTTTCAATCTGGGTGGCTGCTGTTTGTTCTGTTGAAATTTCTTCCGTGATATTTGTTTCAAGAGCTGGAAGCTCTTCAACTTTGGTTCTTGTCTCTCCTTCTCCTTGGTTCTCTTCTAACTCTTTAATTTCTTCCTTGATATCTTTTTTATCTTTTTCAATAGCTGGTAGTTCTTCAACAACTTTTGCTTCCGTTGTTATTGTTTCAGTCTGGGCTGCTAACGTTTGTTCTGTTGAAATTTCTTCTGTGATATTTGTGTTAGAAGCCGGTAGTTCTTCAACTAACTCTGATTCGTTTCCTGTATCTCCTTTTTCTTGGGTCACTACTACTTCCTTGATTGGAATTTCTTCTGTGATATCTTTTTCAACAGCTGGAAGTTCTTCAATAGCTTCTGTTCCGGTTGTTGTACTTTCAATCTGGGTGGCTGCTGTTTGTTCTATTGAAATTTCTTCCGTGATATTTGTTTCAGGAGCTGGAAGTTCATCAATTGTGGTTCTTGTACCTCCTTCTCCTTGGTTCTCTTCTAACTCTTTGATTGGAATTTCTTCCGTGATATCTTTCTTATCTTTTTCAATAGCTGGTAGTTTTTCAACAACTTCTGCTTCCGTTGTTATTGTTTCAGTCTGGGCTGCTAACATTTGTTTCGTTGAAATTTCTTCTGTGATATTTGTGCTAGGAGCTGGTAGTTCTTCAACTAAATCTGATTCGTTTCCTTTATCTCCTTCCTCTTGGGTCACTACTATTTCCTTAATTGGAATTTCTTCTGTGATATCTTTTTCAATAGCTGGAAGTTCTTCAACAGCTTCTGTTGCGGTGTTTGTACTTTCAATCTGGGTTGCTGCTGTATGTTCTGTTGAAATTCCTTCCGTGATATTTGTTTCAGGAGCTGGAAGTTCTTCAACTGTGGCTCTTGTGCCTTCTTCCTCTTGGTTTATTACCATCTCCTTGATTGGAATTTCTTCAGTGGCATCTTTTTTATCTTTTTCTATAGCTGGTTGTTCTTCAAGAGCTTCTGCTACTGTTGTTGCATTCTGGGTTTCTTCTGTATGTGTAGTTGAAATTTGTTTCGCTGTATCTGTTTCAGGTTCTGATTGTTCTTCAACAACCTGTGATTCTATTTCCCTGGTTGGAATTTCTTCCATGTTATCTTTTTTAAAAGCTCGTAATTCTTCAACAGCTTCTGCTTCGGTTGATGCTGTTTGTGGAGTTGACATTTCTTCCTTCATATCTGTTTCCGAAGCTGGTAATTCCTCGACAGCTGCTCTTTTGGTTGTTGTATCTTCTTCCTTCTGGTTTACCTCTTTTCCCGTGGTTGTAACTTCTGCCGCGATTTCTTTTTCAACAGTTGGTGGTTCTTTAACAGCTTCTGCTTCAGTTGTTGTATTTTTGGTCTGGGTTGCTACTGCTTGTTCAGTTGATAATTCTTCCGTGATATTTGTTTCAGCACCTGGTAGATCTTCAACTAACTTTGATTCGGTCCCTGTATCTCCTTCCTTTTCGGTGACTCCTATTTCCTTGATATTCGTTTCTTCAACAGCTACTTCTCCGGTTGTTGCACATTCAGTCTGGGTTGGTACTATTTGTTCTTTTGAAATTTCTTCCATGATATTTGTTGCAGGAGTTTGTAACTCTTCAACAGCTTTTGCTTCGGTTGATGTATCTTCTCCCTTTTGAATCACTTCTGTTTCTGTATTTAAAATTTCTTCCGTGATATTTGTTGCTGGAGCTGGAAGTTCGTCAACTTCGGTTCCTGTGCCTCCTTTCACTTGGTTCACTTCTATTTCCTTGATAGGAATTTCTTTCTCGATATTGGTTTCAATAGCTGGTAGTTCTTCAACAGCTTCTGCTCTGGTTGATGTGCTTTCAATCTGGGTTGTTTGTTCCGTTGAAATTTCTTTTGTGATATCTGCTTCAAGAGTTGCTTGCTCTCCAACAACTTTAGCCTCAATTGTTGTACCTTCCTTAGCAATATCTTTCTTCTGCGTTGTTTCTGTAGTTAAAGTTTGTTCAATGTGCACTTCATCAACTATTTCTTCTGCTTCAACGGCTTCTGAGGTTGAATCTTCTTCTTCTATCTTCTGCTTGGGTAGGCTTTCCTCGTTTGAAACATTGCTTGGAGTGGCTATCATTTCTTCAAGATTTTCATTCACATATATTTCTACAGCTTCATTTGCAATTAATTTTACTTCTTGCACTTCAGAAGCTGTAGTTATAGTGTCGTTACTACCTTCCTTAGACAAGGCAAGTTCATTTAAAGGCACAACATCTACATTTACTGCTTTATTAAATTCTTTTGTGCATATTGTGCTTCGTTCTCGTTCATTTGTCAATATAATTTCGGGTTCTGTTATTTGGGATTCCTCTTCTTTTGCTTCAGATAATCCACTTTCATTGTCTCTTGGAGTTAGAACAACTGTTGATATTGTTTTAACCTCTTTCTCAATTTCAGAAGCCGTAGAATCACTAATGATAACATCATCTGCTGAAAACTCTTCTGATGTTGCACAATGATCTGTCGGTTTCTTTTCAACTTTTTTAATTTGAGGTTCTTGATTATCTGCTACAGAGCATTCAGTTTCCGATGTAGAGATAGGCAAATTTTTGTGGTGAGATTCAACAGGTACTGATTCATTTTCTACAACTTTCAATTCCGTTGGTTCAGTTACTTCTGTTCCTTGTTCGTGAGATCTTGTAGCTTCAGTTCCGAATGACAAATTCTCAGAAGACTCTTTATTTAAACTTAACTCTTCTCCAATTTGCTGAATTGATTCAGTTGGTCCTTGAACTTCTGCCTGCACTATAGCTTCTGTTTCAGAGACAAGATTATTGTTAGAAGTTTGCGAAGCGTTTGGCGTAACGTAGTTACTCTCGTTATTGACTCCATCTGATAGGGATTCATCGACATTAATGGGTGACTCAATATTCTCTGTTGATGAAATAACTTCTGATTTGGCTTCACTAACTGTTACTTCAACTGACTCAACTGTCATTGCACCACTTTCCTCCGTTTGAGTATTTTCTACTCCTTGTTGAACATTGTGACAAATGGCAGACGATTCTTCGGATTGTGGAACTTTGATGTCTTCTTCAAGAGATATAGTTTCGTCTTTTAATGAAATAGAAGTATCTATTACAGTAGCAGGCTGTTCATCAATGATACCTACAGCAGACTTTTCTTCCATCACTACGTCTCCCAAATTACTTGAACACTGTTGAGATTTAGTTTCATTTTTAGAAATACCACTAGCCTCAGGACTTTTAGCTAATTCAATTGTTACATCTGTTTCAGGTAGACTTTCTGTAGGAACCGTTAAAACATTCTTTTCGTCGGATGTGCTAAGTTGAGAAGATGAAGTTTCTGCTATTAAAACATCGTTTGTTTTTGGTTCTTCTTCTTGTATTTCGACATCCGCAGTGTAGTTTTCTTGTATTTTCTCATCGTCAGTCTTCAGAGTCGAGGTATTTGCATTTGCAATGTATTGAATCTTTTCGTCATCAGTTTTTAAGATTGAACAGGTCTCACCGTCTTTCTGTTCTCGATTTTCTGGACTGTCTTCTTTTTGTACTTCTTCTTCCGATATTGGTGCATCTTTTGTCCTCTCTGAATCTGCTTGTGTTTCTTTTTCTTCAATAGAAGACCCTTGTAAATGATCCTCTTTTGTTTCGACAGGAAGGGATATCACTTCTTCTGAAATAGTTTCAACAATATCATCTTTCTTTTCTTCAACTTTAACTAGCACTTCTTCAGCAGCACCAACAATCTCATTTTCTGGCAAAATTGGTTCGGTGGCAGGATTACAGTCTTTTTTCACTTCAGGAACGGGCGCTTCCGAGATTTCTACAATTTTCTTCTTTGTCGAAACGTCTTCTTCGTCTGTTACAATTATTGCAGTTTTGGCATCATCAATTTTTTCTTCATCATTTTGGTCGTCTTTGCTGTCACTGTTCGTACTTGTTTCATCTTTCTGTTCTTCTTTGGGTTGTAATATGGTATTGTTGGATTCAACGATTTTTTTCAAATCTTCGACTGCACTCTCCTTGGTTGATTCTCCTGGTATTGATTCTTTATCATCTTTGATGTCTAAGTCACTTTTCTCCTCGATGTTACTCTCTATCTCCTGCCTGGTTTCTGATTCTTTCGCTGTTTCTTTGCATGTTCCTGTAGCTTTTAGTTCTTCAAGAGTTGTTGGTTTAGTAGCCTCTTGTGCATCTAACTGCTTCTCTTCTGATTTTGTATCAGCTTCTTCAACTATTGTGGCTTTCTCTGTTATTAGTTTGTCTTTAGTTGAAATTTCTTGTGATTGGGACTCTTCAGGGACATTTTCAACTTCTTCTGATCTCACAGGTTCGTTAGATATTTCTTTCATTTGTTCAGATTTAATATCCACTTCAACTTTTGCAATTTCTTCTGTTATTCTTTTATCATCTCCTACTGCGAATTCTTCTGATCCAGTATCTTCAACAAGTTTCTCAACTTCGTTTGAATCTGCAGGTTTATCACTTATTTCATCAGCTTGTATACCTAAAGCTATTTCATCTCCTTTAATAGAAGAAACTGGTGATGGTTCAATATCTTGGTTTTGTATTACAGCTTCTTCAGTTTTACCTTCTTGCTTTTTGAAATCAGATTCGATTTCGGACAAAATGTCTTCAGTTATCTTCAATGTTGTAACTTCTTTTTTTTCTGGACTTTCATCTTTCACAACCTCGGTCTTATTGTTAGCCTCTACAACTTCTTTATTTGTATCCGATGAGTTTAAGTTAACAACTTCATTGTTTAGTTTTTCGAGTTTGGGTTCAGTATTTTCAACTTTATCAACGATTTCATTTGGAACAATTTCAATTTTTTGGGCAACAGCTAGTTTTTCAGGTGGTGCTTCTTCTGCATTATCAGTCTGGGCTGCAGACTTATCCTCACATACGGGCAATGAATCTACTTCAGGACCCTTTTCTGGTAAGTCAGTTTTTTCTTCATTCAGTTCTTCCTCATTTTGTTTGCTGTCATCAGAGATATCAGATGCGGATTTAGTAATGTGTTTTTCGGACACTATTGCAGAATTGTCTGTTGCTGGAAGGTTTTCCGGTGTTAAAACTTGAATATTATCTTGATGTTCATCTCTTTCTCCACTTGCTACTTCAATGTCATTGCTTCGATCTTCCGAGGATTTGGAAACTTCTTCAACATGATCTGCACACTTTGCTTTCTCCTCTACTTTTTTGTCTTCTGTAATACTTGGTGTTGGCTTTTCAGATTCAGCAGCTTCATTAGAGACTTCTTGCGTGGTCACTTTAGATGGTTCTTCTGAACTGACAGGTACATTGTCAATAGTTGAAGATCCTTCGTTTTCTTTGGTTTCAAGACTTTCTGCTTCTTCTTCTACTTTTGGTGTAGGGATATCTTTTTCAGCAGTTTCTTGCAATACATCACTTTTTTCAGGTGTAACAGAAGTTACGGACTTTGTAGAAGTTGAAGGGTTTGTAGTTTCATCCCCAATTTCGGAAGTTCCCGTATTTGGTTGATTTGAAGTTTCAGTATTTATTTCGATTTTGACGTTTAGTATTTCCTCCTTTCCTTCGATTGCTGAATTGGTTGTGATGATTTCTCTATCATCGTCGTCTTTCGTTTTCTCAGTATACGCTTCTTCTTTCTTTTCATCCAGAATATCTTTAGTTATTTTTTCACTTGAAGTCGTTTCGTCCATTTTGGTTGCGTTATCATTGTTTGATTGATTTTCATTAGTATCGGGCACTGTTGTTGGAAGTTCACTCATACCAGTAGAAGATGGTTCTGCGACTGATGTTTCCAGGATTTCTTGTGGATTGGAAATTTCATCAGTCTTTTCAAGCGCTGATTGTTTTTTATCGGATTGCTGTTCTTCACATTTTGCTTCTTCTGCTTTAGAAAGCTGCTCCTCAGAAATTGAAGACTCTGTAAAGTTTATAGGCGTTTGTTTTTCTATTGGCGAAATTTCAACTGCAGGTTCTAGTTGAGGTTGCTCATTTGCTGGTGTACCGTTTTTGGATTCGGCTTCAGGTTCACTTATTACAGGGGCTTTGTTTGTATGTTTAGCAGATGCTTCATCATTGAGAGTGTCATTTTTTCCGTCAGCTGGAGATGTACAACTCTGTTCATCCAGTATTGGTACCAAAACTCTATCTGTTGCTGTTTCAACAGCATAATCATCAACATTTGGCATCGATGATGTTTCTTCTACAGTTGTTTCTTTAACATTGCTAGAAGTTTCGATAACAGGGACAGATTCTTTTTGTGTTTCGGTTTTAATTATTTCATCGTTAACAGGGATCATCACTGAATTGATCAGTTGTTTCACAAGTTTGTTCCGAGGTTGGTTCGATTAATTCTTTTTCCGACATTGGAAGATTTTGTTTTGCTTCTGTTTCAACATTTGGCAGAGATACTGTTGTTTCTACAATATTTGTAAAAGATTCTTTTTGAAGAGCGTCCAATTCAGTTTCACATTCTATTTTTGTTTTACTATTGTTATCAGATGTTTCAGCTTCTACTTTGGTAACGGAAGACTGTTCATTTGGCTCTTTTTCTGATGTTTCAGCTGCATCAGTCATTTGTTCAGTTTGAAGAGCACAAAGTTTTTCTTCTGCTTCTATTGCAGCAATGTTGCTATCAACATTTGTCATATTGTTGCTTCATTTATTTCTGAGACATCAGTAGAAGGCTCTTTTCGAAGAGCACACTCTTCAGCAACAGATTGTGTTACTACTTTCATTTTATCATTTTTTTCAGCTGATTCAGATTGAAGGGTACAAAGTTGTTCTTCTGCATGTAATACTGATTCAGATTCATCAAGGCTACAAGGATTTTCTTCTGGTACTGATACCCTCTCTTTTTCGGTCTCAGCTTCATCATTTTGATTTTCTACCGTATTTTCTAGCTGTTCTACTTCATTTGTTGAAGTATCATTTGCATTGGAAGGAGATTGCAGTGCACAGGGTTTTTCTTCAGCTTCGGTGTCAGCTGGTTTATCGTCATTATTGAAATGATTTGTTTGTTCTTCAAGTTCTTGATCTATTTTTCGTGGTATTGAAGAAACTTCAAGTGGTTTTTCTTCAATTTCTAATACTTCAGCTGTTGCAGATATAGGAGATTCTTCTTCAAGGATTTGACTTTTTGTTCCTCTACCATATTTGTTTCCACAGGTTTATCAACAATTTCAACTTCTGAGCTTGCCATTGAGTTACTCTTTACTGATTTTGTTTCTTTTTTCTGATTGCTTTGTTAGATTCTCATCTTGTTTCACTTTAGTAGAATCAGTGGCCTGCTCATTTACTTCTTTACTTTCGTCAATCTGAGCTTTTGATTCTGTTTTGTCAGCAATGATAAACATTGGTTGAACTAAAGCAATATCTGCAGTTTGTGGAGTTTCAGGAGTACTGTCAGAATAAACTTCAGTAGCAGCTTGTAGATTTAGGTTTCTTAACTGCTCTTCTGAATGTTCTTTAGCTGATGCTTCTATTTTTTCATCTTTTGACTCTTCTGTTCCAATAGTGCTCTCACTCGCACAAGGCTCTATTTTGGTTTGCTGTGATTCCTCAGACAAAATCAATGCCGACTTCTCAGCTAAAATAACCTCTTGCGCAGTAATTTGTGAATTGGATTTGCATGCCTGCTCAGCAGTATTATCACTTGCATCAATCTGTTGACTTAGATCACCAATGTCAAGGCGTTCTGATGGATTTTCAGTAGACTCTTTAGGTGTATCATTTACAATAGTTTCTTCTTTGACCGCTTCAACAAGTACTTCATTATTAAAATTTGTCGACGATTCATTAGGGACTATTGTAGACCTTTTATCAGGAGAATTCGATTCTTTTGTAGGGCCTGTATTTTCACTTTCTTGAGGAGATACTTCCGTCTGAGGCGTTTTCACCTGTTCAACACTTTCATTATCAGTGGATTCATCAATCGCCTTACTCTCATTTCCGATGTTTGTGGCACTTTTGTTTAGAGACACTGGTTCGTTTTTTTGTGACTCTCCTGCAATTTTTTCTTCAAGAATACTGCCTTTTTTCACTTCATCTGAGTTCTCTTTTTGAGAAATATCTTCTTTCAGACTGACTTCTTCTGTTTTCTCTTTATTGTCTTGGTCAGAATCGATAGATAACGATTCTTCTTCTATTGGATTGTTCAAGACTTGAGATTCTGAACTCTGATCTTTCTGTGATGTCTCCTCTTCTTTTATTACTTCTTCAGACACTTTACTGCTTTCGTTTTCATTTGGAACAAGAACTTTTAATTCCTTGCTCATTGGATCATTTATTTCATTTTTTTCAGGTGCCAAGGAGCCTTCCTCAGGAGTAGACTCAATACTGACAATTCAGCTGACACATGTTCAACATTTTGTTCATTTGAAGCTACTGATTCAACCTCAAGTTCTTCATTTCCCCCAACTTTTTCTGATACTTGTTCTTCAGATTGAATTCCAATTGCAGTTTCATCTGGTCTAGAAATATTTTCTTCAGAATCCAAATTTGTTTCTAGATTGTCTGTAATTTGCTGTTGAGGTTTATCTTCCTCTGTACTTTTATCTGAAACACTCTCCTCTACAGGAATCACTTCCAGTACTTCTGATTTATCAGTTGCGTTGCAGTTGAAGTTGATATTTCTTCGGAAACTTTAATCGAATTGAGTTGATCTTCATTAAGTTGTGCTTCTGATAAGACTTTTAAAGGAGGCGGAGCAATTACAATTTTGTCATCAGTTTCCTCAGCTGATTCATGAAGTTCATCTACTTCCATTTTTGTTGCTTCAATTTCATTTTCTTGTGGAGGCTTTTCATCAATCAGTTCTGCTGACGAAACAGCTTCTAAAGAGAGTGATGCTTCGGGTTTTTCTGAGTTTTCACTCTGCTGAGTACCCTCTTTCACTTGTGACTCGTCTCCATGCATTGCTCCCGGTTCAGATATGTTTTGGTTGTCTTCAGTGATTTCTGTGCGCTCTTCAGAATGATGATGAACTTCTACAACAGTTTCGAATGTTGAAACATTTTCTTGAACTTCTTTTATCTCTTTAGACAAATAACTAATTGCCTTGTCATCATTTGCCACAGTTTCTTTTTGAGTTTGTTCAGTGTGCGTTTCATTTTCAGTCGTAATTTGCTCATTAGTTTCCACAGTGTCAGGATTTATGTGCGCATCAGTCGCTCGAGTTGCCACACACTCGATATCCATTCTTGATTGTTCATCACAAAACGCAGTTGGCGGACGTAAAATAAATTCATCAACAGGATTGCCATCTTTAATTGATGTGTTTTTGTCGTCACATGAAAAGCACGTTGTATCGCCTTCAAAGTCAGAACCATCCGTTGAGGATCCAATAGTGTGTAGAGATTCATCAGAAATGCTACTAGTGTTATCGGGTATGATTTTTTCAAAACCTAGATCTTCTGAAAGGCTGACAGTTGCGTTGTCGATGATTTCTTCGATTGCTATTTCTTCTTTGAGTTCTGGCACTTGCTGTTGAACTTCTTCTTCGATTGTTTTTACATTTGATTGTCCTTCAGCAGATTCGTCGTCAATTTCAGTTATGGTACAGCCTTCTTTTGGACTTACATCGATTTCACAACCAGCAATAAAATCCTCCGAAATACCTGTGATTTCTTCGATCTGAATCGAACTCTCTTCGTTTCTTCTAAATCTTACAGCATCCTTGCCAACAAGTTCTCTTATTGCATCCATCACCATCTTCGGTGAACTCAACAAATCGTCCTCCTCATTCACATCAACAAAATCCATTTTCCGTTCGTCGGGAGTATTGCTATCGAAGGACTCTTCAGCAATTACATCCAATCGTCGATCTTCCGGCGACTTTGAACCCATCTGAGCCATTGCCAATTCGTTCAGTTCCATCAACGAACTCAATTCAACTTCGGTCAATATATTTCGATCATCCGATGCCGAAACAGCTAACATCGGTCCCAAGGCAATAGCAGCCAATATCTCAATAACCGACGGTCGGCGAGATGAACTTTCACCCATTGCTGCATCTATTTCCGAGGCCAGACCTTCTTCGTCTTCAACACTGAAGTCTGTAATGCCTTCATAAGCGTCCAATTCAGCTCTATCGATTCCGGCTGAAAACACAAACGGGTCTCAATTCCCATACAGAGTGGTAAAGAGGGTTTTTGTCTGTTTTTTTGTTTGGACAGGGGTCGATTCTACAGGACTTACCGATTATGTGATTTGACATTTTCTACATGAGACTAACTCCGATAAAAAAGCCTAATCTACGATCTACTTCATTTTCAATACCTACGATAGCCATACACAGATCTCGCTACGTTCTAGATTGCATTAAGTGATTTCTGTTAGCAATTTGTTAGCATCATGAATAATGGTATTGATTGATTTTAACAATTCATAATGAAGGAATAGTGTTTATTGGAGAACTGAAGGACTTACCTGATAAAGCACAGCTTATCGATGAACGCGGTGACAGTGACGAAGAGTTATCATCGCCCGAGTCTGCTTTGTTATTTTGTTCTTCATTGAACTTGGCCAGGAGATTACGCATTTTCTCATCATCGGTGAAATCATTGGGAGGTGGAACAATTGACTCATCTTCCGGAACATCAGCATCCTTAACGTGCTTTTCAACTTTGTTGACAGTTATCGGTTTCGAGACATTTGAATTGATCGCTTCATTGCTTATGGCCTTGGTACAATTATTCACAGGTATCTTCAATGGTTGGGAGGACTCGTTGAGGCCATCGTTGCTTACAACAAATTCATTTTTGGTTTCAGTATATGGCGGCACATTGTCGGGCAGGGAAGATGTCGATATCATGCTGGTGCGATCGACAAGTTCATCAAGAATGACTTTTGTATTTTTTCCACCAATCAAGTGTTTGTTCACGAGTCTATCGTTCATTGGTTCCAAGCTGGCACTAACCATTTCCAGAGATGAATCATCCGTATCCGAACCGACTTCAGAGAGATCACTCACTTCGTCGGTTGGCTTATCGCCAATCAAGGTTCTAACGTCTTCCTTCGGCGCTGGCACAAGCATTCCAACACTTGATGATGTTTTGTTGGATTTCTTCTTTTTGAAGAGCCAATTGTCCTCCCAAGTTGCGTCACGACTAGAAGTTACCGATATGAAATCTTGAAATGAAAACACAAAGATAAAATTGGTTTTGTTAGACAAGGGTTTGAAGGACTACCTTCATCTTCATCCTCCTCGTCATCATCAGATGCTGGTTCGGTTGAAATATGCGGCAGCGGTACCATATGCGATGAGATAAAATCACTAAGGACGGATTCTCTATCGGCGTCGATGTTATCATTTGCTGCATCATCGTAGAAGTTTTCATATTTGATATTTGGCGAAAGTTCATCATTTTTGTTGATCTATAGTAAATGTTTAAAATAAGTTTATTTTTGTATCCCACTTCTGATAAATGTAAACTTACATTAAGGATGGGGTCTGTTAGACTGCTTTCACTTCTTGGCTCTACTGAGCTACTGGATGAAATGCTCTCATCTGTTTTAGTTAGATTGAGGGCATTGTGATTGTTGTCTAGAACTGATGAAGTTGTCAAGTCAGGGCTGCTTTCCGAATGTCGTCCGTTTCCGTGGGTATTTACAATCTGTCAAAGAAAAGGGAATTTTGAAATTCATATAAGTTTACTTGTACGAGAATTTAATTTCTAGCACCCCTCCTAAAATAAGCTCAAATCTTCTTATTTCTTGCCCCGAAAAGTTTTTCTTTGACCAAAAACAACAAGTGTCATATTTGCGTACTGCTTATGGGTTGTCATAAGGGCATAAGTGGCAGTGGATTGCATAATTCACATTCGCTTAAAATAGTTGTGACTGTATTGCATATCCAATCAAGTAAGCGAGAACCGCTCACACAAAAGGAGCTGGGTGACAAAGAAGCATAATGGATTAAGGAAGTTAAGGAACAAGCAGCATCACTAGGAACAATTTGTGATTTGTGCTTAACCACTTTTCTGAAAACCCTATACCCTTTAAGTGGTTCATCAAGTACTCAAGAAATATATATTTTAGATATAGAGGGTAACACTTTTTTCGGACGGAAGTAACATTTATTTTAAAATTGATGTTTATGTAAGGTTAGAATTGTATGACAAACTGTAATTTGTTAGTTGAAAACCGGTTATTTACACCATATAAATGAAAATCGAAAACAGGAAATCGGAAACTGGTAAGCTGAAATTTCGATATGAAAAACCTCAGTTGGGTTTTTGAGTCAAACGAGAAACGTGATTTCTGATCGAAAACTGATGAAGAAGTCATGATATTTTGTTTTCAGATTAATATTTCCAATATCCCATATCATAGTTATGTAAGCAAATATCGAACTTTTTTTGTCCGCTCATTTAACAAAACTGCGTCGCAGTTTAAAATATTTGAACTTGCAAGGCTTTTCTTTGTATGCAATATTTTGTGCTCATTATGTGAAGACCGGTGCAATGGCGTTGGCCTAAAAATAGAGTAGGTACTTCAAAGAATAATAGGCAAGTATCCATTCAAGAAAATCATCGAAAATCGATTGCTATTAGAAAACTGCGTCTTAAAAAAATATTCTGTGTGCAATATTTAATTCAGGAAGAGTTAAATTATTCCGGAACCGAATCAAATGTTGTTTTATTGAAAATTATTTCACGCATTTGCAAATCAATAAATCAAACATCTCTCAACCGGTCGAGAATTTGCAAATAGTGTTCAAGTCCCAATCCAGAATCTCATAAAGAGGAAGTCAAATAAAAAAGGACCAATATAAACGATAAAAAAAATATCCTCGTACGTGTAAATTATTATTATCCATTATGTTTGTTCCGTTGGTTTTTATTCCATTATCCGGAAGTCCTCAGGAATGCACTCAATTAAAATTCGTTTTAATTGAATTTGTTTATTTTTAAATGTTTTATTGCTTTATTTATTTATTTTTGGTTTTATTCTAGCAAAAATGCAATTTTTTTTAAATATTCGAGTTGAATTTATTTTTTAAAGGATTATTTATTTTTTTTGTTTTTATTTGAAATTTGCACAAAACTACCGAAAGTTGTTAGCTTGGAAGTTTACCACAAACTAATTTATGTACCCTTATGGTTATTTGATTTAGCTAGGAGTACGTGTTGGTCGGTGTCGTAATTGAAGAGACTGTGCAACAACACTGTAGTAGGTGCAGCGTTTTTTTCTGCTCATTGCACATTATAAAGAAGCCATATTTTATGTTGATGAGAGGTTCCATCCACTGTTCCACCCGTTCGCCATCTACTATGGAATACAAACAACCCCATCGCCCAGTAGAACACATACCCCAATGCTGACGACCGACCCACAGACGATGACAAACGCACGGAGGGTTGAGGTGATAAAGTGTTTAGAGGATGTCATAGGAATAAATGGTTTAGTCTACATAGTTTGTTTCATACCAAAATGAAAAATGTATCACTAGCTATTTTTTTCAAGTGTTCTGAATGCGACATAACGTTTAAGTCTTCTATTGCTAGAACTTTGTTTTTTTCTTATAGATTCTCTCATAGCAAAAGTGCCTTTGCAATTTTGTTTCGCAACATTGTTAGAGGCGCCATGCAGGATTTCGGTTCGATGCATGTGGAAATAGGCTATTATGCAACGTCTAGGACTGTCAATGTGGGTATTTTGATTGAAGTGAGCTTAAAAATACCTCCTTAGGTACCAATTGATTTATTAAATCACGCTTGTTTTACACAAAGCACAAAGGCGACACGCATATGTACGTAATATTTGCGTTGAACATGAATTCACGTATGTAGCCTCGGCCTGCGTACAAAAAATGTAATTTTTTTTAAATTATTGATTCGGATATTGTGATGCGAACAGTGAAAAATGAATTGGTGGGGTATCGACATGAAATTGCTTTGATGTTTTAATTGGTTTGCATTTGTTTGTGTTTTTTCAATGTTAACTGTGATTTTATTGCATCTGAACATTGTTGATCTATTCCAGGACTATGAACGACATTAAGGTTATTTGCAGTGAATGATTCTATTATGAAATCATGTTTAAAAGCAAAATTGTTAATAAATGTCTTAAAAGTCCTGCGAAATATACCGTGTTTTACTTAGTTTTAGAGCCATAGGTTTCTATTAAAATTAAAGGGCTTGAGAGACTTGAACACATAACCACAAATTAATCTAGGGGAAGGTGAAATTTGAAGGTCAGATTTTGGCCGTTACAGCTGTCAAAAAAACAAATTAACCATCCCAGTGCTGTTTTTTGCATTATCGTTTAAAACGTATCCTAGTAGTGACATTCTTTTCCCCCATCTTTACCCAAAACTCAGATTTTGGATTCTGAGGTGCAAGTATATAATAAAGGGTTTTCCAATAAGAGGTGTTATTTTGATTAGCCCGCTATTTCGGTAGCTGTCACTTTTGAAGCTGAAATTTGACAAGTAGAAACTACGCCATTAATAAAAATGGAACGATACACGCTTCACGCATTGAAATTATTAAAATTCAAATTTGGCAGAGACGGTTCACGGTTCGCAAAACTAAAACATTTTTGGGTCGTCGTGAAGCACCTTGTCGGACCGCAATACAGAAATTGGTGGACAAATTCGCGCTGATGGGACAAGTAAGTGATGTGAAGAATAAAACCCGTGCACGTCGCTCAAGAACAACTGAGAATATTGCTGTTGTAGCCCAAAGTGTTGAAGAAAACCCAGGTTTGTCCATTCCTCGTCGTTCTTTGGAATTAGGCATTCACAAACGTCATTACACCGTATTTTGCATAAAACTTGAGGTTCTTAAGCTTATAAAGTTCAAATAACACAAGAAACCAAGCCGGCTGATCATCAACAACCGTGTCTTTGGATTGGATCCTTGAAATGAATGAAAATGATCCGGAATTTCATCGAAAAATCATCTTGACTGATGAGGCCCATTTCCGACCCAGATGCTACGTTCAACAAGCAAAACTGTCGCATCTGGGGCTCGGAAAACCCAAGAGTTATTGTTGAAAAGCCTCCCATACTCAACGCGTGACTGTGCAGTGCGGTTTATGGTCCAGCGGGGTTATTGGACCTTACTTTTTCGAAAATGAGGCTGGAGCAACAGATACGATCAATGGATTGCGCTACCGAGAGACGATTAATTATTTTTTATGGCCAGAATGGGATGGTATTGATCTGGACAACGTTCATTTCAACAAGACGGCACTACGTGTCATACAAGCAAAAAACCATTGATCTTTTACGGGAAAAGTTTCCGGACCGTGCTATCTCGAAGAGGTGATCCTTTGGGGCCACGTGAAAGATAAAGTTTACGACAACAGCCCAGGGCCCAGCATCGATTCAAGACCTCAAAGATGGAATTCGTGAGGCTATCGAGGACATAGGGCAGCCACTTTGCGATTTTGTTATGGAAAATTTCATGAAAGGGATATGGTCCTGATGTTGTGTTCCATTATTAACGCCATCTTGAAGAGCAAAGGCCTTAGTGGCTTACTCTCATCAACAATTCTCTGGTTGCGTGTGAAGAATTGAGGGGGACCTACAATTTAACGCCGATTACGAACGGCAAAGTTGAGAAGCACTTTTTAATGACAGATGATACTCTTGGAAGTTTTGTCAGTTCTTCGCAAGAGGCAGTGTCCGTGAAAGATGAAACAAAAACTTTGGGCACGAGTAGGATTCGAACCCACGACTTTCTGCTTAGCAGCCAACGCACCTCACCACTAAGCTACGGACACTACGGCATACCTTCCTCTTTATAATGAAATTAACATTCGCTTTATCTCAAAAAATTCCATTTTTCTTTGAATATCAAAATAACACTTCTTATTGGAAAACCCTTTATTAATGTCGAAAAGTTGAAAATTTGTATTAGAAAATGCCAATGTTAAAGAAAACAATTATTTGAAGATTTCCTTACATTTTGTTAAAATGAAAGTGATCACTCTGGCGTATACATACTTTTTTTAGTTCTTGACTTCTTGAAAGCAAAATCATGACAAATATTTTTGTTAAGTAAATAAGTCAAAAAGACAATGACTATTTTTGGGCCCAGTGCGTACTCACATGAGACAGGTATCAATAAAAACTTAGCTGAATATATATTCCAAATATTTTCAAATTCGGTTTTGTAGTTTTCGAGATATTTGAGCTTGAAATTGATGTATGTAGAATCACAAAAATGGATTATTTACACTATAAAGGCCAATAACTTCTGACTCATGGGTTTTACGGGAAATGATTTTAGGGCCTGATAGTTAATCAGAGCTTATACCCGCCATGAAGAAATTGGGGCTTAGTGCAAACATTACACTCTAATTAATTCGACAATGATTTTGAATCAAGAGTAACAAAATTATTAATTTTAGTCGAAGCAAGAGAGTCAGACAAGGAAACACTACGTTTTTTTCTGATTAAACCCGATCTCTCGGAGTAGATGATCCTCGCAATTATAAAACCTGCTTAAAACCTTGTGGAAAGATTGATTGAAATTTACATCAGACATAACTTAAAACCATGTCTCATTTCCACAGCTCAACATGCTTACTCTAAGGGAAAATCAGTAGAAACAGCACTTCATTCGCTGGTACGTAGTATTGAATATTCCTCAAATACAAAGAATATAACCTAGTAGCTTTCCTAGATATTGAAGGAGCTTTCAACAACGTCAGTTACCAGGCGATCACAACAGCAATGGACAAGCTGAAATTAGAGAAATCACTCATAGATCTTATAAGTCTCATGCTCAAAAGCAGAACAATAACTTCTAGCATGAGAAGTTTTACTACCACCAGATCGGTGAATCGAGGTACCCCCAAGGTGGGGTCCTTTCGCCTCTTTTATGGAACATGGTAGTAAAAGACCTACTTACATCACTGGAAGCAGAGGGTTTCAGAGTGATTGCCTATGCTGACGACGTTGCAATATCTATATCTGGGAAACATCCCCAAGTTCTCTCGGAACTCCTACAAAATGCCTTAAATAGGCTAACAAATTGGGCTAAGCAATGTGGCTTGGACGTCAATCCACATAAAACAGAACTAGTACTCTTTTCGAGAAGGTACAAAATTCCTCAGATTAGCCCACCCAAGATTAAAGGAATACCATTAAGCTTTTCCGACCAAGCCAAATATTTAGGCCTCATTTTAGACAAAAAACTAAATTGGAAGGCAAATATTGATGAAAGAGTAAAAAAGGCTACCGTAGCGCTTTTTACTTGTAAAAAGGCCATAGGATCAAAATGGGGCTTCTCCCCAAAAATAACCCACTGGCTATACACTTCGGTAATCAGACCGATACTCATTTATGGAGTTGTCGTATGGTGGACCGCACTGGACAAGATGGTAAATCTAAATAAGCTCATCAAAGTCCAGCGGTCAGCAGGTATGTGCATCACAGGAGCACTTCGCTCAACACCAACCACAGCCCTGGAAGTGCTGCCAAAATGGTTGCAGCCAACTCATATGTGAGGCTTTGAGCCAACACTCAATGGAACAGTAACAATACTGGTCATACTACTATTCTAGATAATTTCAGATCGCCTAGACTATACCACCCCAAAAATGGTATTCGATAAAAGCTTCCATGTCTCCATACCTTCAAGATCTTCCTAGAAAAAAGAGAGACCCCTGGAAGACAATGCGGTACACTTCTATACAGACGGTTCAAAGACCGATTACGGAGTTGGCAGTGGTATCTATTCGGAACAACTGAATCTCAGTCTATCATACAGACTTCCCAATCAATGTAGTGTTTTCCAGGCAGATTAAAGAGGCACTGTCCTGGCTCAAAGAAAACGTTATATCTTGCAAGGATATATGAATCTTCTCGGACAGCCAAGCCGCTCTCAAACCTCTCGCGTCTGTCTCCACAAACTCTCAAATAGTCCACGATTGTCGATCATCTCTGAATGAGATGACGGAACAGTTTAATATTTACCTCATTCGGGTGCCGGGCCACAGAGACATTCCGGGAAATTGCAAAGCCGATGAGCTCGCCAAAAACATAACATAGGAACACCACTTGCTACATGCAAATATCTTCTCAAACAATATGCTCTAGAATCAGCAAATGCTAGAACAAATATGGCCAAGCATAGACCTGAAACGGTCAAAAGGTCTGATTTCCCTGAGCAGACAAAATATAAGCTCTACAACTGGAGTCATAACAGGACACTGCCTCATAGGCAGACATGCCTTCAGGCTTAGGGTCTATGCAAACGACTTCTGTAGAAGCTGCATGGTCGAGGAGGAGGAGGAAATAATCCAACACCTTCTGTGTACATGTCCGGCACTCCCCAATTGAAAGAATAACTATCTCGGTAATCCCTTCTTCGATAATACCAGTGAACTGGCAACGATCGACACAAAATGTCTTTCTAACTTCATTAAAAGCACAAATTGGTTTGTTTAATTTCATTACTCTCCCATGAGTAACCTCATTAGTGGTATCACAATGGACCCTTGAGGTCTAAGTGAGTCAATGACATCCGGACAGCCACTCCAACCTAACCTAACCTATCGGAACTCTTTGAGCACGAGTGGAATCACGAATATTGCGACTTTTATTCAATTTTGATATATTAGAGATTGATGATTTTGCATACGTCTTAAGAGAAACCAAATTAATAGGAGAGCTTTCATTGAGAATGATTAAGAGCTCTCTAATTTTTTTAATACAGTTTTGAAGAGGAATGGGAATGCATTTTTCACATTTGTAAAAGAAATTTTTACAAGAATTTAGTATTTTATAGTCTTTTTTATTGATATTACAACAATCCAAATGCGAGTCAAGGCCACATATTTTTGTTATGTTTTTTTTTTTTAAACTTACTAAACACTTAGAATTATTCATCATGAAGTGAAAATAATAGAACAATGAGATCAAAGTAAAAAACACAGCCGTTGCGTATGACAAATGACATTCTCTTACAATTATATGTGGGTTAAGAATTGGGGAGGCCTACACATTTATTACGATTCCGAACACGTATGTTAAGAGGCAACTTTTCTCGACGAATGATAATTTTGCAAGCATTATCAGTGCTTCAAAGCTGCACAAGAAGGGCAATTCACAAAATATCCAAAGAACAACACATGGTAAGAGAAGTTCAGATGGGGACTAATCCAAAATATACAACCTACAATTTCTAACTTCTCCGAGAAATAAGACCTCGAATAAGCATCCGAAAATTCTTTTAAAGATGATATCGTAGCTGCATTTAAGGAACTGAAGAAAAACAAACTGATTGCAGCGACAACGACATCAAGCGAAATCCTTCAAACACTCATATAGTCAGCCTTATTCATCGAAGACTTCTTTCTGGCGTCATGTTCAGGAATTCAAACCAATATAAACCGACACTTCCTTTCGAATGCCTCCCTGCTCACTGTGTCTCTGGTACGATAAGGGTACATACTCAAACAAATCAGGGACTGTGTGAAAATAAATCGATAAATCTAAAACTGTTACCGAAAAAAGAATGACCGAGATATAAGATTCTAATCAGTACTTAAAAATTAAGTATAGCAAAGACAGCTGAATTTCCGATTTGACCTTGCACCGGAAATTGATGTCGAAAACAAAATAAGGACTCCTACCGCGGGCGCTAAGCAAAAAGAAATTGAGGAAATATAAATTCTTATTTTGTTTCCCTCTAGGTAGCTATAGATATATAAATATAGTTCTGTCTCAAGGTATGTATTAAGACAAAACTTTGTTGTTGTAGCTGGGTGGGATATAGGAAACTGTCAATTAGGGGTTAGTACTCATAAAATCATAACCAATTTCCTTTTGCTTTTCATTTGCTTTTGCAAACGACGCATTTAGAAACATACGATTATGTCCTTCACAGTTTTTTTTTTATTTTCTCTAAGCTGGCGGTTTCTATTATGGTACTACTGACTAGCAGGCTTAATAGCAAAAGCATAATAATTACGTTTCCTTAACGTTATACAATTTTCTAGTGTGACAATGAACAAAATGTACATAGCTTCCGTAATGATTGACTATGGCTGTCGCAGTTTATCAATCTCAATCACCATGGAAAACCGAATAAAATTTACTTGATTTAATTTTAATTGGTTTGAACGAATTTGTCTGTTTTTGTCTTTTGATTCGAGGCTGTAATCGATATATTTTTAACGAAACTCACCTTATTGAGAACAGCAGTTGCCAATAAATCCTGATACTTTTTCGATTCAAAATACTGCCCTCCATTTCCATTGCAAATATTGCCATTGCCATTCATAGGCAAAACCTCTCGCCCATCAACGCCAACATCATTCGAATCAATGGAAGTTGTTGTTATCAAGCCCGCCGATGAAAATGGTGGCTGACGTACTGTTTCAGCAATTATACTCTCAATTAGACGCCGTAACCTGACGTTTGATATGCCCTGAAGTTCGTGTCCATTTCTGACTTGTTGATCTGAAATAGAACAACAAATATAAAAACAAAATAAAACAAAACTGCAAAGCTTTAAAAAGGTCAAACGTTAGAAAAGTGTTAAAAAAAATGTATACAGTATATTTTTCTAGGTCACTTGCATGTTACTTGTGTTAATAGGGGTAGCTTCACAAACTACCCCTAATATGGTATAAAACAAAAATTATTAAAAATAAATACATTTAAGTGGATTCTCAGGTTGTTTCTTTTAAACTTTACTTAAAGTATTCTTATTAACATCATGCATGTCAAAAGTGCTTACCTAATTTGAGTTCTTCAATGACATATACGACATAGAATATTGTTAATACAATTGCGCCATAAACACCAGCAACTAATGCAGTGCCACAGTCCATGTCCAATTTGTGAATAAAATTTGTTATTTGTTTTGATTAATTCTGAGATTTGAGTTAGTCTCGGAAAACGGTTTTGTTATTATTATTTTGTATTTATTGTACTTCGACACGATTTACTGATTTTGTGGCCAGGTTGAGTTTATTTTGCTTACGTCATAATTGAGTTATTGTAATCTTAAGGAACATTACAAAACAACTTGTTCTTGTTATGGCTAGGTAATTATTAAAACTGTTGAGTTAAAAAGAGTTATGAGTGCAATTTAATTTAAATGCGGGCTATCGTGAAGGGTTGCAAAAGTTCATTTTGAAGTAATTACTTGATTGAAATGATTTTTGTCTTTCGTAGAGTTTTTGTGTTGTTTGTTTTTAAAGACTTGATGAATGCGCGTTATTGAAAAGAGAGACGAAAAATGCAAGTTTGCAGATGCTGCAAAGGAAAACCAGAGCAGCAAGAGAATAGTACCGAACTAAAAGGATATATAAGAAAAAGACCCTGCGAAGAAAAAAAGAGCAACCGCAGTCTCTCAGCTCAAAGATCTAGAAGAGTTTCGGGCCGAGAACAACACCCGACGTTTCTGTAAAATGTCCAAGCAATTAGCTTCTGGTTTCAGAACGGGACACAGGCTCTTCGTAACAGTGAAGGAAACATAGTCACCGGCACAGGGTAGATGCTTTCAAGCAGCACTTCCAACAGATGCTGAATGCGCATAATGTCGAGTTAGCCAATGACGAAAGAGAAGCAAGACCAGTCAATGAAGGCCCAGTCCTAGCCCCAAGCACAGGAGAGGCAGAAGGATCAAGTTCGCTGAGTCGGCTGGCATACCTGCGGAACTCTGTAAATATCGAGGAGGTGTTTTGATGAACCGCATGTACCATCGATCGAAGCGATCCTATGTCATGCAAAAACTACCGTGGCATACCCCTGCTTGATTTTACATACAAAATCCTATCCAACGCGTCTTAAACCCTCTTGCAACAAAATAATCGGCACGTACCAGTGTGGCTTTAGGACAGGCAGAACAACGATAGATCAAATATTCACACTGAGGCAGAACCAGGAAAAGACAAACAAATTTCGATGTCGAAACCCTTCTCCTTTTCATCGACTTCAAAGCTGCTTATGATAGCATCCACCGCCAAGAGCTTACAATAACGATTTCTGAATTCAGGATCCCGAACAAACTGATCCAGCATCGCATTGTAGTGTGCAAATGGGTAACAGAGTTGTTTCAAACATGCACAGGGTTTATACAAGCAGATGCGCTGTCATGTGATGTCTTCAACATAGTCCTGGAGCAGATAGTGCCCAAGGCAGGTGTGAGCAACTCTTAGGCTATGCGAACGACATAGACATCATCGGTCGATCCAAGAGAGCTGTGCATGAGGCCTTCACAGCGATTGAAGAACAAGCGAAACTCGTTGATCTGGAAGTGAATGAGGACAAAACAAAGTACATGCTATCAACAAACAAAAAAACAACTACTATCCACCACCTAGAACAAAACGTCACTGTTGGGAACAGCAATTTCGAGGTCGTAAGGAGTTCATCTACCTTGGAACAAACATATTTCTCACAAACGACATCTTAGTAGACATCCGACGAAGAATTACCCTAGCGAAGCGCCGCGCCGCTGGGTTCGAAACTCCTCACTCGAAAGATGTAGTGTACTATACAAGACTTTGATTTTACAAGTTCAATTCTACGTCTTCGCCGAGTGCTGAGTAAAAAGGGGGGGAAATGATACTGGGCACTTTCGAAAAAAAATTCATCGATGGATATTTGGTCCTGCATTGAACGATGTCGAATGGAGAAGTAGCATCAACCGCAAACTGTACAGCCCGTACAAGATGTGGATGTAGTCCAGAAAGCAAGAAAAGATTACTGCATTGGCTCGGCTACATCGAGCGAATTCATGACAACGCTCCAGCCAATAAGTCTTCTCATCGCAGCCCCAGGTTCGAGACGACAAGGAAGACCGAGCCTACGGTACAAGGACCAAGTGACTGCGGATGCTAGAGCTTGGTTTTGGTGACTGGGGAGTACATGCGAGGGACCATTCCCGATGCAAGGCTGCAGTATCTCAGGCTGAGATAGTTCATGGATCGTGAGCCGGTTAAGTAAGTAAGTAGTTGTTTTTAAAAGACCAAGTATTTTCATAAATTTAGGTATGTATTTATGCCTACAGTAAAACTGTAACTGATAGTCTTAGATGTTAATTAAGTTTGACTTTTTATTTTAACTAGTCGACACAGCTCCCAAAATTCGATTTCGTTGATTTTTCATTTAAGATGTTCGCATTCAACAACTTTTTATCAACTTATGTTGTTAGCAGATTTGTGTGTGAAATCACCTTTATCCTTGATCACATTCCTGACATTTATACGCGAACACACCCTGCGTAGCGTTATACGCAACTGTGATTTGACAATTGTTTTAAGAACCCCACTTTTATTTTGAATTTGTTAATGTTTATTTACATTCACTAAGATCGAGATGTTTTAATGACAAAAGGAAAGTAAACTATTTTATGACAAATAAACGAAAGCGAAATTTAAACGATAGCCCAAAAGGAAAATTATTAATCTGAAACGATAGTAGTTTAACCAGGAGGCAGAATAGCTGCATCCATTGCATAGGTGTGAGTTTTATACCATTTTTTCAAATATAATCTTAGAGAAGTCGCATGAAAGAGCTTTGTCTTGTCTACCAAGTATAACGTGTACCATTTTGGTTGGTTAAAAACATCAAAGCACAATGAAACAGGACGGACAGATGAATGCGTTTTACTGGAATATCAAAACAAGACATTTGAAGTTTCTGGGTTTAACGAGGCTGCTATAGAGTGATACTGATAAAGAATGACTTCTCTTTTCTTGACGAGTGGGCATAAAATGCTGACATGATTTCTTTTGACCATATCCTGCAGATGAAATGGTGCAATATCATCTCCTCCTGTTTTTATAGTTGTGCAGCTTAGTTGTCGTCAGCTTTCTTGGACTTAAGCTTCGTCGTAGCAGTCTTTACTTTGTCAAAGGTAATAAGAAAAAAAAAAAATTGAGTGGCGCTGCAGCTCTTGAAGAGCCAAGGCCTGCCTAAGCAGCTTACTCTCATCAACAATTCTCTTAGTACGTGTGAAGAATTAAGGGGACCTAAAATTTAACGCCAATTACGAACGGCCAAGTTTTTGATGTCATATTGATATTGATTGATTTTCTTGGAAGTTTTGTCAGTTCTTTGTAAGAAGCAGTACCCGTGAAGATGAAATAAAAACTTCATGGGCACGAGTAGGGTTCGAACTCACGACGTTTCGCTTAGCAGCCACCTATGCTTAATTTTTGGTCGAGTGATAAGTGAAAAAAAAGGTTTTTCCATGCTCTAAGCATAAACCTTCTATCTTCTTCACTTTACTTGACAGTATTTTGACCAAAGACGTAGCTTCAGGGTCTAAAACCATGTTTGCATGTAGATATTTCAATTAATCTTATCTTCTCGTTAAGAATTTGTTGCCTATCCGTCTTTACTGTACTCGCAGCAGTTCGTCAGCACCTCGGCTTCTTTGCGTTGCTGTATTGATTCCTCATATTTTGCTCATATTGGACAGTGAAACCCATCACACAAATCTTTGACTCCTGCTGTGACAATGTAGGGAGGTGAAATCATGGACCTGGAAATTAAGAAAGGAAACATGTTTCCGAGTACATATTCCCCAGTAAGTGAACGTGCTGACCTACACCTTCAAGTGGTGCCTCTGAGAGGTTCTTGTCAATTTATTGGCATGAACCTGCGGACGTAGGCAGCTTTAGTCTAATGGAATTGACGGATTGAAGCAGGACGTATAATGAAGATTGATGCGATCCTTAAAAAGATAATATATCTAAGGATATATTAAATGAGGAAAAACGATCAACGAATACCGAAAGTGGATAGACGTTAATGAAATTAGACGCCCAGTTGGGTATATCCCTTGTTTGGCTGGTTCATCCCTTCAATCAATGTGGATATACTTGACAGAGGGTGAGCGGTGCCCCTCATCCGCCAGTTGGAGAAAAGCTGCAAAACTCAAAAGATCACAAAAATGAAACAACGTCTGTATAACGAATGGTTATACAGAACCAAAATGTGACACCAACCCCTCACCCAGGGGCAATTGGGTACCGCGGGTAGTGAGGATTTGCCACCTCACTAGTGGGATGGACCTTCGCGGGGGTTGTGGTTGTCTGAGTTTGGCCTCAGCTGCTGTTCGCAAATCGCGGTTACGGCTCTTCTTTCGGTGACTGAAGGTTGAGTGCAGTTTCCGTGACCGGACAACGGCTCTTCTTTCGGTAAACGAGGGTTGAGTGCAGTTCCGTGTTTTGCCTGAATAGTAGTCTAGAATCAAACCAAGATGAATAAGGGCTGGCACTAATTCAATTGGTACTGGTGTGAATCCAGTTGCAGGGTACCCGCTTCTTTCTTTTGAAAGTTGAGGTGTGCTTTTGTAGCTGGTGGATCATCAGGGTGAATGTCAACATTTATAAACGACACCTGTGTGAGTGGTCACACGTCAGATAAGGCTTAATTGCTAGGTGCTGACGTTAATCAATTCATGCTTCTGTGACAATGTAGGAACTGTTTCCCTTCACTTTGTGTCGAAATTTTCTTGTAGGCCTTAATCAGGATATCCTTAACCGAACCGTGGCTACAACAAGCTTTCTCTACGAGGTGGAACGGAACATATCTCCATTTATCTCTATCATCCTGGTATTTTTGGTTTAAATCTGGAGATCGAAGTTTTTGCGAATGTAAAAGTTGCCATGATGGTATCTTAAGGTCACAAGTAAGCACTAAAGACTCTTCAGCTAACATTGAAATTGTTTTTATTATCTTTTTTTCAGTTAATGTATTTTTCCGCTACACAATATGAATTTGGTATTTTGGTTAACACCGGGTTAAAAGCTTTTATATAAATGTTCTTTAAATACTTACGATACGGTTATCGTTATGCAAATTTGCTCATAATTTAAGTTACTTAAAGATAACAAAAGTGAACAGAGTGGCGTTTTGTTAGGTAATTCACCCAAAAATTTCTTATGTAGGTAA
Organism: Sphaerophoria rueppellii; assembly: GCA_920937365.1. Taxonomy (NCBI): domain Eukaryota; kingdom Metazoa; phylum Arthropoda; class Insecta; order Diptera; family Syrphidae; genus Sphaerophoria; species Sphaerophoria rueppellii. The sequence goes on along the minus strand of CAKKXW010000002.1, from coordinate 24,643,318 downwards.
TTCCTTTTTAACAGTGTTTTTTCTTTACACCAGAATATTCCACAATTAAATTAATTTTGTATCGATTTAATTTTTGTCTTGTCACTTTCTTAAGGTCAAATGGACACACTTTCAAAAAGTTCTTAAGATATGAACTCACTCTCGACTTTTTCTGTTGCAGTCAACGTTTTAAAAATCACAGTTTCATACGTACGAATTCGTATTTGAAATTGCAAGAATAAGAAAAATGACAGCTAATTGACCCTAAAACTAAGAGAAGGTCAGAAAATAGCAAACTACTTCATATGCATGTTTACCCCAAAACTCGAACAAGAACATTTTTTTTTTTCAAAATACGCAAGACAGAAAAAAATGACAAGCTCACCGTCAATAATAATTGTTATCTCATTATGTGTTTTAAAGTGTCACCGGTTCACAAAATCCCACACATTATTACCTTCTCGGCTATGTTATTGTTAAAAAGTTCAAAAAATGATGTTAAATGTAAAAGAAACAAAACATTATTCGAAGCTATTTGCCAGTTCATTCATAAAAAGTATAATAATGACATTGGAAACGAACACTGTCACTATTTAAGGTGAATTCAGACTTAAAAAAAGAACATGGCGTATTGTTTATTTTTTTTTATAATCTTTGCAAAGCCATCTTCAAAAGAAACAAAAACAAAAAAAGTATTTCACGTGTTTATAGAGCTTCATCGATGAATGTCTGCCGCCCCAGTAATAGTGTTTACCATATTATTAGGGTCAGGTATGTATGCACAAGCCACATACAAGTACAAAGTACGTAAAACAAGTGAGAGTAATTAAAACTACCATATCAGTATAGTAACGAATTGCTATAAAATTATCTGGAAGCCTCGATTTGGAACTTGTTAGACTTATCTGGGAACAAGCAATTTTATTTGTAGGTACTCGTTGAATGTTTATCTTTAAGATTTTCGCAGTCATTAAACGATTTGGTCGATTTTATAGATAAAATGTAGACAGTAGGACCTATGTATGCATAAGCAAACATTGTGCTTGATATAGTAACTCTTTTCTTTATTTTCATCGAACAGAAAATTCGGAAATAAATTTTTGGCATTCAGAACGTATAGTTGATCACATAGCTCAAATTCAATTTTTTCAACCTCGTTTGATTAACAGCACTGCATGCAAAATTTGTTCAAAATCGCTAGAGAATAGTCTTCAAAAAACCTTGAAGAAATTGTATGTTGACCATCGCTAAAAACTACAGACTGCAGAACAAACGAGAAAAATATTTTTTTTTTTCATAAATTATAAGCAACGTAAGGGGAAATCAAGTGGTACGTGCGGGCGCCTCCCTCGGTGGTACGATTAAGTACTTTTCATAAAAAAGAACACAAAGTTGATAAACAAACAGAGTTTTGAAAACAAATGTTTACAAGGATTTTGAATACTTATCGTATTTTTTCATTAAGTGATACATATGCACATTATTTACATATTTACATCTATATCTATATCTTTACTAAAATACAAAGCGGAAGAGTTTGTTCGTTTGAACGCAGTAATATAATTCTTTTTGTGTTGGATAGTCATCGAGGAAGGATTTAGGCTACTTAACATTAAGCGGTGACCAATAGAGGCGAAGAATCTGTTAAAAATGTGGTAAATAAGGCAAACAATATTAATTTGTCTGCGTTTTCACGCGCTTCTTTCAGGAACTGCTTAATCAAATTGAACAATTCTTTTTTTTGTTAAATGGTCCATTTATCATAGAAGGCTTGAAGCTATATAATGTTACGTGGGACCAATAGGAGCGAAGCTATGGGGAGAAATGTGGAAAAAACGGCAAAAAATATTCATTTTCGAAGGCTTCTGTTGTTTGCTTGAACGTGCTGTTCTCAGGAACTACTAGATCAAATAGGACAATTCTTTTTGTGTTGAATAGTCCATTAATTAAGGAAAGACTTAAGCTATTATAAAATTAAGCTGCAACCAATAGTAGCGAAGAATCTGTGGAAAATGTGGAAAAAACGGCAAAAATTATTAATCTTTTATCTTAATCAGCCTTATCACGAATACATTTTCCCTGGAGCTTTTTTTTTCTCAAATTTGGAACTTTGCTATCATAAATAATTTTCGGGAATGGGGAAAAAGCTTAATTTCGAAAAATACGTATCGCCAATAATTTTTTAAAGGGAACTTTTTCTTTATTTGGAACAGAATTTTCCCCGAGTTAGTTGTGAGGGAAGAACTTGTTGTGCATCACCATGAAGTGAAATGGAAGACTATTTCTTTTAATCTTTGGTAGAGAGAGGGGCAGGAATCGTGGGGCTCAAGATAAACTCAGAAAAAATTAAAGGATCATCTGAAGAACTTAATCATCAATACAAGTAAATATCTCTGGACAACTCTTTTGGATTACGGACCAAGCCTCGATTGTAATGCTCCAATGTTGGATCCCTGCTGCTTCACGGGTGCAGCAGTTTTGAAGTCACAGACGCTGCCACAAGAATCCTTCAAACATTCGTTAATAGATGTCTCAGAAACATTTTGAGACTTCATGCGATAACAGGTCAGGAACCCATAGACTTTATCATACGACGAGGAAAGTAGCTGTGGATTGGCCACATGCTTCGAAAAGGCGACTGCCATGTAGTGGAACCCGCTTACACAAGAGAGCAGAAGTGGGCCGGCAGACGATTGACTTGGCGATGAAAGGGAATCAGCACGACAATAGTTGTTAGTAGAAGAGACCCTATGTCCCGTAAAGGAAACATCACCGACGTAATAGGCCAATAGCTTAGGTAAAATGCGTTTAAACAATAAGAGGCAGTCTTATTTGCATGTTTATTTCGGATTTCGGAATCAAAAAGGAATTGAAATAACAAATATTAGCGTTAAAGATTACGAATTTCCCAAATAGGCAAAAGCAAATGATACGCGAAAATAAAGACCAATAAGCCCTCTATCAGCCACTGATAACCAAAAATATCTACAAAGTCTGGTTACCGAGATATGATCTCAAATCCATTCCTCCTGGTTTTAGGTCTTAGCTTCTTGTTACCCCATATAAAGTACGCACATATGTATGTATGTACATATGTACATGTGTATGTTCAATGTAATGTATATACATATGTTTATCTCTGATGCAAATTCCTCGGTAACCAGGCAAATGAGGTAATGAGTTTGGCTTTCACAAATAGGCTCGGGATAGTAATAACTACCAATGTGTCCGTAATATTTAGCTAAATTGATGTTGTCTTGATGTGAAATCCCACAATTTCATTTATTTTTATTTTTATTTGACACAAACAAAATATATAATTTTAATTTGAAGCTTTCAGAATAACTTCGAAAATCATTAAAATATTTTGAGGTTGGTATAATTTCTTTCCGGGGAAATAAAACTTCTTGAGAGATTCTCGATGGGAAACTTCTGTTCCTGGGTAATTTTTGTTTCCCTGGAAAAAAAAGTTCCCATAAAATTGGCGATAGAGGTTAATATATCATTGCCAATAAAATTGCCAAAGAGTCGTTTCAGAGACAGGCGGACGATGTCTGAGACTTCAATGTACAATGTACATATATAACAAAAATTATAATGATAATGGTCTGAGAACTAGGTGCGGAGCGGTTAACATGTTAAGAATAAAACTTAAGAACGAAAAAACTACACACAAACAAACAGATCTTAGCTCCTGAATGCCTGAACATAAAACTCAATAACCCAATTTCATGACTTTCCAAGTACTATGGTTAAAAAGTATGCCCTTTAAACAATTGATATTTTGTCAATTTCTTAAATTTCAAGGATAATATCAAAGCAAATCACTGAAGATAATGTGCGCTTGTTTGAGTTAACATCATGTAAAATTTTCAAGCAATTTGCCAAACATTTTTCCACATTGAATCCAAACGACCTTGAACTGAAGAGACTATCAAACAGAGCAATTTCTCATATGTTAATTTTATATCTTATTTTTTGTTGGCTTCGGCATTGGTTTTTTTTCAATTAACACTTCATAAATATTAAAGCCCTCTAAATTAAGCTAATGCGCCAGTTTGCTTTTTTGCTTGTCAAACAAAAATTTTATCTGAATGAGTAACCATTCGAGATTCTTGAAACGTTTTGTATATAAGCATAATGCAATTTAGTATTATCTACATTCTTGCAAATTTGAGACTCGAGATTTAGATGTAGAAAAGTCACCCTACAGCCTAAAAGTAGTTTTTTTTGGTTTATATTCAAAGAATGAATGCAATAACTGAGATTTTGTTTGAGATTCCTCACGGATCGATATCCGGGAAAAAAAGTAATAAGTTGTAATTAAGGGTTCGGCCATTCCAAACATTTTCAAACTAAACATTTCATGCATTGGAAATAAAAACAGATTGGGTATTGAAAATTCACTTCGTTTTGCCTCAATTGATAAATAAATTACCTTTGCTCTTGTACCCCGCTACCACACAACCCGCTACCCTCTACTCGGTACCCCATTACTCTCTACCCACTACCCAGGCCATATCTTATAAACTGCTTGGTCAATTTTGTACAAAATACTTAAAACCTATCTACACCACTACCCGAACATTCTCTCAAAATTTGGTGCCAAACACTCCACTGATACAAAAGTAGAGTAGTCCCTAACGGATTTGCATGAGATTTTTTATATACTTAAAGAACATAGCATAGAACACATGACAAAAATGCTAAATATAATTGATTCGATACAAATTGCAATTTTCTTTATCAGAAAAAAGTACCATATTGATATTGCGTTGTTTTACTTTTTCTTTCAAACTTTGTAATAAATTACTGCACACGTGCGTGTAGTTTACAATTAAATTGTTATTTGTTTCTATCTTATTTTAATAGATCACGATAAAACCTTTGAACTTGTTGTTTGTGCTTATTCATGCTCGTCAATCGTACTCTCAAGCTTAATGTGATATGTGACTGCTAAGTCATTTTCAATTTCGTATCTAACAGCAAAGTGTTAAAATTTCAAAGTGGGAATATGCCTTCCTGAGCATAACAAGGTTTGGTAGATGTATTAGTTTTTATGCTGATAATATACACAATAGCGAACCACTCGCAATTTGTTTGGATGTTATTGATAAATTATTCAAACACGACAAAGCTTTAACAGTAGGGAAGATATTTTAAAATCATTGACATCTCATAAATCAATATTCATTCGATCTAAAGGCCATGAACTCTGAATTTCAATCAAGCAGACACAAAAGCGGATGACGTTGAACACCGTTAAGATAAGCCAAAATGACTGTTAAATTCAAGGGCCACATAACGCGAGTTAACAGATTCATCACTTAATAAAAAAATGTACATATCTGCTAATGATAAAAAACACTTCATCACAAAGCAATGCAAGTCTTCAGAATCAATTTTTCAAAAATATTCAATTCGAATAGCATGCACCGAGCAAATTAACGGTTTTTAATTCGAAATCGCACTGTAATCAAACCAATTAATCAAATCAAAATTCAATAAGCTGCACGCACTGAATATAATTTAATCTGTAAACCGAAACCATTAAAGTCCTCATCGAAATAACTTGCCAGATGAATTCTAAAGTTTGTTGATATTTGTTTGATTTTTTTTTTACCGGTAAGGAATTAAAAAACAAAAATGATCATTAAATTTCTTACTCTAAACTAAAGTACTAACTAACTTGAGCGTATCTGTGAGCAAACTAAAGTTCGGTAATCGGCTAAAATATTCACCTGTTCAAATCGTTTTCGCTTTTTTTCCGCAAAAACGTAGATATTATTTGTTGGTTTTTCTGTTGTTTTGTTGTTGGTGTTGTTTGGTGTCTGAATTAAGTAATAGATGTGCTAGTAGGTTTTAGATTAAGGGGAACATTACTCATACGACGTGTTAACATACATTTATACAAAATGTATACCTACTTATACTGAAATGGTGGTGCTTTTTCAAATTTTTATTTGATTACATTTTTGTTGTTTTTGTCGATATTTAAACAATACTGAAAATGAGATAGGCGATATAGTATGAGGTCGTGATGATAACATGAAACGGTTTTTTTGTTTTTGTTTTTTTTTTTTAGAACAGTGGAGTCGAGGATATTTTTCAGTATTTCATTTTGGTAGTTAGACAAACTGTAGATCTCAAACAAAAGACCTCTGAGGGGGTCTTGATTTAAGGGCCATTCATATAAGCTGCAACCAGGGTCCACGAATAATTCTTTTAAAGCTTTTTTTAAAGCAAACATCAACCTATCCTTTTTTTAATTGATTAATAAAAGGAATAAATCACCATATTACATATTTAAATATTCAAAACTGCGTAAGACTGGTTAAAACTACACAAAAAAACACATTTTAATATTTCCTATGCGACCAACTGTGCCTAGTTTTGGCATCCCAGAAAAACTCATCCGTCTGTGTAAGTTGACAATGGAAAATTCACGCTGTTCCATCATGGTCGGAAAAAACCTAACAGACGCTTTTGATGTCAAAAAAGGGTTTAGACAAGGCGATGCGTTGTCATGCGATTTCTTCAACATCATTCTTGAAAAGATTGTGCAAAGCTCCAATGTCAACACCAGAGGCACAATATTTCAAAAGTCCGTCCAGCTACTAGGATACGCAGACGACATTGACATAATTGGAAGAACACAGCGTGATGTCAGTGGAGCGTTTGTGAGCCTTGAGACGGAGGCCAGGAAGATGGGTCTAGCGGTTAACGAGGGCAAGACCAAGTTAATGCTGTCGACAAGAAAGGACAACCAACATCGACGTCTTGGAGCAAACGTCAACATAGACAGATTTAACTTCGAGGTAGTTAAGGACTTTTTCTACCTGGGATCCGCTATCAACTAAGACAACAACACCAGCGCTGAAATCAAAAGAAGAATCACTCTTGCCAATCGCTGCTTCTTTGGACTTAGAAGACAATTGAGTAGTAAAGTCCTCTCCCGGTCCTCATGTATGGTGCAGAGACATGGACTATGACAACATCTGATGAAAACGCTTTGGGTTGCTTTGAGAGAAAAATTTTTCGAGTGATTTTTGGTCCTGTCTGCATTAATGGAGAATGGAGACGAAGCCTTTATAAACAATTCAAAAAGTTTTTAAAATAAATAATTATTAAAATTAATAATTTAAAATAATTATTTCCCCCAAATGAAATGTTTCTGATTTTAAACAATATAAAAAACAAAAATATTGAAAAAGAAAACAAATATTTACAAATCCATGCTGTTTCTGTGGACGTTCTGAAAAAGAGCTTCATTGACTCCACTATAAATCAAAATAATATAACAATTTTATTTTATGAAAAGATAGCTTAAAAAATAATATTAAAAATGCAAATAAATATGGATTAAAATTAAATACTGCTAACTGCTAACAATTACCAATGTTTTGTATTCTTCCTAATTTCTAATGCAAAACATATTTTTCTTTGTCTTTTCTTATATTTTTGAAATGAATCATTAATAAAAACTGAAAAACTGCAATTTGTAAGTTTATTAGTAAACGTTTTTTATATTCTATTCAAAATCATCTGTATGACACAATGACTCTTTAAGCTGATTTTTGTTAACCTAATGACCACCTACCCCACTCTTATATTTAGATTGTTAAGAAATTCATTGGTAGTATCTATCTGTCCATGAGTGGCACTTGCATCAATGAGACCGAACATCTCGTGATTCTCGGTATGTGGATCACTGACCATGTCTTATAGACTGAGCACTTACGCCATGTCACCAAAAATGCCGCAAGATGTTTGGGTTTCTTAAGATGGTGCAAGAGATTTTTCTCCCCATCTGACCTGGCTATTCTATCTATAAAACTTATATCCGTCCAAAGCATGAGTACAATTCCCATCTTTGGGCTGGTGCTCCAATAACTTACTTCAGCCTCTTGGATGGTATACAAAGAAGAGCAGTAAGAATGAGCGGTGAAAGAGACATCACTGATTCATTCATTCCTTTAGACTACCGTCGTAACGTTTCGTGTCTCTCTCTGTTTTATCGTTACTTCGACGGTAAGTGCTGTAGAGAAATAGCCAGTTGCATTCCTCCCTACCGTTGCATCAACCGTAATACCCGCACTTCTAAGAATGCCCATCAGTTTACCCTCGAACCCAACTTCGGACGTACTCTCGAGTATAGGGAATCATTATTTAGCCATACTACACGAATGTGGAACTCTCGTCCATACTCTCTGTCTTTCCCAATCATCACAATGTTAAAGAATTCAAGACCAGTGTACACTGACACCTCCTTTCTAACCTCTTCTCTTCTTCCTAATGCACTCACTGTGTCTCTGGCATAAAAACGGTATTAAAATCCCTGGAGTGGGTGCAAATTATACAAAAAAAAAAGTTTTAAATTGTTCGTATTTTCAATTTGAAAATATATTTCTGAATAATAATTTTCTAATCATTCATTAGCAAAAAAAAAAAAAAAAGAATCTATAGGTTTTACAAAATTATTTAAACAAAGTATGCATTAGAACTGTAACAGGTAGCTAACAAAATTTTTGTTTTTTAGTTTAACAATCCTAGAATCTCGTCCTTTTTAGTAAACTGGCAACTGCATTCAATTCCTTTAATTGCTTAAAATTATTTATTTTCAGGAACTACTTTTTTAATTTTGGCACTTAAGCATTAAATCAAAACCTTTTTGAATCGACTTCAAACTTTATGAAAAACTGGCACTTAAAAAAAGATTTATTTGGCTGTTTAATACAAAGAATCGGTGTTTGGGGAAGCTACTTTATTTTTTTTTTCGTAAAATTTGATTTTTTATTCATTGGAAAGAAATTGAATAAAATCAAACACATAACTTTGTTTTTATTCTTTAAAAACGTATGGGAAAATTTATTTGGCTCAAAACATCTGTATATGAGAATTTATGGAAAATTTCTAACCGTTTGAATATTCCCTGAATTTTCAATAAAATTTCAAGACCAAAATCAGCCGTCCCCGTGTTTAAGCGAGACCAACGAACAGCAATTGATTTTTATATGTACATAGATTTGAAAACCTCATGATGTATAGCTCTAAGAAGGTCATATTGGATAAATCAAAAAATTTTTTGTTTATGAATTTGTGAGAATCAAGGAGAACGAAGTATTTTGCATTGTTTGCCGATGTCATATTGTATCTCTTTCTGATTTCTAATTGTTCTAGGCCTTGATAGGAGAAATTCAATTGCACAAAAAAAAAAAAACAAAAACGAAGGAACAGTTTAGAATTCCTTAGCATTAAACATTTTGACTTTGATTTAGACAAAACAACACAACCCACTTTGTTGTGAGAATCAGTAAATTAAAAAAAAATACAGTTTATGTTTTAAATTAATTGAAAACTGAATTACCATGTTTTCGAACGTAGGTATTGTTTATAAAGGGGTTGATGCTGAAAATACCGACTGCCCCCACAGTGAATGATGTCATTTATGTGTATCCATGCTTTGCGATTGTTTATTGACAATTTTCAATACAAAGAAATGATAGCATTTTCAATAACCAAACACTTCAGATTAACACAATATTGGAGGCATGAGTGTCAATGAAAAATGTCAGCTATTTTCATTGAAAGATTAATTAGCTAACTACGATTCCTAACTGAAGAAATAAAGGAAAAAAAACCTCTATCTCATAAAGATAAGTTTTTGATGAATCCAATAAAAATCCCTTTCATGGTAATGACCTTGCGTGTTGTTTCTGATATCAACTCATAACATTATTAATTGGTAAGAATGAAGTAAAAGATGACCTGGCATTTAAAGTGTAGACCCTACGAAATTTAATGTGCTGTAATTGAAAAAGGTATGACTCGCTTAATTGAATCAATGATGATAAGGACGCGAGTTTACTTTTTGATAAAATTTTGTATACAGTATTGTTGTTACAATGATAAGACTATTTCGTGATTTCTTGGAGAGTTTTTTTTTTGTTTTCATGTGAATTTCTTCTCGAAAATTTAAATTGCAGTTTACCCAAAATTTGTTATACCTACCGATAAAAAAATACAAAAATATTTGCTATGCAAGTACACAGTAAAATTTGTTTAATTTATTTAATTATTTACAGTATTGCTAGACTTTTTTGTTGCATTAGTATCTGCAAAACATTTAAATTAAATTAACAAAAGCATGACCATTCGCAATTCTTGAAATCTTCGGAAAATCTACACGTGCGTTACTGATGTGACGGATTTACTAATATTGGGCGCCAATTTTTGTTTTATTGTTATGATAAGATTGTCTTTTTTCTATTTTAGTAGGAACTTATTCGTTGTATTGGATTTTGATCGAATTTATTTTTTAATCTTTGTGATCTGTGATTGGTAAAAAGCCATGTATTACGGACAAATTACTGATACAATCCTATATTAAAGATCTTAAAATCTTTAAAAGCATAACAATTAAACATTTGCAAAATATGTACTATCATATATCAATTGAAAAAATAAAGATATACTGCTTGGTCGTACCATCAAATGAATTACTATACAGACCGACTAGAGTGTGTCCACTATATCCGAGAGTGTGAAGCCCGGCCGCCTAAGAGCAACTTGAATTGGACTAAAATTCGGCTCGGAAAACCAGCAAAAATAGTAATATGTGGAATGTGGAATGGTGGCAATATTGACCAATAGTTCCTTGATGTATGTAGCTTAGAACAACTTTTCGGTCAAATATGTATGTTACAGAGCCATGCTCACCGACTTTTTTTTTCAATTGAAGTTAAAAATCTGATTTTTGAGGCGCTATGGCAATAAACAGGAAACAATAGAATCATTAAGGATAGCAGTATCCAAACAATTATTTGAGGTTAAGTCCAAAATCATCAATAAAGTGTTGGAAAATTGGACGCCACAGCGATGCCAAGCAATGCACCCGTATCAAAGATATTATTTTTGAATAATTTTATTAATTAGTTATTAAAAGTGCTCTCATGCAACATTCAAAGTGAATATTATTTTTGGTTAAAGTTTTCAAAACCTTGATTCAAAACTCACCTTCAAAGCATCGATATAAGAAATGTTCAAGCACAATAAAATGTCGACTCAGTATTTCATGAAATTTTTCAAAAAGTCTGATGTCTGAAAGTTTTTATAAATACAAAATGAATAGTTATAATACTCAAAAATGTAGAAACGAAAAAGTTTAATGGGTCGAAATTAACGTTTTGAATTTCTTTGCCAGAAAAACACAAGTAACATTTTTCTTTCGAGATATGGCTTACAACACTTCTTGGCTAGACTGTAGAATGTATAAACCTCCAAAAAGCTTACTCAAAAACTATACACGAATTTTTCCTTTGCGTATGCAACACAATTGTGTTTCCCGCAAATTGAAACAAAAAAAAAAAACAAAAAAACTTGCATACTCACAGTTGCCATTTGTCATAGCTATTGGTTCCACTGTTGCCGACTCCAACGAACCTCCGATCATATCCGCCAACACCTCCTCAATGTACTCACGAATATGTTTCTTCTGAATCGGATGCACCGGTGAAGCAGCTTCACTCACACTCTCGAAATCTAAAATAAGTAAAATAAAAGCCAACAGTCAGTTGCCAGTATTTCCAGTGCAACAAAACTCACTACATAAAAACGCTGACTCATTGGGATCACAGACCGGAATGTAAATCTCACTCCTAGCACGCATTCCATAAGAAAACTCTGCATGGCTGGCCCGCTTCACTGCATTCTGTTCTTCCACCCATGTGGATGCCTTGCCATAGGAATCCCTCTGTGCGGCACACAACTGGCACTGCCATTCGCCTTCCTTCGGGATCCATTCGGAGCATTTATCACCCCGACAAACATTTTTGGCACATGAACAACACGCTATGCATCTGTCGAAAAATGAAAGTGAATTTCAAAGAGGAACGTAATTTTGGTTTTTGTTTGTTAGATACTCACGTTTTTGAATCATCGATGTCGATTTGCGTAAAACATACATTGCACACAGTTTGTCCATCTTTCTTCTTTTTGGCTGATCTACGTTCTGCGATGCGACTGAAATGAAAAAAAATGTGTTTTCATTCAATTTTGTTGTTTTGTATAGAGTTCGCTGCACTTTGAATTTGTTAAGCAAAGTCAAGATCAAGGTCTTTGAATTTCATTGCAAAAAAAAAACCAAAATCAGGTCTTCGTAAATTAAAATGTGGTCTTTCGATTTTATTGTTTTTATTTACTTTTTGTGATTTTTTTTTTCATTTTGTAAATATCTTGTTGCCTGAGGAACTTTCTTTAGGAACTGGTTTTGTATTTTTTATGAGAAATGCTTAAATTAATTTACCGCAGATATGTTTGACATACATAGATGTGCCGGTGTTTTTTTTAATACTATTTTTCTATTGTTAATTTGAATATTGGGATGAATCAACATCTACATCATTGAATTAACATTCAAAGAAGTTCTGGCGTTTATTTAAGTTCAGTATGTTTAAAACTTACGATTATCTTTTTTTACTTGCGACATACCTATAGAATATAAGGCAAGTATTGTATTCGTAAAAAAAAATATAAAGAAGTAGAAAAAAGTGGGTCCGGTGATTCCGTTCGTCTGTCTGTCTGTCTATAAACTCACCTACAGCCTTAACCACTGGTCCGATTGACTTCAATCTTGAATATTAGAGGTTTGAACGCGTGGGTAGTTCTTTTGATTTATTTTTTTAAAGATCAAAATTTAGGGTAGCCACCATACAATTTTTGTTTCGATCAGCGTCTTTTTTTTTTTTTTTGAGGAGAACAAATATACTTTGAGAGTTCGGTTTTGGAATACAGAAGCAAGTTCGTACGACCCAGTCGTGCACATTTTTTCGTAGATAGGCTCCAAAGAACTGATAGTTAAGGATAGTGAATGTAATCTAATTTCTCATTCAACTTTTGGGAATTTCTTTAATAGTTGAATTTCGTGTTTTTAATTGTTTATCATTATTTGTTTTGGGTTAGAGATTTTTCGTTCCAAAGTCGATATTAAAACTTTGGTGGTTTGTTTTTAGTTAAGTTGGTTTGGTTCTTGTTCCAAAAATAGCATTTTTATTGGTTTCCACTAAAAAGGGTTCAAATAAAAAATAATTGATTTCAAAAAAGAAGAAGACACATACAAGTAAGCTTAACCTCTATTCTATATTTTATCAACGGTCTTGTATTAAATGGTTTTCCATATGGATGATTGAATGCCTCAAATGTATGGTTGTTTTCCCTATTCATGGTCACTAATGCTGCATAATTGAAGAACTAAGTCTTCAAACGACTAAAAAGTCATTGAAAAATCAAAATAGAGCTTTAAACGAGACCTAGAGTCTTCAATGCTACATATTTTTGTTTTACAATACAAAAACATATACATAAATAATTAACAAGTCTTTTGTTGATCTGGCAATGAGTTCCATAAATTAATTTAATACACGAAAAATACTTGTAAATGCTTAAGCAAGACAATAATGGACATTTTTTCCTGTCACATTTATTGCAATTTGAAGCTTTGCATGTGAACATTCGTAAAAATAAATGAGTAAAATTAACTTCATAAAAAAACACGTATACGCCATAGTGAACTCTTTTGTTTGCTCGTTGGCAGAAGTAAATTGTCAGACCAGTTTCAAGTGGCTATCAACATCGTCTTTTTATTATGGTTTAAATCGTTTTATAATTTTTTTTTTATCAAAATGGTATAAAATGAAGACATTTTCATTTTTAATATGAATGCGAAAATTTCCATAAAAAGTGTCTACCTTCCATTTCTAGAAAGTTACGTTCACAACTAGTTTAAGCTATTCATGTCGTAAGTTATGTGTATAATATGTATTTCGCCGTTGAAAATACCTTCAACTAACGATTACAAATCAACAGAGGCTAACATATTCTTGTATTTTGTTGATAGGCCTCCCGTCACGACTTTTTTCTGCTTTTTCATACCTTCGCTATCTTTGCAAATCAAGTCATGGGCCTTATACGTTACGTTATGCTACTATCTAACTCGTTTTGAATCCTATAAAAGTCATCAATGCATATAGTTTCTGCAACAATATTACATCACAAACTTCGAACTATCTACAACATAAAACATTTTGATAGCAACATGCATACGCGTGCACCTGCATAAGACCAAAAACTCACATCACGACTGCAGGCACCTCTATTATTTTTTTGCCATGTAGCTCTCACCTCGCTGACCAAACTGAAATTGAATAATAATAAAAAAACAATTTCACTAACTGATATTAATAAATTTAATTACGGAAACAAAATAACTTAACTTGCTTATACGATGCCAGTTTGGCTGGTGTTGCACTTCTCTTCCAATGATTTTTTTTTTACAACCAACCAACTTTGGTGTTCGGTAGAAGATGAATGCAATTACATGGATGTTAAAAAAAATCTCTACTCTATCAAAGATACCATACTCTATCAAAATAAAGGTGTAAACTTGTTGCACGAAATTGTCCAAATAAAGTTAATTCTGTTGTTGATGTTGATCAACTTAAAAGCAAGTATGACCTTTTAAAGATAAATATTGAAACAACCCAAAATGAACATTTAAAAATTTTTATTTACAACTAGACGACCCGACAAACTTTGATTCGTCAGCGAAAAAGAAAGTTCTATTTTCGTCTGTGCAAAAAATTCTTCTACTACTTCTTTTTCGTTTTGTATATCCTAAGAGTGTGGTCATTTGAGTAGGTAAAATATTTTTATTAATAACTTGGGATTCCGACTCCAATGATATGGAATGTGGGAACATTTTCTCAAAATAATAAAGATGATGTTTACATTATTACTGGAGAAAAGTTATTTACATTGTAACACCATAAGAATAAACCTTATCTATTATGCACCCTCAGTTAAAAACCGTGTTGAGGTCCAACAAACGGGTGCATCCGAGAACGGTGAACCTTCAAATTTGGGTATTTTCAGCGATATAATCTGGCAACTACAAGGCCATCAAGACCGCATTCATTATATGAAATGCATTTTAGCATTTTGACTGTAACTTAATGACTTACTGACAACGGAAACCGATGCTATGATTTCGCATCTAATTATAAATCGATTTGATATTTCAGCCAGTAATAACGATCTATACAGAGTAAACTAATATCTTTCTGCAAACAAGAAATAGATGAACAAGTTGCATTTGTTATACCACTTTAAAGTTTAAGATGAAACAAGGTATTTGAGAAAAAACAAAAACTTGCCGTGAGTCTGAGTAGTCAGTAGTGTGTACCCTATTTTTAAAACATCACTTTAACTAACATTTATTTGAACATTACTCAGTCAAACTTTATTTTTCTTGCGGAACCAATAACTTCAATTTTTTTTAATTTCTGATACTTAGAAAACTTATAAAGAATTTAAAAGGCTGGGGCCTAACCATGTAATTCAATTCTACAATAAAATTATTCGAATTCGCAAATTCCGTACTCTGTAATTCTATAAGAATGTTTTAATATGCGATAGTCGAATAGTTCTAGTAGTGTCAAGTGTATTTTGATATGTTTTCGCAGAAAAACAGGAACTCTCTAATTCGAAAATAGAATTCAAAACAAGGCAAAATCGCAAATACATAATCACTCGACATCAAATGTGTTTGCGAGCAGATCGACTTCAGAATTTATTTTGCCAACATTTAAGTAAATAGGTGTTGTAAGTTAATTATTGAGACAATATTTTCTCAAATTATTTCAGATAGATGCCATTAGTGAAAAAATTGGCGTACGGATGGTTCTTATTAATCGACATTTAAACCATGTCCTCTACGGTTCGGCAAGGCATTGATCTTTTTGGATGTTATAACTCATGAAATTGGACCAATCAAATGAGAAAAAAGTGCTTGAAATTGAAAGTGTTTTGAAGTGCTGACTTTTAAATTTCATGTGTGCATGTTGAATATACGAAAAAATATAATAAAGCATTCATTTTCTGATAAGATATGTGTAGGCTTTTATCAATGTGGACTACTTGAAGGGCCGAAAAGTAACAGCTAGCTTCTTTTTAATGATTTTTGTTCTCCACACTTATTCATTCCGAATGAAGGAAGAAAAAATAATAATCCACCTTTTATAACCTTTCGAATATGTGCCACCAGCGAAGCTGCTGCGGTCATATCATTCACAAATCTCATATTACTTATTTTATTCAGTTTTTAAATCGACCCGCGCTTTATCTGAAGTCTCTTATTTTACAGTCAATATTTACTTTTCTAATTCAAAGTTCAAACAATTGTTTTCACAGAAAATATTATTTATTTTATTGTGTCAAAAAATCCTAGACTCGTTCGAAAATCGCAATTTTTCTAGCAAGTTGCTTGGCATTACTAGCATTCTATTCCATTTTCACACACAGTACGATTTGAAAGTAGAATCGCAAATCAGTTTCGAATAGAATCAAAAGTAGAATCGAATTACATAGAACGGCCCCTGAACTTAAATATGCTACTAGGCATACGATATCCCTAAGAAAAAATACTTTCAACTTCCGTATTTTATTTTATAAACCCAATACCTAATATTGTCTTCGCAGAAAAAACAAATCATCAATTTCCAACTTCATACTTCCACTATTAACATGTCTAATCAAATTGCCATTGCAATCGCAGACAGCCTTTCGCAGTGGCCAATGCACATCTCGACTATTAAAAGTTCAGTCCAGTCAGCGCATACTTACTCATACCTTCAAGTCCTCTCGAAATCTCCACATGATTTTTTTTGCATGTTTTTCATTTGCATTAAAACAAAACCTGCATATGTATACGATCTTGTGCAAGCAGTTTTTTTTTTCTATTTTCAGGAAACTAAGCGGTTGCCATCAAAGTTGCTAAAACAGCAAGATGTTTTAAACCCTCTTCTACCTCATATTGCAGCCACCATATGTGATGCTTTTGGAAAGTTTTTTTTTTTCATACCATAAAAAGCCTTTCACTAATGGATTTAAATGGAAGGCCTTGATTATTTTCATGCATTGGTCGGAGCCTGAGGTCGTTGTGACGACCACAATGTTAAAAGCTTCACTGGTTAATATCCGGAGCACTAACGAACTAACGAAGAGAAAAAACTTGCACATCCCAGAAAGTCAATCTCAATTAATTTCGCCATACAAAATGAAATATTTTTGAGATTATTTTTTTTAACGGTTTTTATTTAATTATTTTACCAATTTAAAGTTTAACTTATTTTAAATATATATATTATGTACAATAACATGAGAAGAGTCTTAAACATAATAGGAGCTATTAATGGTACAAACGTACAATGATTATGTTATAATGAACTTATTATTAAATAAAGAAATTTTAAGATGTTATCAAACTATTTTTACAAATTTAAAAGATCACAGATTACAGTCTTTCAGAATCGTAATTTTGAAAATTCATTAAAATACATTTTTTTTTGTTAAATCTGTAAACTGACCATAAATACGTTGACTTGAATTTTCCTTTTTGAGTTAAAATTCTTAAAAGCATTAGCGTTTCTATATTAATAAATACATGTTATGAGGAAATTTCAAACTGATTTTTTTCGAAATAAAGTAAAAATTTAGTATTCAACACATTTTTTTTTTCAATTTCCGTTTGTTTTTTTGTTTTTTATAATTTGGCTTTGAAAGCTCACATCTCTTCACTCTCCTTTTTTTTTAGCTCTTCATTTATTAAATCATTCTCTTTTCGAAACTGATATCGGACAGTTGTCCGAAGGCTTTTCTATTGAAATTATTGTTTAAAATTCTTGCAAAACATTTATGAAACTATTAAGGGTATTGATCTCATAAATTTAATGGATTAGGGAAATGGCAAATAAAAAAGGAAAATCATTCTTTTTTTTTCAAAATAAAATTTAATATAAAACGGCAAAATACGTTGAAATACTTTCATTTAAAATTTAATATTGGAAATTTGTAGCTCTAGGTCTAGGGTTAGGAAAAATTAGGAAGCTTGCAGGTTTTATTTTTATTGAAAATTTTTTAAGCTGAACTTCATGTTTTTAAAACTGTAACAACGATTTTTTCCTTTATCCGTAGTAAAGTATAATTTCCCAAAAGAAAAACGTCAACAAAAGTCAATGGATATGCATTTTTATAAAAATGTTTTTGACAGAGTAACTATAAGTTTGTAATTTTTTCGAGATACACATTTTTATATACGTACTCGAGCAAAAGTCAAAAATCTAATTGCAGTTTAATTCTATTTCTGCCTGTGGTAAATTATACTTCACTACGGATAATTTTGCAAAACAGAATTGAAGTTTATATACATTAATTATTTGTTAAGTCACTGTTTTCACTCCATCACTTATAATTTTAAATAAAATTTATATCAAAATAATGCCAACGATTTTTAATTAAACTGATATTATTCAAGCAATATAATGCCTCCTTTAAAGTATTCCATCGTTTAAACTCTTCATAAGGCGTCCGAAATTTGTATCTTGAAATTAAAAAATAATTGCAACCGAATAGGCCATCACAGAAAAATCTTAACTTTTAGTTGTCTTCCTGCAAAGTTACATGCTTAATTAATGGATATTGGTCCTTATGCTGAATGAGTCGTTTGTGGTAACATTTTAGCTGCTGCGCAAAATTTTTAATTTCTTTCATTTCTGAACTTAATTTTGTAGAACACTTTCAACTGATAATTCACTTAAAACAACTAGATTCAGGAAGCAAATTCATTTTTCTCTGATTTGGTGAGTACATTGAAGATATCCCATAGGTTCTTGGAATTTGTCTTTTTTCCAAATAAGACCTCATCAGCCGCGTACTCCTTGATTAAACTGCTCGCTGTTGGTTTTATTTTGATGGCGATGAATAACATTTTGGTGATGATTTGACACGCCTTTGAATAAATTTGCCACTTAGTTCCGCTAGAGTAGCCAAGATCCATATAATTTTAGTATTGATCCTTGCTTTATGAGAAGGTTTGTTGAAAGATTCTATCATCTTTGAATAATTCTTTCACATCATTGTCCTTGAATTTTTATTTACCAAGCTGTGGCTTTATCCATTTGTGAACAATTCTTCTTTATTTCTTATAATACGAGTTCATTTTTGAAAAATAAAGAAGAAAATCAAAAAACACTTCACTTTTTATCACATTTCTGACATTGATGAATTCTCCTTATTTCCACCAACTAATTCAGTCTATTCATTATATTCAAAATTCCCATAATTTTGAGTAGTCCTTCTTCGACTGGGCCACAAACTATTATTGTCATACAACTCTTCATAATAAATGTCTTCTTCATATTCACTCGAATTATCGAATTCCACATCGCGGTTAAACATCGGAGCAACTGCAAGTTTAACGAAAATCGCTTCCATTGTACACACCACAAATAGAAACATAACAACGGCAAAATTTGAGCCTTCAGCCGGAATAGTCCTTCTTGGAAGTACGTCATTTTTGGAGGGAGATTCAAAACGTATTTTTTATAACTTTTAAATCTAAAAAATGTATCAGCTTTAAATATGTTTTGAAATTTCAACCGGTTGTTTTATGTCTGAAGCGGGAAATGTATTCGATAAATAAAAACAAAACAAAAAAATTGTCTATTCGAGCTGACTTTCACACGACTTTGCGGTTCCGAAGCTTGGTTAGTTGTGAGAGAGACTTGAATCATGACTTTGGCTTAAACTCTGGTGAAGGCAATAGATACACCGGACACCGCATATTGTGGTGATGCTGAAAGTTTTTGTGATTTGTTTGTTTGTTGTTTTTTATTGTTATTGAATTAAATGCATATTTTTTTGTGCGCTTTTTCTTTTTGAATATTTTGTTTGATTATTCATTTGTTTATGTTGTTGTTTATACTTTCGAAGAAATGGTTTTAAAATAGATAGACAAAGGTACGAATTATAAATGAAAGAAAATAAAAAAACACGTTTTATTATTAAAGTGGAATGTGCTTGGATTGCAAGTGAGACTCATTAAATAATTAGGGTTTTTTTTTGTTTTGTTGTGCAGTCTTTGGTGGGCCAATTTGTGTATAGATGGTATTAGAGGTTAATTATACGTAATATTAAATCAAAGATACGAGATATAATTATTTTAGATTTCCCTGGGGGAAAATTGTTGAACTGGTATTATGATAGGTTTCGTGATGATTGAACTCGGATAATTTGATTTCGTCATAATTTATTATTAATATATTTTTTGTTGTGATAAGAAACATGATTCTTTAGATTTGGGGATTGCTTTGGACAGATGAAATATTTTTCTGAGGTTGAAAAGAACAAGTAATGGAATAGCAGATTATTCAACTTGAACGCACTTTTTTGTGAAACAAAAATATCTATTTTTTCGTTTAATACCGATTATTCGAAAATCTAAGATAGACAGGCAAGTATTCAAAAAAATACGTTTTGTTTTTTTTTTTTAAATAGGTAGCTTTTTAGCTAAATTACTAAACACAGAATAGCGAAGGATTGACCCTTGTTCCATGGACTGAGTGGAAAAAAAATCTCTTAACTTGCGTTTACTAACTTATTGCACCGTGCGTCGCGTCGAGGGTGGTTTAACGAAGGAATACAAAAAATATAGGAAAAACTGTCAGACCGCAAATTTTTTACTTGCGGGATTTACTACTTTTTGGAAAAGGAGATAGTACTATTTTATTTGCGGGATTTAGCACTATTTTGGAAATTTATTCCGAAAGTGCAATTTCGTATTGGAATGTATGATATGCAAAATTGTTGTTTTTTAATTTTGTTATTTTTGATTTTAGATTAGATCAATATTTTTATTAAAATTCTTTATTTGAGGAACACTTCTCTGGACGGAAAAAAAATGTTGCTTTTTCGTTTTTTTTGTTAAAATTCTTATTTTGGAATGAAAAAATTAAAAATAGACATACATGATGTTGGGGAGAAGTGTTTGGGATTTTGTTGTTAACAAATTATAAGAACATTGTATACAGCTAAAATAACGATTGGATGAGATACGCTGCAAAAACTGTTGTAAGGTCGCTTGCATTTTTTTTGCGTTTCGGTTCGTTTTTTTAATTTTGTTGTTTGTTAAAATTTTTATTTTGGTATGAAAAAATTGAAAATACATGATGTTCGGCAAAAATGTTTGGGATTTTGTTGTTAACAAATATCTAGAACATTGTATACAGATTAAGCAACAATTGGATGACGCACGCCGAAAAAACTGACGTAAGGTCATAGAATCATACTGGAACAAGTTCAACTTTTTTAGCCATTGAATTGAATGAGTATTGCAGAGCCATTTGTCTCAAACATTATTATTAACAATTTAAGGTCATGTCTCTTTTTGAATTATTCTTCGTTCTTAAAAGAATGTTTTATCCTTCAGAGGAATAGAAGACATATCTTTTATAAACAATCAAATAAAATACAAAGTTATAGTTTAAAATTCGCGCGAATTTTAAACTACAACTTTGTATTCGGCGTAACCTCTCCCTAACATGAACAATCTGGAACTGACTGATTTCCCAAAAAAGCAACTGCTTATATAGAAAAATTTGAACGAAAAATTCGAATGCTTCATTCTCCATGATTCTCAGTTTTTGAAAAAGGGTGTGGCCTAATACAGGGTTGTAAGAAAAATCGTTAAAGGTACCAGATTTCGATCTCCTTAATTCTCATAACTTTGAGTGACGAAAAGGAGTAGTTTGTAATGAAAAAAGGGAGGATTTTTTGCGGTCATATGACATGCGGTCAAAAGGAGTGCGGGATAGTAGTTTGCGGTCATGTGGTTTGCGGTCTCGCGGCCCCAACCCAGTTCATTAGGTGGCGCCACATTGGATTGCCATAAATTTATATACAAAGACAGTCGCTGTAAGGCTGCTTCCGTCAATTCCATTTATGTATTTGAACAACGATAACAACCACTAATGGCTTATGCGTCAAATCTTTTATTTGGCTGGAGTTATAGCTATTTCACGGGTGCCAAGCCCGTCAAGGAATTGACGGAAAAGGCCATTGATGCAAGCACCTCTAAGTTGTTATCGTTGTTCAAATACATAAAAAAAAATCTTATAGTTAGTATGAAAAAAAACAATATTTAAGAGTATCATAGAATATATTTGATTACTAGCTGACCCACCAAACGCTGTTTTGCCATATAAATGTTAATCTTCAGATATACTATTCCGAGTAGAAAAATTCTTTCACTAATAGAAAACTACAATATTCCACGAGTTGGTACGACCAAATTTTGGCAGATGGAGTCACTGTTATTCAATGTACTTAATGTATGTCGTAAAATCATCAGTTTTAAGGAATTTGACTTTGAAAACCTACGTGCGTGTATATTGTCAACTATACAACAAAAACAACTAGGTAATGTATTTATTCATTTTTCTACTCTGGATTTAGTCGTGTGGACCACATGGGTCGCACTCATAATTTTTTCAATAAAACTGCATTCCTTTCTGATTTAAAAAATAATTCCTAAGGCAAAATTCATACATACTTAGTTAGATGAAGTCATGACTTGAAAAACAATTTCCGGGTTTAAATTCTACTCAAGCACTTGCAATTAAGCGTGTCATACTGGTTCTGCTTTTTAAGTCTCCAAATGACATAAAAAGAACCTGGTTTCGTTTCAAAAACAGAAACAAAACAAAAACAGAAGTAAATAATTTTTTTTTCTTTGTAAACATTATAACTCGATTATCGAGTATTTCTACAAAAATTGATTAATATCTTGCTATATCAAAACCACAAAAAAAAAAAAATCAAAAATTAAGACGAAGCGCCTCAGCCCAAGCCTTAGTCATTATAAGAATAGAATTATTTTTTATTTATGATGTCGCCTACTCTAAATTTAATTACAAACCTTGAAAAAAGATTCTCAAATATTAATGCTGACACACATATTTTTGTTATTCTAAACTTTTATAAGGTCACTCTTGTTTTTAAATTCTCATATGATATCACCATTATAATAATTTACAATTCAGATAGCTTCAATCTTTTTAAATTTACATTTGGTGTATACATTTCTTTAATGAATTCATTTTAAATTCAAAAATAATATTACAATATTCTAATATAAAGGGCCTGTATATGAATCAATCTAGTTTGCAGCAAGACCTTAAAATGATACAAACCTAAAATAATAACGACGAATAAGAGGTCAATTTTAATTTGTTTCTCTATAAATGTCGTCGGTTTTAATAGTTTCAAGTTGTTAATGACAGAGAAATAAAATTAAATGTGTGACCCCGGAAAAGGTTGACGTTTGGAAAGGTCAGTAATTTTAAATTGTTATGCTTACGTACGTAATTTATATGCGTAAGCAAAAAGTACTGTGTGTGGCTATCTAGACCTTTAGTTGAAATCACCGGCCGGTGGTGGAGCGAAACAATGACTATTTTTTATTTAAATTTTTGTTGTCACGTTTATAATTGTTATTCTTTTTTTGTGCTAATTTTATTCGAAACGTCTACTGACACCCCTATTAGGGGATAGAACAGTTAGCTGTATAATTATGTCATTCTGTGTCTAGAGAATTTTGATTAGAACTGCTTTCCAATTTGGAATTTAAATATGTCTCAAGGTTAAATTTACTAATTGGGTTAGCTTAGCTTTAGTTAATTTTATTTAAAAAATGTATTCATATTAAGTAAAGAGGATGGTCCGATAAGATGCTAAGCTTTACTGTTCGGTGGTTCCATTCTTGTTTTTGGAAGGAAAAAAAAAGTGAAACGAAAGACCCTTTGCATGCCGCCACTGTGTGGCATATTCTCGTTGGTCGCATTGGTTATATATAACATGAAATTTGTGACATGACAGAGCTGTCAGCGCAATGGGTTCCTCGCTTACTTACTCCGCACAACAGGTGCAACCGTATGACCCAGTTTCTAACACTCTTTGTGACAATCGGCGAAACATGGATACATTGGTACACACCAGAGACCAAGGAATATTCGAAACAGTGGACTTCAGCTGGGGAACGTACTCTGAAAAAGGCGAATATTGTACTGTGCATATAACTCCGCTAATGTCACGTCCGAATCGGTCGAATTGGGCTACAAACTGCTGCCCATCCACAGTATAATCCCGAACGGCTTCTTTTTGTTTCCAAATATTTCGCCGGGCAGAAACTTCAGTCGAATGAGGGGGTAATCACCACCAAAGAGGCCACTTGTAGACGGTAGACCACGTTTATTTCAGTCAGATTCAATCGAGCATCAATGGGCCAGTTAAAGAAAAAAAATAACAAAAAAATTGGCCAAACAAAAAATGTCTAATCTTTATAGGACCACCCTCGTAAGTCTTCAATGATTAAAATTTTAACTTGATTTCATAAACTGTCTCTAAATTTCTTTCAAAGTAGTTCGAAAAGAACTGGTTTTTAAATTTCAGTTCAAAAACACTATAAAGAGCAATTTGCAAGCACCTCCATAAATTTCTCCTCACCTTTAAAAATAACTTAAATAAGATAACGTGTTAAATTTTTGTGCTGTCATCTCGATAGGTTAAGAACAAAAGAAACAATAAGCCGAGTTGAAAATGAAAACAAAACGCAAAATATAAAGAACATCATCATGAGCCAAAATAACATTAATTAGTCAAAGACGAAATACGCTATTGACGTCAAGAATAGCCAAAAAAAAGAGTCTTAAGAATGCAGTCTACTAGTTTTCAATTAAAGGTACATATACATATTCAAAATTGAAATTAACATATGCCAATAATTTACAAAAAGATAAATAAGTCGTTTATCTTCTTTATATAACAACTTTGCAAACCAGACAAGATAATTGCTTAGAACAAAAAATTAATTTCAAACATGAATTTTGAATATATTTGGTCATTATTAAATTTCTGATCCAAAAATGTTCAAAATTTTGTGGAAACATTGGATTGTTGGAAACTAAAGTTTCATTGAGGAAAAATTCACAGGAACATATAAAAATTGATTCCGATGAAGACGACCGACCATAACAATAACTTCGTGCTAAAGTGCGGTTGGGAATTGTTAATGGATTTCATCATAAGCGATTTGTTTCAGCAACACGTTGCGTCGTCGATCGATAGATTCCATTTAAGGCACGTTTTGAATTCAAGTCACACTTGTTATCAAACTACATTTAACTTCTATTAAAAAAAAAAAAAAACTTACACAAGAAATTGCCTTAAATTCGATTTGGATTTTTATTCAATCCACCACCCACGAAAAATTTTGTTTTGGTTTTCATGGTTAACAGATAAATTGTGAAATTGTTTTTTTATTTTGACACTTTTTCCGCATTAGACAATTTTAGTAAATTTTAGTAACACAACCAAATGCAAAATTGTACTTAAAATGAAGTCATCACCATCATCCTCAACTTGGCCGATAAAGATTTTGCCTTCATCTGCGGCACAGTCGTGATCCTATCCCTGATCTTTGGCCGACAAAATTAAATTTCCCAACCTTTCCATTACATTGTACTGTAAAGGACTTTCCGTTCCAGCACTCCGGAGTCTACTAAGCACATTTTTTAAAATCTATTTCTGCTCCACGATATACATATATTTATACTGTCTTCGGAATCATTTTTCCTCAGAGCCGGACCCAACTTCTCTCCGACTTTCCTCCCGAAGTGTAGGCCAGGTATATACTACTACTACTGGCTTCATCAAATTTGTTTGTTTTTTGGCTTGTAACTATGTGTCGCTAGTGTTGAATGCCAGGTCGATTCTACCTGCAAACATATATACCAAAGGATCAGAGTGCCTTTGGGTATGTTACCCAAGTCTCAAATTCGTAAGTGAGGGCTCGTAAGATTACTGTATTATAAAGCTGCAGTTTTTATAGTAATAGGAAGGATTTAAAGAACCTTCAAAGGCTAATGTAGCTCTTCTTGCATAGTTATCGGCTGCTACTACTGATCCAAAGAAGTATTGCACTACTTCGAACTTGTGCTCTCCTACCATAATCCAGTGGCGTATTATCTTAAAGGCAAACAAGGCAAGTGCTAAGGGGCGTAGGGTTTTAAAGGGGCGCGTGAGTGACGAAAAGTCTTCGGTCCCCGAAATAAAACAACTGAGTACTTCGGTGGTCAAACAACTAATCAACCTCCTTTATTATATTCATAGAAATTCTTAATTATACTTTATACACAATAATCACTTTTCGTGGGAATGGAAATTGAATGTAATCCGATTCATGCAATTTCCGTTCCCATGAAATGGAAAATTCAGAATCGGCTGGTTTTGGTGAATTGGAGCTCTGCGGTGTCATCGTTAACTTTTGGTTTGACGATGACCTCGCTTAGCTCCATAACTCGTGGGCGCAGTGATTCTTATAAGTAGCAAATAATGCGAACTTATACGCGGTTGTTATAGTAGCAAACTTGCGAATTCGTAACCGCACTTACCACTTATGTTTAAATATAAATCGGTCCTGAGCAATTCCACTTACAGAGTCAACTCAGTTTACCTATTCGGTTTGCAAAACTTAGTATGCCAACTCGGCAATCGATTAAGCTTCCTTCTAATATGCTTAAGTGATTTAAATTTTGATTTTACTTATTAGAAGGGCAAATAAACCTAATGGTCGAATTTCATCAGCGGACGCAAAGATTTTGACGGATTAAAAGCCTATTTTCCCATTTTTAAGTGTTGCCTAGATTGATTTTCGGGGCAATCCGATTTGGCAAACCAAGTTGCATATCGATATTTAAGATATTTCAAACCGAAATCTTTCGGACAATACTTATCGACCACCATGTTAACATTTTCTCATTTTAACGCGATTTCCTAAGGCGAGGTAAAGTGATTTAGTTATATAATATAATATAGGAGCACCGATGAGATGCTTGCCTACGGCTCCCTCAATGTTTTATCCACCATTGCCTTAAGCGTAGTTCTTCTTCTGCCAACGTTTTTTGCAGACGGAGCCACCTTGACATATACTTGGTTTTTCTGTCATTTATTCTCAGTCTCGGGTTTTTTGCCGCACATTCGATCGGCACGAATGATGCTTATACAGCTGGTGGGTTCCTTCTAAGGAATCAATGATATTTTCATAAGTCAATAGGTTGGACATGGTGACCATATTCCGTCTTGTACCTGTTTCAGAGACATGGATTGAACAGACGAAAAGAAGCTTTTCTGAGAGCATAAGGTCAGACACCCTCAAAAAGAATTGCTTACACAACCTCATCTCCAAAAAAAAAAAAAAAAATCCGACGGTTGCCTGTACCGTTAAACTTGGTTCAAATAATTATATCCGAGAATTCCGTGATTGGTCATAAGAGCGTTTAGTTTTGATAAGAAATCTAAAATTTTCACAATCTCGATTCGTTAATTTTTGCTTTAATTAGTTTGCATTTAAAAATATAATTGCTATAATTTTCGTAAATGCTTTTTGTAACTCCCTTTCTGAAGTGTTGCTTAATCTTAAATCAAGATGGACTGAAAACAATTTTAGAACAATAATATTTTCCCACAGTATTGTGTACCTATACCATTAAGTCAAATTAATATTGTACATTGTTTTTGTAAATCCAAATTTTATCAAACATTAAACTAAGTAAAGGGTTTAAACTCCAATGCAATATGCAAAATCACACCAAACGATTTATTAGCCTGCTGCAATAGACTTCCTAAAACAATCCAATCACTTTTCTGTCCCATACCTTCATCTAACAAAGTCGACAAAATCTATAGCTAATATTTTAAGCGAAAGTGTTTCCCGTATAAGGTACTCATCAAATTATTGCATTGCAGTTACGCGATACGCTTGTATGTATTTAGATAATAAAAACCTAGAGAGTAGATTTTTTTTTCGTATAAGGGGCGTCACGGAAGAAATAACAAGTTGAACCAGTCGAAGTAGTTACTGTTGCTCACTAAGTTGCATTAGTTAGACATTATACTGCTACTTGTGATCACAAACTAGACTTTAAGCTTTTAATTAGATAATAACAAATTTATTGTATCATTGAAAGAGATCCCACATGATTGTGGTTTCGTCGAATTTGAATGGAGAGCTTAATTCGTTGATTAAAAAAAGCTTTTGAGAGTCTTGGTAGTTTTGTATCGACGCCTGCGAGTATGCTTTACAAATTTTTAAAGATCAACACATAATATTTATCGTTAAATCGTTAAAATTCAAATATATGTATTTGTATCAGTGTCACGGTACGTTTCCAGATCCAAAGCGCTTGCAAGTTTAAAATCTAAATTCAAAAGACCATTGAGTGTGTGTTAGTTCGCTTTGGCCCCCTACGATGGTAAAGGCAGTCATTAATTTAACAAAAAAAAAAACAGCCAAAATATGTTTTGTGACATACGGGCGGTGTTGAAAATGTTAAGGGAGTTACTATTCTAGTGGAAAAAACGATGTTTGGTAATGACAGACTTCAAACAAAACAGAACGTTTTGTTTCGAAAGAGTCACCAATGAGTGAACTTTTGAGAGCCCTAGCTCTGAATTATACAATAAAATTCTCTAACTACTCAAATGACATAAAATGTTGAAGGATATTAGAATTTTTTAAGAGCTATCTATTTTTTTGGAAAAACGAAAAAGAGGACTCTAAAGATTCACAAAATAGATATTTTTATCGTTGACGAAACAATGTTTGTCGGGTCGGCGGCTAGTAACTGGATAAAAAAAATTGCTTACAGGCTGAAAGGTTTTAGTTAAGGATAAGATGTTCTTAGAGCGCCTGGTTGGGGGCAGTAAGTTTAATATAGGATTTTATATTAAAAACTACTTGTTTATTATAAGGATAGTTAAATTTAATAAAAAATTAGTTAAAAAAAACAATAGGCTAACAAATGTGCAAAGAGATTTGATAAATAGTTTTTTTTTAGTGTATATTCAATGCAATTGTTCCAGAATTGGTTTTCGAATGGGTAATAGAAAATTCTTTGAAGAAAACTATAGGATAATTTTAAAATCGAAAACTGATTTTTTGAATGCGATTTTGTGAAAAACTGATCGGGAATTGATTTCTAAACTTCGCAAAAATGAAAAAAAAAATGATTTTTTTTAACGAGATTTTGGGCCTTATTGCCTAAGTTCATACACAAATAAAAAAGAAATTAAATTAATAGTAATGTGAAGCATGAATAAATAAATAAATACAAAATAAATTACAACGAAATAAATTTTATCTTGAAGACAAATCGAATGAAAGAATGAAAATCAATGTAAAAATTAAACTAGGCTTGAAGAACCGAAAAATGAATTGCTGTTCAATAGTCTCGCTTAAACTCGAAAACGGCTCAACTGATTCGGCTAATTAAAGTGTACATCCGAATTAAAAAAAAAAATTGTTTTTTTCAAAAACGTATTATTACTCGTTTTAAAAATATGTGTGCGACTGGGTCGTACTAACTTGCTCCTGTATTCCAAATATTGAAAAATAACAACATGTACAAAAATTCATAAACAGAAATCTGAATTGAATTATGTAGGTACCTCAAAAATACATTTTATTTGAAAGTGTTTATTTTTCAAATAAGAAAAGCGGGTATGCATTATTCAAGAACATTTCAATATACACTTTACATACGAATTTCGATGTTTACTATTGGTCCGTTTTAAGGATACAGAATGTTGGAAAAAAAGTTTAAGAATATTTTTCAAAAATACAAACAAGTTTTTGAATTTGTTTTGAACACAAAACATTAACTGTGCAATATATACGTACTCTCAAAAAAAAAAATATTTAAAAAGCTACGCTTATTGGTTTTTTTATTTTTCGAAAAAATCTTATAACAAAAAAGCGGTTCTAGGAGAGTTACCGTTTTGCAGCAACACAAAAATATTTTTTAATCATGTTCGAAAAAATACAAAACAGTTTGGATCTTTAAAAATCTATCTATCTATTTTGATCTATAAAAAAAACGACCAAAACGAATTCCCTCAATTCAATTGGACCAGAGTCCAGTAGATAAGGCTGTAGGTGCGTTTCCAGACATTGGGACGGAATCGCCTCTATGTCATATTTGATCAAAATCTCAACTTTTTTTTACGAACTCAATACTTGCCATATATTCTAATGTCGCAAGTAAAAAAAGAAGATTTAACTTTTATTCGAAGTTTCATAAATTCATAAAGATAAGCATTACAAAATAAAATCTTTTTATTAATTTTATTAATTATTTAAATTTTCGATGTATTTTACAGAACCGGTTGAAAACTGCACGATTAGTGATCGTATTCTTGATTTATTTAATATTCTTTATGAAGCAGTGGCAATTTTGAGAAACCATTTTGATACAATTCGTGACAACCTAAGAGTTTTGGATTGTTAACGATTGTTAACATTAACTGTGTGTCTCCCCTAAAATGAACTGCATCTGGACGATGCCGTTTCGTTGTTTTCTGTGGGCGAATATGTGGTTATAACTTATTACAACAATAAATATAATATAAAAAAAATAAATAAATTATTTAAGACACGACATATACATATTTTAAACTAAAAACTAAGAGGAACGCAAATGAAATTAAACCTATAAGAGAAATCATGTTGTGGGTAGTACTGTTGATTTTTCTAGGGTGGACAATGGATTTTCTAGGGTGGACCGGGCCCACCCTGGCCCTACCTTAATACCGCGCATGTATATCAGTAACAAAATTGTTAATAAATTCCACAGTGTCTAGATTATAACTAACTTAAGGCTGTCAGATTATATTAAAATTCAGAATGACATTTGTGCATATTAGTATATAGGTTTACATAGAAGAGTAGCATAGTGATGCCTTTCGGTGGACACTAAAAGCAGCATTTATGCCTTGTTTTAACTCAAATAATAGTTTTTCTCGATTTCTGCCTATTGCTTTCATTATATTTCTTCTAAAATCCGAAAACACTCCCGCATCTCGGGAAAACAAACGGTAGCTATCTGCGTAGATACTGCATTTTGGTAAATTTCTATTGCGATAGTCACGCAATCTGGGGATGAGGTTAAGTACTTATCGGACCACCCTCGTATAAGAACTTTTAAATGTGCAGCTACACATTTTTTTTTATTTTTAAAATTATCTTTTAAAAAAGGAGTATAATTCTTGCATCATTTATCCAAAAACTGACCCGAAATTAAAAAAAAAAAACGAACATTTGTACTTTTTGGAACAGAACCCAATTGTTTGCGATGACATTGAATCTTGATTGCATGTTGTAAACAGTAAACAAAATGTAGGTACATCGTAAATAAAAATGGTTGAACTCATTTAATATCATTAACATAAACCACATTGCGTTGGCCCAATTTTAATTGTATTGTCAACACTCAAACCAATAGACTCTTTAACACCAATTCAAACAAACAACAACCACGAATTATGATTAAAATAACACTCGAGTACATTTCTAACATTGTTTCGAGTTCTGACCTACCTTCTGGGAAAAGCATAGAATTCAATACTCATCACTTAACATTTGATAAGAGCACAATACAAAAACACTTGAGGTATCACAAAAGGCTTGACACTATTTATTTTTTTTATAAGAGACAAAATTTATTAATATTGATTTAACAAATTTAAAGTCCACTAAGGATGTTTCTTCCCCACTTGATTAAAGGACCTCTTAGAATTATCTAAAACTAAAACAACACGTTTTTTTTTTAACCGATTATCGCGGAAATTCAATTCTAACTAACGACTGTGAATGGGATACGGACACAAAGGTGAGCTCAAAGAATAAATCGCACCTGATCATTGACGATGAGGGTTGGTCATAAAGGCAAATGAAATAAATGAACAATGTATCAAGGGATTTTAACGAAGCACATTTTGAAAAGAACGATTTACTCACGAATGTTGTGAATAGAAAATAAAGTCATAGTCTTCTAAAAACAACCTTTTCTTCGTTAAAATTGATTGAAATTTTGACTTTGTTTGTGCTTAAGTTAGGGGATAAGCATTCCTGAAGTTCCTGTCAAAATTTATGGACTTTAATGAAGCACTTTTTTCCATGTGCTAAACTGAAATGTTGAACGTTCTTACATTACCTTTAAAAAAAACTGCACAAAACTACATTCAAATTTAATTTGTTGCCCAACACAAACAAGGCAATGGACAATTTCTGTGTCTGTATGTTTTCCTTCATACTTCCGTTCCGTGGTGTTTTGGTCTTCACAGTTGACAGGTTATTGCCGCGCCGAATGAAGTCACATATTTTGAATTCGTGTGACGTTTCGGAAGAGAGCAATAATGCCAGTCGAACTGTTCAAATTCGGACAGCAGGTTCATTTTTGTCTTACTTATCGTACCTTCTTCTCTGTTTCCATTGGATTTCATTACATTTTTGGCCGCACTTGAATGGAGCCAGGGTATGACAGGTGATTCCGAAACCAACCCTCGTTTGATATGTTGTCGTCGTGCGTCGTCGATTGGCTTATTATCGAGACCAACACAAACAAATACTTTTTTAATGGAATTTTGAGTTACGCCACCCTTTTTTGGATCAAATCTACAATTGGTATGCTCACAACGCACACCATAGTTTTGAGCATGCGTGAATAGCTCGCTTTTGGGCAAGTCATTAGCCGGAGTCGGAGTAGATAGATAATGTTGCATTACCTTAAAATGAATTGTTGTCAGACAGAAGCGTAATCCGCGGTAATTATGTAATTGTGAACGGGACTTGGGAGTGTTATAAATAAGTTCCAGTTTATGTTGTAATTATGTTTTTCTTTTCTGCTCTTTTAATTAATGTGATGTAATTTGAAGTAATTGTGGATTCATGTTGTACCTATACTTACTTTTGAGTTATTTTGGATGTTTGTGTTAGGAGGTAGATTCCGCCGAGTATACCAATAACTGCAGTTGCACCGATGATTATATTGTTGGCTTTTACGGATGTAACTTCGTTTAGATTGAAGAATTTCATTTTTTTTATTTTTTTTTTATTTTTTCAGAGCCTTAAAACATTTGATTTTTTTTTGTTTTTCGGCATAGAAAGATCGATTTTGTTTAAACACTAAAAGAGTTGAAAATTAGTGGGGCTGTTTTTTTTGGTTTTTTTTTTTTTTTTTAATTAAATGAGTTTGAAATTTGCAATTTTCGACGAAATGTACTTTCATATTTGATGAATTTAACATAGAAGAAAAGAGAATTCATTCAGAAGTCAAGAACTTTGGTAAAACCTATTTTCGTAAGTCATGTCTAAACTTTTCACACCGTAAAACCGGGTTTTGAAAAAAAGTTTCCAAATACCGCACATTTCAGTTTTTTATTTTTTTATTAACCAAATTGTGTTTGTTTTTCGTTTTGATTTTTCGATAGAAAAATTATTAATGGTCTCTGTTTGTCTTACTCATACAAAACGGAGCGTAAAATGGAAACACGAAGCAGTCGTGAACTCTACGAAAAGCAGAGAGGAGAATTAACTTCTCAGAAAGAAAAAAGGGAGCATGAGAAGCGCACGATCGAGAAATAGAGGGAACGAGGTTCGAAAGTTCTACAAAAAGGTGAAACAAACCTTCAAGCTTATACACCCGAATTGAAGCCTGTAGAAGACCATCATGGGGAATACGTAGTAGAACCGCAGTCAGTGCTGAGGGATATGGAAAGACACTTTTCAAGCTGTATAATGGCGATGGACGACAAAAAACTCCGTCTGATACAGAAACCATTCAATTTAGGTGCAGAAGGCAACAAATTCCACCACCGCATGGACGAAGTGAAGGAATAGCGTTATCTAAAACTAAAGTCCGAACAAAGCGTGGAGCGACGTGCTAGCCGCCGAACTGTACAAAGTACAGCTGGAGATGATTTGGTTGGAGCATGCACCAGCTCATCGCTAAATTTGTCGGAGGGAATGCATGTCCGATGAATGGAACCTCAGCATCGTTTGCCCGATCCTCAAAAAAGGAGATCCCCTGAACTGCACCAACTACAGAGGTATAAGTCTCCTTAACATCGCAGACAAGATCTTAGTCTGCCGTGCTGTGTGAACGTTTGAAGCTTCGTCAACAACCTGGATAGGTCCTTATCATGTGTCTTCAGACGGAAAGTCACCATCGATCAAATATTCACCATACGGCAGATCTTGGAGAAGGGACCAGGAACTTGAAATCGATACCTCCAATCTTTTCATCGTTTTCAAGCCGGCGTATGACAGTCGTCTATAAAGACCAACTATATAGAGCAATGTCTAGTTTGGCATCCCAGAAAAAATCTTCCGTCTGTTAAGATGGACAATGGAAATTCACGCTGTTCCATTATGGTCGGAAAAATCGATACGGACGCTTTTGATGTCAAAAAAGGTTTCCAGACAAGGCGATGCGTGTCATTAGATTTCTTCACATCATCTTGAAAAGATTGTGCATAGCTCAATGTCAACACAGAGGCACAAATATTTCAAAAGTCCGTCCAGCTACTACGATACGCAGACGACATTGAATAAACTGAAAGTAAACGCGTGCTGTCAGTGGAGAGATGTGAGCCTTGAGACGAGGCAGGAAGATGGGTCTAGCGGTTAACGAGGGCAAGACAAAAGTTAAATTCTGTCGACAAGAAAGGACAACCACACATCGACGGTCTTTGGAGCAATCGTCACATAGACAGATTTAACTTCGAGGTAGTTAAGGGCTTTTTCTACCTGGGATCCGCTGTAACTCAGACTACAACACCAACGTCTGAAATCAAACGAAGAATCAACTCTTGACAATCGCTGCTTCTTTTTTCGACTTAGGAGGCATTGAGTAGTAAGTCTCTCCCGAGCAATTTTAAGTGACACTCTACAAAGACTCATGTATGGTGCAGAGACATGGACTATGACAATGATGAAAACGCTTTGGGCTGCTTTGAGAGAAAAATTCTTCGATGTGATTTTGGTCCTGTCTATGCATTAATGGAGAATGGAGACGAAGATTCAACAAGAAAGGTAGAGCTGTTACAGCGACACTGACCTAGCCAGAAAAGTAAAGGTCCAACGACTTAGGGTTGGTTCTGTTGAGCGAATGGAAAATTATGCTTCGGCTCGTAGATCTTCGAATCCAATCCGAAAGGGACGTTGCAGAAGAGGAAGACCGCGACTCCGGTGGAGCACACAGGTGGTAGAGGACTGAACCAACTGGCATTGCGAAAGTGGAGACAGTTAGCCAGGACCGAGCTGGTGGAGAAGTTTGTTGAGTGAGGCACTGGTCCGACCTGGACTGTAGCGCCACCATAAGTAAGTAAGTAAGTTTGTCTTACTAGTATACTTAAACTACATTGCACACATTCTTTTTATATTTTCATCTGGCAACCCTGAATCAACTGTCATATTTTGCCATGGACAGTTTGCAAATAGACTGTCAATCTACTCTTAAAGTTTGGGAGAAGTTGAAACAATAGGTGCTTGAATGAATTACAAGTCGGAGACGGCAGAATACTTTCACGTTTACCTACAGTTGGTTTGGGTTTAATTGGACAAAAACTTGTTTTTTTAATATTGAAAATATTGAAAAATCACTTTTCACCGAAAGGTGATTAAGTGACAAAAATCAGACGGCCCCAAAAACCGATCTAGAGAACAGTTAAAAATAATGGGAACAAATGATTTTTTTTAATCCGTCAAAATCTTTGCCATCCGCTGATGAAATTTGACAATAAATGTCTCAATAGATAAAAGACATAAGATACGAATATAGGTCGCCAGAAGAATATTTCGCTCTTAAGGTTACCGGATTGCCGCAAAAAATTGACAATTCGATAAATGCTCTTACAAAGAGCAAAATCAAAAACCGATTGACGAGTTGGATAATCGATCTGCAAACCGATTTGGCAAACCAAGTTGGCAAAACTTGAGTTGAAAATAAAAACCACAAAACCGATTGAGCGAACGGAGTTGACCTATCAGCCTATCACTAATGAATCAAAAACAACTCAGTAACTCAAAATATTTGTGTTATTGCATACAAATCTTTCAAGTTGTTGTGGTTTGGTCTGTTGCGGTGTCTCGTCAAACGAGACGGGTAGCAAAAACACCATTTTAAAGTTAAACGCAGATACAAGTTTAAACAATTGTCAAATAAAAGAAATGCATTCCTTTGACATACTCAAAGTAGTAATCTTGATTAAGAACCCAAGATGTCAGTGAACCATTCGTTTTATTCAAACAAAAGGGACGAACATTCAAACAATTAATGAAAAAAATCTGTGTTCACAACCAAATTTCAGAAACAGTGTCAACCTGAAGCAAATAATAAGTTCACACCGCACAGAATCCCCAAATATCTAATACTCATGTGTTTTTTTTTTCACACAATAGACTACTTTCCTACTTTCAACATGATAAATGACCTCGGGGTAGGACCAGTGCACTGTTTTAGGAATTAATGGATTTTCCGGTTTGTCACCCGAAGAATTTATCCAATTATACATTTTCCTGGAACGGTCAGACTTAGGCAAGAAAACTACCATAATTCGTGTACCCAATATACCGAATATTTCAGAGCTGGACCAGCCCTCTCTACTACCAAAGTATCGTTCATGCTCACAACCGTTGAAGCCATTTGGACCCTTTAACAAAATTTGTCAACAGCACATGAACTGAGTGTTGGAGAGATGATGGATTGTGCAGGGAATTGAATGTCCGACAGTAAAGGCTCCTGTAACCATTAAAAGGATGGCAGCACCATCAACATAGTCCTTGGCCGAAAAAGACAAAGTGTGCTTATTCAGGTTCATGAAGTGCGTGTTTTACCAACCGCAGGTCAGACAGTAATTGTCATGGATTTTACATACTCGAGTTGAGTCCAGAGCCGCCTTTATATCAAGGTAAATGTTCATGGTATAAATCATTTCATATCAGCTTAATTCAGTTTAATTGATAGTACTGACATACCTTTCAATGCATCTGTAGACGCTTGGTCATGGCAAAACTTACGTCACGCATCGGTGGTGATGATAAGGGAGGCTTCAAATTGGAATGGTCCATCGGACAATCGGTACAAATTGTCGGCTATAATTTGAGTGGTACCGTAGAAATGCCGCACTTTATCGTGAGGAATAAATAACTTCGGATTTGGCGGCCATGCCAAAATGGGTATCGGCAGAAACATGTGTGGTATCGCAGAGGAAGTATCGAATATAGCTTTTGATTGATTGCATTTGTTCCTAGTCCAATAAAAATTGTTGCTGGAAAGCCTTGAAGCTTAGGGAATTGAACCTTTCCTCTATAAAGGGTGAAGCCGTGCTCCGTGTTTTTATTTATCTCCACTGATTTCCATTATTTATCATTTTAACCAATTGTGAGGGCTCGTGAGCATAACAAATTAGGGTCGATAAGGTTCCAAGAAAAATAAGTTAAAAAGGCAACCAGACAAAAATCGAAAACAAGCATGAGATTAGATTAAGTATCTGTTAAAATTTAATGGAATATTATCATGTTTTAAATTTAAGTGGAATTGTTGAACTAATTGTATTGTTTCACTAGAGTTTGTTTGATAATATTCATGCCCTATTCATTTTGAATTATGATTTAAATATTTCGATTTAACATTTGTTAAGAGGTTTAACTACCTTTTGTCTTAAAAGTTGGTGGTTAAAGAGGGATTTCAAGTCGATGTGTTTTTTAAGATTACACAAAACAAGCACCCGTAAGCTATTTTTTAATAGAAAATGTAAAAACACTTCAATCCCTATTTTTCCACTAAAAAAAAAGATTTTGTTTGCGTTTAACTAACATGAAAAAAATCAGACTTCTCATATTGACTTAAGAGTTTAACAATTCACAATTTGTGTTCTTTCATTTAAGCATATTAGGTACAGAATTTTGGCTGCTTGAAAAAAAAATATATCAATTCCACGAAAAAAGAACGACGAAAAAACACATTTTTTGATTTGTTTATTTTTCAAAGCTTCGCTCAGAGGTAAACAAAAAACTAAATAAAATGATTATGAAAAACGAAAATTAAACAAATTGCATTTCGAAAAGCTCCAAATTTTAAGGTCATTCAAACATTTCAGAGGCCATATTTGTTTGTTTGTTGTTTTAATCGACTTATTACCACCACTTTGACATTGACAAATAGCACATCCATCACATAGCTGGTATTTGTGTATTTTTTTCAGTTTTTTTTTTATACAAGCGATTAAAAGACTATAATTTCAAAATCACATGCGACATGGAAATGCATGAGTTTAAATTGTAAACGCACATGACGTTTAAAGGTTACACAATAAAAACAATTTTTTTCCGATTCAATGCGCGTGTCTTAAGACATTTTTTCTTCTTCACTGCTTCTTCCTTTCAATATTAAATTCAACAAATATAATATGAGGTCCCCGAAGGAACTTTTTTTAATTACCGACCGCCAAATGATAACTCAAATTCTCCGAACAACTGTAGCTGGTCTTCAATGAAACAAGTTAAGCGGACTCGATGGCGAGGCTTTACTAGAGCTTTTCAGTATTGTTAAAAGCGAAAACTCGACGCGATAAGATTCAAAATTGATAGCACTAATTTTGTACTTAAAAATTTTAAAATTATAGCAAAAATTCACACCTTATCGTGAGAAAGATAAAAATAAATAAACAAAACAAGAGATACATTTTGCCTTAACTCGTGACAGACGTAGTTAAAGTACACACCAATGGGAAGCCCCATAAGCTTTCAAAAAATATAGACACTGAATATCACTAAATTTTTAACTAGATGAGCTTCTCGTGCATTTAATATCTACTTATTTTTGAAGTAAATTAATAAGAAAACAATTTGTTTATAGTTTCAATGGTTTTAATTAAAAAAAATGATCTTAGCAAAATTTTGTGTGCGCTGCGTTTGGAAAACTAAAAAGAAACTGCATTATTTATTATTTCCTATTAGTTGGAAGGTTTGTACTTCGCATATTATTATTCCTCAGGGCAGTGCATTGGCTTGCGAAATAATAAACGAAAGAAAAATGGTTTCTTGAAGAGAGTGTTCTAAGGGTTGTAGCGTGGGAGACATAATCCTCCCTCGCAACAACCCTTAGAACACACTTAACGAACGAACTTAATAATACTTTCAAGACCTGACTTGAAATCAATATTTTCGATTTTGTTGGTTTTTTCAAATACTCAAATATTTAGATGAAAAGATTTGGCAAAGGGAGACATTTTCTAAGGGCTGAATTCATAAATATTAAACAAAGAATTAGCTATAATGTACCTGAATATTCGGAAAACAAACATATAATATGTATTATAATTATAACTGTCCAGACTAAAACTTGTTAAATTTGAATCCCTCTTGCCACAAAAAATTGTGATGATTCCGGTAGGTACATATACATTATACATACATTGAATTTGAATTGCCTCTTGCAGTCAATTTTTGTGGTCAAATGAACTCTTGATGAGAACTTAAGTCAGTGAATCAATCATCGATTCAGTTTAGTACTGTAAAAATGCAATAATTCAGAAATAACTTGAACGCAAAAATCGCTCGTGTTAAATTCGATAACTGAAATGGGCGTAGATATTCACGTGTCAGGAACCAGAATTCTTATATCCAGTGCATCTCGAAAGCAAAACAAATGACCGCATGTGAAAAGACCGCATTTTTACTTGCGACATATAGAATATATGGCAAGTATTGAATTCGTTTGAGGTGATGATGAGATATGACATTACGATGATAGAGAAGTCGAAAAAAGTGGGTCCGGCGATTCCGTGTCTGTCTGTCTGGAAGATTACAGGCATCTACAGCCTTAACTACTAGTCCGATTGACTTCAAATTTGAAAATTAGAGGTCTGAGCAAAAACTCATATCCCTTTTTTTTTAAATATTTGTTTTAAGATCAAACTTTAGGGTACCATATGATTTTGTTAGTCAAAAACCAAAACTTTCAATTTTCTCCAAAACGGCTCCTACGATTGTTTTTTAAACTTCCTCGAGTTTATTTTTTTAAACATTCATGTATTTTATGTAAGAAAAATGTGACGACTGGGTCGTACGAACTTGCTCCTGCATGCTGAAACTAAATATTTATGATTACTTAAATTGCAAAAAGTAGTGTTAAAATAAGAGATATACTATAAGCAATTCTGATTACACTCTTACTTACAGCTTACACGTAACTCACAAAAAAAAACTCAATATATAAAAATAATTAGAATTCATTAAGAAAATTAAATTTGAAAATGAACCTCGTAAAAACATTTCATTCCAAAAATTTAAATTCCAAACAAATTCAAACCTTATTCTTGATTTATTGAATTTTTTTTTTGAAAATCGTCGGAGCCGTTTTTTTTTAAATTAATTTTTTATATATAAAATTTTTCAAAAATGTTTTAAAATTAATTTGGGTATGCAGTTTTTAAGACCATGTAAATATACATATTATACTCCAACTTGGATTCTTAAAATTGATCCGTTTTTGAGATACAGAATTTTGAAAAAAAAAGTTAAAAATATTTTTTAAAAATCCAAAAAAAAAATTTTAAATTTTTTTGAAAACACAATATTATTTGAACAATATATACGTACTTTCAAAAAAAAAACTTACGCTGATCGGACTTTCAGTTTTCGAGAAAATCTAATAACAAAAAAACGGTTCTATGGGAGGTACCGTTTTGGAGCAATACAAAAATTTTTTTTTTACATAAAATACATGAATGTTTAAAAAAATTAAACTCAAGAAAGTTTAAAAAAAATCTATCGGGCCGTTTTGGAGAAAAAAAAATGTTTTGGTTTTTGGCCAAAAAAATCGTATGGTGGCTACCCTAAATTTTGATCTTAAAACAAAAATAAAAAATGTGCACGACTGGGTCGTACGAACTTGCTCCTGCATGCTAAAACTAAATATTTATGATTACTTAAATTGCAAAAAGGTAGTGTTAAAATAAGAGAATATACTTTAAGTAATTCTGATTACACTCTTACTTGCAGCTTACACTTAACTCAACAAAAAAAAAACTCAATATATAAAAATAATTAGAATTCATTAAAGAAAAATTAAAATTTGAAAATGTACCTCGTATATACATTTCATTCCAAAAATTTAATGCCAAACAAATTCAAACTTATTCTTGATTTATTGAATTTTTTTTTGAAAATCGTCGGAGCCGTTTTTTTTTAAATTAATTTTTTTATATATAAAATTTTTCAAAAATATCCTAAAATTAATTTGGGTATGCAGTTTTCAAGACCATGTAAATATACATATTATACTCCAATTTGGATTTTTAAAATTGATTCGTTTTTGAGATACAGAATTTTGAAAAAAAAAGTTAAAAATATTTTTCAAAAATCCAAAAAAAAATTTGAAATTTTTTTGAAAACAAAATATTATTTGAACAATATATACGTACTTTCGAAAAAAAACTTACGCTGATCGGACTTTCAGTTTTCGAGAAAATCTAATAACAAAAAAACGGTTCTATGGGAGGTACCGTTTTGGAGCAATACAAAATTTTTTTTTTTACATAAAACACATGAATGTTGAAAAAAATTAAACTCGAGGAAGTTTAAAAAAAATCGTTCGGGCCGTTTTTGTGAAAAAAATAAGTTTTGGTTTTTGACCAAAAAAATCGTATGGTGGCTACCCTAAATTTTGATCTTAAAACAAAAATAAAAAAATTGGGATATGACTTTTTGCTCAAACCTCTAATTTTCAAATTTGAAGTCAATCGGACCAGTAGTTAAGCCTGTAGATGCCTGTAAACTTTCCGACAGACAGACAGACGGAATCGCCGGACCCACTTTTTTCGACTTCTCTATCATCGTAATATCATACCTCATCCTCATCTCAAATTTTTTTTTTTTTACGAATTCAAAACTTGCCATATATTCTATATGAAAAAATTGTTTGTATTGCTCCAAAACGGTACTCCCATAGAACCGTTTTTTTGTTATTAGATTTTCTCGAAAAATGAAAGTTCGATAATAAAGATAAGCGTAAGTTTTTTTTTTGAAACTACGTATATATTGTTCAAATTATATTTTGTATTCAAAAAAATTTTGGATTTTTAAAAAATATTTTTAATTTTTTTTTTTCAAAATTCTGTATCTCAAAAACGAATCAATTTTAAAAATCCAAATTGAAGCGTATTATGTACTTGGTCTTAAAGACTGCATACCCAAATTAATTTTAAGACATTTTTGAAAAATTTTATATATTAAAAATTGATTTAACAAAAACGGCTCCGTCGATTTTCAAAAAAAAAAAATTCAATAAATCAAAAATAAGTTTTGAATTTGTTTGGCATTTAAATTTTTGGAATTACATGTATTTACGAGGTACATTTACAAATTTTAATTTTTTTAATAAAATCTAATTATTTTTATGTATTGAGTTTTTTTGTGAGTTAAGTGTAAGGTGTAAGTTAGAGTGTAATCAGAATTGCTTAAAGTCTATCTCTTATTTCAACACTACTTTTTGCAATTTTTAGAACATTTAGTTCTAGCATGTAGGAGCAAGTTCGTACGACCCAGTCGTGCACATTTTTTCTTGCATGATAGTACCTATCATTTTATTACCTTTTGGAAAAGGAAATAGTAATTTTTTTCGGTATTTAGCACTCATATGGAAATTTATTGCGAAACTATAATTTTGTATTAGAACTTATGATACGCAAAATTGTTTACTTTTTTTTTTTTAATTAAATGTTGAGATTAATCTTTTTTTTAAGAGTTTCTTGCAGAAAAAATTATTTTTTCGACTTTTTTTCGTTTTTTTTTTTTTTGTAACGTTTTAATTTTAGAATGGAAAAAATTGAAAATAGATATTGTGTTAATGATGCTTGGGAAAAATAATTGGGATTTTATTGTCAACAAAGCCATTGTTCACAGCTAAAGCAACAATTAGAGGACGTAGGTCGCCAAAACTGATGTAAGGTCGTTTGATTTTTGACATTTTGACAAAGAAATATTTATTTCCATATTTAAACATTTTTTTTTATTTTTTATTTCAGGCTGAAGATCAAAATTGGGAAACGGGTCGTTATTCTGTATTCCAAAATTCTGTATGAACAAAATTCTGTATCTGAAGAAAAAATTCTGTATGAACATAATTCTGTATTCCATTATTCTGCTTTTCTATTATTCTGTATTTCAAAATTCTGTAAATCCAAAATTCTGTTTTTTTCAAAATTCTGCAAATCCATTATTCTGCTTTTAGAAATTCTGTAATTCCAAATCTCTACATTAAAACTCACAGTTATGAACAGGTTTTTTAATTGCCTGTAGAACAATTTAATAAAATGAGGTGTTTCAGATACAGATTTTTGGATAATCTGGCTTGAATTAAAAGCACTATTTTGAACTGAGGACTTGACTGAATTGTTTGCGGCTACAGTATCACACTCGTTTGCACATGGCTCATGCGAATCTTTACCCGATTGTTTAGTTATAGTGTGCACATTATCAATCAATTTTGTTACAACACGAGCTTAACATTTATTTTTTATTCGCTTAGCGCACGCCCAATTAAATGTTTTTTTTTCGTTGTTCTTTCGTTGTAGAACATAAAACCATCGACACACAATTTATCCTTTCCTTTATTAGATTTTAATAATTTAATATTTGCCATTTTTTCTGAATTCAATTTATCACGATTAACTTATAACACTTAACTTAAGCTGTCGAACGCAAAATGTGTTATCAAGGTATGTGATTCATGTAAACCATATGCAATTTAGTTGGAGAGAGATCCGTTACGTTAGAATTATAATCTATGCTTCAAGGTTCTGCATAGAAAACATCAAAAATCTGTACTCCTAAATTCTGTAAATGATAAAAGTGCACACTTTTTTTCATTATCAAAACAATTTTTCTTTTATCATTTACAGAATTTAGGAGTACAGAATTTTGGAATACAGAATTTTGAAATCCAGAATTTTGAATTTACAGAATTTTAAAATACAGAATTTTGGAATACAGAATTTTGGAATCCGAATTTTGGCCCATACAGAATTTCGACCCCAACCCAAAATTTGTTTTACAATTTTTTGAAAAAGGTTGTGACCTGATTCAGGGCTGTTAGAAACATCGAGAAACTTATCAGGTTGCGATCTCCTTAATTATCATAACTTTAAATGATGGAAAGGAGTAGATTATCATGGAGTGCGGGAAATTAGTTTGCGATCATATGGCTTGCGGGCTTCGGTTTGCTGTCATATTGTTTTCGGTCATTCGACCCCAGCCCATTTTGAGTTTCGAGTGATCATTTGATTTTTCAAATATAAC
The DNA here is from genome assembly GCA_920937365.1 of Sphaerophoria rueppellii. Lineage (NCBI taxonomy): Eukaryota > Metazoa > Arthropoda > Insecta > Diptera > Syrphidae > Sphaerophoria > Sphaerophoria rueppellii. Next base: position 24,599,253 of record CAKKXW010000002.1, on the reverse strand, counting down.
TCGAATAGTTTTTCTTCTAACATCAATATATTCTATTCGTTTATCATTTCCAGTTTTAATTTATATCGCCTAGAAATTTAAAAAATCAACGTATCCCGGGTCAGCTAGTTAAAGTATATTTTCTAGTTTCACTGACATTTGTTTTTATACGATGAAAATAAAAATATTTGACAAAATGTTCAACCGAAATCTAGTTGGTGATTTGGAAAGTATACATTTTTTTGAGTACAAACAATTTACACATTAATACGATTCAATCAAATTAAAAATTATCTAAATCGGACCAACCAAACGCGAGTTTATTGGCCGCATACATTTAACAAATTAATTTTTTTATACTTTTATATTATTTATAGGTGCCGAAACCGCTGTAACATTATTTTCTCTTTCTCGTAATGATAATTGAAAATTTAGGGAAAACTTAAAAAAAAGTAATTTTTGAAATGCAAAATACATAAAATCTTTGATTACATATTAGGTCTCTTCGCGTACCATCCTAAAACAGTCAAATTTTACGAAAATTTACGATATTTTATAAAATACTGTTCACGTACTCAAAAATTTTGTAATTTTTCGTTAGAGCTCTCACGAGAGATTAAAATATTTCCCCAACCTACGAATTTTAGCCCAACAAATTTTTCAATTTTTCATCCAAAAAACATGACAGTTAAAATGTGGGTAAAATTTGTTGTTTTCCCATTCGTTTACTTTCTTGTAGTTTTGTTTTACTGTGAGAAAATTTCACGCCTACTCTTTAAAATGTCTCTCTTTATGAATTTCAGTGCAAAAAGTACGCGAACGGACCTATTATTTTCATCAACAAAAAAATATGTCAGCGAAGAAATAATTATATGCCCCAAATACTGTTTTTCATCGACAAAAAATGTAGATACTCTTGTATTTTATTCTTTTTAAGATTTGTTGCTGAGTTCGACTCACTACTTTTGTACCAGTGGAGTGTTTGGTACCGAGTTTTGAGGGAAAATTCGAGTAGTGATGTAAATGGGTTTAAAGTATTTTGTGCATATTAGACAAGTGGGTAGCGGGGTAACGGGGTAGCGGTAAGCGTGAAGTATTGAGTATTGGGTAGTGGGTTAGCTGGGTAGTAGGGTAGCTGGGTAACGGGGTACCGGGGTAGCAGTCAGCAGGAAGGAGTAGCGGTTATCAGGTTGGGGGGTAGTAGAGTAACGGATAGAGGGTAGTGCTAAGCGGATAAAAAGTAAGGTTATTTATTTATCTATTGAGGCAGTACGAAGTCACTGGGTCAGCTAGTTTTTTATTAAAGTAAGAAGAGAGCAAACATTACACATTTAAATGATTTCGAAAACACAAAACAGCTAAATCAATATTATTCAAATTTCTTGAAAAAATGATTGCCCTTTAAATTGGGTAATTTTTGTTTTACTACGTTGTGTTATTTATTTGTTTCTTGTTTATTATGTATTATTCCAAAAACCTTGAGCTTAAATTCTTGAACCAATTTTTGTCAATATAATTTGTCTTTTTGTGAATTCGAATGCATTTTTAATTAGTAAGCAAAAAATATATTTCTATAAGTTGTATCAATTGTTATTAATTTTATTCATAAGACACGAACTTGTTTTAACTAAACAACAGAAATAATATAATTTTTAAGTATTCAAAACAAAACAACAACTTTTGAATGTGAGGAAAAATTTGAGAGCAGATTTTGTGTCCAAAAATTAATACGTTATTTTTTTTAACATTGAAACTTGTTTGGTAAACTGATATAGGGTAGGGTGTTGCCCTTAAGTCAAGGATTGCAATCACGAGATTTAAGAATCCTTTTTTTTTTATCCCGGGATAGAAATGTGTATACACATATGTATCTATTATCAGAAATTTTGAGATCGGTTATTTGAAAACCTTAACTAAAAAAATGTGTGTACTTAATTTTTCGTTTGAAACGAAAAGATTCAATAATATTTGTCTTGAAATATTTGTTACAGAACATTTAAAAAAATAGTTTTTCCTTTTAATAACAAGTTAAACCGAAGGAAAGAAATTGTGTGTCGCCTCATTAGCTCTGACTCAACCTTTTCCAATGACTCAATGTCACCAATAAGATAATATTTAAAGCCAGTTTCTTCAGTGGTACCAAAAGATATCCCAACGCTTATTCCTTTAGTAAGGTACTAAACATTTAAAAATAAATGGCCAAATTGAACTCACCTCAACCTGTCTCTGAGCAATCTCATCGCTTCTTTGTCTCGTTCAAGTATAAATAAAATCCTTTTAAATTCCTGCAGTTTCATTTTTAAATCCTTTGTTGCTACATCAACACATATTCCACTGTCCACACTACAGTCCAGCTGTACACTATTACCACTGATATCCAATTCTGCCATTTTTTTATTTTCTTTCAAAAAACAAAACATAAAATTTAACATAAACTTAAAAACACTTGGCACACACTTCACTTCTATTTAAATAAGTTGAGAAAACGTAAAACAAAAAATTCACTTTTTAATCGAGACGCACAAAGGAGATTTATAAACTTCAACTCTTTCCGTTTGCACGTGGAGGTGGAGTTATAAAAGATAAAATTTGTATCTTTAATTTAGCTTATTTGAATGAGTCTGTTTGATTGTTTTATTTTGTATCTTTTGACTTTTTCGTTATGAAATATTTTTCTCAGCTGATAAAATCGTAGTTTCCTTATCATAACTGCTGCAAAGGTTCTCCCTTTCTCTTCCACTTTTGCTCTCTATCTGGGGATATCTCGTTTTGTTCGCCGTGTCGTTAAGTTCACAAGTATCTGAAAAATACACGCAATTTTTAAATTTAAGACAATATATGAAATTCATGCAATTATTTTATTTATAATGTTTTCCTATGATAAAATTTATTTATAATGTTTTCGTTTTAATGCAGCCTTAGGCAAGGCTAGATAGCTAGCAACACAAACAATGGATAAAGGAAGAGTGTATCTCACAGATTCCCAGAGCTCAGACCTCAGACTCACAATGATATAGCTATTTGTGCAGGCTGCTGCTGCTTTGCTGGTGAACTTGAGAACAACCATTACATTAAATAAAAATATACGACAGTCTCATGGTTGTCGTCGTCATCGCGTTTGTCGTGTTCCCAGCTGAACATAAACAAAATTATTTGAGATAAAGATAAACCAATGTCTCAGCAGATAAAATATCTGATGAATGTGAAACAATCGAATGTGTACTTAAGAGCGATTACCGCGCAACTGAGATCTCGAAATTTGCCTCAATAATGAATTTTCTACATTTTATTATGCTGAGAAACGAGCGTCTGGAGCGGAGGCGATTGAACGTGTGCTGTTGGGTTGCAAAAATGATGAAGATGATGATGGTGATGATGCACTACCCTGCCTAGAATTGGGCGATGAAAAATCTCACCCACAGAGATGGGAGAGGTTCCATTGTCAACTTTGTTTTGCCGCCATCCATTCATCCAACAAAGAAGATACTTAATTTAATGACTATGGTGACCATACTTTTTTTTCGTAAACTAACCGGCTGATAAATTTCAGTATTTCACATATCCTTCAGTCTGTAGATATTGACCCTTCAACCAAGTTTTAACAAATGAAAAATAATTGAGTAGCGTACTGTTGATTAGAATTATAGGTATCTAGAGTTTTTCTGTTTGACATCAGTTATTGCGTACAATGCTAGTAGAAAGAACACTTCCTCTGTCAATGTTCCCACACTTGCACTTTCGAGGAGAATGCCAAATGGTTTATCAAGCAAGAAAATTGAAGGCTCCCTTTTCTTCTTTAATTCAGATGGTCTTTTCCCATCTTCCTTAAAAAACATGCATTATAATTATTGCGTTCTTATGATGCGTTTGTGCGTTACGTTGTTCCGGCTCGATTATCTCGCGTCTCATTAAATCATTAAAAATCTCATTAAAAATCTAGGTCAACCATAATATAATGAAAATTTTGATAATCTCTGCAATAATTTCTACAGTAGTGCAAAAAATCTTATTTATAAATGTTATAAAATATATTATTTGTTAATAATCTGTTATAAACAATTGAAAATTAGTTTAAGCGGATTTATGTTCGTGGAAAAATAGTCCATATGAGTGCAGGAATGGAATATTTATGACTTTAAATCGATTTAAAACTCAACAACATTATTTTCAATATTCAGTATCAAAGACTATATTTTATGTTTATATTTATATTTACTAGCTGACCCATCAAACGCTGTGTAATGTTAATATTTGGAAATACTAAATTATTTCACTAATAGAAAACCACAAAATTCAGGAGTAATATGTTTTACTGTGCAAAGTAGTTGTGCATGAGTCCACGAGTTGGTTCGGAAAAATTTTGGCAGGTAGCGCCACTGTTATTCAATGTAGGTACTAAATGTATCTCCTAAAATCATCACTTTTATGGAGTTTGACTATGAGAACCAACGTGCGTGTACGCTGTCAACTATACAACAAAAACACTTAATGTTTTTACTTATTTTTCTACTCTGGGAAGTTAGTCGTGTGGACCTTTATCTTTATTATAGTTAGCCCTATAATAAGTGGAAGCAAACGGAAGCTAGCGTCAGAACCGAACGAAAGCTTCACTTCCTTATAATGAAGTAAGCACTTTACCCATAGATGTGAACGGGGACCATAATGAACGGATCCCGTTCACATCCGTTCATTATGGGTAAGTATCTTTTAAAACAAAATATTTATGTATGGACATGTTTTTTGGTTTCAATATTTTATGAATTTCGGTTGCCATACAACACAAAAGCAATTTCAAGAAATTAATCACTTAAAATTAACAATAAATCGAATTCCTCTTCAGAAAAATCAATAAATCCAGTCAGCTGTCAAATTATCGTACGTAGTAAACAAAAGGGAGCTCAGTTTACGTCCGTAAGCAAAACTGAACGAAAATTGACAAAATGGACCAATTCGTTATTTAGGGCACAATATACGAATTAAGGGGCCAACCCATTGAATCCGTCAATCCGTCAATCCGTCAGCGTCTATGCATACGTTGCTGCCAACGTATTTGCCGGATGGAACCGTCCCATAGAAAAAAATATTGTAAAAACTATTCACAAAACCGCAAATCTGAACAAAAAATTTTAAATTAGAATATCAAAATCGTGTCAAAATTATTTTTGTGCACATAATTTTGATAATTCATAGTTTTTCCTTGTTGTTGTGGGAACACAGAACACACTGGATTGACTGCTCGTCAAATTTAGTTGTCAACGGACAACGGATCAACGGGCGCAGAAAGTAGAAAGTTAAGGGCTAACTATAATGAGCGGAAACAAGCGGAAGCTAGAACCAAATAAAATGCTCCCTTCCGAACTGCCATGTGAACGGATGCGAACGGAAGTATCTTTCAAAATAAAATATATATTTTTGTGTATTTCGGTTGCCATGCAACAACAAGCAATTTCACGAAATTAATAACCTGAAATCAACAACAAATCGAATTCCTCTTCAGTAAAAACCGACAATATCTACCAGTCAGCTGTCAAATTTTCGTCCGTAAAGGGGCCGACCCATAGAATCCGTCAGTGCGTCAGCGTTGACTTTTTCAACTGACAGCACAATAAAATATAAATGTTCTTATGAAACTCGTCCCATAAGCAACGCATGTGACGGATACGACGGATAGAGTTGGTTAACTTTCTACTTTTTGCGTCCGTTGATCCGTTGACAACTGAATTTGACGAGCAATCAATTCAATGTATTCCCACAGCAACAACGAAAAGCAATGAATTATCAAAATTATGAGCAAAAAATTATTTTGTCGCAATTTTGATATTTTAATTTAAAATTTTTTGTTCAGATTTTGTTTTGCGAATAATTTTTACACCAAGCAAATGGGACTGTCAAAGTATATAACGTATTCTATGGGACGGTTCCATCCGGCAAATACGTTGGCAGCAACGTATGTATTGACGCTGACGGATTGACGGATTCTATGGGTCGGCCCTTTAAAAAGCGAAGAGAAGCGCAGTCTACGTCCGTAAGCAAAACTGAACGAAAATTGACGAAACGGAGCAATCCGTTATTTAGGGCACAGTATAGGAATTCCTTGTATTCGCTCGGTTACAGATGGCTCTGTCCGCTCTATTCCGTTCATTATAGTTAGCCCTTTAAAAGCAACCCTATCCGTCGTATTCGTCACATGCATTGCTTATGGGACGAGTTTCATAAAAACATGTATATTCGATTGTGCTGTCACGTGAAAACGCCAACGCTGACGCACTGACGGATTCTATGGGTCGGCCCCTTTAATTAATTATATTCGCTCAATTACGGACGGCTCCGTCCGCTCTGTTCCGTTCATTATAGTTAGTCCTAGAAAGCAATTGTATTCAAAAATATCAGCTTTTTTAAAATTTGATAGCTAACTTCTTCTTTATAAAAAATTGCAGACATTAGAAGTAAGTAATTTTGAAAAATAAATGACATAGGGTCACCCCAAAAAAGTGAGTCACTTACTTAATGTCTAATTTATTCATGAGAATTGAATAGTTCTCTAATTACTACCAAACCATACTCCACACTTCCACAGGTGTGTTCCACCTCCTTCCATGCCATACATTTTGAATGTTTGAATAGAGGCAGAAGGGGCGGTCGGGTTGCCATTGCGACCGACGAGGCGTCGATAATATTGTATCATATCGCACCTGTATTGGGAAGCCTAATGAGTGACACAAAATTAAGCTTTTTTTTTGTATAATTTTGTTTTCAAAATTATTTTAAGTAAAAAGGTGTGGATGAATTGACACCAAGTCGATATATATATTTCTTAAAACTATTCATTTTTTAAACTATTTAACATAAGAACTTCAATAACCATATTTTACCAAAGCTTACCAGAGCTTAAAGTTTCTTGATTTATAAAGAGTAGGTACTCAACAAGACACAAAACTTGCAACAAATTCATTTATTCCCATACTTTCCTTCTCTAGACAGTGTTCAGTTTATTTATTCAAAGTTTTGCATTTGTTTTTTGTCTTCTTCATACAATCAAAGCTTCTTGAATCAAGATTAGTTTTATGCTTTGGTTCCTCATTTCGTATCAACAGTTGCTAACAAACAATGATGTCAATCGATCGAAGTGGAGTGTATATCATCTGCCATATTCAGGTTGATTGCATGTTTGTCTTTGATAATTGACGCATCGCAAAGGTTGCAAAATCTAAAGCCCCATGGCGAAATTGAATAAAAATATTTCCTTCTTGTATATGACTATTTTTGTGATTTGTGTGTCAGAAGAAAATTATCATTACCAATGCCGATTGTGGTATAAGAAACGTCAATTATCCCAGCTTAGGAAAATTGCTTCTTGGTGGTTGCAATGTGATGTCGGTTTCGTTTGGTAACCATAATTTTATTTTTTATTAGAAAGGAAAGAAGATTCGTCTCCTTTTTTTCCATGGACTTTTATGCAACTCATGTGAATTGCAAATTTAATGGCAAATAATTAAATAGACATGGACACGGCCACACTTTGAAGACAGGTATGGACGTATGGTAAAAGTTATAGAAAGTTTTAGCATAGTTAAAAGTACATCGAAGGGATTTGCTAATGATTTGCCATTTCCAAATAATTACTTCTCAATTTATTATGTCTGGAATTATGCTGTTCAACGATTTCTCGACTGAGCCTGATACTTGATAGTGAGGTAAGAAACTATTTATAATTTTAATGTTCATTAGATATTTTTTATGTAATTGGCTGCTATTTTGATTCGAAAGATCTTTGTAGCTTCCTGATAATTATCTTCAATCACTTCACAAAAGCTTCAGGTGTTAAGTCACCTCGTTGATATCTTATATATTTATGCACAGAGAGAAGAAATACTCACTTATTCATGATCAATGTTAGAATCTTGGAATTGAAAAAAAAAAAATGAAATGAGAGTTAGATGATAACATATAAGCGGGGACCCCATACTAGAAAGTTCCGTCATCACGCCCACTAAAGGCTGAACTATAATGTAATTTTGCTCACACGAAAATGTTGGTACTTAAACTACGTTCGTTAAATTTTTGTTCAGCTTTTACTTGTTCGGTTTCATTCACTCATTGCTTAAGTGAATGTGAAAATTTGAAGAAGAGAAGGCCTAGTCTACTTCTTTCGCAAAATTATGGAAATTTTCGTCCGGTTTTAACCATAAGCTTAATTTCACTCAAGCAATTAAAATTGGACGTTCACATTTTTACTAAAAAATAAAAGATAAAAATAAGATGTATAAGATTGCTTGGTCGACGTAAGGCCGTGAATACCTGTTTCAATGGGGAGAATGACTGTGAAATGTCTCCATCATCACGGATGCTATTGCTGTTTCTTTCATTGCACGCGTCCTTATGTTAGATGTATAGATACCTTGGTTTGCTTCTTTTCAAGCTGCTGAAAGTATCCTCCTAACCAGACTATATTATGAACAGCACTGTAGTTCATAACAAAAGCTGGTTTGCGTGATACTTTCGACAGCTCTTCGAAACAGTTAGCAAAACCTATATAGTCACAGAAGCACAGGGAATTGTAGATTTTTTCAAAGCAGCTTTTCCAACAGCTGCAGAATGCGCAAAATATCGAGCGACCTAATAACGAAAGAAAAGCAAGACCAGTGAATGAAGAACCAATTCCAGGCCCAGCACAGAAAAGGTAGAAAGAGCCATCCAAAAGCTAAAAACTAAAAAGTCCGCCGGGTCGGACGGCATACCTGCGGAACTCATTAACTATGAAGGAGGGTGTTTTGATGAACCGCATGCACAAGGTCATCAAAAAAGTGTGGGAGGAAAAATGCATGTCCACTGACTGGTTGATAAGTTTCATCTACAAATTGGGATCTTATATCATGCAAAAACAACCGAGGCATATCCCTGCTTAATTTTGCATACAAAATTATCGGCACGCACCAGTGTGGCTGCCAGGCAGAACAACGATAAACCAAATTTTCACTCTGATGCAAATCCTGAAAAAGATCAACGAATTTCAAGTCGTAACCCACCATTTTTTCATCGACTTCAAAGCTGCTTATGATAGCATCCACCGCCAAGAGCTTATGATGGCGATGTCTGAATTTGGGACCCGAACAAACTGATCCAGCTGTGCCGCATGAAGCTAAACAATGTGCAGTGCATTGTGCAAATGGGTAACAGCTCATCCGAGTTGTTTCAAACATGCGCAGGGCTTAGACAAGGAGATGCGCTGTCATGTGATTTCTTCAACATAGTCCTGGAGCAGATAGTGCGCACGGTAAGTGTGAGCACGGAAAACGCTATCTTCAATAGCTCCTTGGCTATGCGGACGACATAGACATCATTTGTCGATCCAGGAGAGCTGTGTTCACAGCGATTGTAGAGCTGGCGAAAATCGTTGGTCTTGAGGTGAATGAGGACAAAACAAAGTACATGCTATCAACAAATAAAGCAACATCTGTCCACCGCCTAGGAAAAAAACGTCACTATTGGTAGCAGCATTTCGGTTTGGCAAAACTACTGGGTTCAAAACTCCTCACTCGAAAGACAAAGTGTTTGCTGTACAAAACTTTTATTTTACCAGTTCTACTCTACGGCCCCAAGTGGTGGACGATAAGTAAAAAAGAGAAATTGACACTGGGCACTTTCGAAAGAAGAATTCTTCGTCGGATTTTCGGTCCTCACATACGATGGCGAATGGCGAAGAAGGTTCAACCGAGAACTGTGCCAGCTGTACATGTACCAAGCTGTGGATGAAGTCCAGAAGGCCAAGAAAATACAACTGCATTGGCACAGCAACATCGAGCGAATGGACGACAACGCTCCAGCCAAGAAAGTCTTCTCATACCCAGCCGCCAGATCCGAGACGACAAGGTAGATCGAACCCACGGTTCAAGGACCGGCTGCCATAGCGCTTGATTACGGCGACTGGAGAGTGCATACGAAGGATCGTTCACGATGGATGGCTGCAGTATCTCAGATTGAGATTCTTCATGGATTGTGAGCCGGATAAGTAAGTAAGTGGCTAAACTTTCCTACTTCTTAAAAACATTCTGAAGAAATTATATTAAAGTTTAATTCAAAATTAAAAATAGCTTACATTTTTTTCAGTATTTGAGGTCCAAACTTGTATTTTGGTTTGAAATTGAGATTGCTATAATATACTAACCTTGCGTTCAAAACATAAATTCAGCAAATTTAACAAATGGTTCATTTTGAAGAAGGAGACAGACATGAAAATTATGTATATCAGTTCAACTCGAGGTTTATTTTGGTCGCTAAAAACAATGCAAGCTTGTGCATGTGATTTGAATGAATTATTTGTTATCTGTGAATCTCCAACAAAATTACAAGTGAAAAATAACATTCCCTTTCACCCCACCAAAGTTATTTTAAAATTATGTAAATTCCCGGTCACCAGACACTCCAAATACAAAATTACGTAATATGTCAGTGTTTACAAATTATGCTTGGCATCAGGTTTTTGCATATTTAATTATTTTTGTTCATAGACACGAACATAAGTAGACAAGTTTAATATTTATGTTATAATTAATGAGTCTTTATGAATTCAAAACAATTTCAGATAAGTATCAGTCAGATAAAAACTATCAGAAAAAGATCTCTTGTTTGATAAATATCGGATCGTGTGAATTTGATTACGACACCAATTAATATTAACAAGACTTGTGTCAGCCTTGAGCATAGTCATGTTTTGATGTAGTTTGAAAGCACATTGGGCCGCTTAATGCAACGCCAATAAAAAAGAATGTACTTAAAAAAAAAACACATGAAAGAAAGATAAAACAAGAATCACAACAGAGGAAGTGATGATTAAGCATCCAATATGCCGAAAGGGCACGTTCGCTTCGGCATTGATGTCGTTGACTTCTTGGAACGTTTTACCTGTCTTTTTGCTTCCATAGCCAACGGTGCTATTGTATTGGCAGACAGTTGCTGGTGATTTCATCAAATTAAATTGAGATTTGAAAACTTTTTACTGTCTCCAGTGTACGTATAGTGAAAGGAAGTTAGATAGAAGCTCAAAGATGAAGTTGTAATTAGTCTGTCAATAGTAAAACACCTATTCGGGTTTCCTGCTTAAAATAATTGAGTTTAATGGGTCAACATTTTCTTAATTAAAATTGTACTTCTTCTTTTACCAATATGTTCTCTTTTTGAAACGAAACGTTTTAGAAAGTCAAGAAGATTAAACTAATGTAGGTCAAAGTATGTTTAAGACCCTGTCGTTATCATGCAAATTGGTCAATGAAAGAATTCTTATCGGCCACCGTTGTTATCCACCAATTTGGTATGTGAAGTCCGTTTTAGAAAAAATTAAGTTTTGTGGCAGCTACCGGCGGCGCCTACTTAAAATAACCTGGCTATGCCGGAAGTGTCAAATAAATGCAAAATATCTCAAATAAAAGATAAATGTCAAATATGAATAATGATTGATTCATAATGACAGGCTTTTTTGACAGATCATATGATCACTCATATCAAACCACTGATCAGAGAGAGGTGAAGACAAGGAACAGACAATACCTACAGACTTAAAAGCATAACTTCAGCAAAGTATGATTGTTTGAAGAAGAAACAAAAAGCATTTGCGGTATTTGGAGGATAAAACGTAAGACACAGTTTTCTAATCTTCTTGCCTCTAATTTGGCATCAAACTGTTTTCTTATATTTGTCCAACTTTAAGCACCGTTTGGTAAGTGATCATGAAAATCACTCAAACAATAACTACAGCATCTCCAAACTGTTAAAAAATAAATTAATAAAGTGTCGCGACAGCTCTTGAAGAGCCAAGGCCTAAGTGGCTTACTCTCATCAACAATTCTCTAGGTGCGTATGAAGAATTGAGTGGACCTACAATTTAACGCAGATTCCGAACGCCAAAGTTGAAAAGCACTTTTTCACAACAGATAGATACTCTTTGAAGTTTTGTAAGTTCTTTGCAAGAGGCAGTACCCGTGAAAGATGAAATAAAAACCTTATGGGCACGAGGAGGACTCGGACTAGACATCTGCAACGAGTGGCTTAAAACTGCTTCCAAGCCGTTCTATATTTTTTCAAATACACTATTCACTGTACTCACTGCTTGAAAAACAAATCAAATGAATCGCAAACTGAAACCAAAACTAGAATAGTGTATCTACTCGAAACGAATACACCACTTGATTTTTTTCTCAAATGCATCGAATACAGCGAGTTTATATTGAAAACACCGAATACACCGAATCATATTCAAATAACACCAAGCTAATTGAAAACTTTCAACTGCTCAAGAATGCAAGGGTGAATAAAAAACTGTTCTTTATCACCAACGAACTATTGAAAAGGAAGTAGAAATCTCAGGTTAGATTATGGGCATGAAAATTGGAAATATTTATAAACTGCTTATTTTACGTGACGAAGACCAGTGGCAACATTGCCAAAGAGCAATTAGAGATGCCGCCTCTAATGTGCTGGGTTTCACACAGCCACCAAAACGAAACCCCTGGTTTGATGAAGAATGCAGGCAGGCCCATGCAGC